>OY744525.1:136588394-136938394 GCA_963556195.1 Sepiola atlantica
AAAGGTCTAAACAATATTTCTTAGCTTCTTCGCTTTGAACAAAGTGCAGTATTAAAAATTTTTTTAATTGAAAATTGGTTCAATTACTTTCAGAGCACTGAGTTTAAAGAATTTGAAACATTTATTTTTTCAGTGGGGATATACTCAGAAGGGAAAATCCATCAACCTTCGTTCTATCCTCGTAAGGTAACAAAATAATAAACAAAAAAAATGTGTATTGTGGGGGGGGGGATATATAACGAGGACTATTCTCTGTTTATAAATGACGGCGATTGTGTCACGTGAGCCAAAATGCTGGCGGCGGGGGTGTGCCGGGGGGTGCTGGGGTGTGCCGGGGGGTGCCGGGGTGTGCCGGGGTGTGCCGGGGGGTAAAAGTGCTGCCGCCACCTGGGCTCTCTTCGCTAATATCCTAATGGGGTAAAATAGAAAGTATCCATTTCATCATGGCCGTCGTATCGGAAATTGCGAACCGGTGTTAATAAAAAAAATCCTTATTTATTTTAGGTCGCATAGCTTTTGGTGGAATGTTTATTTTTATCATTTTGTTTTCATTTTTTTTCTTTTTGACTTAGTTCACCCCAAACAAGGCAAGTTGCTACTGTAGACGTAAAGGTCTATTGAGAATATGGGTGACAGTTTTGGGGGTCATTCTAAATTGGGAACTGTGCAGTAGCGTGGGCGTAACCGTAAACCAAGGCCGGTTAACTAACTCGCGACCCCCTGGTGACGTCATTGACTGGGGTTTGTCGTGGCCGTCAAAATAGTAAACCGCTAAGATACCTTCTACTGTGGCTGTCGTAATAATAAATTACTTACGGTGGCCTCGCTTCTACCTGTGTTGTCCCGTATTGTGTGGGAAATTGTAAGAACAACCAAAAAGCAAATGTTTTTCGTTTTCCCAAAGAAAATTAATTAATTGAGACGTGAGAACTTTTACACAAACAAACACATCAGAGTAAGTGTTTTTTTTTTATATTTCAATATTTGAAGTGAAGACGCCATATTGTTTGTTTTTTTAATTTAATTTTCGCAAAATTACAAAAGATCCTTTGGTGCAATTTTAGTATAAGGCCAATGCAGTTAATTATTTTCATGTAAAAGCATTATTTTGTACTTACTCAGTCATAGTTTATCTCTCACGGCACGAAAAAGAATTAAAAAATATCAAGCAGAACTTTAATTAGAACGATTTTTCCATTTCCATAAGGGCGATATGAAACGTCGCCATTTTGGGAGTGGCCGGTTGATGGAATAGCTTGGAATAGCTAACTAAGGGCAGATAAATGTCGCGAAATTTGGTCCCCGAGGTAGGCACGTGAAATATCAAAAAAAAAAGAAAAAAGAAAATTATATCGTGGAAAGTATCCCCGTGAACAAATTAAAAATAATTATTTAATTTTCTATTTTTTAATTTAATACATATATATTTTATTATCCATATTTGGTCGCTGTTACCATGTAAATATGAAAAAAAAAACAAACAAAAAAAAACAAGAAAATTATATCGTGGAAAGTATCCCGGTGAACAAAGTAAAAATAAATATTTAATTTTCTATTTTTTAATTTAATAAATATATATTTTATTATTACTGCTTATGTGTTTCTTTCTTTTTAAAATCATAACAATAAAAACGGAGTTAATGCCCTTGGCTATTCTATCGACCGTTCACACCCAAAATGTCGACTCGGCCGCGAATACAGGTTGTACATCGAAATGGAAAAATCGTTCTAATTAAAGTTCTGCTTGATATTTTTAAATTCTTTTTCGTGCCGTGAGAGATAAACTATGACTGAGTAAGTACAAAATAATCCTTTTATATGAAAATAATTAACTGCATTGGCCTTATACTAAAATTGCACCGATCCTTTTATCCATGTTTAAAAAAAATCTAAATGCAGTAAGTTATAGTTAATTAAAGATATTTTTAAAACATCACATTTGTTGCATTCTTCGTTGAAATTCTTTTTGTTGTGTAAAGAAAAATTCAATTAAATTTCAAATACAAACAATGAGTTAAAAGAATAAAAAGAATCTTTTTTCAACGAACAATGTTACAAATGTGATTTTTTAATATATTTTGTATATTAAAAACTCCCTTTTCAATGAACAACGAACAATTAAATATATAAAAAAAAATATAATTAATTATACAATTAAATATAATTTTGTTTTAAACGGACAATTTCTGTAAGAAATTAAAACTTTTGAAAGTGAACAATGATTTCTTTTCACCTTGATTTTCTTTGATAAAAAAACGACTTGATCGATTTTCATGATTTTTGGTGTACGATATTTTCTGTCCGTTGTAACGTGGAAAAAATCAGGAAAATACAGCCGATTCATTGTCCACAATTTTCACTGTGAAACGACGAATTAACCACTTTATGTTAGAGTGATTTACCAAGTTGGAAGTAAAAGAAAAAATGACTCGAGCGGCCACCAAAAAGTGTTTACATCTAATTTATTTATATTTCTTGTGATTAGGTACTACACGTATAAACAAGGAGACTTTCATAACTCTTGAAGATGTAGAAAATGAATTAAATTATCTTGATAGAAATTAATGGAGTATTATTAGGCAACAAGATACACTTATTATATGTCAAATCTCCATGTCCTAAAATCACTTTGTCCCTGGTAATTGGATCTGATTTAGCAGTACATGTATTCTGCAGTAATGTGGAAATGAATACTATAGGGGGGTATAAGATTCCTAAGCATGTAACTGATGAAAATACTCTACATATTTTGATGAAAAAAATAGCCATAGAAGAACAGCAAACCAAACCTCAAAATGTAATTTCTACAGGGTGGGCCAAAATAAGGGTCCTATCTTTAAATTTGAATAACTTCCACAAAATAAAAGTTAAACTCACCAAACTTTATGTGTGTGTAGACTGACCCTTCCGAGATTTTTTGAAATAAACAAAACAAATTTTAGCCGAAAAACACTTCTTAAAACTTACAAAAACTAAAGTATTGTTTTTTACACTGTTTTGAGTTTTTTAAGCAAAAATAATGTTTTCTAAATGAGGGTACGTTCCTTAGGGCTAATACGGCTCATGCTTGCTTCGGAAGGGGTCCTTTACTTATTCTAAAAAAAAAAATAATAAAAAAATCAATAAATAAAAAAGTTATGAATTTTTAAAAATAGGACCCTTATTTTTGCCCACCCTGTATATTAAAATTAATCTTGTCATTTATGTTATTAGTGCAAGATGAGTCATTTAAATATTTGAATGTAATTAAATTAATATACGAACAGATAAACATAATGACACAGAATAAGTATAATTATTCGAGTGGAATGCTGATATTGCCTTCCTTGTTATATAACCGCTCCCCTAGAGGGTACAGACTGTTAAGAGATATTAAAAATGTAATCTTACCATGCTATTCACTCAACTCTATATGAATCCTGTACTTGAACTGCCCTCCCTTGAAGGTACACACTGTTAAAAGAGGCTCTAAAATGTCATTAGACCATCACAAGACTAACCTTATCAATCTCTATGAATCCTGTAGTTGAACAACATGATAACAATTTTCTTATGTATATTAAAAGTACGTACAAGTTACTCGTGCAGAAAGACATCACAGTATCTTTACTTGTTGATGAAATTAATCTGAAAACTTATTTTGATTATAAGGGTGGTAATGTTGGTTTAGCCAACAACATCAATGAAGCCGCAACAAGTGCATATGCTTTTATGTTTAGCAGTGTATTCTCACACTATAAGGATGTTGTGCATGTTATGCCAACTAAATGTCTTCTAGCTGAGAACTTATTTGACATAATCAAACGTTTAATCATTGGTTTAGAGGAGATAGGCTTTAGAGTATTATCTGTTATAACAGATAATAACGCAATAAATAAAAAAGTTATGTCTTTCTTTTGTAGCCCAGCAAAACTTTCAATTGTTTATCTACCTCCAGTTATAAAGTCTAGACCTCTTTTCTTCTTATTCGACTCAGTACATATATTAAAATGCATTAGAAACAACTGGCTTGGTCAAAAAGATGCAAGTAAATGCATGATGTTCCCAAAGTTTTGTCATAATGGAAATCATGAATTAGATAACATCCAAAGTTCGCCGTTTTTTTTTTCTTACACAAACTTTATGCCCTGGAATCTCAATCACTTTTGAAATATTGTTATGAATTGACATCAAAGGTCATTTCTCCCATTTATCTTGAAAGGCAAAATGTTAATTTCGTTCTGCAAATTTTCAATGAATACACTATTCAGGGATTGCTGACTTCAGGAAAACAGTAATGTTTGCCAAACTTTGCAGACAATACAACATACATAAATCTATTTTATATTTGGTGGGCAATACTGAATGTAAAAACAGCATTTAAAGGTTGTCAGCTTCGCAATAAATATGCCAATCCACTTAAATTAAATGAAGAAAACTATAGATTTCTCTCTGTATTCTGTGACTGGTTAGAATGTTGGAATAGCATTCTTGTAAGAACTGGGAAATAAACAAAGGAAACATATACTGCTTTACATCATAACACATATGCAATTCTTGAACTGACTAAGTATTGAATAAAAGAAATGAACATGGCGTATATATTAACTGGCAAGTTTCAAACAGATAACCTTGAGGCAAGGTTTTGCCAGTACCGGCAACTTAGTGGGGATCAGTATAATATCTCTATACGTCAAGTGTTTGAATGTGAGAAAAAACTCAGAATGTTGTCTGTATTAAAACTGAGTCTGTTACTTAATAACCGAACTATTGATTTGAAGAATTTACAAGAAGCTAACTGGGATGAAATGACAAGTGAGCAACAGTTAGATGTTTACAAATTAAACATAGATGTAACAGACGATGATGTTAATCAGTGCAGAGAATTACTCCCTGTTATATTCTACTTAGCAGGTTATTGCTGTTATGCAGTTTTAAGAAAATGAAATGCAATAGTTGCAAGAATTTAGTACCTGGAAGACAATACATGTGGAAGAAATATCTGAGATAAACAGCTATTTTAAAGTTCTCTATGAAATCCTAATGATGTGACAACAAATTTTGTTCTTTGCAATTATGTAGTTATTGGTAAACTGGTAAAGGATTCTTCTTTTCTTCATTCCGTACATCAAATACAATTAGCCATGCACATAACAATGAATATTTTGGCAGATGTTAATCTTCTTTTTCATGTTAACTCTTGTCTTAAAAAACTTGAAAAAAATGCTTATTTGGAGTTCATCAAATTCTCTCCTAAATAATTTTTGTGATGTATGCGCAATGATATCACTTAAAAAAGTTAAACAGAAAAAAATCGAAATATTCAACTAAATTATCCATATTTTCTATAAGTGAATAAAAAAATATATCTGCACTAGTAACTTTATTGTTTGTTTGTATTTAAATTATTTGTTTGAATTTAATTTGTTTTATTTTTTTGTATTTTTTCCGTTTGTTTTCATTTTTAAACTAACTTATCGTTTGTTTTTATTTTTAAACTAAAAAAATATATAGTTTGTTTTCATTTATTGTTTGTTTACATTTTTAAAATTATTCACCGTTTATTTGTTTTCCATTTTGAAGAGTTCAATTGTTACAAAACGAACAGCGAACATTTTTTTTTAATTAAAAATGTTATAAAACAAAAAGTTTTCTTTATAAAATAATTTTAATAAATTCAAAGTATAAGTTCCTTCCTGTGAATTGTCTGTCGCTTCACAGCTAAACTGCAGAAGTGATAAAAAATATATAAAATCTATGATTCTTTATTTTCGTGAAAATAAAAAAAACGTGCTTTGTTTTTATTAATCTGTTATATAACTTTCGTAAAAGTGTTTTTTGTTTAAACGAAATAATATATTTGCACTGGGATTTCTAATAAAGTAATGGGTTAATTATATTCTGTGATACGTAATTAATAAATACTGAAAATTTTATTAAAATTGGTTGATTTTCTGAATTTTGATTGATTTTTAAGTGAAGGAAGGGTTCCCAAGGTTTCCATAAATAGATAAAATTTAAAGTCGACTTTGGTGCTACTGTTAATGTAATTCCACTGAAATACATACGCGATGTAAGTCTACAACCATCATCTGAGAAATGACAGATGTGAAATACAACCGAACTCGTACCGCTGTCAAGGGAGATAATGGGCGACGTTAGTTGGTCTTGTCTATAGTGATGCTGAACATGAACAGGGCGGAAATGGAAGTAACCGTGCATGTGCAGAGTGTCTTAAGCACCTTATCGGATTGCCACTCTCTATTTTATCAACAAACGGTGTAAACACAAAAACAGAAATCAACCCGCATTCACTTCAACAACAAAAGCTCAAACTGAGGTCATAAAAATCAGCTCCCAGAGACAGTCAAACAAAAAGGCTAAAAAAAAGTCTGAGTAGAAGGAAGTATACATATTATGTGTGTACGTAGAGAAGTCTTACGTACCAGTGTTTCTGTGTGAGTGCACACATGCTCCTATTTACTCTCCTCCGTACAAGGTCAAAGTTATACAAAAAGTCGGTTTTTAATGTTGGAAAATTTCAGCTCCCCAAAGCCGGCTCTCTGGATTGAAACAAAGATTAAAATTGCCTAAGTCTAGTAGTATTTCTCCTTCCTTTACGGAGAACAGAAAAGACGAAACGCAGCATCAAAACAGATACTATACTTTCATCCTAGCCAAAATGGCAAGAAAAGGATGTTGGCAAAAGGTTTATAAAAAACCCAAACCCAGTGAAATATTTTGAAAATCAACACATATATGTGTGTGTGTATGTATACATTAAGGTTGAAACTATTTAACCTGTTCAATCATTATATATCTTAAAAAGTGTGGCTATTTTGATTGCAGATTCACAAGTGTACTTTATTAATTAAATAGAATTGTATAAAAACGGTTCATTTGTCACATAGAATTCTCATAAATACACCGATAAAATGAAAACAATTGTAAACGAGAAAAAGAAATAGAATATTACTTACCAAAGAATTTAATATATATGAAGTGGGCAGTGACATGACTAATGAGAATATGACAAGAAACAGCCAAAGTCAAAAGTGGTTACATAACCTTACAGGAAAGGAGAAGTAAAACATAGCTTAGGAACAATTTAATACATAAATACACTGTAGAAAGGAATAATGCATAAATGACGAGGAAAAAGTCAAAAGAGGTTATATTGTAACAGCGGTACTACACACGGCAACCACAGCAGTAACAACAGTGGTACCATTAACGACGTTTTCAACCACTGCTTGATTTCTGTGCTGCACACTTATTGGCGGAAGCTTCTAATTTAGTTTCTGGTTTGCCCAATCAGAAACTATCTTTCATGAGAGTAGAGATAGGTCCAAGAGTTTATAAAAGAGAGTGCTCACTACTATACTCTCTCTCTCTCTTTTAGCCAGGAGACAGCGCAGCTCCCTGTTTATAACCATGTCGGTTGTTTCAACACCCAGACATCTCTCTTGGGACGCAAATCAAAAACCTGTCAAGACACAGGCCCTGGTTTTGACAATAAACTTCCAAATCAAACATGGCTACAGCCGCACGCCCGTGGACATTGTAACACACACATACTTACAAACATACATGAACAGTTTATATGTACGGACGGGCAGAAGAATATTCTTATACTGAACTCTTCTAAGTTCCATACAAACAGGACATTTATCCTATCCTACATATGGAATCTCCAACCTTTTTATTCGTCCACACTCCTGCAACAAACCTCTCCTCTCATTTCGTTTATGTTAGAATGACATTTTCTTTCTATTTCACAAAACTGATGATAATATGAGTTCTAATAAATAGTTCGTCAAAGAATCTAATTTATATGATATAATAAACTCCAGTTTTATTGAATAAAAAATAAATCTGATACTTTATAAATTAACATAAATTGTTATCAAAATAAAACAATTAAGAATTATTGAACTCTAAAAAAAATAGCTTCAATAAAACCAATTCTTAATACAGATCTGCAACTTAAAATGTGACCCATTGATTCACAAGTGGATTTAATCAAATGAATATCATTTTCAGAGTCCATATTGTAAACTTTGGTTCACCCAAACAAGACGTATTACCACTGAGACGAACGGGGCGACTGTGAATTAGGGGCCAGGTTTATAGAAGGAGGATCCTTGGTGGGGAGTTGTGCAGCAAGATATCTTTTCACATTAGATTTAAATTTCTGCAAAGTCAAAGAAACAGGGAAGAATTCCAAAGGTTCAGGTAAATTAGAATTGATAGTTAATTAAATTAGAATTGATAGTTAATTAACTTAGAATTGATTGTTAATCAAAGTAGAATTGATTGTTAATTTAATTAGAATTGATAGTTAAATAAAGAAGAATTGATAGTTAATTAAAGAAGAATTGATAGTTAATTTAATTAGAATTGATAGTTAATTCAATTAGAATAGATAGTTAATTAACTTAGAATTGATTGTTAATCAAAGTAGAATTGATTGTTAATTTAATTAGAATTGATAGTTAAATAAAGAAGAATTGATAGTTAATTAAAGAAGAATTGATAGTTAATTTAATTAGAATTGATAGTTAATTCAATTAGAATAGATAGTTAATTAACTTAGAATTGATTGTTAATCAAATTAGAATTGATAGTTAATTAAATTAGAATTGATAGTTAATTCAATTAGAATCGATTGTTAATTCAATTAGAATTGATAGTTAATTCAATTAGAATTGATTGTTAATTCAATTAGAATTGATTGTTAATTCAATTAGAATCGATTGTTAATTCAATTAGAATTGATAGTTAATTAAATTAGAATTGATAGTTAATTCAATTAGAATTGATTGTTAATTCAATTAGAATCGATTGTTAATTCAATTAGAATTGATAGTTTATTAAATTAGAATTGATAGTTTTACGGCATCTTTTTCTTGTCGGGTTTGTAGGAAGTATTTACGTTAAGGGAGTACAAGTGCAGTATATTCATCGGAGCAAATTCAATGTAAGTACTGGTCAAACAAGCACAGAGAGGCAACATTGCGTCGAGAGGAAAGAACTGAAGCTTAGAAGACAGTGTGGAACCTATTAGGTTAGAGATTATTTTTTGCACCCTGTGCAAGAGAGGAAGTAAATATGGCAACAATATTCCATGTAAAAATACATCAATATGATGAAACCTACAATACTGAGTCAGTTGGTATATCATTAATCAAATTACCTGTTCGACCATGAATGAAACATTATTACTTTCTCAAAGCGGGAGAAATGTAAAATTAGAATATATAAAATAGGTTTGGATTGATTTGTTTTATGACATATCAACCATCTATGGGCTATTTAATGCCGAATAATGTTGTAAAATGGAATCTTAAGGTAAGATAATTATTTTATATTGTTTTAAAAAGTAAAATAACATTTTTAATAATATTCATTTTTTAACATTCCATCTTCTTTGATGAAGTCTAAGATTTTGGTCGGATTTATTTCTTTAAATCCTTTAGATTTTTTCTTCGGTTTTGTTGCAGAATCTGACAGTCTATTAATGCTTGTCCGTATAAGATTCTTGACGAAAATAAAACCAATTAATTAACCAACAAGGAATAAAAAGAAAACTAATTAAATAACGTTAAAAAGACTTTTTAATATCTTTTGACACAAACGAGTTTTTGTTTCATCATAAGTGCAACATACGGCATGAATAAGTTTTACTTTCTTAGAAGATGCATATTATTGTTAAATATATGGATTTATTCAGTCACATATAGAATATTCTTATGAAGCTTATGCTTTTATACACATTGAAGATTCTTCATCTACCAATTGATGTTTGTGAGTAATAAATGTATGTCCTATACGGAGTCTGGCTACTACAACCTCTTCTCTTCTTGCCTTTCTGTGGTTAGCAAAGTATGGCTTACCCCAGCCAGGAATGGATTCATAAAGAAACAGAACCTGAGTGAAATAGCTAGCTATAGCAAATACCTCCCATTACTTCCTGATCTCTCTGGCAGAAGAGCTCACTGCTCATTTGCATACTCATTTGCATGAGTGCAATGTCACTGGCAATAAAAGGGGAATGTTTTGAAGGAAGTGGGCGACTATGAGTTGGTGATTTGAGTTTGTGACTACGTTGGTGTTTGCGCTGGATGAAAGACTGTTCGAAGGGATATCATTTGGCAGAGCAAGACCGTGGTAACATTTTGTTGCAATAAGGAGTACAGACACGAGGAAATCAGGAGAAAGAAAAATATAATTACACTTTCTGTAGCCTAGGAGTCACTCATCAATAGTTGGTCAAATCTTGTGTAATTTACTACTTTGACATTCATTTCAAATTCTTGCCATTTTTCTTTGATTTACCTGTTTATAGGTCGAAGATCAGTGTATGGAATCATAGAATTGGAAGGTATCATATTCAGCAATTCTTTTGCTGCTCTATCTGCTTTTTCATTTCCACTACTTATTTTTATATATGTATATATAGAGAGAGGCGATCTTATTAAACAAATATGATAAAAGGGTTATCCATATATAAAATAAGCAACAAGAAAATAAAGTAATAGAAAATGTTTTGGATAATCTTAATTATTATCTCAGGCCTCATTTGTACGTCAGCATATAAACATTTTGAATACATTTTTTTTCTCACCGGCTCAGCTTGCAGGTGTCAAAATCATTCTATATTTAAACTTTCTCTCCAAACAAAAAAAACATTAATATTTTCACTAATGTGACTGTAATAAATACTTTAACGATGCCGACTGTCTCTTCAGTGGATACCAAGTCGGGAGGCCGAGATGGGGCGAACGAATAAATAAAAAAATATTTTTCTTTTGTTAAAAATTAAAACGAAAAAATAAAAGAAAAACTTTTCTTTTTCAGAGGAGGATAGGGTTGGTTTGTTTTGTTTCACGGCTTATCAACCACTTATGTTGGGTTCGGCTGTTTTGTGGCACATCAAACATTTTCCTGTTATTTAACGCCGAATCTGGTCATGTTTGTAAAATTTTGGTTGCTTCAGGTTCTTTATATGTTTAAATATTTATTCTTGGTGTTCGGTGTGGTTATTTTTGTTTTACAGCATATATACCCTTTTCGGAAATGTTGGTCATAGTTTTAATGCTGAAAGTAAATAAG
The DNA here is from genome assembly GCA_963556195.1 of Sepiola atlantica. Classification (NCBI taxonomy): domain Eukaryota; kingdom Metazoa; phylum Mollusca; class Cephalopoda; order Sepiida; family Sepiolidae; genus Sepiola; species Sepiola atlantica. The sequence goes on from OY744525.1 coordinate 136,599,489, forward strand.
AGAATAAGTTATAAATACTCTCTCAGATGTTAAAATATAGTATATTTGTGTTTGTAGGTCATTATTTGTGGATATTTAATTGTTTAGCTATAAAATATACAGACCACACTAACATTTTAATTCATGAAAGTTGGAAAAATCTCAAAATTCAACAAGGAATAAAAATAAAATTAATTAAGCAACGTTAAAAAACGCTGTTTAATATCTTTTGATACAAACGATTTTTGTTTCATCATAAATGAAATATACATCATGAATAAGTTATACTTTCTTAGATGCATATTATTTTTAAATATAGTGATTTATTCGGTCTCATAGAATATTTTTATGAGGCTTGTGTTTTTATAACTTACAATTGAAATTAAAAATTTAAATTATTATTTAGGGAAGAGTTCCCAAAATATTATATCATACGGAGTTTCCACCAGACCATTTTGATACAGATATTACATAACATTGTAACATTGTGTAGATGGACAGATATGTGTTTGTAAAAAAATAAATAAATAAATGTGTGTATGTATACATTCTATTAAGAGTGAAACCATTTAACTTGTTCCAATGGTTGTAGCAAATGACAGTATTCGTAATGGTGTTGCTTATTTTTTGAAAACTAGACTATCCTTAAGAATTACAGGAAAATAAACATGTTACGATTACAAATGATCCTTAAGTTGGCATAACCGTTCTACATAAAGTGTTATATTTTGCAACCAAAAAGGTTAATCGTGGACGTTGATAGGTAAACATCTTTTCATTAAAACATTCATTTTAACAGAATTTGTTTGTGTTTGTTTCCTCTATTTTCTTAGGTTTATTATTACCGAAACGTATAATTACAGTGCAATTTATTTATCTTAATATTGTACGTTATGCAGTGGAATCAAGCAACACACATAATTTTCTAACAAACATTGTATATTGTGTGTCTTCCCATCAACAAGACACCTGGAATTAAAAAATTATTCAAATCCAAAAAAGAGTGGATATTATATTTTGATATTTGGTGGTAAATTCCGGCTAGTCTGTTATAACTTCTTTTAGTTATTGTTGTGGGTTAACCTACCTACCCTTTAACCCTTTAGTAATAACTAAATGGTAGCAACCTGCTACCATAAATACCGGCTTTTGCCGGGAGAACATTTGTAGTACATTTAGGCACTAACTTGTGTATAATTTCTCTGTTCAATACAATTAATTATTATTATCTCTAAACCTGCTGTTCTTTTATTTCATTGTTGGTACCCCTAAAAAGGTCCACAACAGTTATCAATAGAAAAAGCATGTTAACAGCAGTTTGATTTAAAAAAAAATGTTCTTAGAGCCAGCAACACAGAAACTAAAAGCTACTGTGGCCATTTATTAAAGTGTTAAGTGACAATGAAGCCATTGACATGTTCTCCTCCACATCAGTTTTTTCATCCAGTGATCCATGTCTATCTTGGAAGTAGCATTAATTTTCTTATAATCCCAAAACACTGATAATGCATGTTATTATTCGGTGGAGACGAGTAACACCATTACTAATAGTGATTACTACACCTCCCTTTTGCTACAAACATTGGAAGTGTTCTGCAGTTCATAAAAGTATGATATACTAAAATATAAATGTGAAGTGTTCTGCAGTTCATAAAAGTATGATATACTAAAATATAAATGTGAAGTGTTCTGCAGTTCATAAAAGTATGATATACTAAAATATAAATTGGAAGTGTTCTGCAGTTCATAAAAGTATGATATACTAAAATATAAATTGGAAGTGTTCTGCAGTTCATAAAAGTATGATATACTAAAATATAAATTGGAAGTGTTCTGCAGTTCATAAAAGTATGATATACTAAAATATAAATTGGAAGTGTTCTGCAGTTCATAAAAGTATGATATACTAAAATATAATGACATATCTATATTATTGATGGCGGTAAAGGAGTAAAAGTAAATTCGTATGAATCAAAATGGTTGTTGACCAGTTTGATTCGTTGTCACATTCTTGCGGGAGGAACCACATAATAGTTGCCAACATTCCTAAGTGAAAGTGGTATTACGCAATCGACTGGATTAAAAATTAGCACACCCAGGTTGTCAGTCCATGTCGTCATCCATTAAACCACCATCACCAAAGCAGCGTGAGAAAGGAAGATGCATGCACAGGAATTCGACAAGCGATTTTTCTTGAACCCAACTATATAAATTTTGGGTGGTTATATAACAACTTGTGACAGCCCCGTCTCCACCTGCAAACTATGGTACTTTACTGCCAATGTAACCACACCCCAAGGGTATACATTTCTGAATGCAAGCGCATGCAACTTCAGTTAAAGCTGAACTACAAGCAGTTTAATTTAAAATAGTTTTTCTTAAAGTCAGCAACACAGACGACAGAACCTTTAAATGTTACTTGTGCTTTATTGAAGTGTTAAATACAACAAAGATATAGAGACGTTCTCTATGGCATGCATTCTTTTATTTTGTGAAATCTATGTCCATGTGGGTTGTAACATATCTTGTAAAATGTTTTTTCACATTTATGCCACATACCCCTTTACAATTGTGGTGTGATCCACACTAAAACATACATTATAACTTTGTCAGAAGTACTTATAGACGAATAATTGACTTAGTTAAGGAACCCAATATCGGTTTGAATAGAATTTTTGTAAACCTCAAGACATTGGTTGCAGGTAGTACTACAATCTTATTCATGACCAAATGAAAATCAGCACAGAAAAGACAAATCAGATTTATTAGGATGGAGAGTAAATTGATGACTGAGGTTGATGCATTAAAGCAGTTGACCTTTATTTTCTAGAAGAGGATTTTCTTCCAATATGTATGTACATTCAAGATCCAATATCTGTATGAAACAGAATCCGTTTAAGACCCCAACAATATACATCTGTTAGGTGAAGTTTTGCAGGCGGATATTTGTCTATCTATGAGTTCTTTGCATTGGTGAAGAAAAGATATTTAATGTAGTTAGAGATCTGAACAAAGTTTTGCTATTAAACGATTTGTCTTTATGAAATAAGCGGTGTTGATCAGTCAACAAGTATAAAACATTGTATAATTTAATTTAACAAATATATATTTGAAGTTAAAATAAATTATTTTAAAATTTTCACTAGAAACTATTGCAGGAGTTAAATTCACTTAATTCTATGATTGGACAAGTGTAAATCTGATTAAGAGACTGGCTTTTTCTAATCGGATTTCTTGAACCTGAAGTGACTTTCAATATTCCAATGATCATTAGTGTTGAAATATTTATTTCTTAAATGCATATTGTCATATGAGATTTGGATAAAGAAAAGACGTAAATTATTAAATTTCAGTTGGAAGCGACAGAAAATTTTACAAAAATAATTTTTATCCTCAGAAAATGTGGGTTCAAGTTTTATGAATCTATCCGTGTCCATGAGTTTTCAAACAAAATTTTGTGGAAATGGCAGTTCGAAAACTTGAAAATAATGTAGTTTCTCTCCTCTGCATGTGATTTTTAGATTAGTATTCTGTCAAAATACAGATCCATAAACCTGACAAGAATTTTTTTAGTTTATTTCAATAAGCTCAGAGATGAAGGTGTCTTCCTGAGGTTAAAACTTGATTTCTCTGTAAGATACATAGATATACGAGTGTTCATTTACAGTCTCTCAATACTTCTCAAACCTTTAGTAAAGCAGGAAAGAACAATAATTTTATGTGCATGCCTTGTTAACCTGGGATTTTCTGAAAATGCAGTTTCTTTTTTCAATTTTCTTTTCTTTGTTTTTTTTGTTTCTCTCCTTTGTGTATCTGCATATGCTTTTTCAAACTTGAACTGCTTGAAAATGCAGATTTGCAAACTTGACAAGAATATGCTTTTTCTCTTTTTTTGTCATTTTCTCTTGTGTGTATGCGCATGTGCGTTTTTAAACTAAAACTTGTTGCCAATGCCGTTCCACAAACCTGACAAAAAAATGATTTCTCACCTGTGTGTACGCGTAAGTGCTTTGTTAAATTAGAACTTTCTGAAAATGCAGTTCCACAAACTTGACAAGAATATGGTTTCTCTCCTGTGTGTATCCGCATGTGCTTTTTTAAACTGAAACTCACTGGAAATGAAAATCCACAAAGTTGACAAGTATATGGTTTCTCTCCGGTGTGCTTCCGCATGTGCCTTGTTAAATTAGAATTTTCTGAAAATGAAGTTCCACAAACTTGACAAGTATATGGTTTCTCTCCTGTATGTATTCGCATATGGGCTTTTAGGTAAGAACTATCAGAAAACGTAGATTCACAAACTTTACAGGAATATGGTTTCTCACCTGTATGTGTTCGTATGTGTTTTCTCAGATTTGAATTATCTGAAAATGATGAATCACAAACTTGACAAGAAAATGGTTTCTCTCCCGTGTGTGTTTGCATGTTTTTTTTTGCTTAAAATTAAGTTTCTAACGTTTGCAGAAATATGTTTTCTCCCTCTGTAGTCCCATGTGGCTTTAGAATAAAAATTATCTAAGATTCAAATTTAAAAACTTTATTAATATATAGTTTTTCTACTTTTTTATCAATTTTCTTTTCTTTAAGTTTTTGCTTTGTCTGTCATAATTGAAGAATGCTTCTATATTACCAGTTGTCCAGGCAGGACTAAATAATATTTTAAATAAACTGTAGCGAAGTATTCTATTATTGTGCCAATAACATGGAACAACAACAAAAAATCACATTTGGCTAGTCAGAATCAAAGTTTAGTATGTCAGCTTGAATTCAATTTACACCTTTTATAATCCCACAAGATAATTCTATATGTTAGATTAAGAAGAAAACTACAAGATTAGAACACACATATTTGAGAATTCTTTTTGCCCACTTATATAGTAGGTTCTATGTTCACTATGTTTTGAAATGAACCTGGAACAGTATATAGCGGAATAAATTTGGAGTGGTGAATTGTTAATTTACTGCAAAGTTTTATTAATAATGGATTCTTTGATATCCTATGCTCCAAATGTTTTCCAATACTTGTTCAGATAGTCAGGGTCTATTTTACAAGACATTAACATGGTGATCTGAACCCTCCTCATAAGTATTAAAAGTAAATTTGCCTTGATAATTACCTTTTGTAGTTTTCTTGTATTTTGTGTAGTGTTCTTGTATTTTGTGTAGTGTTCTTGTATTTTGTGTAGTGTTCTTGTAGTTTGTGTAGTTTTTGTAGTTTTCTTCTGGAGATGGGGCAATCTGCCAGACATCCACCCGCTATTTTTGAGACTCCAACCAACTTATTTTTATGGGTTTAAATGTCCCGTTAAGCATACTTCTTTGAATCTCTCTTGCACTTGGTTCATAAGGTATATTCGCCAGGTTGTTTTTAACATATGAATATTCATGTCTTTTCAAAGATTTTTAAGAAACAGAAATTCTATGATTAATGTGTTTCACAGAAAGATTTTTCTTCAATCTTTGTCGGATTTAGAAAATAATTCTCTCAATAATAGTTAAATCTTGTTTAAAACAGATACAAGACCTTTCTGCATTTTTTCGAGCTGTTTTAATCTGTAAATAAAAAGAAATGATATCAACAGAAATAGAATGGTTTTATACTCATATTGTTTCAATAAAACCAATTGTAGTGCATCATTTATGTCCAAGTATAATGACATTCCATGAGAAATGCCAGTATACTGAAATCATATGCTTTTAATAGGGTTAAGATAAAAATTCATATACACTGAATGTACAAAAGCTAGGAAATTCCCAATTTTTTACACTTTTATTGTCATTAAGGGTATGTGAGCACAGCAGGGCTATGTATTTTACTGGTAGGAATTTTTCTTCAGCGCACCCCACACACTTCATCCACTCATGCATAGAGATTTATACTGTAGTGATGTGATAATGAAATGGCTTGGTTGATATGTAGTCATGATTTCAGTATACTGGCATTTATCATGGAATGTCACTTCTTTTGTAAAGGCTATGCCTCAAGACAATGGTAATTTTTAAGGTTTTTAAAAATTTTCTGAAAAATTAAGGTATATGGTAAGCTGAAATTAAAATGCCATCAACTAGACCCTAGAACCTCTATCTCTGCCAAAAATTAGCTGAATCCATCAAATAGTTGATGAGATACAGGGTGGCACACGTACGTACGTACATACACATGGATAACACAAAATCAGTCCTGACCTTTCTGGATCTCTGGGTTGCCTTGACTAATGATGCTGATATTTAACACACTTATAGAACCTATCAAATGAAAATTTTGTGCAAACTTAAATAATTTGGTTTATTGGTTTTTGAGTTATGACTGATCAAATAAATGAGATTTCTAGCATAGGTCGTTTTTGAAGTCTATTAAGGGATAGAGCACTATCGCGCCTCCCTTGATTGGAAACTTGAATACAACCAAATGAGAAACTAAAAAGGTTACTTTTGATTTTACAGTGTTGTTTATTTCTGAATGAATCGTAAACATTTTTACACTTATAATATTAAATAATATATATTGAATAATTAAATACATGAAATACCTTAATTTGTCATTAAAAAGATAAAAAGAGGCTTTTCTTTACTTCTTACTGAAACATTTTCATAAACCTGTGACAGTTTATAAATCAACCCAAAATTTAATGAAAGTAATTAAACACATCGATTAATTAAATAATAATGGAGTACACACAACAATGCATTAAAAATAGCAAAATTGAAAGAGTGAATAGGAGCACAAGAAGAAGAAACAGAAATCGGAAAACAATCTGTCATACTCTCCGTTTAGTTAAATCTAAAATTAGACTTTTATTCCTTAACCTGTTGAATTGACACTTCCCAATAAATAACTCACTACATACAACATTCAATAAAAATACGCTCAAACTTAGTTTTAGTTGTACAAATAACATGGAAACAATAATTAAGAGTCATAATAGACACGTATTAGAAAAGAAATAACAACTTACAAAATAATAACAACAAAGAATGTAGATTCAGAGTTTGCAAATAAATATAAAAATGTAGAATGATATCAGGATTTAATTTTTTGAACAAATAATTGACATAAATACAATTAAATTTCTATAGAAGATAAAAGAAATAAAATATTTGATTTGGACTTAAATATATTGGTGTTTACATTATTGCATTATTGTTTACATTATTGCATTAATGAGAAACTAAATATCAGTTTATATTTAAGTGAAAAATCTTCATAAAACAAATACAAAGATGAAGTAAATACAAACTACTGTCATAAATATAGCTTTGTTTTATTAGGATGTTAAATTTTTGGAAAAATTTAAAGATTCAATTTAATTTGGGATTTACACCATAAGTTCTTTTATTGTTCTAGCGTTTTAGTTTTTACATTTTTAGAAATAAAATATCAATTTATATTTAAAAATCATGATTTTTAATCTTTTCATTAAGAAATAAAAAAAACTTGAAAAATGAGAAAATTCTACCTTTCCAATAAAAAAAATGTGACGACACATATTGCTTAACTTTGAATAACGAATAATTAGGATACAATTTTGAAAACATCATTTAGTAATTTGCCTAAAGTCTGAAAACATTTATATATTTGTTTTGTTTAACATTTTTTCTTATTTTAAAATTAAATAAAGATGCACTTTGCAATAATATAGTTTTAAATAATCATTTTAACAAAATTTTGAATAATGGCACATAAAAAAAAAGAATTAAAATAATTCTTAAAACATTATCTTTAATTATTTACGATATATTTGTAAAAGTTTTTTGGTTTCAGACACATCGAAATTAACATTTTTTTTTCACTAAGTTTTACCTTTTCAATAAGGAGATTAAATAGCTTGCTTAAATTTTCATACAGTGTGTCAAATGAGGATGAAAACCCTAATCTGGTGTTATTCGTCCCCAAGACATTCTAGAAACAAGTGTTAGAAAAATGTCAAAAGAAAATGGGGCATGTGCGATCAGATTAAAAGTTTGAACTAGTTAATCAAACATATTGGCCTGGTTTTTACCGGGAGGTGATCAACCATGTAACTGGTTGTATGACCTGTCAGCATAGGAGCTAGAAGAGCAATGCAAACCGACTGATAGAAGTAGAATTACCCTCCTACCCATTTGAGAAGTTAGTACGGATGTATCAGGGCCCTATACATAAATACCTAGAGGGAATGTATGTTAATTTTCTTGACTGGTTGACCAATTAAGTAAAGGCGTTTGTGGTGAAGAATAAGATCGTCCAAAAAAAATTTCTCAAGATATAGGGCACTATTTGAGTTAGTAGCTTATACCGGACCTGAGAACATTGTCATGAAGGGCCATACCTTAGATAGCTTTAATTTAACCCACATAACTACCTCACTGTACCATGCAAAGAGTAATGCGAAATTCGAAAGGTTTCACAGGTTCCTAAGAGACATGTTGGAAAACATATTTGAAGGGGAACACGACAATTAAGTCTTGGTTTTGAATCAGGCTCTGGTTGCAGCAAGGTTCTTAGTAAATTTTCCCCATCACTACATGTTTGGATTTAGCAATAGACAAACTTTTGAGGCCAAGACGTAAATATGTGGGAGAAGAGCATCAGAAACTATTAATTGAACAGCAACATAAGGTTTATGTACAGGCTAGAAATAGAATACGCAAAGCACAGAAGAAAATAAATCAGAAGATTAACGAGGAAAGAAAGGAAGTGGGAAATCCAGTATTTTATAGGGTCCACCAGCGACAAGGAAAATAAGCTAAAAAATGGAAGCAATATTATAGAATAATTGAGCAGACTGGACCTGTGTCTTTTGTAATCTGGGACCAACTAGCTGAACAGACAAAACGGCTCATACTTAGCCTTTCTAATTTAATAAAGTCATAAGTGAATGGAGCATGCTCAATATAACCACAAAAGAAAAAACAGTTTGCCGGGCTGAATTGGCTGAACCAGGGGCAGGCAAAGAAGGGATTGCAGCAGTAGAACTAGAGGTAAACATAAAGAACACACTTGGAAATAGCGCCAGAAATGAGCTAGCACGAGGGGAGCAGGCCTGAGTGGAGCAAGCGAGAGGGGAGCTCGGAAGGATGGGAATCAGCAGACAAAATCCCATTGGCAGAGTGAAAGAAAAAGAATGGGGAAAAGACTCAGTAGAAAATGGAGCCGAAGATTAAAGCCCTCCAGAAGGGCCAGGAAGGATGAAGAGAAGGAAATGAAGATAACTGAGATGCACTGGGGAAAACTAAAGTCTGTGAAGTTCACAGTTATCGGATAACTCTGAGGCCTTCAGTAAGTGGCAGACCAACTTGGTGAGAATTCCTGTGAGGGTGACTAGAGACAGTGATAGGGAAGATGTCCTAGGGAGAGGGGTGAGGTCTGTGTATGGTTTGGAAGAGTACATGCTCCCGATGATGCATGTGCATTAGGCTCAGTGGATTGTCTCTGTCATTGTCTTTGGAATGGAGAGGTTATAAGGTCCAAGTAAAGGGGACACACAAGATCCTGCGGAAGCCCTTTGACTCAGTCGCTCTCCTGTTTTCTTTGCAGTATGCCTTGTCCGAGAGCACTAGGGCTTTTCCTGATGATAGTCACTGCGGAGGCTTGGAAACAGGTACACAACCTTTTCCAAAAAAACAGTTAGGTGACGATGATAAGATCCAAATGGGTGATTACATTTGTGATAGACCTAAAACTCTATGGGATATTACTAAAGAGACTGACGGAGATAAACCTTGCTCAAAGCACAGGTGAGAATGTGGCAGATGAGTACCACAGCTCTAGACATGAAGGTTATTCAAGGCTGTTTTTCATACTTAGGCAAGCAAGATTAGGGTTTATTAAGGAATATAGGAGAATCAACGAGTATTTGAGAGAAATACCGTCACTAAAAAAAAATGGATGATACTACCAATCATAGGCAAAGCACTGAACATACTTTTTAGGATGCTATAAGAAGGGAATCTAAAGGCAATTAGGAGGAAATGAAATATGTAAGACAATAACCAGAAAAGGTTAGCCCAAGTTGCAAGTGTGTCAATTCTGAATGTAACCAGAGGTGATTTGACTAAGAACAGGAAAAGGATCAACTGGTTGACCATGACGATTCAGGGGTTGGTGTGGGAATTAGGAAACCTGACAAATGTAGTGGAACACATATAGGAGAGCTGGAAACATTCGTTAAGCAGTATCTCTAGTTATCAGCCATCATTGACCGATTGTGTCACATGTCATGGTTGTTGCTGTTGTTCTTTGAACATGGGTGAGCCCAACTTGACATGCTATCTTTGGGGCACCTTTCTCCAAGTATAGTGACCTCCAGAACATATGAGGGATCTGCTACTTAAAATTGAGGTCTAATTGCCTCATCAACTGAGGCTAGTGGCTGATCCAGTGGGCAGAGTATGACATTACTATATTACTCCGGGATGTGCAACTGTGATAAATGGAGATAGACTGTTGGTGTTTGTTTCCTTACCACCGTTGTACAAAGAGAACACCTTCTGAAGTTTTCAAATTATAAATCTACCTATTCCGTATACCAGCACAAATAACAAGGGAGTGATGGCTAAACATAGATTGGAGACTGCAGATATCGCCTTTAATGTGGCTCAAATCTGTTTTGTTACTAATCACTGAAGAAACCAGATGTAGGCTGGACACCCTTGGAGCATGCCCTGTTTGGAGTCCTATTTACATGACTCATGGTCATAGATTATATGTGCTGGATCTGTTTAAAGGAGATGAGGAGGCAATAGAAGTAAACTGCCAGGTCGAAGTAATAGCGAACGAGATGATACTCCAGCCATTAGGGGTGTCAGATGCAATATGGACAATATCACTACATCGGAGCATAGTGTTATACAAAGTTTGCAATGGTATACAATCAGGTATGATAAGGGTTCAACCATCCTTAACCTGCAAATAGGATAGGCAGCCTTTAGAGAGACCCTGTCGCTATTACCATATTATCAGGCAGAGGAAAGATGAGACCCGATACATTTTCTTTTCTCTTGTGAGTGTCAATAAATTAGTAGACCAATTTGTGGGAACCATTAATTGTAGAATTCTCTAGAACTAAAGCTGTTAAAATTCCCAAACTGTTAGGTTAACCTGCAGCAATTAGTAGACAAACTAAGAACTGCTTCGAGTTGATATTTTCTGAGAAGCCATTTTAAACTGTTCTCTTGTTGTTTGGAAATTAACAGCCATGTTGAATTTTCATCGTCTGACAATTAATGAGGTCTCAATTACTCTCAGTTATTCCTCTACTCCGCTGTCATGTGTCATTGAAATTCCATTTGCTAGGTTTCGGCTCCCTTTTTTTCTTAAATCTAACCCTTACTACCACCAGGGCTATCATGATTATAATCACCATGATTCTAGTCAGAGAGGACCTAGCCATTGCACCCATCCCCAGTCCACAGAATAAAATGGCTTCTCAGAAAATATCTACCCGAAGCAAGGAAAATGTTCAACTCAAAATATCAAGAGCAAGGCTTCTAAAGAAACTTTCTAAACTTAATAAATCAGTTAAGAGAGAGAAAAATATGATTCAAAGCAAGATGTACAAAAGAAAAATAACAATCGCAAAATACTTGCAGAAATAAAAGAACGAAGAAAAAAAGTCAAGTTCTTGGAGAATGAGGGACTAAAATTGAACAAGGAAAAAGTATCTTTGCAAAAGACAACGTTTCTTGAGTAAAAAAATTTAAAAATTGAAGAATGAGGTTTCTCTTATTCATGACTTATTTTATCAGAGCAAAGAAAAATCACAATAACTAGAAACAAGATTTTCAATCGCTTCACTGACAAAGTCCATCTGACCATTATAAGTAAATTTATAATAAGCCTTTGTTTAAAAATTGACTGCCGATTTCGTATCTATAACAGATTTCCACATGCCGAAAGTTGGATAACTCGGCAAAATCTTCCAATATTAGAAAGAAAACAACTTTTTTTTTTTAATTCCTCATCTTAAAATTAGTCAAGTATAAAAGTTTCAGGCTTTTATCTTTAATGGGTAACTTCTTACAAAAAGTGTGGTACGGTGTACATTTGACCTATTTTTCTTATCAACTGCTAAATTGGACCTCAGGCCATGTTTACATGCTTGAAATAAAAGGTTTGAATGTACTAATGAAGAAAAACAATAGCTTAATTTGTATGATGTTGTCAATTATAATAAGTTTCAATGTGTTAGCTGTTAAAATAAAACTTCTATGAACAGTCAAAGTTGCTCTTTATCGTTCTGCACAATTTTTGTGACAGCATGTGATTTTCACCAATGTTCAAGACTGGGTATATCTAAGAATTATTAATTCCATCTATATTATCTTTCTTTTATTGAACTATGGCATTATATTTAGAAAGAGTTTTCACTTATTTAAAGCTTTTATCTTCAGTTATAAAAGAATTAAGTTGACCAACCTCGAGTACTAATTGAGATAGCAAGATAAATTGTGTATTTTTTTAAATCTTGCAGCACTATATATGCATACTTGATAAGATTTTTGGTATATTGAAAAAAAATCAGTTTGGGATACCGAGTGAGAAGGCTATTTAAAGTCAAATATTCAAGGGGACTTTGAAAGATCAATTTTACTTGCAATAAGTAATTTTTTTAATTATTAATTATTATTTCAGCAGAAAAATACCCACACCTACAATTAATCTCTTAGAAATTAAAAAAAATGATAAAAATAAATAATAATAAGTAAATTGGTTACATGTCTTGAAAACGCTTTCTGGTGAGAAAAATAGATGGTAATTTTATGTTAAATTTATATGAGAAACTAATCATCCACTTTGAAGTTCGGCAGCTTCGTAACTCTCGCTTCCCTTATTTTGTACATTCGTCCTCACATTTCATGAACGATGTTTCTGACAAAAGAGAAATAATTGGTTTTCTGGATCAGAATTTATCCATATAACACTTATTGTTTGCTGATGTCGAAAAAAAATGATAGGTAAGCAAGAGTGAAGCTAACTGAAGAGTGAGGTTGCGAAAAAAAATGATAGGTAAGCTAGAGTGAAGCTAACTGAAGAGTGAGGTTGCGAAAAAAAATGATAGGTAAGCAAGAGTGAAGCTAACTGAAGAGTGAGGTTGCGAAAAAAAATGATAGGTAAGCTAGAGTGAAGCTAACTGAAGAGTGAGGTTGCGAAAAAAAATGATAGGTAAGAAAGAGTGAAGCTAATAGAAGAGTGAGGTTGCGAAAAAAAATGATAGGTAAGAAAGAGTGAAGCTAACTGAAGAGTGAGGTTGCGAAAAAAAATGATAGGTAAGCAAGAGTGAAGCTAATAGAAGAGTGAGGTTGCGAAAAAAAATGATAGGTAACCAAGAGTGAAGCTAACTGAAGAGTGAGGTTGCGAAAAAAAATGATAGGTAACCAAGAGTGAAGCTAACTGAAGAGTGAGGTTGCGAAAAAAAATGATAGGTAACCAAGAGTGAAGCTAACTGAAGAGTGAGGTTGCGAAAAAAAATGATAGGTAAGCAAGAGTGAAGCTAACTGAAGAGTGAGGTTGCGAAAAAAAATGATAGGTAAGAAAGAGTGAAGCTAATAGAAGAGTGAGGTTGCGAAAAAAAATGATAGGTAAGAAAGAGTGAAGCTAACTGAAGAGTGAGGTTGCGAAAAAAAATGATAGGTAAGCAAGAGTGAAGCTAATAGAAGAGTGAGGTTGCGAAAAAAAATGATAGGTAACCAAGAGTGAAGCTAACTGAAGAGTGAGGTTGCGAAAAAAAATGATAGGTAACCAAGAGTGAAGCTAACTGAAGAGTGAGGTTGCGAAAAAAAATGATAGGTAACCAAGAGTGAAGCTAACTGAAGAGTGAGGTTGCGAAAAAAAATGATAGGTAACCAAGAGTGAAGCTAACTGAAGAGTGAGGTTGCGAAAAAAAATGATAGGTAAGCAAGAGTGAAGCTAACTGAAGAGTGAGGTTGCGAAAAAAAATGATAGCTAAGCAAGAGTGAAGCTAACTGAAGAGTGAGGTTGCGAAAAAAAAATGATAGGTAAGCAAGAGTGAAGCTAACTGAAGAGTGAGGTTGCGAAAAAAAATGATAGGTAAGAAAGAGTGAAGCTAACTGAAGAGTGAGGTTGCGAAAAAAAATGATAGGTAACCAAGGGTGAAGCTAACTGAAGAGTGAGGTTGCGAAAAAAAATGATAGGTAAGCAAGAGTGAAGCTAATAGAAGAGTGAGGTTGCGAAAAAAAATGATAGGTAACCAAGAGTGAAGCTAATAGAAGAGTGAGGTTGCGAAAAAAAATGATAGGTAAGAAAGAGTGAAGCTAACTGAAGAGTGAGGTTGCGAAAAAAAATGATAGGTAAGCAAGAGTGAAGCTAACTGAAGAGTGAGGTTGCGAAAAAAAATGATAGGTAAGAAAGAGTGAAGCTAATAGAAGAGTGAGGTTGCGAAAAAAAATGATAGGTAAGAAAGAGTGAAGCTAACTGAAGAGTGAGGTTGCGAAAAAAAATGATAGGTAACCAAGGGTGAAGCTAACTGAAGAGTGAGGTTGCGAAAAAAAATGATAGGTAAGCAAGAGTGAAGCTAACTGAAGAGTGAGGTTGCGGAAAAAAAATGATAGGTAAGAAAGAGTGAAGCTAATAGAAGAGTGAGGTTGCGAAAAAAAATGATAGGTAAGAAAGAGTGAAGCTAACTGAAGAGTGAGGTTGCGAAAAAAAATGATAGGTAACCAAGGGTGAAGCTAACTGAAGAGTGAGGTTGCGAAAAAAAATGATAGGTAAGCAAGAGTGAAGCTAATAGAAGAGTGAGGTTGCGAAAAAAAATGATAGGTAAGCAAGAGTGAAGCTAATAGAAGAGTGAGGTTGCGAAAAAAAATGATAGGTAAGAAAGAGTGAAGCTAACTGAAGAGTGAGGTTGCGAAAAAAAATGATAGGTAAGCAAGAGTGAAGCTAACTGAAGAGTGAGGTTGCGAAAAAAAATGATAGGTAAGAAAGAGTGAAGCTAATAGAAGAGTGAGGTTGCGAAAAAAAATGATAGGTAAGAAAGAGTGAAGCTAACTGAAGAGTGAGGTTGCGAAAAAAAATGATAGGTAAGCTAGAGTGAAGCTAATAGAAGAGTGAGGTTGCGAAAAAAAATGATAGGTAACCAAGGGTGAAGCTAACTGAAGAGTGAGGTTGCGAAAAAAAATGATAGGTAAGCAAGAGTGAAGTTAACTGAAGAATGAGGTTGCGAAAAAAAAAATGATAGGTAAGCAAGAGTGAAGCTAACTGAAGAGTGAGGTTGCGAAAAAAAAATGATAGGTAAGCAAGAGTGAAGCTAACTGAAGAGTGAGGTTGCGAAAAAAAATGATAGGTAAGAAAGAGTGAAGCTAACTGAAGAGTGAGGTTGCGAAAAAAAATGATAGGTAACCAAGGGTGAAGCTAACTGAAGAGTGAGGTTGCGAAAAAAAATGATAGGTAAGAAAGAGTGAAGCTAATAGAAGAGTGAGGTTGCGAAAAAAAATGATAGGTAAGAAAGAGTGAAGCTAACTGAAGAGTGAGGTTGCGAAAAAAAATGATAGGTAAGCTAGAGTGAAGCTAATAGAAGAGTGAGGTTGCGAAAAAAAATGATAGGTAAGAAAGAGTGAAGCTAATAGAAGAGTGAGGTTGCGAAAAAAAATGATAGGTAAGAAAGAGTGAAGCTAACTGAAGAGTGAGGTTGCGAAAAAAAATGATAGGTAACCAAGGGTGAAGCTAACTGAAGAGTGAGGTTGCGAAAAAAAATGATAGGTAAGCAAGAGTGAAGTTAACTGAAGAATGAGGTTGCGAAAAAAAAAATGATAGGTAAGCAAGAGTGAAGCTAACTGAAGAGTGAGGTTGCGAAAAAAAAATGATAGGTAAGCAAGAGTGAAGCTAACTGAAGAGTGAGGTTGCGAAAAAAAATGATAGGTAACCAAGAGTGAAGCTAACTGAAGAGTGAGGTTGCGAAAAAAAATGATAGGTAAGCAAGAGTGAAGCTAACTGAAGAGTGAGGTTGCGAAAAAAAAATGATAGGTAAGCAAGAGTGAAGCTAACTGAAGAGTGAGGTTGCGAAAAAAAATGATAGGTAACCAAGAGTGAAGCTAACTGAAGAGTGAGGTTGCGAAAAAAAATGATAGGTAAGCAAGAGTGAAGCTAACTGAAGAGTGAGGTTGCGAAAAAAAATGATAGGTAACCAAGAGTGAAGCTAACTGAAGAGTGAGGTTGCGAAAAAAAATGATAGGTAAGCAAGAGTGAAGCTAACTGAAGAGTGAGGTTGCGAAAAAAAATGATAGCTAAGCAAGAGTGAAGCTAACTGAAGAGTGAGGTTGCGAAAAAAAAATGATAGGTAAGCAAGAGTGAAGCTAACTGAAGAGTGAGGTTGCGAAAAAAAAATGATAGGTAAGCAAGAGTGAAGCTAACTGAAGAGTGAGGTTGCGAAAAAAAAAATGATAGGTAAGCAAGAGTGAAGCTAACTGAAGAGTGAGGTTGCGAAAAAAAATGATAGGTAAGCAAGAGTGAAGCTAACTGAAGAGTGAGGTTGCAAAAAAAATAAAAACTTCCTTCGCGACCCTCTCCTTAGGTCTAATAACTTCTGTAGTTTGGTGACAAATTGATGAGTAACGCTCTTCAGGTTTATATAACAACTGAACGCCATCCTCTACTGATATAAATTCTCTGCGACAACCGTCCTTCGTCTTAGATGTTGGAAGAACATCCGTCGCCAGCAGCCACACTCTGGTAAATCACTGCTCCTCCTATTTTCCACAAGATGTTGACCTTGAAGTAGTTCCTTTTTTAGCTCCTTACATCAAGTTGCTTAATGCATTGTCTGGAAAGATTTCCATAAAACAATATATAATTTGTTTTATTGACAACAAAGGTTCACGTTATCGCTCAATAATTTCCATAAGACCAGTTGTTTCTTGATCAAATTAGAACATTTGTTCTCTTCATTAAGTAAGGGTTTTATAGTAATATATAGTAATATATATATATATATATATAGTTTATCAGTACCATTGGAGAGCCATGAATATTATAACTGTCCTGTTTTTAAATCTCCGAAACAGTTACATAGTAAACAGCTTATGATCCCCGTGTTAATATTAGACGCTTAAGGTCTCCTGTTTTTGTTTCACTCTTAGATACTTACCCCCCCCCCTTTTTTATTTTTTTTATTTACTTATTTATTAATTTTCCAACGAATGTTAAGTCTGCAATATCTTGGATTTAGTTAGTTTCTCTGGGAATTTAAACTGCATTTTACTATTTTTTTTGTTTTTTTTTTGTTTAAAATGACTCAAAGCTTCTTTAGACATTATATATATATATATATATATATGTTGTTGAAAACAACATAACTCTTCTGTTTAGTAATCCCTTTCTTATTTTTTTCCATTCTTCGAATGATCTTTTTTTTTGGAACGACTTTTAGTGAATTTTACATGTCCAACCTCGAAAACCTAACATTTAACACAATTAAAAAACCTCCTATTTACGTAAGATATGTTGACGATATACTAATTCTAGCCAATAACATTAAACAAATTAATAAACTTAAAGACCTATTTAAAAAAAAAACTGTCCTCAAATTCACTTTAGAATTAAACACTAATAATAAAATCCCATTCCTAGATGTACTAATTGACACTTCTAACAATATGTTTAACACCTCTACCTATAAAAAAACAACTAGTATAAACTCTAGCCTGTTAAATTTCAAGAGTGAGTGCTCCCACCGTTATAAAATAGCTATCGTAAAAAATTTACTAAACCGAACAAAATTGATCTCCTCCTCCAAAAAACACTATTTATTGAACTAAAAATATAAAACACGTATTGATTAACAATGAATTTCCCAACTACATCATAGGCGAATTAATAAAATCAATGATAAAAAACTTGACAAACTCTAATACAAATAATGATATACAACATAACAACTCTAATTACATTAACATATATTAATGCAGCCAAATTTCAGATTAGAGGAAAAAGCTATAAAGAATATTACACATCGATATACAGGGTGTTTCAAAAGTCTTGGGAACATTACAAATGCGTATATCTCATGAACTATTCCAGGTAGAAAAATGAAACTGGTGCCATTTTAAAGCTTGCTTAATCAAGTTTTTGGTCATACTAATGATTTTTGTGTTATCTTTCCAGGTGCAGTAATGGCGTTTTCTAACCAAGACAAGGCATTTTGCGTCCTCCAATTTGCAAAGACTGAATCGTGGACATGTGTTCAGCGTGCATTTCGCAGGAAATTTAAAAAAGAAGCCCCTGAAAGGAAATCCATTGTCAGATGGCATGCTAAATTTGTGAAAGATGGGTGTTTGTGCCCAAGTAAGCGAACAGGTCGCCCTTCAACTTCAGAAGATGCAGTTGAGCAAGTTCGGACAGCCTTTCAGCGGAGCCCCGTAAATCAGTGAGAAGAGCCAGCAGGGAACTTCAGCTTGCTCCAGCAACTGTCTGGCGTGTCTTGAGGAAACGACTGCAAATGGTACTTTACAAGCTCAAGTTATATTGACGAACTAAAGGCTCGAGTAACGGCAGTTGTGGGAACCATTGACGTCAAGATGCTGGAACGAGTTTGGCAGGAAATGGACTATCGACTAGATGTCTGCCGTGTGACGAATGGTGCTCATATTGAGCAACTTTGAAGATTCCCCACAAAACTTGAAACTTTAACCTTTCCAACGGTACCAATTTCATTTTTCAACTCCTAATAGTTTTTGAGTTATTAAAAATCGTTATGTTCTCAAGACTTTTGAAACACCCTGCATATCACCAACAGATAAAGAAAACAAAATCAAACTAATTATTTATTATAAAAGATTTACAACTCAAAACCTTGTAGTAAAAAACAACCCCTCTCCAACCCCCAAAACACTAGAAAGAACCAATGTAGTCTATAAATTTAAATGTCCTTTTGGAGGATGTACCTCCCAAAATAATAATCGCTACATAGGATTTACAACTACCCTATCCCACCGCCTCACTATGCACCTCTCGAATTCTAGTTCAATCTACCAGCACCTACAAATACACAACTGCCCTACATCTGAATTAAGACAGATTTTCGTGATGAACACAAAAATAATACATTCCGAAACTAATTTAAAAAAACTAAAAATAATTGAAGTCATATACATAAAAACACAGCAACCTAAAATTAATAATATTTCATATGAGACAAGTAAAACCATTTTAAAATGCTTAGCTTAGTTCAGTGACACCAACCGTGGTCGCTTTAAATTAAGCGACCCCGGTTGGTGTCACTGAACTAAGCTAAGCATTTTAAAATGATTTTACTTGTCTCATATGAAATGTTATTAATTTTAGGTTTTTAAAAAAAAAAATGGACATCTTATTAAAATTACTCCCCCATTTTTCCTTTCTACATAATTAATAGACTAGACCAAATTAAATCAGCTACTATTTTAAATTAAAATAATATATATATATATATATATATAAATAAAAATAAATAAATTAAGAACTAGTTGATCTGCTACATTTCAAAATGTAGACGTTCGTCTTTTACGTGAACGGTTTGCTGGCATATTTCTTAAAAAACTTCCATGCTTTCACCCGCTTTTTCATACATTTTGTGCCATTAAAAAGACCTGATGATGATTCCGGAAAGAATCCAAAACGTTTGTCAAGCACACGGATCCTACATTAATTCATTCCATTCCAACGTTAAAAAGATCATTCGAAGAATGGAAAACATTAAAAAAGGGATTACTAAACAGAAGAGTTCTGTTGTTTTCAACAACACATACATGCATTAATGAAAAAAATGCTGCCTAAATACACACACAATATATATATATATATATATATATATATCAAGATTTTCAGGCTGTTTACATGTAATCCCCATAAAAAAGTAGAATCTAAATTTTCTATTTGAGTTAATTAGCATAGGGTATATGGATACACAGAACGAGATACGGTTATTACTATGGCTTTTTGAATTTAATGTCATCCACGTACATTTTATTAGCTAGCACGATAAGCCACTGGATAAAATAAAGAATATTTCTATGAAAGATTTGAGTCAAACGGCGTTTATATAAACATTACTAATACAAGATTTTTCATCTATTTTAATGATTAGGAAAGTTTTTTTTTTCAGACGTCAATTAATATCGGCATTTTCCCTAAAGGAATTGGTTACCCCTCATAAAACAATTTAATAATGGGAAAATAAATAAACTTATTAAACAGTATACTTACTTGTATACAAACGTATTTCGTATTACTTATCAAATTTGATAAGACATGTTTGTTGCTTTTCAGGTGTAAACAATTATCGGTATTTTTCCTGAGGGAATTTGTAACAAAAGCTCATAAAATAAAACAAAACAAATTATACAAAAAAAAAAGAAAGAAAACTTAAGTAACAGTATACTTACTTGTATAAAAAACTTTTTTGTATTACTCAGTTTTACAGAAATTAAATAATTATAACACGCTTACATTTGCGAATTAAAAGATACGCCATAGATTTACAGGAGTTGAGATGGAAATTCAAGATGGTGGCAAGAAAGAAGCTTCGCAGAAAACTACAGAAGTAAAAAAAAAAAAAATCAGAGAATCACTTCGACAATTAAAAGTCAATTTCATTAAATCTTATTTATGTCAATTTTTTACGATTTTAATTGTGAAAGGATTTGGGACATACCATTTTCTACTGAATTTATATTAATGTAACGGAGGCGACAGCGAAGCGCCATCTTGATTTTTTTTGATTAAGCATTTTTAATTAAACTTGTTTTACAAAAAATGATTTGTAAAAAAACTGTAGTATATATCTTCCAAAAATAAATGATATGTGCATTTTAACATTCCCAGCAAATTTAGAAAGTCGTTCTTAACATGGGGTAGGGGCTTTGTTAACTCTTCCCTTGCCACGATCGGAACTCTCCTAAAATGAAAACATTTTTCTTTTGTCGGGGATGTTAAAATGCACAAGTGTCAAATAAATATGTTAGTTAAAAATATTTCTTGGGGTTCTTCAAATAAAAACCATAATATGCAACGAAACCATTTGGCAAGGTGGATGAATAACACTTGTTATTTACATTTTTTAAATTCGCTATAAAAATAAAACTTAAAACGATTGGAAAATGATTTATTTACGAGAATAAAATGGTAGTTTTCATGAGATTTTTCCAATCTATTTCAGCAAAATTACGTGGAGTTATTTTATGAGTTTTACGGTTTAACGTGATATTTTAGGAAAGATAATAAGGAAACTCGGGTATCTTTTACAATAATCCGCAGAGTGAAAACGCTCAAAAAAACAAATATACAACAAATAAAAGTAACCGATAAAAGTTATTTTCCAACTTATCTGTGACATTTGTTTGTATTTTTAAACCGTTCCAACTGCTATTCATTAGAAATCAATATTTTTGTCACACGAACATTGGACAAAAGAAAAATGGCGATGGGGGGGGGGGGGTTATGGTAAGGAGGTAAGGCCGAGACGCCATTTTTTTTTAGTAAAAATTCGTGCAAAAAAAAAAAAAAGAAATTTATTTTTACATCTAATAAAAACCCATTTATACTACGTAAAAATACAAACAAATTTCATAAGTAGGAAAATATCTATTCTCGACGTAGATCACCGTCACTTGTTGCATATTTATAGTTTTTTACCCCGTTCTTGTTCGTTTTTTTGGGGACCCCGTTAGCGACTCTGGATTATTGTAAAAGATACCCGGAAACTCTTTTGAAAATGGTAAAGTAAAGAAATTCAAGTAACATTATTCTTACTTTTAAAAGATTACCGATGTATTTACGTAAGTCGAGGATAACATTCAAGATGGTGGCCAGAAAACTAGAGGCAATAAATAAATAAAAATAAAATTTAAAAAAAACAAAAAAACACTCCGCCAACAGTAAGGATATTTCGCTATAATTCGTATTGGCAAATGGGCATAACAAGGAGGAACGCTGGCTTCTGGTGGAAAAAAAGGTTGAAGAAAGTGTCTACGGATGTCTGAAAGTGATACATTTTTTTTTTATTCATATTAATTTAAGACTTTTCTTTTTTTCATATTAATTTCACACTTTTCGTTTTTTCATATTAATTTCAGACTTTCTTTTCATTATATTCTAATAATTAACATAATATAAACTATTTGAAAAATAAGTTACTTGATTGTTTTCAAAACTTAAAAAAAATTTTCATTGAAGAAAATAAACAAAATAGAATAATTTTTTTTTTTTTCAAGAACTAATGTTTCTGAGCACCGGAATGTGTTTTTTTTTTTAAATTTATTTAATGTTTTTTTTTTTTAATTTAATATTTAGTGAAAATAATGTTTTTGCGGAGGGTTAGGTTTAGAGTAAGGGTTAGGGTTTAGGGTTAGGGCATTTCCATTTCTAAGAAAAAAGTTTGATTCCGGAAGTTACTCCATTTCCAAGAGAAAAGGTTTCACTATTATTACAAAAAAAATGTTTTGAAAACAATCAAATAAAAACAAATAAATTATTTTTCAAATAGTCTGTATTATGTTAATTATTAGATTATGATGAAAGAAAAGTCTGAAATTAATATACAAAAAGGAAAGTCTGAAATTAATATGAAAAAAAAAATCTGAAATTAATATAAAAAAAAGTCTGAAATTAATATGAATAAAAAAAATGTATCACTTTCAAGCATCCATAGACACTTTCTTCAACCTTTTTTCACCGGAATCCAGCGTTCCTCCTTTTTATGCCGATCTGCCTTCGTGTTTTAGGCTTCATTTATGGCCTGGTGGAAGTCTTGTTAATGGCGGGAGATTCGAAAGGAAGAACAAAGGATTATGGATATTAACCGATCTCCCGGCCATAGGTAGTGTGATAGATGCCTTATTAACGGCACGACATCTCACTGTTAAGATTCCACCATCGGACCACGTGTAGATTAAATAAAACAGTTAAGATTTAAGACAAACAAAGAAGAAAGGAAGAACACAATATTAAAGAAAGCGAAGGAAAGATGAAGCTAAACAACATAATATGCATTTTATAAAAGTTAATAAAAAGGAAAACATTTATATTAACAAAACAATTTATTTATTTAATATTTTATAAGTGATATATATATATATATATATATATATATATATATATATATATATATATATATATATGCGCGATGAATGTCTTTTTGTGTGTAGAATGCAATATGTGTTGAAGAAACACGAGTTCGTTTAGATTGAAGATAGATTGTAGAATGTTCGTCAAATTGAAAGATAGATTCTTGAATTGAAAAGGGTTACCTTTCTCTTCCTCTCCCCACCTTCTCGACCGAAGCCGTCGGTCGGGGAGGGGGGGGGGAGTTTGTCGGCGAGCGTTCTTGTGTGCGTTCGTTTGTCTCAGAACGCTGAGGGAAAAAGAGAAAGAGAGAGTACCTAATTGTGGTGTTCACCACACATTTTCATATTTTAAGCGAAAGTGGTGGTGGGGTTAGGAAATAATTCGGACTTGATGAACAACAACTCACATTCTTATTCTTCTATGCTCCAGGTCATCCGTTCTATCTCGCCCAGTCATCCATTCTATCTCGCCCAGTCATCCGTTCTATCTCGCTCAGTCATCCTTCTGTCTCTCTTTCAAAGGGAGAACATCCATTTAAAAGCAGTTGTTCCTCTTCAAGCCCCACTGAGGTTTAATTTATCTTCTCTTAAGAAAGTCTTATCTCAC
This sequence comes from Sepiola atlantica, assembly GCA_963556195.1. NCBI lineage: Eukaryota > Metazoa > Mollusca > Cephalopoda > Sepiida > Sepiolidae > Sepiola > Sepiola atlantica. The sequence continues at coordinate 136,623,109 of OY744525.1, forward strand.
TTTATATTCGGCTGACAGAGTCGTCCATTACCTTTTCTTATATAAAGATCAGTAAGTTGCTTTATTGTGTGAAAAAAAAGGGAATGGTTGTGTCTACTGATGGGCTGATTCATTTGGGAGCAAAGTGGACGAGTCTAAAATAGGGTGGCACAGGTTGTTACTGCCCTATAAATTTAGGTTCTGACATTCTCTTACGATGGTCCTTTCGGCCTTTTTGGCTAAGAAGAAAGTGTAGTATCTGTTCCGATGGATACTACACCCCATAGACCGGTATTGTCTTGGCCTTCGGGGCTTGATTTCCGCCGGTCTATGGGTCTGTCCTGTGCAGTTCTAGGAGGTCCACCCTCTCAGGCTTTGCTTTCTCGCCCTATGAGAAGGGGTTAGTTTATTGCTGAGGCGATTCTACCGGGGAATGCCGACAGGGCTGCCCAGACATTTTTTGAGGGTCACAGGTGTGCTTCCTCTATGGTGCGGACTTATCAAATCCCACTTTCCGACCTTGTGTCACATTTTACTTTGTGGGCGGTAGATAAATACCCTTTTATTGTTAGGTTAGTGGACCCATGGGCAATGTTAGTCAGAGAGAGTAGTCATGTTTACCACTTGGTTCAATATCTACAAAATAAAATGAATTCACTATAATATAGATATAGACATACACTTGGTGTAGGGAACTAATATGGGAATGCGTGGTTGGGGTGATTTCCCTTATTATATCGTTTGTTCAATCTGGTCTTTTGGCTAAGATCAAAGTGTAGTATTTGTTCCGATGGATACAGCACCCCATACTGGTATTGTCTTGGCCTTTGGGGCTTGACTTACACCGGTCAATGGGTCTGTCCTGTGCAGTTCTTGGAGGTCCACCCTCCCAGGCTTTGCCTCCCCTCTTTGGGGAGGAGTAAGTTTATTGCTTACTGCCTGACGCGCCCCTACCGGGGAATGCCGACGAGGATGCCCAAGCAATTTTTAATGGCCAGAGTGCTCACCTCTTGGGCGCTGGCTTTTCAAACTCCACTTTCCCGACCCGACCGTGGGTCACATCTTACTTGTGGGAGTAGGATAAAAGCTGGCATTGTGCTTAACTCCTGGAGAGGAGTAAATCAATACTCGACATATCCCTTTCTCAGGAATGTAATGATACATGAATAGGATTTATTATGTCTAGTACACAGTGTATGCGTTCAGAGATGATCATAGTAGAATGGACTTGCATGCTGTTGGTCAGAAAGAAGTTTAGCATTTACGACGTGATAGACTGACGCTACATCGATTAACGATTAAAGGATGTTAGTGAGGAGTCGCAGGAGACTGATGAGGCGATAATTAATCGAGTCAGTTTTCTCACCAAAGTTCTTTGATAACTGGTACCAGAGAGGCAATTTTACATCTGTCAGTGGAACAAGATTCGGCAAGGCATTTATTGTAGAGTTTCCAGAAAAAAGGGGTTAGCCCAGCAGAGCATTTCTTTATTAGTATAGCAGGGATGAGATCAGTCCCACACGCCTTGGAGGTGTCTTGGTTTTTTTTATGATATCACGGACATGAGAATGGGTGATGATCAGATAATTGAGTGTTGCTACTGGCTGCAAAAGGAAATCTGGTGTTTGAAGTCTAAGATGAAGTTGGAGGAAAATCACCGGGCAAGCAAGCTATTCACCATACGATTAAGAATTTCTCATTTTTGCGACTCAATGCGTTCTATGGTCATTTTGGTATAATTTCTCTTGGCTGTGGCTATTTCATTCTTACAATGATTGTTAGCTTCTATAAACCATTGTTTATTTGTATATTAGATTTATAACTTGGGGTGTTGACTGGAGGACTTTGCTAACTTTAAATTACATAAGTGGGTAATTATGTTTAAGGAAAAATGAATAAATATGCATTAATATGTTGGAAAACGGGAATAAATTAAATCAGTATACATTTAATAGACCTGTAATTTACATCTGTAAAAATATATTCACTTTTTTCTTCAATTATGTCAAACAAAGATAATACATATAATTAAAATAATTTGTTAAAACTATATTCATAATCTCTTTTAATATAAAAATGCTTTCACAAACAATATATTTTACTATTAGATATGACTTGTTTTTAAATGTAGATAATATCATAGTAACTTGTTTTTAAATGTAGATAATATCATAGTAACTTGTTTTTAAATGTAGATAATGTCATAGTAACTTGTTTTTAAATGTAGATAATATCATAGTAACTTGTTTTTAAATGTAGATAATATCATAGTAACTTGTTTTTAAATGTAGATAATATCATAGTAACTTGTTTTTAAATGTAGATAATGTCATAGTAACTTGTTTTTAAATGTAGATAATATCATAGTAACTTGTTTTTAAATGTAGATAATGTCATAGTAACTTGTTTTTAAATGTAGATAATATCATAGTAACTTGTTTTTAAATGTAGATAATATCATAGTAACTTGTTTTTAAATGTAGATAATATCATAGTAACTTGTTTTTAAATGTAGATAATATCATAGTAACTTGTTTTTAAATGTAGATAATGTCATAGTAACTTGTTTTTAAATGTAGATAATATCATAGTAACTTGTTTTTAAATGTAGATAATATCATAGTAACTTGTTTTTAAATGTAGATAATATCATAGTAACTTGTTTTTAAATGTAGATAATGTCATAGTAACTTGTTTTTAAATGTAGATAATGTCATAGTAACTTGTTTTTAAATGTAGATAATATCATAGTAACTTGTTTTTAAATGTAGATAATATCATAGTAACTTGTTTTTAAATGTAGATAATATCATAGTAACTTGTTTTTAAATGTAGATAATATCATAGTAACTTGTTTTTAAATGTAGATAATGTCATAGTAACTTGTTTTTAAATGTAGATAATATCATAGTAACTTGTTTTTAAATGTAGATAATATCATAGTAACTTGTTTTTAAATGTAGATAATATCATAGTAACTTGTTTTTAAATGTAGATAATATCATAGTAACTTGTTTTTAAATGTAGATAATGTCATAGTAACTTGTTTTTAAATGTAGATAATATCATAGTAACTTGTTTTTAAATGTAGATAATATCATAGTAACTTGTTTTTAAATGTAGATAATGTCATAGTAACTTGTTTTTAAATGTAGATAATATCATAGTAACTTGTTTTTAAATGTAGATAATATCATAGTAACTTGTTTTTAAATGTAGATAATGTCATAGTAACTTGTTTTTAAATGTAGATAATATCATAGTAACTTGTTTTTAAATGTAGATAATGTCATAGTAACTTGTTTTTAAATGTAGATAATATCATAGTAACTTGTTTTTAAATGTAGATAATATCATAGTAACTTGTTTTTAAATGTAGATAATATCATAGTAACTTGTTTTTAAATGTAGATAATATCATAGTAACTTGTTTTTAAATGTAGATAATGTCATAGTAACTTGTTTTTAAATGTAGATAATATCATAGTAACTTGTTTTTAAATGTAGATAATGTCATAGTAACTTGTTTTTAAATGTAAATAATATCATAGTAATAGTCTGTCTTTTTTAATTAAAAATAGAAATGTAAACTGATTTTATTATGATTAAAATGTAAAAATAAATTCGAAGATTATTTTAGTACTATTTAGCTAAATTTATCTCCTTTTAATTACTAAAATTTACCGGCCTGATTGGCATTATGAGCTGAGAAACTAGTTGTCAATCATCTGTCGTGTTATACAAAAGACGGAATAATGGTACTTGAAGCTTCATCACTTTATATTATAAGGTGAAAATCAAGGGTAACTTGAGTAATCCTGGGATAGCAGTGCCAGCCTCCCCTGAATTTATGTTTTATAGCTAATAAACAGGGAGCGTTCGGGTCATCTTCGACTACGGTTGACCACTTAATCATTTTTATTACTTAAATAATCAGAGAAAATAATGAGATGATCATGAATTAAGCAAAAGAAGGGTTAATTATAAAGAAAATAATGTCCACCATTATTAAATGTTTAACGTTATTAAGGAAAACGAGAAGGCTTTACTAATCGAATATTTAAAAATAAAAGAGATGTTTTATAAAGTTCAAATGAGATAGAACCAAGTACAAAAAACCTGTTGGTATGATTTATACTGATATACATTTTCTGAATAAACCAGATGCCTTTCAGTATGTGAATTAATATTATGTTATATTATGTATTTTTTCACCCAAACAGCTAAAAAATAAAACATGCTTTTCATAATACTGTTATAACTCGTTTTTATCATATAGAGTTATTTATAATTGTTATTTTTTTTGTAGTACTAATATCTAATAGGTTGTCTTTTGTTACTTGACTATCAGAAAAATAAATAATGGAAAACTCTACATTATATATAAATATACCTATATATTATATATATATTATATATTAAATATGTATATAAAATATATATATATATATATATATATAATATTATATATATACATTATATACATATATATATATAATACTAGCAGGGCTACCCGGCGTTGCCCGGGGCGATAAAAAACAACGTAGTAGGAATTAAAGAGTGTGTGTAACATCTTTATATAAAAACTTCAATCTCTCTTCTTTCTCTAGTCGTCTCTTTTTCGCTGGTCCTCATTATTTCCCTCCCTCCTTCAAACCTCTATTTCCATTTTTCCCATATGATTCTTATCTTGTTTAAATGTGTTAAAAACTAATAATAATGTAATTCACGTAAATTCTCTTTACTAAATATGTATTTTATGTAACTGTGGATTTTTTCAAAGAAATATGTCATGTAAACAAACAAACATTTAGGATGAAAGTTATTAAGTATTCTAACATTGTATTTTTGATCCCGACATAAAATTATATTTTATTTTTTAAAGACTTTAAAATCGAACTTGAATACAATGCCTTAATCGCTGGCGGCCATGTTGTAATTTCCTATAATTTTCTTTCGTAAAATAGTAGCAATAATTTGATCAGCGTTTGTCGCTTATTTAAAGAAAACTATACCAAAATACTAAAAATTTAGAGGCGCGTCCCTGGCGCTAAGAAACGTTAAATAAAATACTGTTCTTATATAAGATATTATAAAATGTACATGTATTTGTGCACGTACAGAGTAGCTGGCAGTGGCGGCTAGTGGCGGACCTTCAATAGTTTCTTACCCTTTCCATGTAAATAGAATTGACGCTAAGAAACATTGAATAAAATTAAAAGTTATCTCAAAGTATTACGTAATTAAATTACAAGATTACTGAGCAATTTGAAATTACTATAAAATATAATGAAACATAACTGAAAAGCCCCCCCCCCGATGAAATCTGCCCCATGGACCCCTAAGGGGTGGGTTTATAGATTCGGGGATACTCTCATCATCTTACTCTGTGAATTTTACATGAGAATACACTTTTATATGTTATGTATATTATCTAACCTTGTTTTAAAAACCTAAAGTGTGTTTTTAAACGTGAGTTATCGTTCTTCCTTAGCTATCCTCTAACAAATAAATTTCATTAAAACCCATAAATTGTTTCATGAACTTTAGGTATTACGTAATTAAATTACAATATGACCCAGCAATTTAAAATTACTATAAAATATAATGAAAAATAACTGAACCCCCTCCCCTGATGAAATATCCCCCTGGACTCCTAAGGGGTGAGTTTATAGATTCGGGAATACTCTCATCATCTTACTCTGTGAATGTTACATGAGAATACATTTTTATATGTTATGTATATTCTCTAACCGTGTTTTAAAAACCTAAATTGTGGTTTTAAACGTGAGTTATCTTTATTCCTTAGTTATCCTCTAACCAATAAATTTCATTAAAAACCATGATTTTTTATGAACTTGAGGTATTATTTGCAGGAAAACACTGAATACTTTTCTAATATAAAATATTATAAAATGTACATGTATTTGCGTACGTACAGAGTGGCGGACCTTGGCGTAGTTTCTTACCCCCTCCATGTAAATAGAATTGACGCTAAAGAAACATTAAATAAAACATTAAATAAAAGTTATTTCAAATTATTACGTAATTAAATTACAATATGACTCAGCAATTTCAAATTACTATAAAATATAATGAAAAATAACTGATTAAGACCCCCCAACCCATGAAATCTGTCCCATGGACCCCTAAGGCGTGATTCAGGAATACGCCCATCAACTTACTCTGTGAATTTTACATAAGAATACACTTTTATATAGTATCTATATTCTCTAACATCTTTTTTCTATAGGGCACACACACAAACACACTAACATACAGACATTCAATTTTATATACAAGATATATATTATTACATACATAATATATATATAATTTAAATATATGTTATATATATTATATAGATTATATATATATGTATATTATATATATATTATATAGATAATATATATATTATATACATATTATATATATATATATATTATATACATATTATATGTATATATATATATTATATACATATTATATATATATATATATATTATATACATAATATATATTATACATATTATACACATAGCATATATATATATACATATATATATATTATATATATATATATATTATACATAATATATATATATATATTATATACATAATTTATATATATATATTATATACATAATATATATATATATGATATATATATGTATATTATATACATAATATACATATTATATTATATATATATTATATGCATAATATATATATATTATATATATATTATATGCATAATATATATTATATATTATATACATAATATATATATTATATGCATAATATATATATATTATATTATATATATATTATATGCATAATATATATTATATATTATATGCATAATATATATATTATATGCATAATATATATATATTATATACATAATATATATATTATATACATAATATATATATATATTATATACTATATATATTATATACATAATATATATATATATCATATATATTATATACATAATATATATATATTATATATATTATATACATAATATATATATATTATATATATTATATACATAATATATATGTATATATTATATACATAGCATATATTTACATAGCATATGCTATATACATAGCATATATTATATACATAGCATATGATATATATATATATGTATATATATATATATGATATATATAAGTATATCATATACATAATATATATATAATATTATATATATATTATATGCATATTATACAGGGTGATTCATAAGTCACTTAGCTATTTGTTTTTGAAATTCTAAAGTTAAAAAAATACGACAATACAAAACAGAAAGTTAATTCAACAAATTCATTTATGGGAGTTTACAATTACAGCAAATTCACAAAATTCACATCTTCATTCTGCACATATAGCTCCATTCATTTTTGCAAGGAATTTACGACTCTTTGTAGCATATTTGATTGATTAATTTTAACAAACTCGATTGATTTGAAGTCGTCATTGCCTTTCAAAAAGTGTGGGAGATTAATCAAATTTGACCATATAAATGACAATAAAAATTCGCTCTTAAATTGTAAATGACATACTGCCTAAAAAAAGCACATATGATGATTTACACAAATTTAAATAAATGAAAATAAATATATATAGAAAGAAATATGTAAACGAAAAAATTTAAAATAACAAATAGCAGTATTTAGAGAGTAAGATAACAATTATCAAAAGTTCATAGTATGTTTGTGCTTCATAAGGTAATCATTTTAAATAGCTAAGTTACTTATGAATCAGTCTGTATATATTATATTTTATATACATAACATATAGTAAATATATTATATACATAATATATATACTATATATATAATATACATAATATATATATATATTATATACATTATATATATATATTATATGTATATATTATATACATAATAAATATACTATATATATTATATACATAATATGTTTATTATATTATACATAACATATATATATTATATATATATTATATACATAATATACATATTATATACGTAATATATGTATTATATATATATATATATATATTATATACATAATATACTTAGTGTATATATTATATACATAATATAGTTAGAATATATACATAATATATATATATGATATATATATTATATACATAATATATGTAATATATATATATTATATACACAATATATATATATATATATATATATGTATTATATATATTATATACATAATATATATATATATTATATATCGTATATACATAATATATATATATATTAGATATATGATAAACATTACATATATTATATATATTATATACATTATATATATATTATATACATTATATATATTATATATATTATATACATTATATATATATAATACACACAATATATAAATTATATATATTTTATACATAATATATATTATATTATATATATAATATATTATATATATGATATATTATATATATTATATACATAATATATATATTATATATATTATATACAAAATATATTTATTATAGATATTATATACATAATATATTTATTATATATATTATATACATGATATATTTATTATATATATAATATATATTATATACATAATATATATATCATATATATACATACATAATATATATATATATGTATATATATATATTATATATATATTATATACATGATATATATATTATATATATTATATACATGATATATTTATTATATAATATATATTATATACATAATATATATATATATATATAATATATATTATATACATAATATATATATATATCATATATATAATATATATTATATACATAATATATATATCATATATATACATACATAATATACATATATATTATATATATATCATATACATGATATATATATATATTATATACATATTATATATATATATATTATATACATAATATATATATATATATTATATATATAATATATATATATTATATACATAATATATATATATATATTATATATATAATATATATATATTATATACATAATATATATATATTATATATATAATATATATATATTATATACATAATATATATATATTATATATATAATATATATATATTATATACATAATATATATAGTATATACATAATATATATATATATTATATACATAATATATATATTATATACATAATATATATATTATATACATAATATATATATTATATACATAATATATATATTATATACATAATATATATATTATATATATTATATACATAATATAAATATTATATATATTATATACATAATATATACATTATATATATAATATATATATTATATACATAATATATATATATATATATATATATAATATACATAATATATATATAATATATACATTATATATATATAATATATACATTATATATATATTATATATATATGATATACATAATATATATATATTATATATATATAATATACATGATATATTATATATATATTATATATATGTTATATACATAATATATGTATTATATATATATTATATACATAATAAATTATATATATATATTATACATAATATATATATTATACATAATATATATATATTATATATATTATATGCATAATATATAAATATATTATATACATAATATATATATATATATTATATATATGATAAACATTACATATATTATATATATTATATCCATGATATATATTATATACATTATATATATTTTATATATATATATATATTATACACATAATGTATAAACTATATATATTTTATACATAATATATATATATATATATATATATATATATATTATATACATAATATATTATATACCTGATATATTATATATACTATATACATAATATATATTATATACATAATATATATATTATATATATTATATATATATTATATATATTATATACACAATATATTTATTACAGATATTATATACATAATATATTTATTATATATATTATATACATGATATATTTATTATATATATAATATATATTATATACATTATATATATATCATATATATACATACATAATATATATATATATTATATATATTATATACATGATATATATTTTATATATATAATATACATGATATATTTATTATATATATAATATATATTATATACATGATATATATTTTATATATATAATATACATGATATATTTATTATATATATAATATATATTATATACATAATATATATATATATCATATATATAATATATATTATATACATAATATATATATCATATATATACATACATAATATATATATTATATACATGATATATATTTTATATATATTATATATATAATATATATTATAGATATATACATAATATATATATTATATACATAATATATACATTATATATATTATATACATAATATATGCATTATATATATTATATACATAATATATACATTATATATATTATATACATAATATATGCATTATATATATTATATACATAATATATGCATTATATATATTATATACATAATATATGCATTATATATTATATACATAATATATGCATTATATATTATATACATAATATATGCATTATATATATTATATACATAATATATACATTATATATAGTATATACATAATATATATATTATATATATTATATACATAATATATACATTATATATAGTATATACATAATATATATATTATATATATCATATACACAATATATATATTATATACATAATATATATTATATATATGATATATATATATTATATACATAATATATATATTATATACATAATATATATTATATATATGATATATATATTATATACATAATATATATATATTATATACATAATATGTATATTATATACATAATATATATATTATATATATATATTATATATATTATATACATAATATATATATATTATATACATAATATATATATCATATACATAACATATATATCATATACATAATATATATATATCATATACATAATATATATATTATATACATTATATATATATATCATATACATAATATATATATATTATATAGATAATATATATATTATATATATATATTATATACATAATATATATATATATAATATACATAATATATATTATATATATATTATATACATTATATATATTATATATATTATATACATAATATATGTTATATATATAATATACATGATATATTATATATATTATATATATTATATACATAATATATGTATATATATATATTATATACATGATATATTATACATATATTATATACATAATATATGTATTATATATATATTATACACAGAATAAATTATATATATATTATATACATAATATATGTATTATACATATATCTTATATACATAATAAATTATATATATAATATATACATAATATATATATATATTACCTACATAATATATATATATATATAATATGTATACTATATACATAATATATATATATAATATTTATATACTATATACATAATATATATATATAATATATATATACTATATACATAATATATATATATAATATATATATACTATATACATAATATATATATACTATATATATACTATATACATAATATATATATATATCATATATATATTATATACATAATATATATATATATCATATATATATTATATACATTATATATACATAATATATATATATCATATATATATTATATACATAATATATATATATATCATATATATATTATATACATAATATACACATAATTTTATATTATATACATGATATATATATTATATACATAATATCTTTATATATATTGTATCTTTATATATATTATATACATACCTATGTATATATATACATATATATATATACATATATACATAATATATTATATACATAATATATATATACATATATACATAATATATTATATACATAATATATATATATACATATATACATAATATATTATATACATAATATATATATATACATATATACATAATATATTATATCCATAATATATATATATACATATATACATAATATATTATATCCATAATATATATATATACATATATACATAATATATTATATACATAATATATATATACATATATATATATACATATATACATAATATATTATATACATAATACATATATATATATATATATATATATATTATACATAATATATATATTATACATAATATATATATTATACATAATATATATATATATATATATATATATGTTATATCTTCTATATAAAATTGAATGCCTGTATGTCTGTGTCTGTGTGTTTCTTATAAAAAATGTTAGAGAATATAGATACAATATAAAAATGTATTCTAATGTAGAATTCACAGATTAGTTGATGGGCGTATTCTTTAATCTATAAATCCAGCCCTTAGGGGTCCATGGGGCAGATTTCCTTTTCAGTTATTTTAAATTATATTCATAGTAATTTTAAATTGCTGAGTCATATTGTAATTTTATTACATAATAATTTAAAATAACTTTTTATTTCATTTAAAGTTTCTTAGCGTCAATTTTATTTACATGGGGGGTAAGTTACTACGCCAAGGTCTGCCACTAGCCGCCACTGTCCGCCACTCTGTATATACACAAATACGTGTACATTTTATAATATTGTTTATAAGAAAAGTATTCGGCGTCGTCCGATAAATTATACCTCAAGTACATAAAACAATTTATTTTTTTAATGAACTTGATTTGTTAGAGGATAGCTAAGGAAGAACGATTACTCACGTTTAAAAACACACTTTAGGTTTTAAAAGAAAGGTTAGAGAATATACATAACATATAAAAGTGTATTCTCATGTAACATTCACAAAGTAAGATAATGAGAGTATACCCGAATCTATAAACCCCGCTCTTTGGGGTCTATGAGGCAGATTTTATCAGGGGCTCGTTTTCAGTTATTTTTTATTCTATTTTATAGTAATTAGAAAATGCTGAGTCATATTTTGCTTTAATTACGTAACACTTTGAGATAACCTATCATTTAATGTTTCTTAGCGTCAATTCTATTTACATGGAGCGGGTAAGAAACTATGCGAAGCTCCGCCACTAGCCGCCACTGCCTGCCACTCTATACGTACACAAATACATGTAAATTTCATAATATCTTAATAAGAAAAGTATTCGGCGTTGTCCGACAAATTATACCTCAAGTACATGAAACAATTAATGTTTTTTAATGAAATTGGTTTGTTAGAGTATAGCAAAGGAAGAACGATAACTCACGTGTAAAAACACAATTTAGGTTTGTTTAAAAATGGGTAGTGAATATAGATAACCTATAAAAGTGTATTCTTATGCAAAATTCAAAGAATAAGATTATGGGAGTATTGCCGAATCTCTACACACACTCCTTAGGGGTCTATGGGGCAGATTTTATCAGGGGGGTCGTTTTCAGTTATTTTTCATTCTATTTTATAGTTATTAGAAAACGCTGAATCATATTTTGCTTTAATTACGTAATACTTTGAGATAACTTTTAATTTTATTTAACGTTTCTTAGCGTCAATCCTATTTACATGGAGGGGTAAGAAACTATGCCAAGGTCCGCCACTGCCCGCCACTTTGTACGTACACAAATACATGTACATGTACATGGACATTTCATAATATCTTATAGGAGAAAAGTATTAGGCGTTGTCCGACAAATTATACCTCAAGTACATAAAACAATTTGATTTTTAATTAAATGTATTTGTTAGAGGATAGCTAAGGAAGAACGATAACTCACGAATAAAAACACAATTTAGGTTTGTTTAAAAAAGGTTAGAGAATATTGATAACCTATGAAAGTGTATTCTCATGTAATATTCCCAGAGTTAGATGATGGGAGTATTGCCGAATCTCTACACCTACCCCTTAGGGGTCTATGGGGCAGATTTTATCAGAGCGGGTCGGTTTCAATTATTTTTCATTCTATTTTATAATAATTAGAAAATGCTGTCATATTTTGCTTTAATTACGTAATACTTTGAGATAACTTTTAATTTTATTTAACGTTTCTTAGCGTCAATTCTATTTACATTGAAGGGTAAGAAAGTATGCGAAGGTCCGCCACTAGCCGCCACTGCCCGCCGCTCTGTACGTACAGAAATACATGTACATGGACATTTTATAATATCTTATATAAGAAAAGCATTCGGCGTTGTCCGGCAAATTATACCTCAAGTACATAAAACAATTAATGGTTTTTAATGAAATTTATTTGTTAGAGGATAGCTAAGTAAGAACGATAACTCACGTATAAAAACACAATTTATGTTTGTTTAAAAATGGTTAGAGAATATAGATAACCTATAAAAGTGTATTCTTATGTAAAATTCACAGAGTAAGATTAGTCATCTGCATCATATTATGAAATAGGGGGTGGGCAGAACATAGGTATAGACCGGGCTATTTGTTTTACTCGGCATTGTTCGAGATCAATAATCATTATTAAAATTATTTTTCTTAATACTTTGATTTTACCGATACTTTTGGCAGTTCTGTGAAGACCTCCTTACTAACATTACTGTATTAAAAGATAAAGGGAGAAAAATAAAGAGACAGTTGACGGAGAGAGGGGGATACAAGTTTTAACATCAAAATGTTACACATATTATTTAACTTCTATTGTTTTTAGGTCTGGAAGCAATAAATGTAAGATTACACTATTACATTTAAAGCTAATGGCTCCGGGGAAAATGAATTACATTATTATTAGTGTTTAACATATTTAAACAAGAGAAGAATAATATGGGAAAAGGGAAATAGAGGGTTTAAGTGTCTTGGTGGAGTAGCGGTTAGCGCGTCCGGCAGTTAGCGTCAATGTTTCTAGTTCGAATCGTACCCTGGACGCTTAAATTATTTATTGTTTATTTCTAAAATTACGTTTACAAAAATTCCCCAAAGCGGACAGACAGACATCCTGACATCGTGACAGAGAAAGTGTTCGTTATATTATAAGTAGACTAACGAAAATAGACTCCCTAATGGTCGTCTATTTTTGCTAGGCTGCAGCGTTCTTGGGTGGTGAGACAAAGAAAAAAAAGAATTTGTCTCCGAATCTTTTTTTTGTTTAAAAAGAAAAAAAAAAAATTTTTTTGGCGGGAAATGTTTTTTTTTCGCGCCAAAAAAAAAAAAAATGGGGGGGGGCGAAATTTCTCACCCCCCCGCCGAACCCTTCCCCCCCTAAAACAATCGAGAGCGAACGCAGACCCCAATGTATTTCCAATGAACAGTTATACGATCATTCATTTGTAACTGGAAGAAGTTGAAAAAAAAATGAATTCTTTATCATTTAAAATTAATACGATTATATCTCTTGTCTTGGTGGGGCAGATGATAGCACCTTCGGCAGTTAGCGTCAAGGTTGCGAGTTCGAATCGTAGTCTCGGCGCTTAAATTATTTATTGCTTATTTTTGAAATTACGTTTACAAAAATTCTCGACGACGGACAGACAGACATCCTGACAGAGAAAGTGTTCGTTATATTATAAGTGGACTAGCAAAAATAGACTCCCTAACGGTCGTCAAATTTTTGCTAGGCTGCACCGTACTTGGGTGGTGAGACAAAGAAAAAAAAAGAATTTGTCTCCGAATACTTTTTTTTGTTTAAAAAGGAAAAAAAAAAATTTTTTTTGGCGGGAAAATGAGGGGGGCGAAATTTCTCCCCCCTCCCCTAAAACAACTGAGAGCGAACGCAGACCCCAATGCATTTCCAATGAACAGTTATACGATCATTCATTTGTAACTGGAAGAAGTTTTCAACTTCTTCCAGTTACAAAAACGGATTCTTTATCTATTAAAATTAAATAGGACTTTATCACTTGTCTTGGTGGAGTAGAGGTTAGCGCGTCCGGCAGTTAACATCAATGTTTCGAGTTCGAATCGTAGCCTGGACGCTTAAATTATTTATTGTTTATTTCTGAAATTACGTTTACTAAAATTCCTCAAAACGGACAGACAGACATCCTGACAGAATGACAGAGAACCTGCTCGTTATATTATAAGTGGACTAGCCAAAATAGACTCCCTAACGGTCGTCTATTTTTGCTAGGCTGCTGCGTCGGAAATGAACGCTCACTAGTAAACCGATGGAGCCCCAGTCATATTTCTTGGGGGGTAGACATTGATTTTCTTTGTTTCTAACCAAAAATATTTTAGTTAAAAAAAGAAAAAACAAAAAAAACATCCTTCCCTATTGACTAATATTTACAGTTAAAAAAGGAAAAATTTTGCGACCCCCACTCCAATTTTTTTTACCCTTCCCCATGAATAGTGATGTTTTCAGTTAGAAATTTTTTTATTTTACCCCTCCCCCTAATCTTTTTTTACCCTTCCCCATGAATACTAATAATTTCAGTTAAAAAAAGAAAACAAAAAAAAATTTTTTTTACCCCCCAAAGATTTTTTTTCTTTTTTTTATACCCCCCCCCCCAATTTTTTTACCCTTCCCCATGAATAGTAATATTTTCAGTTCGAAAAAGACAAAAAAACATTTACCCCCCCCCCCCCAAAAAAAATCTTTTTTTACCCTTCCCTATGATTAGTAATGTTTTCAGTTAGAAAAAAAAAATTAAAAAACTTTTACCCATCCCGGTTAAAAAATTTTTTTAACCCTCCCCCATTCATGGTTAAAAAAAATTTAATTAGGAGGCGCCTCTGTCATATCAAAAAACCAATTTTTTTATTTTTCCAAAACGGTTACCCATTTAGTAATGGCCGAGATATTTGTTGCTTAACTTCAATTTACAATACAACACCTTTGTCTTATCAACGTAATGAATGTAAAGAATGATAATGTGAAAAGATCCTCTCAAAATGACGTCACTTCCGGACGGACCGGAAGGATGAGTCAGCAATTTGGTTTTCCTAAATGGTCACCGATTTACTAATTGCTCGGATATGCCTTGTTTACTTTTAATTTACAGTAGAAAACATTCTCTTAATAACGTAATGTAAATAATGACTGAAAACTGTGAAAAAATCCTCTCACAATGACGTCACTTCCGGAAAAAACCCGGAAGGATGAGTCAGCAATTTAGTTTACCAAAATGGTCACCGATTTACTAATGGCTCGGATATGCCTTGTTTACTTTTAAGTTATAGTAGAAAACAGTCTTGACAACGTAATGAAAATAAAGAATTATTATGTGTACAGAAATCCTCTCAAAATGACGTCACTTTCGAAAGGATGACTTTGCAATTTTAACAGTATTTATTTACTCTTCGCCAGGAGTTAGGCACAAGGCAGTGTTATCTTACTCCCACAAGTAAGATGTGACTCAAGGTCGGGTCGGGAAAGTAGGGGTCTGAAAAGCCAGCACCCGAGGGGTGAGCACTCTGGCCATTAAAAATTGCCTGGGCAGCCCCGTCGGCATTCCCCGGTAGGGGCGCCTCAGGAAGTAAGCAATAAACTTACTCCTCCCCAAAGAGGGGAGGCGAAGCCTGGGAGGGTGGACCTTAATAGAACTCAACAGGACAGACCCATAGACCGGCGTAAATGAAGACCCGAAGGCAAAGACAATACCAGTCAAGACCCGAAAGCCAAGACAATACTAGTCTATGTGGTTCAGTATCCATCGGAACAGATACTACACTTTGATCTTAGCCAAAAGGCAAAGAAAGACTTGCAATTTTAACAATAATCGCCATGGAAAGTATGGTTCAGAAAACACGCTGGTTCATGAAGAAAATGGCTTTAATTAATTGTATGAATAATTTTTATTAATATCACCTTATCGGAACATATTGTAAATACATATGTAAACTTGATAATAGCAGTTATAAGTGTATATTTGTAAATATGAATTACATTGAAGGTTAAAAAGAATGTATTATGTAAATGACTCAACCCGTCTAGTGTCTGAACTACTTTTAATAACGGCATATAACGAATTGGAAATATGTTAGTTACAGTAAGATTCTTGATACGTTTTCCTCTCGTCTTGAAAGTTCGTTCTTCTTTGTTTATATTTAATCATATTTTTATTTAATTGATAATAATAGTTACCTAATTTTACAAGTATACAAATATTATGTACGCTGACTTGAAAATATTAATTAATTAAATGGTATATACTCGAGCCCCCCCTCTCTCTTCTGTTTACAAACATTCTCCAGGACGGACAGACATATATCCTGACATATATATTTTTTTATTATATTTATATTATATATATATATATATAATATATATATTATATATATATATATTATATATATATTTATATTATATATACATATATATTACATATATTTATATTATATATATTATATATATATTATATGTTTATATATAAATATTATATATATATTGTATATGTATATATTATATATATATATTATATATATTATATATATATATATGTTATATATTTATATTGTATATAAATATATTATATATATGTTATATATTATATATATATTGTATATATATGTTATATTATATATATATATTATATTATTTATATTTATATTGTATATATATTATATTATATATATATATTGTATATATATATTATTTATATATATATTGTATATATATCATATATATATATTATTTATATATACACATATTATTTTTGTATATATATATATTGTATATATTATATATATATTATTTATATATATATATATTATTTATATATATATATTGTATATATTATATATATATTATTTATATATATATATATTATTTATATATATATATATATATTATTTATATATATATATATTATATATATATTATTTATATATATATATTATTTATATATATACATATTATTTTTATATTATTTATATATATATATTATTTATATATATACATATTATTTTTATATATATATATATATTATATATATATATTATTTATGTATATATATATATTGTATATATATATTATTTATGCATATATATATTATATATATATTATATATATATATTGTATATATATATTATTTACGCATATATATATTATATATATTATTTATGTATATATATATATATTATTTATGTATTATGTATGTATATATATATTATTTATGTATATATATATTATTTATGTATATATATTATATATATATTATTTATGAATATATATATATATTATATATATATATATATTATTTATGTATATATATATATATATATTATATTATTTATGTATATATATTATTCATGTATATATATATATATATTATATATTATTTATGTATATATATTATTTATGTATATATATATATTATATATTATTTATGTATATATATATTTATATATATTATATATATATATTTTATATATATTATTTATGTATATACATATATATTTTATATATATATTATTTATGTATATATATATATTATTTACGTATATATATATATATTGTATATATTACTTATGTATATATATACATTATATATATATTATTTCTATATATATATATATATTATAAATATATTATTTTTGTATATATATATATATTTTATATATATACTATTAATGTATATATATATTATATATATTATTAATGTATATATATATATTTTATATATATTATTTATGTATATAAATATATATTTTTTATATATTATTTATGTATATAAATATATATTTTTTATATATATTTTATTTATGTATATATATCTTATATATATATTATTTATGTATATATATATTATATATATATTATTTATGTATATATATATATATATTATTCATGTATATAAAATATATATTTTTATATATATATTATTTATGTATAAATCTATTATATATATATATTATTTATGTATATATACATATATTATATATATATTATTTATGTATATAAATATATATATTTTTATATATATATTATTTATGTATATATATATATTTTATATATATTATTGATGTATATAAATATATATATTTTTATATATATATTATTTATGTATATATATATATTTTATATATATTATTGATGTATATATATATATATTTTATATATATATTATTTATATATATGTATTTTTTATATACGAAATCCCCAAAAGAGTTATTGAGGAGAGAAAATTCTTCAAATCTATCCATTTCTCGAAAATTCTTGGTCTGATGAGGTTGACTTTCGACACATATGTAACCAATAATGTTTGTATAAATAAAAATTTATACTTATATATATTATATATATATTATATATAAATATATTATTTATGTATATATATATATTATATATATATATATATTATGTATAAATATATTATTTATGTATATATATATATTATATATTATATATAAATATATTATTTATGTATATATATATATATATATTATATATAAATATATTATTTATGTATATATATATATATATTATATATAAATATATTATTTATGTATATATATATATATATTATATATGTATAGAGATAGAAGAAAAAAGAGTGATAAATATGCGACGATTGTCAAAATTTATTTCAAATTTCAATTGTTCAATGCAAGGTGTATTCAGTAATAAACTAGTGTTTATTATTCTTTCCTTAAGCCAAGGCTTTTCTAAAGATCGGAATCTTATCATCAGAGGAGAAATACCGATGGATAAGTTGGCTTTCGAAAAAAACAAAGTTCAAATATTTGAAAAATATGAAAATTATTATTAAATGAATTTTTGTTAAAAAAACGCAGTGAATGAAAAGGAAAAATTCCGTGAAAAATATATGCAGATTGTCCGGGTGGTAAATTTCCGTTGAAAAGAAGTCTAATGATTTGTAGAATGTGAAGAAAAACTATTTGCGTGGGAGCAGTGTGGAGAAAGTGCTCAAAATATAGGTGAGTCCAGACGCACTTAAAGGGGATTGAAAAGGGAGAAATTGGACATTTTTAAATACTTCCAGGACCAAATAAGGCAGATGATATCTCGTTCCAGGTTTAAATCCAAATGAAACAAAAAGGCAAAATGGTTAAAGATTTGGGGTTAGGGGGGAGGGTTTATGAGGTACAGGATTGTTTAAATAGCCGCTTTGTGAGTTGGGAGGAAATTAAAAAAAAGAAGGCAAAAGAACAGGAGGAAGGCTGGTATGGGGATGAAGTTAAATTGACAGGGTGGTTGAGGGTGTGGGCGGTAGGATATATGTTTTGGAGGGTGGGATTAATCTGAAGCGAGATAGGAGTGTCGAGATTGTATTCTAAAAATAGAAATCAAATGAGTGAGCTTCTAACATTTCAGAGGTGACAAGTGAAGCAGCTAAAACTAATTAAATGTAGTTACCGGTAAGGGTTTCTGAGGGTGTAAAAAGAGTTCAAATAGAATTAGTTAAAAGCATAGTAAAATAAATAGAGCTATGAGAGAGAGTGAATGATTAAAATTTAAAAAATTAAAAAGATTTTAAAAAATAAAAATTAAAATTTAAAAGGAGCTAGGGAGTAGTTAATTAAAAAAATTTTTTTAATTTATTTTAAAACCAAATTAAGGGTTATATGAATAATTAGAAGGGACATTAAATGACCAAGGAGAAAAGAGGGGGAAATAAATTAATGGGAAAAGAGTTAGTTAAATTAAAGATCAGGTCTATCCTACTCAGATATATTGAAATTTAAGAGAGGGGAACAGTGTAAGGGATAAAGATAGATTGTTTGAAACAGTTTGTTTCGATTACAAGTAATGGGGGTAAGATTAGGTTGGTTCAATTTAAACTTGAGTGCAGTGTCAGTGTTATAATCTATAGTGTAAATGGTGAGTGAGTCGAAACAGAGTGGCAATTAACAATTACAGTTTAAAATTAAATGAGATATATAAGGGAAGCCTGCAGGGGGTTTCCAATTAGATTGAAAAAATGATTTGAGGGGATGGGGGTGAAATTAATCAAAGATAAGGTAAGGTGAGCAGAAGAGAATAGACCGATAGAAAATGGCTCGCGATTAGTTAGAGGGATTAGAATTATTTATTATATATTATATATATATATTATATATGTATTATATATATATTATATATGTATTATATATGTATTATATATATTATATATGTATCATATATATATATATTATATATGTATCATATATACATATTATATATATATATTATATATGTATCATATATACATATTATATATATATATATTATATATATTATATATGTATCATATATACATATTATATATATATATATGTATCATATATACATATTATATATATATATATGTATCATATATACATATTATATATATATATATATATATATATATATATATTATATATACATTATATATATATATATTATATATATATTATATATATATTATATATATATTATATATATATATATTATATATATATTATATATACATGATATATATATATATTATATATATATATTATATATATATTATATATATATATATTATATATACATTATATATATATATATTATATATATATATATTATATATACATTATATATATATATTATATATATATTATATATACATGATATATATATATATATTATATATACATGATATATATATATATATTATATATACATGATATATATATTATATATATTATACATATATATTATATATATATATCATAAATATATATATATATTGTATATATATTATATATATATACATTATATATATAATAAATATATATATTGTATATATATATATTATATATATATATAATAAATATATATATTGTATATATATATATATTATATATAATAAATATATATATTGTATATATATATTATATATATATCATATATATATATATATTGTATAAATATATATTATATATATATCATAAATATATATATGTATTGTATAATATATATTATATATATATCATAAATATATATATGTATTGTATAATATATATTATATATATATATTATATATATTACATATATATTATATATATATATATATTATATATATATATATTATATACAATATATATATATATTATATATATTATATATATATATTATATATATTATATATATATTGCATATATATATATATTATATATATATTATATATATATATATATTATATATATATCATAAATATTTATATATATTCTATAAATATATATTATATATATATTATATATATATTATATATATAATATATATATA
The DNA here is from genome assembly GCA_963556195.1 of Sepiola atlantica. Classification (NCBI taxonomy): domain Eukaryota; kingdom Metazoa; phylum Mollusca; class Cephalopoda; order Sepiida; family Sepiolidae; genus Sepiola; species Sepiola atlantica. The sequence goes on from OY744525.1 coordinate 136,646,287, forward strand.
CATATTATATATATATATATTGTATATATGTTATATATATTATATATATATATTGTATATATATAATATATATATATATATATTGTATATATATAATATTTATATTATATATATATATATTATATATATATTGTATATTTATAATATATATATATTATATATATATGATATATTATATATATATTGTATATATATAATATATATATTATATATATATATGATATATTATATATATATTGTATATATATAATATATATATTATATATATATATGATATATTATATATATATTATATATAGTGCATTTATATCATATATATGTCATATATATAATATATATATAATATATATTTATATATATATAACATATATATATATATATAATCTATATATATAATATATTATATATGTATATATAATATATATATATTATATATATATATTGCATATATATTATATATATTATTTGTATATGTATTGTATATATTCATTATATATAAGATGTATATATATATATTGTATATATATATATCATATATATTATACATATATATATTATTCATATATTTATATATGATGTTTATATATATATATATTATTTATATATATATTATTTATATATATATATTATTTATGTATATATATTTTATTTTTATATATATATATTATGTATATATATTTCATATATAAATATATTATTTGTCTATATATATATATATATATTTTATATGTATACATAATATATTATTGTTACATAATGATCTGAAATGTCGTTTGGCTTTGCTTTTCATACTAACTATTGTTGCATTCTTTTATTCCAATGATGTTTCTGTTTAGTATTCTTAAATGCAGGTAAAAAGATATGACTGCGGATTCAGAAAAATACTTCATTCAATCGAACATCCATACTATTTACACTTCATTACCAGAGTTTATTTTGAATTATCATAAATACATCGATAAAGCGGAACTATTGTGTGGTAGCAAAAGTAAAATGTTTCTGATTCATTCTCATAAATTAAAATTAAAACGGAAATATTTAAAAGTATAAATAGTTAAATATTTATCTTCCAAAAAGATAAAGGAATATGAAGATAAACCTTTCAGTAGAATTACTGTCTAATGACTTTCATCCAACATGTCTACATAAACCTTTCAGTAGAATAACTGTCTAATGACTTTCATCCAACATGTCTATATAAACCTTTCAGTAGAATAACTGTCTAATGACTTTCATCCAACATGTCTACATAAACCTTTCAGTCGAATAACTGTCTAATGACTTTCATCCAACATGTCTACATAAACCTTTCAGTAGAATAACTGTCTAATGACTTTCATCCAACATGTCTACATAAACCTTTCAGTAGAATAACTGTCTAATGACTTTCATCCAACATGTCTACATAAAGAGAAATCAAAGTATTTTGCGTTCATTACTTGAGTTTTATATCATCTTTTCATGATAGCTGTAAATTAAGCCACAGTAAATATAAATGGAAGACAAGAATTGCAGGACATTATTTGAATACTCATCACAAGTAAATAGATAAATATACTGTCATAACGATGTATATTATTGATAAAATATTTAAATTCTAGTATTGACTACTCTAATTAAGCTTGTTGGTTCAAAATTTGAATTTAAAATTAAAAAAGAAAATAATACAGATATTTCAGTAGAATAACTATCCAATGATTTTCATTCAAAATTTCTACACAAAGAAAAATCAAAGTATTTTCAGTTCATTTTTATATTATCTTTTCATAATAGATTTGAATGGTTGTAAAATAAGAAATATAAATAGAAGACAAGAATTGCAGAAAATTATTTGGATACTCATATTTTATTAGCTATACCGAAATTAAGTAGATAAATATAATGTCATAACGATTTATATTATTGATAAAATATTTAAATTCACATGCTTTAGTATTGAATACTCTAATTAAGCTTGTTTGTTCAAAAGTAAAACTCACAAATAATACAAACATTCATAAAGTATACAAGAATTGAACAGTTATCGAACGTAAAGTTAATATGCGCAAGGTGTAATTGTTGATAATACATTTATATTAGTTTCATTATATAGATTTTACCACAATCACTTGTATTTTAAAGATGGCATACTTCATTGTCTATTCATTATAAAGAGGTTAACATAGAAAACTTGTACCTTTTGAAACTAATATTGTTTCCATGTAAAAAGTAACTTCATAAACATGTATGTTAATGTCTTATTATTTGATGATATTCAATTACTTGTTTGGCTATAATCGTAACATACTGAAAACGTTAATATTATTAGTTTGTTACAGAGTGAAACATCTCAAATTTGAATATAAATTAATAAATTAAGACTAAAAATAAAAGGAATTGAACAAAACGATTGTAACAAGGATTTTTGTTTCAATAATCAGATGTGATATATTATCGTTTAGAACAGGCACGGGCAACCTCCGGCATGCGGGCTACAACTGGCGCGCTAATGCTTAGCAACCGGTCCGCCACCCTGCTATGCTTTATTATTGCAATCCGGCCCATGGACCTTTCAGTAAAACTTATATCATTTTGTGACATAGATGTAGCTTTCAATTAAGATTTACATTGGGATAAAAATGTATAAATATCAGCGAGCGATGATGCATGTATATTTCCTTTTTCTTAAACTATTAATTTAAAATCCTTGGCCTGCGATAAAAATAGAAAAAGAGAGGCAAACAGGAAACGAGAGATGAGGAAAGTGCATGAAACAGAGAACCTATGTGAGGTATGTCAAAACGAATGCTGGATCAACTTGCTACTTCCCCATCATTATTTTTTATGATTCCAAAATGGCTCTTCCTCAGCATTTTTTATAACATCACATACAGAAGTCTCTTGAGAAAAAATATCAGATTTGTAGAGTGTTCAATGCAATTTTTGTACAATTTATTCATGTAAACAAAATATAATTCTGAGATTTCGTTTTTCACTCTGGTCTGCGATCTCCTTCCAAAAGTCTTATCTGGCCCTCACTCTGAAAAGGTTGCCTACCCCTGGTCTAGAACATTAAGGTTGGAGATAAGAAATACTTGTTTAAATAAAAGTAAGCTAATTTAGTTCAACACTATAAGTTACAAAAATACCTACATCTTTCTTCTTCTTTCCTACTCAATACAATAATTGTATCGGCAAGCATAATAGCAATACAAGTAATGTCTCCTAACAGTGTTGTACATTTTTCTTAAAGTTTTACTAAACAGAATAACCGTTCAAGATCCCAGATATGTACATCTGTAGGTTCACATAACAGGCCATGTGACATTTACAGATCAATTATTTCAATTGATGACAAACGGGTCTTCAAAATGATTATGATCTGAATAAAGTCATCCATTATGGAATGTAGTCATTTGTTGCTGAAAAATATTACTTGAGTTATTCTTATCAAATAAACTGTTTCTCAGTCAAGAATGATAAAATATTGAAATACGAAAATAGTTCGATCTGTTTTAATAATGAGACAACTATTTTGATATGAATAAATTCGTTTTTATTATATACCATCACATGAAACAAGTGTTGAAAGTCTTATACTAAAAAAGAAAACTTGAAACTTATACAAGTGTAAACAAACCTAATAGATTCCATCGATGCTACAATTAGTCAAGATTGGATATCTTAAACTAAAGTGAGCTTCGATATTCAAGTGTGCTTTAGTGTTGAAATGTTTAATGTTGAAATACGTTTTCCTCATGTTTGCAACACATTCCAGTAAGGATCTAACACCTGATAATATATATCAATCATTTAAAGCATGCAGATCCTTTTTTAAAACTTTTATTTACCCCAAACAAGGTGTATTGTTACTGAGACCTAAGATTCTACTCTGATAAAGAGGATAGAGTTTGGTAAGAAACATTTTTTCATATTACATTTAAATTTCTGCATGTTTGATCAGTTGAGGAAAAACGAAGCAGGATGTGAATTCCAAAGGCAGGAAGTGAATTCTAAAGTCAGGCAGTCCAAGGAAAGTAACGTTTCCCGCAGCAGGGGACATCTACAGTGATAAGGTGACATTTTACTACTCATCAGATTAGTCTGAAGTATACATTACATAAGAGTAAATATGGACAGTATAGTGTAAATGTTGGCAGAACAGGAGACTTTGATGTTATGGCCACATTGAAAAAAAAATGAATGAGAATTCGTGGGTTAGTAGATGTAAAGAAGTGGAGGTACAAAGTTCAGTTAAATCAAGAAGGATAAATAAAGAACTGGTTAGAGATAAGTTTAGAAGTCAATATTAAAAAACCGTCCAACACATGCCAACATGTAGAACGAACATTAAACCGAATAAGATTAGGGTTATCTTTATTCTCTGTAGTTTTCATGTGCCTTTCTTGTAACCAAATATTCTTGAAATGTAGATGGTTTTTTACAGATCATTTAGTGTTCTCAGCCAGAATTTCGTTTAATATCTTGCTTCATTTTGTAAATTTAGAGTAACTACTCTAAATTTACAAAATGAAGCAAGATAGCACCTTCTTCTGACAGCTTTTAAGCATCTTATTTTTATTTTTTACACATGGTTGCGATAGGGGATCAGGGCCTTCTTTTATAAATGCCAGATGGCTGATCCCGGTTGAACGCTGTCATGTTTGGAGTGCAACTTCAAGAGGCAAAAAAGTTATTTAGTCTTGTTAGTATCCTTCTTTTTTATCAGTATTGTTGACATCTTATTTGTTCTTCAAATCTCTAATCTAATTATGAAGAGGGTACCCGGGAGACAGAGCATTATTCTTTTTAATAGTTGGTAAAGGTCTCCTTCATATGAGAAGTATCCTCATATCAGATTAGCTTGGCCAACCATTGTACAGAAAGACTGAAGACACCCGAGAGTGGTGTCTAATAGACATTAAGTTTCTCTAATCTAAGTGTAAGCGCATGTGCTTTTTAAATTAGACTTCTATGAGAATAGACTCAGAGACTTTAAAAGAATATGGTGTCTTCTTGAGACTAGAAATACAAATCCACAAACTTGACATATATATGGTTTCTTTCCTGTGTGTTCGCATGTTTTTTTGTAAATAAAAATTCACTGAAAATGCAGATCCACAAACTTAATAAAAACATGGTTTCTCTCTTTTTGGTTTCATTTTAACTTTAGTCGAAGTTCTCAGAAATAATTGAACCCTACCTTGGACTAGCACTTTATCTCTATATGAGATACACAGATATTCGTAAAGAAGTTAACAACATCAAGTTTTTGCATGTGCTCTTTTAGATTAGAATTGTATTTAAATGCAAATCTGCAAATTTAAGAATATGGTTTCACTCTTGTGTGTGTTCGCTTGTGTTTTCTTAGACTAGAATTGTGTGAAAATGCAGATCCACAAACTTGACATGAATACGGTTTCTCTCCTGTGTGTGTTCGAATGTGCATTTTTAGATGGGCATTGCTTGAAAATGCAGATCCACAAACTTGGCATATATATGGTTTCTCTCCTGTGTGCGTTCGCAGGTGTCTTCCTAAATTAGAAATGCTTGAAAATGCAGATGCACAAACTTGACATTTATATGGTTTCTCTCCTGTATGTGTTCGCATGTGCTTTTTTGCACTAGAAGAGTTTGAAAATGTAGATCCACAAACTTGACATGTATATGGTTTCTCTCCTGTGTGTGTTCGCATGTGATTTTTTAGACTAGAATTGTGGGAAAATGCAGATGCACAAACTTGACACGTATACGGTTTTTCTCCTGTGTGTGTTCGCATGTGATTTTTTAGACTACAATTGTGTGAAAATGATGATCCACAAATCTGACAAGAATACGGTTTCTCTCCTGTGTGTGTTCGCATGTGCGTTTTTAGATGAGCATTATCTGAAAATGCAGATCCACAAACTTGACAAAAATATGGTTTCCCTCCTCTGTGTGTGAGCACATGTTTTTTTAGACTAGATATGTGTGAAAACGCAGATCCACAAATTTGACAAGAATATGGTTTCTCTCCTGTGTGTGTTCGAATGTGGGTTTTCAGATGAGAATTCTCTGAAAATGCAGATCCACAAACTTGACAAGAATATGGTTTCTCTCCCGTGTGTGTTCGCATATGCTTTTTTAGTACATTGTTCTGTGAGCATGAATAGCCACAAATTTTACAAGAATATGGCTTCTCTGCTGTATGTCTTTGCATGCACTTCTTTAGATAAGTAGTCGCTGAATATACAGATCCTAAAACTTCACAAGAATATTTTTTATCTTTTGTGTGTGTTTGCATTTGCTTTTTTAGGGAATTCTTTGAAAAGGCAGAGCCACAAACTTGACAAGGACATTGTTTCCCTTTTGTGCATGTTCGCATGTTATCTTTTAGATGAGCATTCATTGAAAATACAAAGTGATACAAAGACTTTACAAGAACATGGTTTGTCTCCTCAGTGTGTTCGCATGTGATTTTTTAGAAAATAATTTATTTAATATGCAGAGCCACAAACTTGACAATAATACAATTTCTCGTCTTTGTGTTTGCATGTAATTTTTTAGATAAGAAGTCTGTGAAAATGCAGATTCATAAACTATACACGAATATGGTTACTTTTTGTTGTTTTTTTTCATGTTAATGTTAAAAACATCCTAATATTTCTGCATTTGCAGATATTAATATTTACAGAAATGTACTTCTATCCATACTTACATGCAGTTTTAAATATGTACATTCACTAAAATGCAAATCAGCTAACTTTATAAATATATCAGTTTTTTTAGTATGCGCATTTTGTTTTCTTTTTACAAATAGGTTTGCTCACACTATATAGATTTATTCCTCAAAAACATAATACCTTTAAAAGAAGTTATTTTACAAAAATATGGCTTTTCCTCATACTTTGCCGAATTGGAAAATCATAATTTCCATAAGAGTTTACATCTGTAAATAAAAAAGAAATGATATAAACAAAAATACAAAGATTATTCATTATTTGCACTCGTTTTATGTTTCAATAAATCAAAGTAAAAACGTTACTTTTGCTTTTACACCATTATTTATTTTTATTTTGTAAATGTGCGGCACTTCAGATAAGCACACTTTAATGAACTGAAATAACGTTCGACATTTATAAGGCATCAAATAAACTTTCTAATGTCACACTATAATTGTAAATACTCATATTACACACAGTTTATTTCATTATCATGTAGAAAAAAGAGTAGAACAGTTATTTTTTATCTGTGAGAAGTATAGAAGTTTCTCTCAAGCATTTAAATTTAAAGTAACTGATGAATTGAATTTAAACTAACTAATGAATTAAATTTAAAGTTAAAGTAACAGATGAATTGAATTTAAAGTAACTGATTAATTAAATTTAAAGTAACTGATAGATTAAATTTAAAGTAACTGATTACTTAAATTCAAAGTAACTGATGAATCAAATTTAAATTTAAAGTAATTGATTAATTAAATTTAAAGTAACTGATGAATTAAATTTAAAGTAACTGATGAATTAAATTTAAAGTTAAAGTAACTGATGAATTAAATTCAAAGTAACTGATAAATTAAATGTAAAGTAACTGATGAATTAAATTTAAAGTAACTGATGAATTAAATTTAAATTAAAAGTAACTGATGAATTAAATTTAAAGTAACTGATGAATTAAATGTAAAGTAACTGATGAATTAAATTTTAATTTAAAGTAACTGATGAATTGAATTTAAAGTTAAAGTAACTGATGAATTAAATTTAAAGTAACTGATGAATTGAATTTAAATTTAAAGTAACTGATGAATAAAATTTAAATTTAAAGTAACCGATGAATTGAATTTTAATTAAAAGTAACTGATGAATTAGATTTAAAGTTAAAGTAACTGATGAATTAAATTTAAATTTAAAGTAACTGATGAATTGAATTTAAAGTTAAAATAACTGATGAATTAAATTTAAATTTAAAGTAACTGATGAATTAAATTTAAATTTAAAGTAACTGATGAATTGAATTTAAAGTTAAAGTAACTGATGAATTAAATTTAACTTTAAAGTAACTGATGAATTAAATTTAAAGTAACTGATGAATTAAATTTAAAGTAACTGATAAATTAAATGTAAAGTAACTAATGAATTAAATTTAAAGTAACTGATTAATTAAATTTAAATTCAAAGTAACTGATGAATTAAATTTAAAGTAACTGATGAATTGAATTTAAAGTAACTGATTAATTAAATTTAAATTCAAAGTAACTGATCAATGAAATTTAAATTCAAAGTAACTGATGAATTAAATTTAAATTCAAAGTAACTGATGAATTAAATTTAAATTCAAAGTAACTGATGAATTAAATTTGAATTCAAAGTAACTGATAAATTAAATGTAAAGAAACTGATGAATTAAATTTAAAGTAACTGATTAATTAAATTTAAAGTAACTGATAGATTAAATTTAAAGTAACTGATTAATTAAATTTAAAGTAACTGATGAATAAAATTTAAATTTAAAGTAACTGATGAATTGAATTTAAATTTAAAGTAACTGATGAATTGAATTTAAATTTAAAGTAACTGATGGATTAAATTTTAATTTTGTATCTACAAGAAAGTATTATCGCTCACTCTAATATTAAGATAAACTAGAACATAATTAATGCTTTCATACATTCTTATTGCATTGTTATTTTTTAACTAAACATTAAGAAAGCGACTAATAATACAATAAAACGGACTAAACTTCTTTAGTAGCTCAGTTCATAAATATCATGTTGGAAGCAAAAACAAAAAGCGCAGCAAAATGTATCAGTAAAAAACGGTACGTTGGTTACTAATACGTCATCTACAATTCTGCTTAAAATTTAGATGAACAAAGAAAGGTTTATAAAACATTATGTCTATCCATCAATCTGTCACAAATAAAGCTAAAGCAGCATATTTCGATATGTGCATGTATATCTTTAGAATCCATCTTCGAGTTCTGCCAATCAGTCTGTAACAAGACTAAAGTTTCATTTGTTATATGCATCCATATAACTTCATAAGAAGCTTTGTCTGTCTGTCTTTCAGCCTGTCACCCAGAGTTTTCAGTAAGATTTCTGTTTAACACTTAAGTGGCATGTTCATATTGGTCCAGAAATTGATATAAGCTCTGTCAGTCTGTCAGTCCGTCAGTCGGTCACACTGAAATCTTAAGAGCAATTATGAATCCAGAAGCTCTGTACGTCTGTCTAGTGCGTCACAAGATTATAGCATCTGATAATTGGTCCGTGCATCAAGCTAAAATCTTTAGTCTTGTTATTAAAGCTAAATTCTGACCAAAATATATGATTTATTTTGTTTTTAAGCAGTAAAATTATATTCACACTCACAATTGATAAAGTAGTTAATCCATTTTTTTTCATATCCTAAGAAGCATTATTTGTTCGGAAATAGGTGATCATTTCATGTTCGACTTATACAAAAACTAAAGTCAATGAAAGCTTAAAAAACAATTTGATAAGAGAAAAATAAAGAAAATTAAACATTATATTTACTTGTATGCAAACCTCTTTCATATTACTTATCAGTTTTTAAGAAATTAAATAATAATAATAATAATAATTATTATTATTATTATTATTTAATTTCTTCAGTTTTTGTATTAGTCGAACATGAAATAATAATAATAATAATAATAACAATACTACTACTACTAATAATAAAAACTGGCCAACATGAGAAACCTGGTCGGCATCCTGAGAATGTTGGCTCCCTTTATTTGTAGAACACGATGATCGCAGACCAAAAATAGGTAAGTAACCTCTCTAAATTCATGTATGACAATGAAACAGACAAATTACAGGAAAGCAGGAATGAAAAAAACAACAAATGAAAAAGCTATAAAAATAAATAGATCACAGAAGAGAATAGACTAGTAATGGAATGCAACTAAAGAAGCAACTTCACAGAAAGAGGTTTTCAGTAGCGAATGACATATTTATGGGACATGCTTACTGACGAACATACGACGAAACAAAGAATATCAGATTCAGCAAGACAAATCCTAAACAGCTAATACAAATCAAACAAAAGATAAAAAATGTAACTCAATCAAAAACGCCTCTACGTGAAAACCCACAGGTAGAAAACGGGCAAAACAGAAACACTGAAACTGAAGAGACCGATAACTATGCAATCCTGGAACTAACTGAGGAAGAAACATCAGAAGTTGAAAACATCAAACGATATATGAACGAAGACAAACCAAAATCCCCATACCAAAAGAAACGAAGAATGGGAGAAATTAAAATTATTAACAGAAAAGTTTAACAGACTCTACCAATACATCTAAAAAATACAATTGCAGACCTGAGCAGCCTAATTTATGCAAGGGTCAAACTAGTAAGCATTACAATTAAAGTACAATCAAAACCTCACAAAAAGAATAGTACAACAAAACTTGTGTGTGAAATCAGATGTGAAACAATGATCAACAAACTTCCAAAAGAAGCTCAAGCCGAAAATAGAATGAAAGAATAGAGAAAGTGATGGAAGATGGCAAATATGACTCATAAAGAAGACAAAATAAATAAGTAATATGAAGAACTAAAACAAGAAATAGCAGCAAAATACTGAGACAATAAATATACAAATCGGAACGGTACAAACAAAATAAGACTTTTGCAAACAATGAAAGTCAGTTTAATCGAAACGGAAATGGAAGAACAACAAGAACAGAACAACAAGAAATGACAGAAACAAAATATTTCTGGGGCAAAATATGGGGAAAGCGAAAAGACCACATAAAAATTTCTGAAAGGCTAATGAACCTGAAAGAATTTGAGGAAATTAAAGGAACATTGGTCGAAATTACTGAGGAAACGCGTGAATGGCTAAGCACCACACTGAAATACATGCATACTCATTTAGAAAATTCACGATCCTAAATGAAAGTCCAATGCAAAACCTGAGAATATATATCCACGAAATAGACAAAACAGAATGGATGACCAAAGGTAGAACTGCATTAATACAAAAATAGACCGATCCCTGCAACTACAGACCAATAAACTGTTTACACACTATGTGAAGAATCCTAACGGCACAATTGAGAGAAAAGATCAACTATTCCCTAAATAATCGTAGACTATTTCCTGAGGACAGAAAGGATGCAAAAGATCCCAAAAGAAGTAAAAAGCAAAAAAGAGAACAGAGCCATGCCATGGATTGACTAAAGAACGACTAAGAAAGAATTCAACGTGAAAAAGAGAGAAGGGAAAAGAGTACTTAAACATATAGAATATTACGTAAATGACACAAAAAAATTGGAAAAATACATTACCCAGAACCCACAAAGGCTGATCACTGCAGCAAGAGATACCATCAAGATGAACAGAAGATGGAGCTGCAGAACGAGAAATGAAAAGTTTTCAAAAGAAAAGTGTGAAAAGAAACAGCTACAATTCATAAAAATTTAAGAGAAGAGACACGAAAATACCTGGACATTGTGGGGAACTGATACTAGATTAGAGAAACAGAATTGCTACTGCAAGCTGCTCAGAACAATGTGATTAGAACTATCGTTTTTGGCATCGAAAATAGAGTTTTGCAACGCAGATTTATCCGTTGCCACAATGCAGTGTCTGCTGTGACTGTGCAAGTTTATCCTGAGTGTAGTTGGTGTCTTGTCAGCACTCTTTCTCAGCCCTCTGCTGTCACTGCTCTCATTATTTCTTCAACCGCTGGTCTGTCCTCGCCTCAATCCTCTTGGAGTATGTCTTTACAGCATCTGTGGTTTTCAGCTATGGACTCCCAGCCTGTTTGGTTGATGATACCTGTCCTTATGTCTCACTTGCAGACATCCTTGAAGTATAGACTAGGTCTTCCTGCTGGTATGGAGCTGGCTATGGGCTCAGTGTGTAATCCCCCCCCCTTGTCCATTCGCTTGGCATCACCAAGTCACCAGAGTCGTTATTGAGTAAGCAGAGCGAACATATTTATGATGTCTGCCTGATCAAATACACTTGTGTTTGGCTGTAGTACTGCCAGGTGATTTCTAGGATTATCCTGGGGTTGTGCAGGTGGAAGGTGTTGGCAGGAATAGAAGGCCCATGTAAAGCAGAATGCTGAGCATGCAAGTCTTGTACAACTTCATCTTCATATTGTAGTCAGCATCTTGTTGTTCCAGACTCTTTTCACCAAGTAAGCTATCACTGTTGCTACCTTGCAGATACATTTGTAGAACTCTGAAATTGTAGAGATGGTGGAGCCAAGGTATGTAAAGTCCTTGCTGCTTACATGTTGGCCAAGGATGATCATGACAAACTCTCTGCATGCATGCGCAAAGTATTGAGTTGCTGCAATGCTTCTTCAGAGTGTCATCAGTTCTATATCATCAACAAAGAGCATCTCACTTTGGTATTAGCTTGAACATTGGAGAGGCGACCACTATTTCTTATATAGATGTACACTCCATCCTCTGACTTGTTGAAGGCAGAGAATGAGCTGTATAAAAGCTAATATAAACAAAACACAGGAAAACAGTAAATGCTGACTCTGTTGCAAAGAGCTGAAACAGTAAATCACATATGTGGTGACAGTAATCTTGCAACAAAAACATACAAGAACAGACATGACTGTGTGGGGAAGACCGCACACTGGGAACTATGTAAAAGACTACATTTTTAATATGCAAACAAATGGTAAAGACGTAAACCGGGGACAGTACTGAAAAATGAAAATCACAAAATCTTCTGCAACATGGAGGTACAAACAGATAAATTCATCCAAGTAAGCAGACCAGATGTCATAATAGATAACAAGAACAAAAAAAAACTGCTAAATCGTAGATGTTCTGTACCAGCAAGCCACAGGGTGAGGATCAAACAGATAAAGGAATATGGAACATAAAGAAAGTCAATATAATACCAATAATCATAGGAGCACTAGAAACAGTCCCGAAAATGTGAAAAAAAACAAAAAAAAAAAACTGGGAGAAATTGGAATCAAAGGGAAGACCGAGATTATACAACGGACGGAAATGATGAAAACATGTGAAATGATAAGGGACATTTCTGAATGCCTGAACACAGCACATAAACTGCAAACGCTAAGCATTCACATGGAAGTAGCAATAGAAACAGATCAAAAGACAAAAAGAACACCACAACATGGACCCAAGGAAACTGAAACTGCAAGAAATTTTATAAACTGTTTCCTGCCCCCCCCCCCTCCTGATAAAGCGATGGAAACAGCATCGGCTGACACTACACAAATAGTCATGAAGCGTCAAGGAGGTTGGGGAGACTTAATGACACACAGATTCCAGGGAACATAACCGGTTATTATCAGAGAACAATGACTAATCATGACTTGTGTGAGAAGTCTCAGTGAGTTAATAATAATAATAATAATAATAATAATAATAATAATAATAATAATAATAATAATAATAATAATAATAATAATTATGATAATAATAATAATTATGATAATAACAACAACACGATTACATGTGCAAATAAAAAGTTAGGGTCGCTTAAGTCGAGTTAAAAATGTAAAATGGTGACCAGAAAAGCAAAAAGTCATCTTAGAATTGATCGAGATGGTAAACTTATGCAATTTATTTATTTTTAATTTAATTTTTTTAAAAATTAAACTTATAAAAAATGTTTTTCATTGAAAACAGTTTTCAAGGCGTAATTGAATCAATATTTTCTGTGATTTCCACAAATAAAATTGTATTATTAGCTTAATATACACACACTTTTAACAAGATGGAGTGCTGCAACTCCGATAAAATGGTGACAAAGCATAAAAGGCTTGATTTACATTTATTTTAAAATTCTTCCCCGAGTAATTTTATTTATGATCCAAATGGGATCAAGGGAAGAATAAGGACCCCAGATCATTAACACAAGACGCGGGACATATTTTCAAATCACCGGTTGACCTCGCAATACACGTGGTCTCTATTTACAAAACACTTGTAAATAGATCTTTTATTTATGTTAATATTTATTTTAAGGCAGAGAGTTCATAAATAAAACAAATAAATATTAACATGTTTTCTTTTCTTTTAACATGTATACGCTTTTTTAAAAATCGGCTGACTTGTAATCTGTCGTTTTGCAATAAACAAAACAATTTATCATTTTTTTTTTTACTTTTATTTACTAAATAAAAAACAAATTTTAAACGCAATTCTATATTTCGTGTTGTGTACTTTTTTTTCTTTTCGTAGGGAGGCGAGTAGCGAAGTTTTATATATTTGTTTATAATTGTTGCTTACAGAAAAAAAAGGAAAAAACTTCACGAGGGCAGAAATGGGGGGGGGTATGAAATATTTATCACCGTACTTAAGTAATCTTTCGTTTTGTAGGGAAAAATCAAGCTTCCCAAAAAGGGGCACTATGGATCTTACCTCAGTTTAGAAGGATTTTTCCATACTACACATTGCTCCTAGCCCGAGGAGGCAAAACGGATGATTACGCAAGTTATTTTAATAAATAAACGAAATATATACGCCTTTTAAAAAATCGGCTGACTTGTAATCTTTCGTTTTGCTTCCCCACGAGGGCGGAGTTAGACTTCAAAAATCAGTTTCCAAACGGAAGCAATTTAAAATTTATGAAGTTTTTTCCTTTTTTTTCTGTAAGCAACAATTACAAACAAATATATAAAACTTCGCTACTCGCCTCCCTACGAAAAGAAAAAAAAGTACACAACACGAAATATAGAATTGCGTTTAAAATTTGTTTTTTATTTAGTAAATAAAAGTAAAAAAAAAAATGATAAATTGTTTTGTTTATTGCAAAACGACAGATTACAAGTCAGCCGATTTTTAAAAAAGCGTATACATGTTAAAAGAAAAGAAAACATGTTAATATTTATTTGTTTTATTTATGAACTCTCTGCCTTAAAATAAATATTAACATAAATAAAAGATCTATTTACAAGTGTTTTGTAAATAGAGACCACGTGTATTGCGAGGTCAACCGGTGATTTGAAAATATGTCCCGCGTCTTGTGTTAATGATCTGGGGTCCTTATTCTTCCCTTGATCCAAAAAATGTAAGTAAATATATTTCCATAATATATCTTTCAGCGAAAATATTTTCTACTGTATTCAGTTTACTGTGATTTCCCGAAATAAAATCGTATTCATAAACATATTTGAACAAGATGGAGAACTAAAACTCCTTCTGGGTAATACAGCAAAATTACGTTGAATAATTTTATTTTACGAGTAGATTAGAGTTTAAAGTGATATTTTGTGTAAACTGACAAAGAAAATCTAAAATAAAGACAAACATAAATTTAAGAAACATTATACTTTTAAAAGATTAGTGTTGCATTTATGTGAGTCGAGGTAAAAATTCAAAATGGTGACCGGAAAAGCAGTTTTGTAGAAAACTACAAAGTAAAAACATATTATGACAACAAGACCGATTACTTTCAGAATTAAGGTCAATTTCATTTCATGATCACGAGAAAACTAATAAAGTAATTAAAGAAACATTATACTTACTTTTAAAAGATTAATGTTGTATTTATGTGAGTCGAGATGAAAATTCAAAATGGTGTTCAGAAAAGCAGCTTCGCAGAAAACTACAAAGTAAAAAAATATGTTATGACAACAAGACCGATAACTTTCATGATTACGAGAAAGTTGATAAAGAATTTTTTAAAAAAATGAAAGAAATTTAAGAAACATCATGCTCACTTTTAAATTATTGATTCATTTGCCCGAATGATATGACTTGGGGCAGAATTATAATTAACGAGGAATGCCAGTTGCGTGGACACCGTTTTAAAAAAAAAAATTTTTTAACACCGCTTAATTTAAATGTCAGTATTTGCAGCGGGATTTTTTTCCTAACCATTTGAAAAGAACACAGCAATGTCTAGTACATAGAGAGTAATCGCCTCACTGATCGTTGTTGTAGCTTTAAGCATTGGATTAATGGATGTCCTCATCAATGTCGAGCCGAATGGTTGTGAAATGACTTATGTGTACGAGAATCCGCAATACATTGTGAGTAAATGTTAAAATATTTCCCTCGTTACGTTAGGTCAGTCTAAAAACGAGGTTAAATAGACATAGGCATATCAATGGAAATAAAACTTATTTTTCATATTTAGTATTTATCGTTACAGTCAAATAAACTTTTTTTTATTCGTACAAAAAAGAATTGGAAAGAAAAGTAAATTCATTTAGGCCGGTGTATAGTGAAAAGTTAAAAACAAAATAAATGTTACTGTAGCCGATAAAAGTTATTTCCCAACTTATCTGTGACATTTGTTTGTATTTTTAAGCCGTTCCAACTGCTATTTATTAGAAATCAGTATTTTTGTCACACGAACATTGGACAAGACCAAGGGGGGGTATCTTAACGAGGTAAGGTTGGGACGCCATTTTATTTTAGTAAAAATCCGTGGCAAAAAACAATTTTTTTTTAATATCTAATAAAAACTCATTTATACTACGTAAAAATACAAACAAATGTGATAGGTAAGTAGGAAAATATCTATTCTCGACTTAGCTCACCTTCACTTGTTGCATATTTATTTTTTTACACCGTTCTCGTTCGTTTTTTGGACCCCGTTAGCGACTCTGCGGATTATTGTAAAAGATACGCAAATGTGATAACACCAACGTCGACCATACAAAATAAAACTTAAGTTCCAGAAACGAAATTTTTTTGAACTGTTTTGTGCTTCTATAGGACCCATATCGATCCAAATGTTTAGGATTGCAATTTACAGAACAAACCAGAAATGGCTGAAGCAGTTTACGATTTGAAAACCACGAAAATGTCAAAAGGCAGACGGCAATAAAGCAAACTAATACAAAAGGTTATGGTTAGGATATGGTTAAAAATGTTTATCCACCCCAAAAAGAACTATTCTGTTCCTACACCTATTGTTGCATTGTATTTTTTGTAAATTGTTGCTTTTTATATATTTAAATTCTGAAACGGTACTTTTTTACATTGGAACCCGCGCTAACTTTGACCATGACCCTAACTCTACTGCTAACCCTCACCCCCACTTAGACCCTTACCCCAACCCTAACGATGGGGTCAAAGTTAGTGCGGGTCCCAATGTAGAAAAGAAGCTCTGGAATTAGCCGTCACTTGCACCCCCACCCCCCAAAAAAAATTCGACCGACCATGATGGAAAATACTTGTTTGGCTAAGTAAAAGTGAAGATAACAAATGTTAACCGAACCATCTAACGCAATACGAACCGAATTCTTGGTATTTTACATTTTTTTACCCTAAACTAAGTTTTAGTTTGCAAAGTCGGTTTAGTTCAGTTTCTATTGTCTTAACAGCATTGGAACTTGATTCTGCTTTCCCTGGGAAAGTCGCAATTTTCCATTATTTAAGTTTACCTCTCCCCCCCCCCCCCCGAATAAAAATTCTAAAAATGTTTATTACCCTCCTCTCCACCTCCATCATGGTCGAATTTCGTTTGCAAAAAAAAAAATTTCAAAACATCGACAATCGCGACATGTCCGGAGCTTACAGAAATTCCCGATTTTAAGCCAATTCTTAAATCTTGAGATATTTTATATTTTTTTGCAATTCAAGGTGTAAATACTACTTAAAACCTACTTTCGACTGATTTTCCATCATACTGACATGAACCCCCCCCCCCCCAAAATTTCAAAACATCGACAATCGCGACATGTCCGGAGCTTACAGAAATCCCTGATTTTAAGCCAATTCTTAAATCTTGAGATATTTTATATTTTTTGGCAATTCAAGGTGTAAATACTACTTAAAACCTACTTTCGACTGATTTTCCATCATACTGACATGAAAAAAAAAATTTCACAAAATCGACAATCGCGACATGTCCGGAGCTTACAAAAATCCCTGATTTTAAGCCAATTCTTAAATCTTGAGATATTTTATATTTTTTTGCAATTCAAGGTGTAAAAAGTACTTAAAACCTACTTCCGACTGATTTTCAATCATACTGACATGAAAACACAAAAAAAAACAAAAATTTCAAAACATCGACAATCGCGACATGTCCGGAGCTTACAGAAATCCCCGATTTTAAGCCAATTCTTAAATCTTGAGATATTTTATATTTTTTTGCAATTCAAGGTGTAAATACTACTTAAAACCTACTTTCGACTGATTTTCCATCATACTGACATGAAAAAACGAAAAAAAAAAAATTTCACAAAATCGACAATCGCGACATGTCCGGACTTTACAGAAATCCCCGATTTTAAGTCAATTCTTAAATCTTGAGATATTTGATATTTTTTGGCAGTTCAAGGTGTAAATACTACTTAAAACCTACTTTCGACTGATTTTCAATCATACTGACATGAACCCCCCCCCCCCCCCCCCAAAAAAATTTCAAAACATCGCCAATCGCGACATGTCCGGAGCTTACAGAAATCCCTTATTTTAAGCCAATTCTTAAATCTTGAGATATTTGATATTTTTTGGCAATTCAAGGTTTAAAAAGTACTTAAAACCTACTTCTGTCTGATTTTCTATCATACTGACATGAAAAAACGAAAAAAAAAAAAATTTAAAAACATCGACAATCGCGACATGTCCGGAGCTTACAGAAATCCCCAGTTTTAAGTCAATTCTTAAATTTTTAGATATTTGATATTTTTTGGCAGTTCAAGGTGTAAATACTACTTAAAACCTACTTCCGACTGATTTTCAATCATACTTACATGAAAACACAAAAATAAAAAAAAAATTTTTTTAAATCGACAATCGCGACATGTCCGGAGCTTACAGAAATCCCCGATTTTAAGCCAATTCTTAAATCTTGAGATATTTTATATTTTTTTGCAATTCAAGGTGTAAATACTACTTAAAACCTACTTTCGACTGATTTTCCATAATACTGACATGAAAAAAACGAAAAAAAAAAAAATTTCACAAAATCGACAATCGCGACATGTCCGGAGCTTACAAAAATCCCTGATTTTAAGCCAATTCTTAAATCTTGAGATATTTTATATTGTTTTGCAATTCAAGGTGTAAAAAGTACTTAAAACCTACTTCCGACTGATTTTCAATCATACTGACATGAAAACACAAAAAAAAACAAAAATTTCAAAACATCGACAATTGCGACATGTCCGGAGCTTACAGAAATCCCCGATTTTAAGCCAATTCTTAAATCTTGAGATATTTTATATTTTTTTGCAATTCAAGGTGTAAAAAGTACTTAAAACCTACTTCCGACTGATTTTCCATCATACTGACATGAAAAAACGAAATAAAAAAAAATTTCACAAAATCGACAATCGCGACATGTCCGGAGCTTACTGAAATCCCCGATTTTAAGCCAATTCTTAAATCTTGAGATATTTTATATTTTTTGGCAATTCAAGGTGTAAAAAGTACTTAAAACCTACTTTCGACTGATTTTCCATCATACTGACATGAAAAAACCCCCCCCAAAAAAAATTTCACAAAATCGACAATCGCGACATGTCCGGAGCTTACAAAAATCCCTGATTTTAAGCCAATTCTTAAATCTTGAGATATTTTATATTTGTTTGCAATTCAAGGTGTAAAAAGTACTTAAAACCTACTTTCGACTGATTTTCCCTCATACTGACATGAAAAAACGAAATAAAAAAAAATTTCACAAAATCGACAATCGCGACATGTCCGGAGCTTACTGAAATCCCCGATTTTAAGCCAATTCTTAAATCTTGAGATATTTTATATTTTTTGGCAATTCAAGGTGTAAAAAGTACTTAAAACCTACTTTCGACTGATTTTCCATCATACTGACATGAAAAAACCCCCCCCCAAAAAAATTTCACAAAATCGACAATCGCGACATGTCCGGAGCTTACAAAAATCCCTGATTTTAAGCCAATTCTTAAACCTTGAGATATTTTATATTTTTTTGCAATTCAAGGTGTAAAAAGTACTTAAAACCTACTTCCGACTGATTTTCAATCATACTGACATGAAAACACAAAAAAAACAAAAATTTCAAAACATCGACAATTGCGACATGTCCGGAGCTTACAGAAATCCCTTATTTTAAGCCAATTCTTAAATCTTGAGATATTTGATATTTTTTGGCAATTCAAGGTTTAAAAAGTACTTAAAACCTACTTCTGTCTGATTTTCTATCATACTGACATGAAAAAAACGAAAAAAAAAAAAATTCAAAAACATCGACAATCGCGACATGTCCGGAGCTTACAGAAATCCCCAGTTTTAAGTCAATTCTTAAATTTTTAGATATTTGATATTTTTTGGCAGTTCAAGGTGTAAATACTACTTAAAACCTACTTCCGACTGATTTTCAATCATACTTACATGAAAACACAAAAATAAAAAAAAAATTTTTTTAAATCGACAATCGCGACATGTCCGGAGCTTACAGAAATCCCCGATTTTAAGCCAATTCTTAAATCTTGAGATATTTTATATTTTTTTGCAATTCAAGGTGTAAATACTACTTAAAACCTACTTTCGACTGATTTTCCATAATACTGACATGAAAAAACGAAAAAAAAAAAAATTTCACAAAATCGACAATCGCGACATGTCCGGAGCTTACAAAAATCCCTGATTTTAAGCCAATTCTTAAATCTTGAGATATTTTATATTGTTTTGCAATTCAAGGTGTAAAAAGTACTTAAAACCTACTTCCGACTGATTTTCAATCATACTGACATGAAAACACAAAAAAAAACAAAAATTTCAAAACATCGACAATTGCGACATGTCCGGAGCTTACAGAAATCCCCGATTTTAAGCCAATTCTTAAATCTTGAGATATTTTATATTTTTTGGCAATTCAAGGTGTAAAAAGTACTTAAAACCTACTTTCGACTGATTTTCCATCATACTGACATGAAAAAACCCCCCCCAAAAAAAATTTCACAAAATCGACAATCGCGACATGTCCGGAGCTTACAAAAATCCCTGATTTTAAGCCAATTCTTAAATCTTGAGATATTTTATATTTGTTTGCAATTCAAGGTGTAAAAAGTACTTAAAACCTACTTTCGACTGATTTTCCCTCATACTGACATGAAAAAACGAAATAAAAAAAAATTTCACAAAATCGACAATCGCGACATGTCCGGAGCTTACTGAAATCCCCGATTTTTAGCCAATTCTTAAATCTTGAGATATTTTATATTTTTTTGCAATTCAAGGTGTAAAAAGTACTTAAAACCTACTTTCGACTGATTTTCCATCATACTGACATGAAAACCCCCCCCCCAAAAAAATTTCACAAAATCGACAATCGCGACATGTCCGGAGCTTACAAAAATCCCTGATTTTAAGCCAATTCTTAAACCTTGAGATATTTTATATTTTTTTGCAATTCAAGGTGTAAAAAGTACTTAAAACCTACTTCCGACTGATTTTCAATCATACTGACATGAAAACACAAAAAAAAACAAAAATTTCAAAACATCGACAATCGCGACATGTCCGGAGCTTACAGAAATCCCCGATTTTAAGCCAATTCTTAAATCTTGAGATATTTTATATTTTTTTGCAATTAAAGGTGTAAATACTACTTAAAACCTACTTTCGACTGATTTTCCATCATACTGACATGAAAAAACGAAAAAAAAAAAATTTCACAAAATCGACAATCGCGACATGTCCGGACTTTACAGAAATCCCCGATTTTAAGTCAATTCTTAAATCTTGAGATATTTGATATTTTTTGGCAGTTCAAGGTGTAAATACTACTTAAAACCTACTTTCGACTGATTTTCAATCATACTGACATGAACCCCCCCCCCCAAAAAAAAATTTCAAAACATCGCCAATCGCGACATGTCCGGAGCTTACAGAAATCCCTGATTTTAAGCCAATTCTTAAATCTTGAGATATTTGATATTTTTTGGCAATTCAAGGTTTAAAAAGTACTTAAAACCTACTTCCGTCTGATTTTCTATCATACTGACATGAAAAAACGAAAAAAAAAAAAATTAAAAAACATCGACAATCGCGACATGTCCGGAGCTTACAGAAATCCCCAGTTTTAAGTCAATTCTTAAATTTTTAGATATTTGATATTTTTTGGCAGTTCAAGGTGTAAATACTACTTAAAACCTACTTCCGACTGATTTTCAATCATACTTACATGAAAACACAAAAATAAAAAAAAAATTTTTTTAAATCGACAATCGCGACATGTCCGGAGCTTACAGAAATCCCCGATTTTAAGCCAATTCTTAAATCTTGAGATATTTTATATTTTTTTGCAATTCAAGGTGTAAATACTACTTAAAACCTACTTTCGACTGATTTTCCATAATACTGACATGAGAAAACGAAAAAAAAAAAAATTTCACAAAATCGACAATCGCGACATGTCCGGACTTTACAGAAATCCCCGATTTTAAGTCAATTCTTTAATCTTGAGATATTTGATATTTTTTGGCAGTTCAAGGTGTAAATACTACTTAAAACCTACTTTCGACTGATTTTCCATCATACTGACATGAAACCCCCCCCCAAAAAAAAAATTTCAAAACATCGCCAATCGCGACATGTCCGGAGCTTACAGAAATCCCTGATTTTAAGCCAATTCTTAAATCTTGAGATATTTGATATTTTTTGGCAATTCAAGGTGTAAAAAGTACTTAAAACCTACTTCCGTCTGATTTTCTATCATACTGACATGAAAAAACGAAAAAAAAAAAAATTTCACAACATCGACGATCGCGACATGTCCGGAGCTTACAGAAATCCCCAGTTTTAAGTCAATTCTTAAATTTTGAGATATTTGATATTTTTTGGCAGTTCAAGGTGTAAATACTACTTAAAACCTACTTCCGACTGATTTTCAATCATACTTACATGAAAACACAAAAATAAAAATAAAATTTAAAAAAATCGACAATCGCGACATGTCCGGAGCTTACTGAAATCCCTGATTTTAAGCCAATTCTTAAATCTTGAGATATTTTATATTTGTTTGCAATTCAAGGTGTAAAAAGTACTTAAAACCTACTTTCGACTGATTTTCCATCATACTGACATGAAAATACCCCCCCCAAAAAAAATTTCACAAAATCGACAATCGCGACATGTCCGGAGCTTACAAAAATCCCTGATTTTAAGCCAATTCTTAAACCTTGAGATATTTTATATTTTTTTGCAATTCAAGGTGTAAAAAGTACTTAAAACCTACTTCCGACTGATTTTCAATCATACTGACATGAAAACACAAAAAAAAACAAAAATTTAAAAACATCGACAATCGCGACATGTCCGGAGCTTACAGAAATCCCTGATTTTAAGCCAATTCTTAAATCTTGAGATATTTTATATTTTTTGGCAATTCAAGGTGTAAATACTACTTAAAACCTACTTTCGACTGATTTTCCATCATACTGACATGAAAAAAACAAAAAAAAAAAAATTTCACAAAATCGACAATCGCGACATGTCCGGAGCTTACAAAAATCCCTGATTTTAAGCCAATTCTTAAATCTTGAGATATTTTATATTTTTTTGCAATTCAAGGTGTAAAAAGTACTTAAAACCTACTTCCGACTGATTTTCAATCATACTGACATGAAAACACAAAAAAAAACAAAAATTTCAAAACATCGACAATCGCGACATGTCCGGAGCTTACAGAAATCCCCGATTTTAAGCCAATTCTTAAATCTTGAGATATTTTATATTTTTTTGCAATTCAAGGTGTAAATACTACTTAAAACCTACTTTCGACTGATTTTCCATCATACTGACATGAAAAAACGAAAAAAAAAAAATTTCACAAAATCGACAATCGCGACATGTCCGGACTTTACAGAAATCCCCGATTTTAAGTCAATTCTTAAATCTTGAGATATTTGATATTTTTTGGCAGTTCAAGGTGTAAATACTACTTAAAACCTACTTTCGACTGATTTTCAATCATACTGACATGAACCCCCCCCCCCAAAAAAAAATTTCAAAACATCGCCAATCGCGACATGTCCGGAGCTTACAGAAATCCCTGATTTTAAGCCAATTCTTAAATCTTGAGATATTTGATATTTTTTGGCAATTCAAGGTTTAAAAAGTACTTAAAACCTACTTCCGTCTGATTTTCTATCATACTGACATGAAAAAACGAAAAAAAAATAAATTTCACAACATCGACGATCGCGACATGTCCGGAGCTTACAGAAATCCCCAGTTTTAAGTCAATTCTTAAATTTTGAGATATTTGATATTTTTTGGCAGTTCAAGGTGTAAATACTACTTAAAACCTACTTCCGACTGATTTTCAATCATACTTACATGAAAACACAAAAATAAAAATAAAATTTAAAAAAATCGACAATCGCGACATGTCCGGAGCTTACTGAAATCCCTGATTTTAAGCCAATTCTTAAATCTTGAGATATTTTATATTTGTTTGCAATTCAAGGTGTAAAAAGTACTTAAAACCTACTTTCGACTGATTTTCCATCATACTGACATGAAAATACCCCCCCAAAAAAAATTTTCACAAAATCGACAATCGCGACATGTCCGGAGCTTACAAAAATCCCTGATTTTAAGCCAATTCTTAAACCTTGAGATATTTTATATTTTTTTGCAATTCAAGGTGTAAAAAGTACTTAAAACCTACTTCCGACTGATTTTCAATCATACTGACATGAAAACACAAAAAAAAAACAAAAATTTCAAAACATCGACAATCGCGACATGTCCGGAGCTTACAGAAATCCCCGATTTTAAGCCAATTCTTAAATCTTGAGATATTTTATATTTTTTTGCAATTCAAGGTGTAAAAAGTACTTAAAACCTACTTCCGACTGATTTTCCATCATACTGACATGAAAAAACGAAATAAAAAAAAATTTCAGAAAATCGACAATCGCGACATGTCCGGAGCTTACTGAAATCCCCGATTTTAAGCCAATTCTTAAATCTTGAGATATTTTATATTTTTTGGCAATTCAAGGTGTAAAAAGTACTTAAAACCTACTTTCGACTGATTTTCCATCATACTGACATAAAAAAACCCCCAAAAAAAAAATTTCACAAAATCGACAATCGCGACATGTCCGGAGCTTACAAAAATCCCTGATTTTAAGCCAATTCTTAAATCTGGAGATATTTTATATTTGTTTGCAATTCAAGGTGTAAAAAGTACTTAAAACCTACTTTCGACTGATTTTCCCTCATACTGACATGAAAAAACGAAATAAAAAAAAATTTCACAAAATCGACAATCGCGACATGTCCGGAGCTTACTGAAATCCCCGATTTTTAGCCAATTCTTAAATCTTGAGATATTTTATATTTTTTTGCAATTCAAGGTGTAAAAAGTACTTAAAACCTACTTTCGACTGATTTTCCATCATACTGACATGAAAAAACCCCCCCCAAAAAAAATTTCACAAAATCGACAATCGCGACATGTCCGGAGCTTACAAAAATCCCTGATTTTAAGCCAATTCTTAAACCTTGAGATATTTTATATTTTTTTGCAATTCAAGGTGTAAAAAGTACTTAAAACCTACTTCCGACTGATTTTCAATCATACTGACATGAAAACACAAAAAAAAAACAAAAATTTCAAAACATCGACAATCGCGACATGTCCGGAGCTTACAGAAATCCCCAGTTTTAAGTCAATTCTTAAATTTTGAGATATTTGATATTTTTTGGCAGTTCAAGGTGTAAATACTACTTAAAACCTACTTCCGACTGATTTTCAATCATACTTACATGAAAACACAAAAATAAAAATAAAATTTAAAAAAATCGACAATCGCGACATGTCCGGAGCTTACTGAAATCCCTGATTTTAAGCCAATTCTTAAATCTTGAGATATTTTATATTTGTTTGCAATTCAAGGTGTAAAAAGTACTTAAAACCTACTTTCGACTGATTTTCCATCATACTGACATGAAAATACCCCCCCCAAAAAAAATTTCACAAAATCGACAATCGCGACATGTCCGGAGCTTACAAAAATCCCTGATTTTAAGCCAATTCTTAAACCTTGAGATATTTTATATTTTTTTGCAATTCAAGGTGTAAAAAGTACTTAAAACCTACTTCCGACTGATTTTCAATCATACTGACATGAAAACACAAAAAAAAACAAAAATTTCAAAACATCGACAATCGCGACATGTCCGGAGCTTACAGAAATCCCTGATTTTAAGCCAATTCTTAAATCTTGAGATATTTTATATTTTTTGGCAATTCAAGGTGTAAATACTACTTAAAACCTACTTTCGACTGATTTTCCATCATACTGACATGAAAAAAACAAAAAAAAAAAAATTTCACAAAATCGACAATCGCGACATGTCCGGAGCTTACAAAAATCCCTGATTTTAAGCCAATTCTTAAATCTTGAGATATTTTATATTTTTTTGCAATTCAAGGTGTAAAAAGTACTTAAAACCTACTTCCGACTGATTTTCAAT
Source organism: Sepiola atlantica (assembly GCA_963556195.1). Lineage (NCBI taxonomy): Eukaryota > Metazoa > Mollusca > Cephalopoda > Sepiida > Sepiolidae > Sepiola > Sepiola atlantica. The sequence continues at coordinate 136,672,660 of OY744525.1, forward strand.
CATACTGACATGAAAACACAAAAAAAAACAAAAATTTCAAAACATCGACAATCGCGACATGTCCGGAGCTTACAGAAATCCCCGATTTTAAGCCAATTCTTAAATCTTGAGATATTTTATATTTTTTTGCAATTCAAGGTGTAAATACTACTTAAAACCTACTTTCGACTGATTTTCCATCATACTGACATGAAAAAACGAAAAAAAAAAAATTTCACAAAATCGACAATCGCGACATGTCCGGACTTTACAGAAATCCCCGATTTTAAGTCAATTCTTAAATCTTGAGATATTTGATATTTTTTGGCAGTTCAAGGTGTAAATACTACTTAAAACCTACTTTCGACTGATTTTCAATCATACTGACATGAACCCCCCCCCCCCAAAAAAATTTCAAAACATCGCCAATCGCGACATGTCCGGAGCTTACAGAAATCCCTGATTTTAAGCCAATTCTTAAATCTTGAGATATTTGATATTTTTTGGCAATTCAAGGTTTAAAAAGTACTTAAAACCTACTTCCGTCTGATTTTCTATCATACTGACATGAAAAAACGAAAAAAAAATAAATTTCACAACATCGACGATCGCGACATGTCCGGAGCTTACAGAAATCCCCAGTTTTAAGTCAATTCTTAAATTTTGAGATATTTGATATTTTTTGGCAGTTCAAGGTGTAAATACTACTTAAAACCTACTTCCGACTGATTTTCAATCATACTTACATGAAAACACAAAAATAAAAATAAAATTTAAAAAAATCGACAATCGCGACATGTCCGGAGCTTACTGAAATCCCTGATTTTAAGCCAATTCTTAAATCTTGAGATATTTTATATTTGTTTGCAATTCAAGGTGTAAAAAGTACTTAAAACCTACTTTCGACTGATTTTCCATCATACTGACATGAAAATACCCCCCCAAAAAAAATTTTCACAAAATCGACAATCGCGACATGTCCGGAGCTTACAAAAATCCCTGATTTTAAGCCAATTCTTAAACCTTGAGATATTTTATATTTTTTTGCAATTCAAGGTGTAAAAAGTACTTAAAACCTACTTCCGACTGATTTTCAATCATACTGACATGAAAACACAAAAAAAAACAAAAATTTCAAAACATCGACAATCGCGACATGTCCGGAGCTTACAGAAATCCCCGATTTTAAGCCAATTCTTAAATCTTGAGATATTTTATATTTTTTTGCAATTCAAGGTGTAAAAAGTACTTAAAACCTACTTCCGACTGATTTTCCATCATACTGACATGAAAAAACGAAATAAAAAAAAATTTCAGAAAATCGACAATCGCGACATGTCCGGAGCTTACTGAAATCCCCGATTTTAAGCCAATTCTTAAATCTTGAGATATTTTATATTTTTTGGCAATTCAAGGTGTAAAAAGTACTTAAAACCTACTTTCGACTGATTTTCCATCATACTGACATAAAAAAACCCCCAAAAAAAAAATTTCACAAAATCGACAATCGCGACATGTCCGGAGCTTACAAAAATCCCTGATTTTAAGCCAATTCTTAAATCTTGAGATATTTTATATTTGTTTGCAATTCAAGGTGTAAAAAGTACTTAAAACCTACTTTCGACTGATTTTCCCTCATACTGACATGAAAAAACGAAATAAAAAAAAATTTCACAAAATCGACAATCGCGACATGTCCGGAGCTTACTGAAATCCCCGATTTTTAGCCAATTCTTAAATCTTGAGATATTTTATATTTTTTTGCAATTCAAGGTGTAAAAAGTACTTAAAACCTACTTTCGACTGATTTTCCATCATACTGACATGAAAAAACCCCCCCCAAAAAAAATTTCACAAAATCGACAATCGCGACATGTCCGGAGCTTACAAAAATCCCTGATTTTAAGCCAATTCTTAAACCTTGAGATATTTTATATTTTTTTGCAATTCAAGGTGTAAAAAGTACTTAAAACCTACTTCCGACTGATTTTCAATCATACTGACATGAAAACACAAAAAAAAACAAAAATTTCAAAACATCGACAATCGCGACATGTCCGGAGCTTACAGAAATCCCCGATTTTAAGCCAATTCTTAAATCTTGAGATATTTTATATTTTTTTGCAATTCAAGGTGTAAATACTACTTAAAACCTACTTTCGACTGATTTTCCATAATACTGACATGAGAAAACGAAAAAAAAAAAAATTTCACAAAATCGACAATCGCGACATGTCCGGACTTTACAGAAATCCCCGATTTTAAGTCAATTCTTAAATCTTGAGATATTTGATATTTTTTGGCAGTTCAAGGTGTAAATACTACTTAAAACCTACTTTCGACTGATTTTCCATCATACTGACATGAAACCCCCCCCCCCAAAAAAAATTTCAAAACATCGCCAATCGCGACATGTCCGGAGCTTACAGAAATCCCTGATTTTAAGCCAATTCTTAAATCTTGAGATATTTGATATTTTTTGGCAATTCAAGGTGTAAAAAGTACTTAAAACCTACTTCCGTCTGATTTTCTATCATACTGACATGAAAAAACGAAAAAAAAATAAATTTCACAACATCGACGATCGCGACATGTCCGGAGCTTACAGAAATCCCCAGTTTTAAGTCAATTCTTAAATTTTGAGATATTTGATATTTTTTGGCAGTTCAAGGTGTAAATACTACTTAAAACCTACTTCCGACTGATTTTCAATCATACTTACATGAAAACACAAAAATAAAAATAAAATTTAAAAAAATCGACAATCGCGACATGTCCGGAGCTTACTGAAATCCCTGATTTTAAGCCAATTCTTAAATCTTGAGATATTTTATATTTGTTTGCAATTCAAGGTGTAAAAAGTACTTAAAACCTACTTTCGACTGATTTTCCATCATACTGACATGAAAATACCCCCCCCAAAAAAAATTTCACAAAATCGACAATCGCGACATGTCCGGAGCTTACAAAAATCCCTGATTTTAAGCCAATTCTTAAACCTTGAGATATTTTATATTTTTTTGCAATTCAAGGTGTAAAAAGTACTTAAAACCTACTTCCGACTGATTTTCAATCATACTGACATGAAAACACAAAAAAAAACAAAAATTTCAAAACATCGACAATCGCGACATGTCCGGAGCTTACAGAAATCCCTGATTTTAAGCCAATTCTTAAATCTTGAGATATTTGATATTTTTTGGCAATTCAAGGTTTAAAAAGTACTTAAAACCTACTTCCGTCTGATTTTCTATCATACTGACATGAAAAAACGAAAAAAAAATAAATTTCACAACATCGACGATCGCGACATGTCCGGAGCTTACAGAAATCCCCAGTTTTAAGTCAATTCTTAAATTTTGAGATATTTGATATTTTTTGGCAGTTCAAGGTGTAAATACTACTTAAAACCTACTTCCGACTGATTTTCAATCATACTTACATGAAAACACAAAAATAAAAATAAAATTTTAAAAAATCGACAATCGCGACATGTCCGGAGCTTACTGAAATCCCTGATTTTAAGCCAATTCTTAAATCTTGAGATATTTTATATTTGTTTGCAATTCAAGGTGTAAAAAGTACTTAAAACCTACTTTCGACTGATTTTCCATCATACTGACATGAAAATACCCCCCCCAAAAAAATTTTCACAAAATCGACAATCGCGACATGTCCGGAGCTTACAAAAATCCCTGATTTTAAGCCAATTCTTAAACCTTGAGATATTTTATATTTTTTTGCAATTCAAGGTGTAAAAAGTACTTAAAACCTACTTCCGACTGATTTTCAATCATACTGACATGAAAACACAAAAAAAAACAAAAATTTCAAAACATCGACAATCGCGACATGTCCGGAGCTTACAGAAATCCCCGATTTTAAGCCAATTCTTAAATCTTGAGATATTTTATATTTTTTTGCAATTCAAGGTGTAAAAAGTACTTAAAACCTACTTCCGACTGATTTTCCATCATACTGACATGAAAAAACGAAATAAAAAAAAATTTCAGAAAATCGACAATCGCGACATGTCCGGAGCTTACTGAAATCCCCGATTTTAAGCCAATTCTTAAATCTTGAGATATTTTATATTTGTTTGCAATTCAAGGTGTAAAAAGTACTTAAAACCTACTTTCGACTGATTTTCCCTCATACTGACATGAAAAAACGAAATAAAAAAAAATTTCACAAAATCGACAATCGCGACATGTCCGGAGCTTACTGAAATCCCCGATTTTTAGCCAATTCTTAAATCTTGAGATATTTTATATTTTTTTGCAATTCAAGGTGTAAAAAGTACTTAAAACCTACTTTCGACTGATTTTCCATCATACTGACATGAAAAAACCCCCCCCAAAAAAAATTTCACAAAATCGACAATCGCGACATGTCCGGAGCTTACAAAAATCCCTGATTTTAAGCCAATTCTTAAACCTTGAGATATTTTATATTTTTTTGCAATTCAAGGTGTAAAAAGTACTTAAAACCTACTTCCGACTGATTTTCAATCATACTGACATGAAAACACAAAAAAAAACAAAAATTTCAAAACATCGACAATCGCGACATGTCCGGAGCTTACAGAAATCCCCGATTTTAAGCCAATTCTTAAATCTTGAGATATTTTATATTTTTTTGCAATTCAAGGTGTAAATACTACTTAAAACCTACTTTCGACTGATTTTCCATAATACTGACATGAGAAAACGAAAAAAAAAAAAATTTCACAAAATCGACAATCGCGACATGTCCGGACTTTACAGAAATCCCCGATTTTAAGTCAATTCTTAAATCTTGAGATATTTGATATTTTTTGGCAGTTCAAGGTGTAAATACTACTTAAAACCTACTTTCGACTGATTTTCCATCATACTGACATGAAACCCCCCCCCCCAAAAAAAATTTCAAAACATCGCCAATCGCGACATGTCCGGAGCTTACAGAAATCCCTGATTTTAAGCCAATTCTTAAATCTTGAGATATTTGATATTTTTTGGCAATTCAAGGTTTAAAAAGTACTTAAAACCTACTTCCGTCTGATTTTCTATCATACTGACATGAAAAAACGAAAAAAAAATAAATTTCACAACATCGACGATCGCGACATGTCCGGAGCTTACAGAAATCCCCAGTTTTAAGTCAATTCTTAAATTTTGAGATATTTGATATTTTTTGGCAGTTCAAGGTGTAAATACTACTTAAAACCTACTTCCGACTGATTTTCAATCATACTTACATGAAAACACAAAAATAAAAATAAAATTTTAAAAAATCGACAATCGCGACATGTCCGGAGCTTACTGAAATCCCTGATTTTAAGCCAATTCTTAAATCTTGAGATATTTTATATTTGTTTGCAATTCAAGGTGTAAAAAGTACTTAAAACCTACTTTCGACTGATTTTCCATCATACTGACATGAAAATACCCCCCCAAAAAAAATTTTCACAAAATCGACAATCGCGACATGTCCGGAGCTTACAAAAATCCCTGATTTTAAGCCAATTCTTAAACCTTGAGATATTTTATATTTTTTTGCAATTCAAGGTGTAAAAAGTACTTAAAACCTACTTCCGACTGATTTTCAATCATACTGACATGAAAACACAAAAAAAAACAAAAATTTCAAAACATCGACAATCGCGACATGTCCGGAGCTTACAGAAATCCCCGATTTTAAGCCAATTCTTAAATCTTGAGATATTTTATATTTTTTTGCAATTCAAGGTGTAAAAAGTACTTAAAACCTACTTCCGACTGATTTTCCATCATACTGACATGAAAAAACGAAATAAAAAAAAATTTCAGAAAATCGACAATCGCGACATGTCCGGAGCTTACTGAAATCCCCGATTTTAAGCCAATTCTTAAATCTTGAGATATTTTATATTTGTTTGCAATTCAAGGTGTAAAAAGTACTTAAAACCTACTTTCGACTGATTTTCCCTCATACTGACATGAAAAAACGAAATAAAAAAAAATTTCACAAAATCGACAATCGCGACATGTCCGGAGCTTACTGAAATCCCCGATTTTTAGCCAATTCTTAAATCTTGAGATATTTTATATTTTTTTGCAATTCAAGGTGTAAAAAGTACTTAAAACCTACTTTCGACTGATTTTCCATCATACTGACATGAAAAAACCCCCCCCAAAAAAAATTTCACAAAATCGACAATCGCGACATGTCCGGAGCTTACAAAAATCCCTGATTTTAAGCCAATTCTTAAACCTTGAGATATTTTATATTTTTTTGCAATTCAAGGTGTAAAAAGTACTTAAAACCTACTTCCGACTGATTTTCAATCATACTGACATGAAAACACAAAAAAAAACAAAAATTTCAAAACATCGACAATCGCGACATGTCCGGAGCTTACAGAAATCCCCGATTTTAAGCCAATTCTTAAATCTTGAGATATTTTATATTTTTTTGCAATTCAAGGTGTAAATACTACTTAAAACCTACTTTCGACTGATTTTCCATAATACTGACATGAGAAAACGAAAAAAAAAAAAATTTCACAAAATCGACAATCGCGACATGTCCGGACTTTACAGAAATCCCCGATTTTAAGTCAATTCTTAAATCTTGAGATATTTGATATTTTTTGGCAGTTCAAGGTGTAAATACTACTTAAAACCTACTTTCGACTGATTTTCCATCATACTGACATGAAACCCCCCCCCCCAAAAAAAAATTTCAAAACATCGCCAATCGCGACATGTCCGGAGCTTACAGAAATCCCTGATTTTAAGCCAATTCTTAAATCTTGAGATATTTGATATTTTTTGGCAATTCAAGGTTTAAAAAGTACTTAAAACCTACTTCCGTCTGATTTTCTATCATACTGACATGAAAAAACGAAAAAAAAATAAATTTCACAACATCGACGATCGCGACATGTCCGGAGCTTACAGAAATCCCCAGTTTTAAGTCAATTCTTAAATTTTGAGATATTTTGTATTTTTTGGCAGTTCAAGGTGTAAATACTACTTAAAACCTACTTCCGACTGATTTTCAATCATACTTACATGAAAACACAAAAATAAAAATAAAATTTAAAAAAATCGACAATCGCGACATGTCCGGAGCTTACTGAAATCCCTGATTTTAAGCCAATTCTTAAATCTTGAGATATTTTATATTTGTTTGCAATTCAAGGTGTAAAAAGTACTTAAAACCTACTTTCGACTGATTTTCCATCATACTGACATGAAAATACCCCCCCCAAAAAAAATTTCACAAAATCGACAATCGCGACATGTCCGGAGCTTACAAAAATCCCTGATTTTAAGCCAATTCTTAAACCTTGAGATATTTTATATTTTTTTGCAATTCAAGGTGTAAAAAGTACTTAAAACCTACTTCCGACTGATTTTCAATCATACTGACATGAAAACACAAAAAAAAACAAAAATTTCAAAACATCGACAATCGCGACATGTCCGGAGCTTACAGAAATTCCTGATTTTAAGCCAATTCTTAAATCTTGAGATATTTTATATTTTTTGGCAATTCAAGGTGTAAATACTACTTAAAACCTACTTTCGACTGATTTTCCATCATACTGACATGAAAAAAACAAAAAAAAAAAAATTTCACAAAATCGACAATCGCGACATGTCCGGAGCTTACAAAAATCCCTGATTTTAAGCCAATTCTTAAATCTTGAGATATTTTATATTTTTTTGCAATTCAAGGTGTAAAAAGTACTTAAAACCTACTTCCGACTGATTTTCAATCATACTGACATGAAAACACAAAAAAAAACAAAAATTTCAAAACATCGACAATCGCGACATGTCCGGAGCTTACAGAAATCCCCGATTTTAAGCCAATTCTTAAATCTTGAGATATTTTATATTTTTTTGCAATTCAAGGTGTAAATACTACTTAAAACCTACTTTCGACTGATTTTCCATCATACTGACATGAAAAAACGAAAAAAAAAAAATTTCACAAAATCGACAATCGCGACATGTCCGGACTTTACAGAAATCCCCGATTTTAAGTCAATTCTTAAATCTGGAGATATTTGATATTTTTTGGCAGTTCAAGGTGTAAATACTACTTAAAACCTACTTTCGACTGATTTTCAATCATACTGACATGAACCCCCCCCCCCCAAAAAAAAATTTCAAAACATCGCCAATCGCGACATGTCCGGAGCTTACAGAAATCCCTGATTTTAAGCCAATTCTTAAATCTTGAGATATTTGATATTTTTTGGCAATTCAAGGTTAAAAAGTACTTAAAACCTACTTCCGTCTGATTTTCTATCATACTGACATGAAAAAACGAAAAAAAAATAAATTTCACAACATCGACGATCGCGACATGTCCGGAGCTTACAGAAATCCCCAGTTTTAAGTCAATTCTTAAATTTTGAGATATTTGATATTTTTTGGCAGTTCAAGGTGTAAATACTACTTAAAACCTACTTCCGACTGATTTTCAATCATACTTACATGAAAACACAAAAATAAAAATAAAATTTAAAAAAATCGACAATCGCGACATGTCCGGAGCTTACTGAAATCCCTGATTTTAAGCCGATTCTTAAATCTTGAGATATTTTATATTTGTTTGCAATTCAAGGTGTAAAAAGTACTTAAAACCTACTTTCGACTGATTTTCCATCATACTGACATGAAAATACCCCTCCCAAAAAAAATTTTCACAAAATCGACAATCGCGACATGTCCGGAGCTTACAAAAATCCCTGATTTTAAGCCAATTCTTAAACCTTGAGATATTTTATATTTTTTTGCAATTCAAGGTGTAAAAAGTACTTAAAACCTACTTCCGACTGATTTTCAATCATACTGACATGAAAACACAAAAAAAAACAAAAATTTCAAAACATCGACAATCGCGACATGTCCGGAGCTTACAGAAATCCCCGATTTTAAGCCAATTCTTAAATCTTGAGATATTTTATATTTTTTTGCAATTCAAGGTGTAAAAAGTACTTAAAACCTACTTCCGACTGATTTTCCATCATACTGACATGAAAAAACGAAATAAAAAAAAATTTCAGAAAATCGACAATCGCGACATGTCCGGAGCTTACTGAAATCCCCGATTTTAAGCCAATTCTTAAATCTTGAGATATTTTATATTTTTTGGCAATTCAAGGTGTAAAAAGTACTTAAAACCTACTTTCGACTGATTTTCCATCATACTGACATAAAACCCCCCCCCAAAAAAAAATTTCACAAAATCGACAATCGCGACATGTCTGGAGCTTACAAAAATCCCTGATTTTAAGCCAATTCTTAAATCTTGAGATATTTTATATTTGTTTGCAATTCAAGGTGTAAAAAGTACTTAAAACCTACTTTCGACTGATTTTCCCTCATACTGACATGAAAAAACGAAATAAAAAAAAATTTCACAAAATCGACAATCGCGACATGTCCGGACTTTACAGAAATCCCCGATTTTAAGTCAATTCTTAAATCTTGAGATATTTGATATTTTTTGGCAGTTCAAGGTGTAAATACTACTTAAAACCTACTTTCGACTGATTTTCAATCATACTGACATGAACCCCCCCCCCCCCCCCAAAAAAAAATTTCAAAACATCGCCAATCGCGACATGTCCGGAGCTTACAGAAATCCCTGATTTTAAGCCAATTCTTAAATCTTGAGATATTTGATATTTTTTGGCAATTCAAGGTTTAAAAAGTACTTAAAACCTACTTCCGTCTGATTTTCTATCATACTGACATGAAAAAACGAAAAAAAAAAAATTAAAAAACATCGACAATCTCGACATGTCCGGAGCTTACAGAAATCCCCAGTTTTAAGTCAATTCTTAAATTTTGAGATATTTGATATTTTTTGGCAGTTCAAGGTGTAAATACTACTTAAAACCTACTTCCGACTGATTTTCAATCATACTTACATGAAAACACAAAAATAAAAAAAAAATTTTTTTAAATCGACAATCGCGACATGTCCGGAGCTTACAGAAATCCCCGATTTTAAGCCAATTCTTAAATCTTGAGATATTTTATATTTTTTTGCAATTCAAGGTGTAAATACTACTTAAAACCTACTTTCGACTGATTTTCCATAATACTGACATGAAAAAACGAAAAAAAAAAAAATTTCACAAAATCGACAATCGCGACATGTCCGGAGCTTACAAAAATCCCTGATTTTAAGCCAATTCTTAAATCTTGAGATATTTTATATTGTTTTGCAATTCAATGTGTAAAAAGTACTTAAAACCTACTTCCGACTGATTTTCAATCATACTGACATGAAAACACAAAAAAAAACAAAAATTTCAAAACATCGACAATCGCGACATGTCCGGAGCTTACAGAAATCCCCGATTGTAAGCCAATTCTTAAATCTTGAGATATTTTATATTTTTTTGCAATTCAAGGTGTAAAAAGTACTTAAAACCTACTTCCGACTGATTTTCCATCATACTGACATGAAAAAACGAAATAAAAAAAAATTTCACAAAATCGACAATCGCGACATGTCCGGAGCTTACTGAAATCCCCGATTTTAAGCCAATTCTTAAATCTTGAGATATTTTATATTTTTTGGCAATTCAAGGTGTAAAAAGTACTTAAAACCTACTTTCGACTGATTTTCCATCATACTGACATGAAAAAACCCCCCAAAAAAAAATTTCACAAAATCGACAATCGCGACATGTCCGGAGCTTACAAAAATCCCTGATTTTAAGCCAATTCTTAAATCTTGAGATATTTTATATTTGTTTGCAATTCAAGGTGTAAAAAGTACTTAAAACCTACTTTCGACTGATTTTCCCTCATACTGACATGAAAAAACGAAATAAAAAAAAATTTCACAAAATCGACAATCGCGACATGTCCGGAGCTTACTGAAATCCCCGATTTTTAGCCAATTCTTAAATCTTGAGATATTTTATATTTTTTTGCAATTCAAGGTGTAAAAAGTACTTAAAACCTACTTTCGACTGATTTTCCATCATACTGACATGAAAAAACCCCCCCCAAAAAAAATTTCACAAAATCGACAATCGCGACATGTCCGGAGCTTACAAAAATCCCTGATTTTAAGCCAATTCTTAAACCTTGAGATATTTTATATTTTTTTGCAATTCAAGGTGTAAAAAGTACTTAAAACCTACTTTCGACTGATTTTCAATCATACTGACATGAAAACACAAAAAAAAACAAAAATTTCAAAACATCGACAATCGCGACATGTCCGGAGCTTACAGAAATCCCCGATTTTAAGCCAATTCTTAAATCTTGAGATATTTTATATTTTTTTGCAATTCAAGGTGTAAATACTACTTAAAACCTACTTTCGACTGATTTTCCATAATACTGACATGAGAAAACGAAAAAAAAAAAAATTTCACAAAATCGACAATCGCGACATGTCCGGACTTTACAGAAATCCCCGATTTTAAGCCAATTCTTAAATCTTGAGATATTTTATATTTTTTTGCAATTCAAGGTGTAAATACTACTTAAAACCTACTTTCGACTGATTTTCCATCATACTGACATGAAACCCCCCCCCCCCCAAAAAAAAATTTCAAAACATCGCCAATCGCGAAATGTCCGGAGCTTACAGAAATCCCTGATTTTAAGCCAATTCTTAAATCTTGAGATATTTGATATTTTTTGGCAATTCAAGGTGTAAAAAGTACTTAAAACCTACTTCCGTCTGATTTTCTATCATACTGACATGAAAAAACGAAAAAAAAATAAATTTCACAACATCGACGATCGCGACATGTCCGGAGCTTACAGAAATCCCCAGTTTTAAGTCAATTCTTAAATTTTGAGATATTTGATATTTTTTGGCAGTTCAAGGTGTAAATACTACTTAAAACCTACTTCCGACTGATTTTCAATCATACTTACATGAAAACACAAAAAAAAACAAAAATTTCAAAACATCGACAATCGCGACATGTCCGGAGCTTACTGAAATCCCCGATTTTAAGCCAATTCTTAAATCTTGAGATATTTTATATTTTTTGGCAATTCAAGGTGTAAAAAGTACTTAAAACCTACTTTCGACTGATTTTCCATCATACTGACATGAAAAAACCCCCAAAAAAAAAATTTCACAAAATCGACAATCGCGACATGTCCGGAGCTTACAAAAATCCCTGATTTTAAGCCAATTCTTAAATCTTGAGATATTTTATATTTTTTTGCAATTCAAGGTGTAAATACTACTTAAAACCTACTTTCGACTGATTTTCCATCATACTGACATGAAAAAACGAAAAAAAAAAAATTAAAAAACATCGACAATCGCGACATGTCCGAAGCTTACAGAAATCCCCAGTTTTAAGTCAATTCTTAAATTTTGAGATATTTGATATTTTTTGGCAGTTCAAGGTGTAAATACTACTTAAAACCTACTTCCGACTGATTTTCAATCATACTTACATGAAAACACAAAAATAAAAATAAAATTTAAAAAAATCGACAATCGCGACATGTCCGGAGCTTACTGAAATCCCTGATTTTAAGCCAATTCTTAAATCTTGAGATATTTTATATTTGTTTGCAATTCAAGGTGTAAAAAGTACTTAAAACCTACTTTCGACTGATTTTCCATCATACTGACATGAAAATACCCCCCCCCAAAAAAATTTCACAAAATCGACAATCGCGACATGTCCGGAGCTTACAAAAATCCCTGATTTTAAGCCAATTCTTAAACCTTGAGATATTTTATATTTTTTTGCAATTCAAGGTGTAAAAAGTACTTAAAACCTACTTTCGACTGATTTTCCATCATACTGACATGAAAAAACGAAAAAAAAAAAAATTTCACAAAATCGACAATCGCGACATGTCCGGAGCTTACAAAAATCCCTGATTTTAAGCCAATTCTTAAACCTTGAGATATTTTATATTTTTTTGCAATTCAAGGTGTAAAAAGTACTTAAAACCTACTTCCGACTGATTTTCAATCATACTGACATGAAAACACAAAAAAAAACAAAAATTTCAAAACATCGACAATCGCGACATGTCCGGAGCTTACAGAAATCCCCGATTTTAAGCCAATTCTTAAATCTTGAGATATTTTATATTTTTTTGCAATTCAAGGTGTAAATACTACTTAAAACCTACTTTCGACTGATTTTCCATCATACTGACATGAAAAAACGAAAAAAAAAAAATTTCACAAAATCGACAATCGCGACATGTCCGGACTTTACAGAAATCCCCGATTTTAAGTCAATTCTTAAATCTTGAGATATTTGATATTTTTTGGCAGTTCAAGGTGTAAATACTACTTAAAACCTACTTTCGACTGATTTTCCATCATACTGACATGAAAAAACGAAAAAAAAAAAATTTCACAAAATCGACAATCGCGACATGTCCGGACTTTACAGAAATCCCCGATTTTAAGTCAATTCTTAAATCTTGAGATATTTGATATTTTTTGGCAGTTCAAGGTGTAAATACTACTTAAAACCTACTTTCGACTGATTTTCAATCATACTGACATGAACCCCCCCCCCCCCCAAAAAAAAAATTTCAAAACATCGCCAATCGCGACATGTCCGGAGCTTACAGAAATCCCTGATTTTAAGCCAATTCTTAAATCTTGAGATATTTGATATTTTTTGGCAATTCAAGGTTTAAAAAGTACTTAAAACCTACTTCCGTCTGATTTTCTATCATACTGACATGAAAAAACGAAAAAAAAAAAAATTAAAAAACATCGACAATCGCAACATGTCCGAAGCTTACAGAAATCCCCAGTTTTAAGTCAATTCTTAAACTTTGAGATATTTGATATTTTTTGGCAGTTCAAGGTGTAAATACTACTTAAAACCTACTTCCGACTGATTTTCAATCATACTTACATGAAAACACAAAAATAAAAATAAAATTTAAAAAAATCGACAATCGCGACATGTCCGGAGCTTACTGAAATCCCTGATTTTAAGCCAATTCTTAAATCTTGAGATATTTTATATTTTTTTGCAATTCAAGGTGTAAATACTACTTAAAACCTACTTTCGACTGATTTTCCATAATACTGACATGAAAAAACGAAAAAAAAAAAAAATTCACAAAATCGACAATCGCGACATGTCCGGAGCTTACAAAAATCCCTGATTTTAAGCCAATTCTTAAACCTTGAGATATTTTATATTTTTTTGCAATTCAAGGTGTAAAAAGTACTTAAAACCTACTTCCGACTGATTTTCAATCATACTGACATGAAAACACAAAAAAAAACAAAAATTTCAAAACATCGACAATCGCGACATGTCCGGAGCTTACAGAAATCCCCGATTTTAAGCCAATTCTTAAATCTTGAGATATTTTATATTTTTTTGCAATTCAAGGTGTAAATACTACTTAAAACCTACTTTCGACTGATTTTCCATCATACTGACATGAAAAAACGAAAAAAAAAAAATTTCACAAAATCGACAATCGCGACATGTCCGGACTTTACAGAAATCCCCGATTTTAAGTCAATTCTTAAATCTTGAGATATTTGATATTTTTTGGCAGTTCAAGGTGTAAATACTACTTAAAACCTACTTCGACTGATTTTCAATCATACTGACATGAACCCCCCCCCCCCCAAAAAAAATTTCAAAACATCGCCAATCGCGACATGTCCGGAGCTTACAGAAATCCCTGATTTTAAGCCAATTCTTAAATCTTGAGATATTTGATATTTTTTGGCAATTCAAGGTTTAAAAAGTACTTAAAACCTACTTCCGTCTGATTTTCTATCATACTGACATGAAAAAACGAAAAAAAAAAAAATTAAAAAACATCGACAATCTCGACATGTCCGGAGCTTACAGAAATCCCCAGTTTTAAGTCAATTCTTAAATTTTGAGATATTTGATATTTTTTGGCAGTTCAAGGTGTAAATACTACTTAAAACCTACTTCCGACTGATTTTCAATCATACTTACATGAAAACACAAAAATAAAAAAAAAATTTTTTAAAATCGACAATCGCGACATGTCCGGAGCTTACAGAAATCCCCGATTTTAAGCCAATTCTTAAATCTTGAGATATTTTATATTTTTTTGCAATTCAAGGTGTAAATACTACTTAAAACCTACTTTCGACTGATTTTCCATAATACTGACATGAAAAAACGAAAAAAAAAAAAATTTCACAAAATCGACAATCGCGACATGTCCGGAGCTTACAAAAATCCCTGATTTTAAGCCAATTCTTAAATCTTGAGATATTTTATATTGTTTTGCAATTCAAGGTGTAAAAAGTACTTAAAACCTACTTCCGACTGATTTTCAATCATACTGACATGAAAACACAAAAAAAAACAAAAATTTCAAAACATCGACAATCGCGACATGTCCGGAGCTTACAGAAATCCCCGATTTTAAGCCAATTCTTAAATCTTGAGATATATTATATTTTTTTGCAATTCAAGGTGTAAAAAGTACTTAAAACCTACTTCCGACTGATTTTCCATCATACTGACATGAAAAAACGAAATAAAAAAAAATTTCACAAAATCGACAATCGCGACATGTCCGGAGCTTACTGAAATCCCCGATTTTAAGCCAATTCTTAAATCTTGAGATATTTTATATTTTTTGCCAATTCAAGGTGTAGAAAGTACTTAAAACCTACTTTCGACTGATTTTCCATCATACTGACATGAAAAAACCCCCCCCAAAAAAATTTCAAAACATCGACAATCGCGACATGTCCGGAGCTTACAAAAATCCCTGATTTTAAGCCAATTCTTAAATCTTGAGATATTTTATATTTGTTTGCAATTCAAGGTGTAAAAAGTACTTAAAACCTACTTTCGACTGATTTTCCATCATACTGACATGAAAACCCCCCCCCCCAAAAAAATTTCATAAAATCGACAATCGCGACATGTCCGGAGCTTACAAAAATCCCTGATTTTAAGCCAATTCTTAAACCTTGAGATATTTTATATTTTTTTGCAATTCAAGGTGTAAAAAGTACTTAAAACCTACTTCCGACTGATTTTCAATCATACTGACATGAAAACACAAAAAAAAACAAAAATTTCAAAACATCGACAATCGCGACATGTCCGGAGCTTACAGAAATCCCCGATTTTAAGCCAATTCTTAAATCTTGAGATATTTTATATTTTTTTGCAATTCAAGGTGTAAATACTACTTAAAACCTACTTTCGACTGATTTTCCATAATACTGACATGAGAAAACGAAAAAAAAAAAAATTTCACAAAATCGACAATCGCGACATGTCCGGACTTTACAGAAATCCCCGATTTTAAGCCAATTCTTAAATCTTGAGATATTTTATATTTTTTTGCAATTCAAGGTGTAAATACTACTTAAAACCTACTTTCGACTGATTTTCCATCATACTGACATGAAACCCCCCCCCCCCCCCCAAAAAAAAATTTCAAAACATCGCCAATCGCGAAATGTCCGGAGCTTACAGAAATCCCTGATTTTAAGCCAATTCTTAAATCTTGAGATATTTGATATTTTTTGGCAATTCAAGGTGTAAAAAGTACTTAAAACCTACTTCCGTCTGATTTTCTATCATACTGACATGAAAAAACGAAAAAAAAATAAATTTCACAACATCGACGATCGCGACATGTCCGGAGCTTACAGAAATCCCCAGTTTTTAGTCAATTCTTAAATTTTGAGATATTTGATATTTTTTGGCAGTTCAAGGTGTAAATACTACTTAAAACCTACTTCCGACTGATTTTCAATCATACTTACATGAAAACACAAAAATAAAAATAAAATTTAAAAAAATCGACAATCGCGACATGTCCGGAGCTTACTGAAATCCCTGATTTTAAGCCAATTCTTAAATCTTGAGATATTTTATATTTGTTTGCAATTCAAGGTGTAAAAAGTACTTAAAACCTACTTTCGACTGATTTTCCATCATACTGACATGAAAATACCCCCCCAAAAAAAAATTTCACAAAATCGACAATCGCGACATGTCCGGAGCTTACAGAAATCCCCGATTTTAAGCCAATTCTTAAATCTTGAGATATTTTATATTTTTTTGCAATTCAAGGTGTAAATACTACTTAAAACCTACTTTCGACTGATTTTCCATCATACTGACATGAAAAAACGAAAAAAAAAAAATTTCACAAAATCGACAATCGCGACATGTCCGGACTTTACAGAAATCCCCGATTTTAAGTCAATTCTTAAATCTTGAGATATTTGATATTTTTTGGCAGTTCAAGGTGTAAATACTACTTAAAACCTACTTTCGACTGATTTTCAATCATACTGACATGAACCCCCCCCCCCCAAAAAAAATTTCAAAACATCGCCAATCGCGACATGTCCGGAGCTTACAGAAATCCCTGATTTTAAGCCAATTCTTAAATCTTGAGATATTTGATATTTTTTTGCAATTCAAGGTTTAAAAAGTACTTAAAACCTACTTCCGTCTGATTTTCTATCATACTGACATGAAAAAACGAAAAAAAAAAAAATTAAAAAACATGGACAATCGCGACATGTCCGAAGCTTACAGAAATCCCCAGTTTTAAGTCAATTCTTAAATTTTGAGATATTTGATATTTTTTGGCAGTTCAAGGTGTAAATACTACTTAAAACCTACTTCCGACTGATTTTCAATCATACTTACATGAAAACACAAAAATAAAAATAAAATTTTAAAAAATCGACAATCGCGACATGTCCGGAGCTTACTGAAATCCCTGATTTTAAGCCAATTCTTAAATCTTGAGATATTTTATATTTGTTTGCAATTCAAGGTGTAAAAAGTACTTAAAACCTACTTTCGACTGATTTTCCATCATACTGACATGAAAATACCCCCCCAAAAAAAAATTTCACAAAATCGACAATCGCGACATGTCCGGAGCTTACAGAAATCCCCGATTTTAAGCCAATTCTTAAATCTTGAGATATTTTATATTTTTTTGCAATTCAAGGTGTAAATACTACTTAAAACCTACTTTCGACTGATTTTCCATCATACTGACATAAAAAAACGAAAAAAAAAAAATTTCACAAAATCGACAATCGCGACATGTCCGGACTTTACAGAAATCCCCGATTTTAAGTCAATTCTTAAATCTTGAGATATTTGATATTTTTTGGCAGTTCAAGGTGTAAATACTACTTAAAACCTACTTTCGACTGATTTTCAATCATACTGACATGAACCCCCCCCCCCCAAAAAAAATTTCAAAACATCGCCAATCGCGACATGTCCGGAGCTTACAGAAATCCCTGATTTTAAGCCAATTCTTAAATCTTGAGATATTTGATATTTTTTGGCAATTCAAGGTTTAAAAAGTACTTAAAACCTACTTCCGTCTGATTTTCTATCATACTGACATGAAAAAACGAAAAAAAAAAAAATTAAAAAACATGGACAATCGCGACATGTCCGAAGCTTACAGAAATCCCCAGTTTTAAGTCAATTCTTAAATTTTGAGATATTTGATATTTTTTGGCAGTTCAAGGTGTAAATACTACTTAAAACCTACTTCCGACTGATTTTCAATCATACTTACATGAAAACACAAAAATAAAAATAAAATTCTAAAAAATCGACAATCGCGACATGTCCGGAGCTTACTGAAATCCCTGATTTTAAGCCAATTCTTAAATCTTGAGATATTTTATATTTGTTTGCAATTCAAGGTGTAAAAAGTACTTAAAACCTACTTTCGACTGATTTTCCATCATACTGACATGAAAACCCCCCCCCCAAAAAAAATTTCACAAAATCGACAATCGCGACATGTCCGGAGCTTACAAAAATCCCTGATTTTAAGCCAATTCTTAAACCTTGAGATATTTTATATTTTTTTGCAATTCAAGGTGTAAAAAGTACTTTAAACCTACTTCCGACTGATTTTCAATCATACTGACATGAAAACACAAAAAAAAACAAAAATTTCAAAACATCGACAATCGCGACATGTCCGGAGCTTACAGAAATCCCCGATTTTAAGCCAATTCTTAAATCTTGAGATATTTTATATTTTTTTGCAATTCAAGGTGTAAATACTACTTAAAACCTACTTTCGACTGATTTTCCATAATACTGACATGAGAAAACGAAAAAAAAAAAAATTTCACAAAATCGACAATCGCGACATGTCCGGACTTTACAGAAATCCCCGATTTTAAGCCAATTCTTAAATCTTGAGATATTTTATATTTTTTTGCAATTCAAGGTGTAAATACTACTTAAAACCTACTTTCGACTGATTTTCAATCATACTGACATGAACCCCCCCCCCCCCCAAAAAAAATTTCAAAACATCGCCAATCGCGACATGTCCGGAGCTTACAGAAATCCCTGATTTTAAGCCAATTCTTAAATCTTGAGATATTTGATATTTTTTGGCAATTCAAGGTTTAAAAAGTACTTAAAACCTACTTCCGTCTGATTTTCTATCATACTGACATGAAAAAACGAAAAAAAAAAAAATTAAAAAACATGGACAATCGCGACATGTCCGAAGCTTACAGAAATCCCCAGTTTTAAGTCAATTCTTAAATTTTGAGATATTTGATATTTTTTGGCAGTTCAAGGTGTAAATACTACTTAAAACCTACTTCCGACTGATTTTCAATCATACTTACATGAAAACACAAAAATAAAAATAAAATTTAAAAAAATCGACAATCGCGACATGTCCGGAGCTTACTGAAATCCCTGATTTTAAGCCAATTCTTAAATCTTGAGATATTTTATATTTGTTTGCAATTCAAGGTGTAAAAAGTACTTAAAACCTACTTTCGACTGATTTTCCATCATACTGACATGAAAATACCCCCCCCCAAAAAAAATTTCACAAAATCGACAATCGCGACATGTCCGGAGCTTACAAAAATCCCTGATTTTAAGCCAATTCTTAAACCTTGAGATATTTTATATTTTTTTGCAATTCAAGGTGTAAATACTACTTAAAACCTACTTTCGACTGATTTTCAATCATACTGACATGAACCCCCCCCCCCCAAAAAAAAATTTCAAAACATCGCCAATCGCGACATGTCCGGAGCTTACAGAAATCCCTGATTTTAAGCCAATTCTTAAATCTTGAGATATTTGATATTTTTTGGCAATTCAAGGTTTAAAAAGTACTTAAAACCTACTTTCGACTGATTTTCCATAATACTGACATGAAAAAACGAAAAAAAACAAAAATTTCAAAACATCGACAATCGCGACATGTCCGGAGCTTACAGAAATCCCCGATTTTTAGCCAATTCTTAAATCTTGAGATATTTTATATTTTTTTTCAATTCAAGGTGTAAAAAGTACTTAAAACCTACTTTCGACTGATTTTCCATCATACTGACATGAAAACCCCCCCCCAAAAAAAAATTTCACAAAATCGACAATCGCGACATGTCCGTGGCTTACAAAAATCCCTGATTTTAAGCCAATTCTTAAACCTTGAGATATTTTATATTTTTTTGCAATTCAAGGTGTAAAAAGTACTTAAAACCTACTTCCGACTGATTTTCAATCATACTGACATGAAAACACAAAAAAAAACAAAAATTTCAAAACATCGACAATCGCGACATGTCCGGAGCTTACAGAAATCCCCGATTTTAAGCCAATTCTTAAATCTTGAGATATTTTATATGTTTTTGCAATTCAAGGTGTAAATACTACTTAAAACCTACTTTCGACTGATTTTCCATAATACTGACATGAGAAAACGAAATAAAAAAAAATTTCACAACATCGACGATCGCGACATGTCCGGAGCTTACAGAAATCCCCAGTTTTAAGTCAATTCTTAAATTTTGAGATATTTGATATTTTTTGGCAGTTCAAGGTGTAAATACTACTTAAAACCTACTTCCGACTGATTTTCAATCATACTTACATGAAAACACAAAAATAAAAATAAAATTAAAAAAAATCGACAATCGCGACATGTCCGGAGCTTACTGAAATCCCTGATTTTAAGCCAATTCTTAAATCTTGAGATATTTTATATTTTTTTGCAATTCAAGGTGTAAATACTACTTAAAACCTACTTTCGACTGATTTTCCATAATACTGACATGAAAAAACGAAAAAAAAAAAAATTTCACAAAATCGACAATCGCGACATGTCCGGAGCTTACTGAAATCCCCGATTTTAAGCCAATTCTTAAATCTTGAGATATTTTATATTTTTTGGCAATTCAAGGTGTAAAAAGTACTTAAAACCTACTTTCGACTGATTTTCCATCATACTGACATGAAAAAACCCCCCCCAAAAAAATTTCACAAAATCGACAATCGCGACATGTCCGGAGCTTACAAAAATCCCTGATTTTAAGCCAATTCTTAAATCTTGAGATATTTTATATTTGTTTGCAATTCAAGGTGTAAAAAGTACTTAAAACCTACTTCCGACTGATTTTCAATCATACTGACATGAAAACACAAAAAAAAAAAAAAATTTCAAAAAATCGACAATCGCGACATGTCCGGACTTTACAGAAATCCCCGATTTTAAGTCAATTCTTAAATCTTGAGATATTTGATATTTTTTGGCAGTTCAAGGTGTAAATACTACTTAAAACCTACTTTCGACTGATTTTCCATCATACTGACATAAACCCCCCCCCCCCCCAAAAAAATTTCAAAACATCGCCAATCGCGACATGTCCGGAGCTTACAGAAATCCCTGATTTTAAGCCAATTCTTAAATCTTGAGATATTTGATATTTTTTGGCAATTCAAGGTGTAAAAAGTACTTAAAACCTACTTCCGTCTGATTTTCTATCATACTGACATGAAAAAACGAAAAAAAAATAAATTTCACAACATCGACGATCGCGACATGTCCGGAGCTTACAGAAATCCTCAGTTTTAAGTCAATTCTTAAATTTTGAGATATTTGATATTTTTTGGCAGTTCAAGGTGTAAATACTACTTAAAACCTACTTCCGACTGATTTTCAATCATACTTACATGAAAACACAAAAATAAAAATAAAATTTAAAAAAATCGACAATCGCGACATGTCCGGAGCTTACTGAAATCCCTGATTTTAAGCCAATTCTTAAATCTTGAGATATTTTATATTTGTTTGCAATTCAAAGTGTAAAAAGTGCTTAAAACCTACTTTCGACTGATTTTCCATCATACTGACATGAAAAAACGAAAAAAAAAAAAATTAAAAAACATCGACAATCGCGACATGTCCGGACTTTACAGAAATCCCCGATTTTAAGTCAATTCTTAAATCTTGAGATATTTGATATTTTTTGGCAGTTCAAGGTGTAAATACTACTTAAAACCCTACTTTCGACTGATTTTCAATCATACTGACATGAACCCCCCCCCCCCCCCCAAAACAAAATTTCAAAAACATCGCCAATCGCGACATTGTCCGGAGCTTACAGAAATCCCTGATTTTAAGCCAATTCTTAAAATCTTGAGATATTTTGATATTTTTTGGCAATTCAAGGTTTAAAAAGTACTTAAAACCTACTTCCGTCCTGATTTTTCTATCATACTGACATGAAAAAACGAAAAAAAAAAAAATTAAAAAACATCGACAATCGCGACATGTCCGGAGCTTACAGAAATCCCCAGTTTTAAGTCAATTCTTAAATTTTGAGATATTTGATATTTTTTGGCAGTTCAAGGTGTAAATACTACTTAAAACCTACTTCCGACTGATTTTCAATCATACTTACATGAAAACACAAAAATTAAAAAAAATTTTTTTTTAAAATCGACAATCGCGACATGTCCGGAGCTTACAGAAATCCCCGATTTTTAAGCCAATTCTTAAATCTTGAGATATTTTATATTTTTTTGCAATTCAAGGTGTAAATACTACTTAAAACCTACTTTCGACTGATTTTCCATCATACTGACATGAGAAAACGAAAAAAAAAAAAATTTCACAAAATCGACAATCGCGACATGTCCGGACTTTACAGAAATCCCCGATTTTAAGTCAATTCTTAAATCTTGAGATATTTGATATTTTTGGCAGTTCAAGGTGTAAATACTACTTAAAACCTACTTTCGACTGATTTTCCATCATACTGACATGAACCCCCCCCCCCAAAAAAAAAAAATTTGAAAACATCGCCAATCGCGACATGTCCGGAGCTTACAGAAATCCCTGATTTTAAGCCAATTCTTAAATCTTGAGATATTTGATATTTTTTGGCAATTCAAGGTGTAAAAAGTACTTAAAACCTACTTCCGTCTGATTTTCTATCATACTGACATGAAAAAACGAAAAAAAATAAATTTCACACATCGACGATCGCGACATGTCTGGAGCTTACAGAAATCCCCAGTTTTAAGTCAATTCTTAAATTTTGAGATATTTGATATTTTTTGGCAGTATAAGGTGTAAATACTACTTAAAACCTACTTCCGACTGATTTTCAATCATACTTACATGAAAACACAAAAATAAAAATAAAATTTAAAAAAATCGACAATCGCGACATGTCCGGAGCTTACTGAAATCCCTGATTTTAAGCCAATTCTTAAATCTTGAGATATTTTATATTTTTTTGCAATTCAAGGTGTAAATACTACTTAAAACCTACTTTCGACTGATTTTCCATAATACTGACATGAAAAAAACGAAAAAAAAAAAAATTTCACAAAATCGACAATCGCGACATGTCGGGAGCTTACAAAAAATCCCTGATTTTAAGCCAATTCTTAAATCTTGAGATATTTTATATTGTTTTGCAATTCAAGGTGTAAAAAGTACTTAAAACCTACTTCCGACTGATTTTCAATCATACTGACATGAAAACACAAAAAAAAACAAAAATTTCAAAACATCGACAATCGCGACATGTCCGGAGCTTACAGAAATCCCCGATTTTAAGCCAATTCTTAAATCTTGAGATATTTTATATTTTTTTGCAATTCAAGGTGTAAATACTACTTAAAACCTACTTCCGACTGATTTTCCATCATACTGACATGAAAAAACGAAATAAAAAAAAAATTTCACAAAATCGACAATCGCGACATGTCCGGAGCTTACTGAAATCCCCGATTTTAAGCCAATTCTTAAATCTTGAGATATTTTATATTTTTGGCAATTCAAGGTGTAAAAAGTACTTAAAACCTACTTTCGACTGATTTTCCATCATACTGACATGAAAAAACCCCCCCAAAAAAAATTTCACAAAATCGACAATCGCGACATGTCCGGAGCTTACAAAAATCCCTGATTTTAAGCCAATTCTTAAATCTTGAGATATTTTATATTTGTTTGCAATTCAAGGTGTAAAAAGTACTTAAAACTACTTCCGACTGATTTTCAATCATACTGACATGAAAACACAAAAAAAACAAAAATTTCAAAACATCGACAATCGCGACATGTCCGGAGCTTACAGAAATCCCCGATTTTAAGCCAATTCTTAAATCTTGAGATATTTTATATTTTTTTTGCAATTCAAGGTGTAAATACTACTTAAAACCTACTTTCGACTGATTTTCCATAATACTGACATGAGAAAACGAAAAAAAAAAAAATTTCACAAAATCGACAATCGCGACATGTCCGGACTTTACAGAAATCCCCGATTTTAAGTCAATTCTTAAATCTGGAGATATTTGATATTTTTTGGCAGTTCAAGGTGTAAATACTACTTAAACCTACTTTCGACTGATTTTCCATCATACTGACATAAAACCCCCCCCCCCCCAAAAAAAATTTCAAAACATCGCCAATCGCGACATGTCCGGAGCTTACAGAAATCCCTGATTTTAAGCCAATTCTTAAATCTTGAGATATTTGATATTTTTTGGCAATTCAAGGTGTAAAAAGTACTTAAAACCTACTTCCGTCTGATTTTCTATCATACTGACATGAAAAAACGAAAAAAAAATAAATTTCACAACATCGACGATCGCGACATGTCCGGAGCTTACAGAAATCCCCAGTTTTAAGTCAATTCTTAAATTTTGAGATATTTGATATTTTTTGGCAGTTCAAGGTGTAAATACTACTTAAAACCTACTTCCGACTGATTTTCAATCATACTTACATGAAAACACAAAAATAAAAATAAAATTTAAAAAAATCGACAATCGCGACATGTCCGGAGCTTACTGAAATCCCTGATTTTAAGCCAATTCTTAAATCTTGAGATATTTATATTTGTTTGCAATTCAAGGTGTAAAAAGTACTTAAAACCTACTTTCGACTGATTTTCCATCATACTGACATGAAAATACCCCCCCCAAAAAAAATTTCACAAAATCGACAATCGCGACATGTCCGGAGCTTACAAAAATCCCTGATTTTAAGCCAATTCTTAAACCTTGAGATATTTTATATTTTTTTGCAATTCAAGGTGTAAAAAGTACTTAAAACCTACTTTCGACTGATTTTCCATCATACTGACATGAAAAAACGAAAAAAAAAAAATTTCACAAAATCGACAATCGCGACATGTCCGGACTTTACAGAAATCCCCGATTTTAAGTCAATTCTTAAATCTTGAGATATTTGATATTTTTTGGCAGTTCAAGGTGTAAATACTACTTAAAACCTACTTTCGACTGATTTTCAATCATCCTGACATGAACCCCCCCCCCCCAAAAAAAAATTTCAAAACATCGCCAATCGCGACATGTCCGGAGCTTACAGAAATCCCTGATTTTAAGCCAATTCTTAAATCTTGAGATATTTGATATTTTTTGGCAATTCAAGGTTTAAAAAGTACTTAAAACCTACTTCCGTCTGATTTTCTATCATACTGACATGAAAAAACGAAAAAAAAATAAATTAAAAAACATCGACAATCGCGACATGTCCGGAGCTAACAAAAATCCCTGATTTTAAGCCAATTCTTAAATCTTGAGATATTTTATATTTGTTTGCAATTCAAGGTGTAAAAAGTACTTAAAACCTACTTCCGACTGATTTTCAATCATACTGACATGAAAACACAAAAAAAAACAAAAATTTCAAAACATCGACAATCGCGACATGTCCGGAGCTTACAGAAATCCCCAATTTTAAGCCAATTCTTAAATCTTGAGATATTTTATATTTTTTTGCAATTCAAGGTGTAAATACTACTTAAAACCTACTTTCGACTGATTTTCCATAATACTGACATGAGAAAACGAAAAAAAAAAAAATTTCACAAAATCGACAATCGCGACATGTCCGGACTTTACAGAAATCCCCGATTTTAAGTCAATTCTTAAATCTTGAGATATTTGATATTTTTTGGCAGTTCAAGGTGTAAATACTACTTAAAACCTACTTTCGACTGATTTTCCATCATACTGACATGAAACCCCGCCCCCCCAAAAAAAATTTCAAAACATCGCCAATCGCGACATGTCCGGAGCTTACAGAAATCCCTGATTTTAAGCCAATTCTTAACTCTTGAGATATTTGATATTTTTTGGCAATTCAAGGTGTAAAAAGTACTTAAAACCTACTTCCGTCTGATTTTCTATCATACTGACATGAAAAAACGAAAAAAAAATAAATTTCACAACATCGACGATCGCGACATGTCCGGAGCTTACATAAATCCCCAGTTTTAAGTCAATTCTTAAATTTTGAGATATTTGATATTTTTTGGCAGTTCAAGGTGTAAATACTACTTAAAACCTACTTCCGACTGATTTTCAATCATACTTACATGAAAACACAAAAATAAAAATAAAATTTAAAAAAATCGACAATCGCGACATGTCCGGAGCTTACAGAAATCCCCGATTTTAAGCCAATTCTTAAATCTTGAGATATTTTATATTTGTTTGCAATTCAAGGTGTAAAAAGTACTTAAAACCTACTTTCGACTGATTTTCCATCATACTGACATGAAAATACCCCCCCCAAAAAAAATTTCACAAAATCGACAATCGCGACATGTCCGGAGCTTACAAAAATCCCTGATTTTAAGCCAATTCTTAAACCTTGAGATATTTTATATTTTTTTGCAATTCAAGGTGTAAAAAGTACTTAAAACCTACTTCCGACTGATTTTCAATCATACTGACATGAAAACACAAAAAAAACAAAAATTTCAAAACATCGACAATCGCGACATGTCCGGAGCTTACAGAAATCCCCGATTTTAAGCCAATTCTTAAATCTTGAGATATTTTATATTTTTTTGCAATTCAAGGTGTAAATACTACTTAAAACCTACTTTCGACTGATTTTCCATCATACTGACATGAAAAAACGAAAAAAAAAAAATTTCACAAAATCGACAATCGCGACATGTCCGGAGTTTACAGAAATCCCCGATTTTAAGTCAATTCTTAAATCTTGAGATATTTGATATTTTTTGGCAGTTCAAGGTGTAAAAAGTACTTAAAACCTACTTTCGACTGATTTTCAATCATACTGACATGAACCCCCCCCCCCCCCCAAAAAAAATTTCAAAACATCGCCAATCGCGACATGTCCGGAGCTTACAGAAATCCCTGATTTTAAGCCAATTCTTAAATCTTGAGATATTTGATATTTTTTGGCAATTCAAGGTTTAAAAAGTACTTAAAACCTACTTCCGTCTGATTTTCTATCATACTGACATGAAAAAACGAAAAAAAAAAAAATTAAAAAACATCGACAATCGCGACATGTCCGGAGCTTACAGAAATCCCCAGTTTTAAGTCAATTCTTAAATTTTGAGATATTTGATATTTTTTGGCAGTTCAAGGTGTAAATACTACTTAAAACCTACTTCCAACTGATTTTCAATCATACTTACATGAAAACACAAAAATAAAAAAAAATTTTTTTAAAATCGACAATCGCGACATGTCCGGAGCTTACAGAAATGCCCGATTTTAAGCCAATTCTTAAATCTTGAGATATTTTATATTTTTTTGCAATTCAAGGTGTAAATACTACTTAAAACCTACTTTCGACTGATTTTCCATAATACTGACATGAAAAAACGAAAAAAAAAAAAATTTCACAAAATCGACAATCGCGACATGTCCGGAGCTTACAAAAATCCCTGATTTTAAGCCAATTCTTAAATCTTGAGATATTTTATATTGTTTTGCAATTCAAGGTGTAAAAAGTACTTAAAACCTACTTCCGACTGATTTTCAATCATACTGACATGAAAACACAAAAAAAAAAAAAAATTTCAAAACATCGACAATCGCGACATGTCCGGAGCTTACAGAAATCCCCGATTTTAAGCCAATTCTTAAATCTTGAGATATTTTATATTTTTTTGCAATTCAAGGTGTAAAAAGTACTTAAAACCTACTTCCGACTGATTTTCCATCATACTGACATGAAAAAACGAAATAAAAAAAAATTTCACAAAATCGACAATCGCGACATGTCCGGAGCTTACTGAAATCCCCGATTTTAAGCCAATTCTTAAATCTTGAGATATTTTATATTTTTTGGCAATTCAAGGTGTAAAAAGTACTTAAAACCTACTTTCGACTGATTTTCCATCATACTGACATGAAAAAACCCCCCCAAAAAAAATTTCACAAAATCGACAATCGCGACATGTCCGGAGCTTACAAAAATCCCTGATTTTAAGCCAATTCTTAAATCTTGAGATATTTTATATTTGTTTGCAATTCAAGGTGTAAAAAGTACTTAAAACCTACTTTCGACTGATTTTCCCTCATACTGACATGAAAAAACGAAATAAAAAAAAATTTCACAAAATCGACAATCGCGACATGTCCAGAGCTTACAAAAATCCCTGATTTTTAGCCAATTCTTAAATCTTGAGATATTTTATATTTTTTTGCAATTCAAGGTGTAAAAAGTACTTAAAACCTACTTTCGACTGATTTTCCATCATACTGACATGAAAAAACCCCCCCCAAAAAAAATTTCACAAAATCGACAATCGCGACATGTCCGGAGCTTACAAAAATCCCTGATTTTAAGCCAATTCTTAAACCTTGAGATATTTTATATTTTTTTGCAATTCAAGGTGTAAAAAGTACTTAAAACCTACTTCCGACTGATTTTCAATCATACTGACATGAAAACACAAAAAAAAACAAAAATTTCAAAACATCGACAATCGCGACATGTCCGGAGCTTACAGAAATCCCCGATTTTAAGCCAATTCTTAAATCTTGAGATATTTTATATTTTTTTGCAATTCAAGGTGTAAATACTACTTAAAACCTACTTTCGACTGATTTACCATCATACTGACATGAAAAAACGAAAAAAAAAAAATTTCACAAAATCGACAATCGCGACATGTCCGGAGTTTACAGAAATCCCCGATTTTAAGTCAATTCTTAAATCTTGAGATATTTGATATTTTTTGGCAGTTCAAGGTGTAAATACTACTTAAAACCTACTTTCGACTGATTTTCAATCATACTGACATGAACCCCCCCCCCCCCAAAAAAAAATTTCAAAACATCGCCAATCGCGACATGTCCGGAGCTTACAGAAATCCCTGATTTTAAGCCAATTCTTAAATCTTGAGATATTTGATATTTTTTGGCAATTCAAGGTTTAAAAAGTACTTAAAACCTACTTCCGTCTGATTTTCTATCATACTGACATGAAAAAACGAAAAAAAAAAAAATTAAAAAACATCGACAATCGCGACATGTCCGGAGCTTACAGAAATCCCCAGTTTTAAGTCAATTCTTAAATTTTGAGATATTTGATATTTTTTGGCAGTTCAAGGTGTAAATACTACTTAAAACCTACTTCCGACTGATTTTCAATCATACTTACATGAAAACACAAAAATAAAAAAAAAATTTTTTAAAATCGACAATCGCGACATGTCCGGAGCTTACAGAAATCCCCGATTTTAAGCCAATTCTTAAATCTTGAGATATTTTATATTTTTTTGCAATTCAAGGTGTAAATACTACTTAAAACCTACTTTCGACTGATTTTCCATCATACTGACATGAAAAAACGAAAAAAAAAAAAATTTCACAAAATCGACAATCGCGACATGTCCGGAGCTTACAAAAATCCCTGATTTTAAGCCAATTCTTAAATCTTGAGATATTTTATATTGTTTTGCAATTCAAGGTGTAAAAAGTACTTAAAACCTACTTCCGACTGATTTTCAATCATACTGACATGAAAACACAAAAAAAAAAAAAAATTTCAAAACATCGACAATCGCGACATGTCCGGAGCTTACAGAAATCCCCGATTTTAAGCCAATTCTTAAATCTTGAGATATTTTATATTTTTTTGCAATTCAAGGTGTAAAAAGTACTTAAAACCTACTTCCGACTGATTTTCCATCATACTGACATGAAAAAACGAAATAAAAAAAAATTTCACAAAATCGACAATCGCGACATGTCCGGAGCTTACTGAAATCCCCGATTTTAAGCCAATTCTTAAATCTTGAGATATTTTATATTTTTTGGCAATTCAAGGTGTAAAAAGTACTTAAAACCTACTTTCGACTGATTTTCCATCATACTGACATGAAAAAACCCCCCCAAAAAAAATTTCACAAAATCGACAATCGCGACATGTCCGGAGCTTACAAAAATCCCTGATTTTAAGCCAATTCTTAAATCTTGAGATATTTTATATTTGTTTGCAATTCAAGGTGTAAAAAGTACTTAAAACGTACTTTCGACTGATTTTCCCTCATACTGACATGAAAAAACGAAATAAAAAAAAATTTCACAAAATCGACAATCGCGACATGTCCAGAGCTTACTGAAATCCCCGATTTTTAGCCAATTCTTAAATCTTGAGATATTTTATATTTTTTTGCAATTCAAGGTGTAAAAAGTACTTAAAACCTACTTTCGACTGATTTTCCATCATACTGACATGAAAAAACCCCCCCAAAAAAAAATTTCACAAAATCGACAATCGCGACATGTCCGGAGCTTACAAAAATCCCTGATTTTAAGCCAATTCTTAAACCTTGAGATATTTTATATTTTTTTGCAATTCAAGGTGTAAAAAGTACTTAAAACCTACTTCCGACTGATTTTCAATCATACTGACATGAAAACACAAAAAAAAACAAAAATTTCAAAACATCGACAATCGCGACATGTCCGGAGCTTACAGAAATCCCCGATTTTAAGCCAATTCTTAAATCTTGAGATATTTTATATTTTTTTGCAATTCAAGGTGTAAATACTACTTAAAACCTACTTTCGACTGATTTACCATCATACTGACATGAAAAAACGAAAAAAAAAAAATTTCACAAAATCGACAATCGCGACATGTCCGGAGTTTACAGAAATCCTCGATTTTAAGTCAATTCTTAAATCTTGAGATATTTGATATTTTTTGGCAGTTCAAGGTGTAAATACTACTTAAAACCTACTTTCGACTGATTTTCCATAATACTGACATGAACCCCCCCCCCCCCCCAAAAAAATTTCAAAACATCGCCAATCGCGACATGTCCGGAGCTTACAGAAATCCCTGATTTTAAGCCAATTCTTAAATCTTGAGATATTTGATATTTTTTGGCAATTCAAGGTTTAAAAAGTACTTAAAACCTACTTCCGTCTGATTTTCTATCATACTGACATGAAAAAACGAAAAAAAAAAAAATTAAAAAACATCGACAATCGCGACATGTCCGGAGCTTACAGAAATCCCCAGTTTTAAGTCAATTCTTAAATTTTGAGATATTTGATATTTTTTGGCAGTTCAAGGTGTAAATACTACTTAAAACCTACTTTCGACTGATTTTCCATAATACTGACATGAACCCCCCCCCTTCCCAAAAAAAAAATTTCAAAACATCGCCAATCGCGACATGTCCGGAGCTTACAGAAATCCCTGATTTTAAGCCAATTCTTTAATCTTGAGATATTTGATATTTTTTGGCAATTCAAGGTTTAAAAAGTACTTAAAACCTACTTCCGTCTGATTTTCTATCATACTGACATGAAAAAACGAAAAAAAAAAAAATTAAAAAACATCGACAATCGCGACATGTCCGGAGCTTACAGAAATCCCCAGTTTTAAGTCAATTCTTAAATTTTGAGATATTTGATATTTTTTGGCAGTTCAAGGTGTAAATACTACTTAAAACCTACTTCCGACTGATTTTCAATCATACTTACATGAAAACACAAAAATAAAAAAAAAATTTTTTAAAATCGACAATCGCGACATGTCCGGAGCTTACAGAAATCCCCGATTTTAAGCCAATTCTTAAATCTTGAGATATTTTATATTTTTTTGCAATTCAAGGTGTAAATACTACTTAAAACCTACTTTCGACTGATTTTCCATCATACTGACATGAAAAAACGAAAAAAAAAAAAATTTCACAAAATCGACAATCGCGACATGTCCGGAGCTTACAAAAATCCCTGATTTTAAGCCAATTCTTAAATCTTGAGATATTTTATATTGTTTTGCAATTCAAGGTGTAAAAAGTACTTAAAACCTACTTCCGACTGATTTTCAATCATACTGACATGAAAACACAAAAAAAAAAAAAAATTTCAAAACATCGACAATCGCGACATGTCCGGAGCTTACAGAAATCCCCGATTTTAAGCCAATTCTTAAATCTTGAGATATTTTATATTTTTTTGCAATTCAAGGTGTAAAAAGTACTTAAAACCTACTTCCGACTGATTTTCCATCATACTGACATGAAAAAACGAAATAAAAAAAAATTTCACAAAATCGACAATCGCGACATGTCCGGAGCTTACTGAAATCCCCGATTTTAAGCCAATTCTTAAATCTTGAGATATTTTATATTTTTTGGCAATTCAAGGTGTAAAAAGTACTTAAAACCTACTTTCGACTGATTTTCCATCATACTGACATGAAAAAACCCCCCCAAAAAAAATTTCACAAAATCGACAATCGCGACATGTCCGGAGCTTACAAAAATCCCTGATTTTAAGCCAATTCTTAAATCTTGAGATATTTTATATTTGTTTGCAATTCAAGGTGTAAAAAGTACTTAAAACGTACTTTCGACTGATTTTCCCTCATACTGACATGAAAAAACGAAATAAAAAAAAATTTCACAAAATCGACAATCGCGACATGTCCAGAGCTTACTGAAATCCCCGATTTTTAGCCAATTCTTAAATCTTGAGATATTTTATATTTTTTTGCAATTCAAGGTGTAAAAAGTACTTAAAACCTACTTTCGACTGATTTTCCATCATACTGACATGAAAAAACCCCCCCCCAAAAAAATTTCACAAAATCGACAATCGCGACATGTCCGGAGCTTAAAAAAATCCCTGATTTTAAGCCAATTCTTAAACCTTGAGATATTTTATATTTTTTTGCAATTCAAGGTGTAAAAAGTACTTAAAACCTACTTCCGACTGATTTTCAATCATACTGACATGAAAACACAAAAAAAAACAAAAATTTCAAAACATCGACAATCGCGACATGTCCGGAGCTTACAGAAATCCCCGATTTTAAGCCAATTCTTAAATCTTGAGATATTTGATATTTTTTGGCAATTCAAGGTTTAAAAAGTACTTAAAACCTACTTCCGTCTGATTTTCTATCATACTGACATGAAAAAACGAAAAAAAAAAAAATTAAAAAACATCGACAATCGCGACATGTCCGGAGCTTACAGAAATCCCCAGTTTTAAGTCAATTCTTAAATTTTGAGATATTTGATATTTTTTGGCAGTTCAAGGTGTAAATACTACTTAAAACCTACTTTCGACTGATTTTCCATAATACTGACATGAACCCCCCCCCTTCCCAAAAAAAAAATTTCAAAACATCGCCAATCGCGACATGTCCGGAGCTTACAGAAATCCCTGATTTTAAGCCAATTCTTAAATCTTGAGATATTTGATATTTTTTGGCAATTCAAGGTTTAAAAAGTACTTAAAACCTACTTCCGTCTGATTTTCTATCATACTGACATGAAAAAACGAAAAAAAAAAAAATTAAAAAACATCGACAATCGCGACATGTCCGGAGCTTACAGAAATCCCCAGTTTTAAGTCAATTCTTAAATTTTGAGATATTTGATATTTTTTGGCAGTTCAAGGTGTAAATACTACTTAAAACCTACTTCCGACTGATTTTCAATCATACTTACATGAAAACACAAAAATAAAAAAAAAATTTTTTAAAATCGACAATCGCGACATGTCCGGAGCTTACAGAAATCCCCGATTTTAAGCCAATTCTTAAATCTTGAGATATTTTATATTTTTTTGCAATTCAAGGTGTAAATACTACTTAAAA
The DNA here is from genome assembly GCA_963556195.1 of Sepiola atlantica. Classification (NCBI taxonomy): domain Eukaryota; kingdom Metazoa; phylum Mollusca; class Cephalopoda; order Sepiida; family Sepiolidae; genus Sepiola; species Sepiola atlantica. The sequence continues at coordinate 136,706,817 of OY744525.1, forward strand.
CCTACTTTCGACTGATTTTCCATCATACTGACATGAAAAAACGAAAAAAAAAAAAATTTCACAAAATCGACAATCGCGACATGTCCGGAGCTTACAAAAATCCCTGATTTTAAGCCAATTCTTAAATCTTGAGATATTTTATATTGTTTTGCAATTCAAGGTGTAAAAAGTACTTAAAACCTACTTCCGACTGATTTTCAATCATACTGACATGAAAACACAAAAAAAAAAAAAAATTTCAAAACATCGACAATCGCGACATGTCCGGAGCTTACAGAAATCCCCGATTTTAAGCCAATTCTTAAATCTTGAGATATTTTATATTTTTTTGCAATTCAAGGTGTAAAAAGTACTTAAAACCTACTTCCGACTGATTTTCCATCATACTGACATGAAAAAACGAAATAAAAAAAAATTTCACAAAATCGACAATCGCGACATGTCCGGAGCTTACTGAAATCCCCGATTTTAAGCCAATTCTTAAATCTTGAGATATTTTATATTTTTTGGCAATTCAAGGTGTAAAAAGTACTTAAAACCTACTTTCGACTGATTTTCCATCATACTGACATGAAAAAACCCCCCCAAAAAAAATTTCACAAAATCGACAATCGCGACATGTCCGGAGCTTACAAAAATCCCTGATTTTAAGCCAATTCTTAAATCTTGAGATATTTTATATTTGTTTGCAATTCAAGGTGTAAAAAGTACTTAAAACGTACTTTCGACTGATTTTCCCTCATACTGACATGAAAAAACGAAATAAAAAAAAATTTCACAAAATCGACAATCGCGACATGTCCAGAGCTTACTGAAATCCCCGATTTTTAGCCAATTCTTAAATCTTGAGATATTTTATATTTTTTTGCAATTCAAGGTGTAAAAAGTACTTAAAACCTACTTTCGACTGATTTTCCATCATACTGACATGAAAAAACCCCCCCCAAAAAAAATTTCACAAAATCGACAATCGCGACATGTCCGGAGCTTACAAAAATCCCTGATTTTAAGCCAATTCTTAAACCTTGAGATATTTTATATTTTTTTGCAATTCAAGGTGTAAAAAGTACTTAAAACCTACTTCCGACTGATTTTCAATCATACTGACATGAAAACACAAAAAAAAACAAAAATTTCAAAACATCGACAATCGCGACATGTCCGGAGCTTACAGAAATCCCCGATTTTAAGCCAATTCTTAAATCTTGAGATATTTTATATTTTTTTGCAATTCAAGGTGTAAATACTACTTAAAACCTACTTTCGACTGATTTACCATCATACTGACATGAAAAAACGAAAAAAAAAAAATTTCACAAAATCGACAATCGCGACATGTCCGGAGTTTACAGAAATCCCCGATTTTAAGTCAATTCTTAAATCTTGAGATATTTGATATTTTTTGGCAGTTCAAGGTGTAAATACTACTTAAAACCTACTTTCGACTGATTTTCCATAATACTGACATGAACCCCCCCCCCCCAAAAAAAATTTCAAAACATCGCCAATCGCGACATGTCCGGAGCTTACAGAAATCCCTGATTTTAAGCCAATTCTTAAATCTTGAGATATTTGATATTTTTTGGCAATTCAAGGTTTAAAAAGTACTTAAAACCTACTTCCGTCTGATTTTCTATCATACTGACATGAAAAAACGAAAAAAAAAAAAATTAAAAAACATCGACAATCGCGACATGTCCGGAGCTTACAGAAATCCCCAGTTTTAAGTCAATTCTTAAATTTTGAGATATTTGATATTTTTTGGCAGTTCAAGGTGTAAATACTACTTAAAACCTACTTCCGACTGATTTTCAATCATACTTACATGAAAACACAAAAATAAAAAAAAAAATTTTTTAAATCGACAATCGCGACATGTCCGGAGCTTACAGAAATCCCCGATTTTAAGCCAATTCTTAAATCTTGAGATATTTTATATTTTTTTGCAATTCAAGGTGTAAGTACTACTTAAAACCTACTTTCGACTGATTTTCCATAATACTGACATGAAAAAACGAAAAACAAAAAAAATTTCACAAAATCGACAATCGCGACATGTCCGGAGCTTACAAAAATCCCTGATTTTAAGCCAATTCTTAAATCTTGAGATATTTTATATTGTTTTGCAATTCAAGGTGTAAAAAGTACTTAAAACCTACTTCCGACTGATTTTCAATCATACTGACATGAAAACACAAAAAAAAACAAAAATTTCAAAACATCGACAATCGCGACATGTCCGGAGCTTACAGAAATCCCCGATTTTAAGCCAATTCTTAAATCTTGAGATATTTTATATTTTTTTGCAATTCAAGGTGTAAAAAGTACTTAAAACCTACTTCCGACTGATTTTCCATCATACTGACATGAAAAAACGAAATAAAAAAAAATTTCACAAAATCGACAATCGCGACATGTCCGGAGCTTACTGAAATCCCCGATTTTAAGCCAATTCTTAAATCTTGAGATATTTTATATTTTTTGGCAATTCAAGGTGTAAAAAGTACTTAAAACCTACTTTCGACTGATTTTCCATCATACTGACATGAAAACCCCCCCCCCAAAAAAATTTCACAAAATCGACAATCGCGACATGTCCGGAGCTTACAAAAATCCCTGATTTTAAGCCAATTCTTAAATCTTGAGATATTTTATATTTGTTTGCAATTCAAGGTGTAAAAAGTACTTAAAACCTACTTTCGACTGATTTTCCCTCATACTGACATGAAAAAACGAAATAAAAAAAAATTTCACAAAATCGACAATCGCGACATGTCCAGAGCTTACTGAAATCCCCGATTTTTAGCCAATTCTTAAATCTTGAGATATTTTATATTTTTTTGCAATTCAAGGTGTAAAAAGTACTTAAAACCTACTTTCGACTGATTTTCCATCATACTGACATGAAAACCCCCCCCCCCAAAAAAATTTCACAAAATCGACAATCGCGACATGTCCGGAGCTTACAAAAATCCCTGATTTTAAGCCAATTCTTAAACCTTGAGATATTTTATATTTTTTTGCAATTCAAGGTGTAAAAAGTACTTAAAACCTACTTCCGACTGATTTTCAATCATACTGACATGAAAACACAAAAAAAAACAAAAATTTCAAAACATCGACAATCGCGACATGTCCGGAGCTTACAGAAATCCCCGATTTTAAGCCAATTCTTAAATCTTGAGATATTTTATATTTTTTTGCAATTCAAGGTGTAAATACTACTTAAAACCTACTTTCGACTGATTTTCCATCATACTGACATGAAAAAACGAAAAAAAAAAAATTTCACAAAATCGACAATCGCGACATGTCCGGAGTTTACAGAAATCCCCGATTTTAAGTCAATTCTTAAATCTTGAGATATTTGATATTTTTTGGCAGTTCAAGGTGTAAATACTACTTAAAACCTACTTTCGACTGATTTTCAATCATACTGACATGAAACCCCCCCCCCCAAAAAAAAATTTCAAAACATCGCCAATCGCGACATGTCCGGAGCTTACAGAAATCCCTGATTTTAAGCCAATTCTTAAATCTTGAGATATTTGATATTTTTTGGCAATTCAAGGTTTAAAAAGTACTTAAAACCTACTTCCGTCTGATTTTCTATCATACTGACATGAAAAAACGAAAAAAAAATAAATTTCACAACATCGACGATCGCGACATGTCCGGAGCTTACAGAAATCCCCAGTTTTAAGTCAATTCTTAAATTTTGAGATAGTTGATATTTTTTGGCAGTTCAAGGTGTAAATACTACTTAAAACCTACTTCCGACTGATTTTCAATCATACTTACATGAAAACACAAAAATAAAAATAAAATTTAAAAAAATCGACAATCGCGACATGTCCGGAGCTTACTGAAATCCCTGATTTTAAGCCAATTCTTAAATCTTGAGATATTTTATATTTGTTTGCAATTCAAGGTGTAAAAAGTACTTAAAACCTACTTTCGACTGATTTTCCATCATACTGACATGAAAATACCCCCCCCCCAAAAAAAATTTCACAAAATCGACAATCGCGACATGTCCGGAGCTTACAAAAATCCCTGATTTTAAGCCAATTCTTAAACCTTGAGATATTTTATATTTTTTTGCAATTCAAGGTGTAAAAAGTACTTAAAACCTACTTCCGACTGATTTTCAATCATACTGACATGAAAACACAAAAAAAAACAAAAATTTCAAAACATCGACAATCGCGACATGTCCGGAGCTTACAGAAATCCCCGATTTTAAGCCAATTCTTAAATCTTGAGATATTTTATATTTTTTTGCAATTCAAGGTGTAAATACTACTTAAAATCTACTTTCGACTGATTTTCCATAATACTGACATGAGAAAACGAAAAAAAAAAAATTTCACAAAATCGACAATCGCGACATGTCCGGACTTTACAGAAATCCCTGATTTTAAGTCAATTCTTAAATCTTGAGATATTTGATATTTTTTGGCAGTTCAAGGTGTAAATACTACTTAAAACCTACTTTCGACTGATTTTCCATCATACTGACATGAAACCCCCCCCCCCAAAAAAAATTTCAAAACATCGCCAATCGCGACATGTCCGGAGCTTACAGAAATCCCTGATTTTAAGCCAATTCTTAAATCTTGAGATATTTGATATTTTTTGGCAATTCAAGGTGTAAAAAGTACTTAAAACCTACTTCCGTCTGATTTTCTATCATACTGACATGAAAAAACGAAAAAAAAATAAATTTCACAACATCGACGATCGCGACATGTCCGGAGCTTACAGAAATCCCTAGTTTTAAGTCAATTCTTAAATTTTGAGATAGTTGATATTTTTTGGCAGTTCAAGGTGTAAATACTACTTAAAACCTACTTCCGACTGATTTTCAATCATACTTACATGAAAACACAAAAATAAAAATAAAATTTAAAAAAATCGACAATCGCGACATGTCCGGAGCTTACTGAAATCCCTGATTTTAAGCCAATTCTTAAATCTTGAGATATTTTATATTTGTTTGCAATTCAAGGTGTAAAAAGTACTTAAAACCTACTTTCGACTGATTTTCCATCATACTGACATGAAAATACCCCCCCCAAAAAAAATTTCACAAAATCGACAATCGCGACATGTCCGGAGCTTACAAAAATCCCTGATTTTAAGCCAATTCTTAAACCTTGAGATATTTTATATTTTTTTGCAATTCAAGGTGTAAAAAGTACTTAAAACCTACTTCCGACTGATTTTCAATCATACTTACATGAAAACACAAAAATAAAAAAAATTTTTTTTTAAATCGACAATCGCGACATGTCCGGAGCTTACTGAAATCCCCGATTTTAAGCCAATTCTTAAATCTTGAGATATTTTATATTTTTTTGCAATTCAAGGTGTAAAAAGTACTTAAAACCTACTTTCAACTGATTTTCCATCATACTGACAATAAAAAACCAAAAAAAAAAAATTTCACAAAAGCGACAATCGCGACATGTTCGGAGCTTACAAAAATCCCTGATTTTAAGCCAATTCTTAAATCTTGAGATATTTTATATTTGTTTGCAATTCAAGGTGTAAAAAGTACTTAAAACCTACTTCCGACTGATTTTCCATCATACTGACATGAAAAAACGAAAAATAAATAAATTTACCACTGAACCACCAAACCATTCTATCGTTCTATTCGTTTCTGAGTGTAATAAACATATTTTTCTAATTTTGTGGACTAATATTTTAAGTTTATTATACTCGGAAATGCATAGAACGCCAGTGACGCATCGTGGCATATTGGTAAGCCCTTCGCCAGTGGAGCCTTGGGTAGGAATAATAAGGGTTCGAATGCAGTTGGTGCCACAGCCAAGCGATGTTCGTGGGTGGCGAACAAAGTCGTGATATAAGTTCAAATACAGTTGACTTCGGGGGACAAATGAATGTCAATTAAATTACGTTTTATAGTAAAATATTTTAAATTTATTACAATCTAAAAATGTTAATTATCGGTTTCAATTGTATCAGTCGACTAACCCAGTACGTCACCAGGATTCGAACACTGACACGAAAACAACTTAGCCACCAACAAGTACCCTAAGCGAAACAACTTACCACTGAACCACAAAACCATTCTATCGTTCTATTCGTTTCTGAGTGTAATAAACATATTTTTCTAATTTTGTGGACTAATATTTTAAGTTTATTATACTCGGAAATGCATAGAACGCCAGTGACGCATCGTGGCATATTGGTAAGCCCTTCGCCAGTGGAGCCTTGGGTAGGAATGATAAGGGTTCGAATGCAGTTGGTGCCACAGCCAAGCGATGTTCGTGGGTGGCGAACAAAGTCGTGATATAAGTTCAAATACAGTTGACTTCGGGGGACAAATGAATGTCAATTAAATTACGTTTTATAGTAAAATATTTTAAATTTATTACAATCTAAAAATGTTAATTATCGGTTTCAATTGTATCAGTCGACTAACCCAGTACGTCACCAGGATTCGAACACTGACACGAAAACAACTTAGCCACCAACAAGTACCCTAAGCGAAACAACTTACCACTGAACCACTAAACCATTCTATCGTTCTATTCGTTTCTGAGTGTAATAAACATATTTTTCTAATTTTGTGGACTAATATTTTAAGTTTATTATACTCGGAAATGCATAGAACGCCAGTGACGCATCGTGGCATATTGGTAAGCCCTTCGCCAGTGGAGCCTTGGGTAGGAGTGATAAGGGTTATAATGCAGTTGGTGCCACAGCCAAGCGATGTTCGTGGGTGGCGAACAAAGTCGTGATATAAGTTCAAATACAGTTGACTTCGGGGGACAAATGGATGTCAATTAAATTACGTTTTATAGTAAAATATTTTAAATTTATTACAATCTAAAAATGTTAATTATCGGTTTCAATTGTATCAGTCGACTAACCCAGTACGTCTATGGGGCATATTTCATCGGGGGGGGGAGGCTTTTCAGTTATTTTTCATTATATTTTATAGTAATTTGAAATTGCTGAGTCATATTGTAATTTAATTACGTAATACCTCAAGTTCATAAAACAATTAATGGTTTCTAATGAAATTTATTTGTTAGAGGATAGCTAAGGAAGAACGATTACTCATGCCAAACTAAGGGGTGAATGTCGATATTCGCCAGTGTGAGCGCCTCAGGCCAAATTTAGGGGAAGGGTTATGGCATCATCTGGTGTGAGCACCTCAGGCGAAACTAGAGGGGGAGCGTCGGCATTCGTCGGTGGGAGTTGCTTTTACAATAAAGAGCATACATGCTTCTGCAGAATAGGGACCAGTTGTGCTTTTACAGTATAAGACCCACACCGGGGGTGCTTCTACAATATAGAACCCGGAGGCGTCTGCAGAATAGGGACCATGGGTGCTTCTCCAGTATAGGGACCATGGGTGCTTCTACAGTATAGGACCCAGCACCGGGGGGTGCTTCTACAATATAGACCCCGGAGGCTTCTGCAGAATAAGGACCATGGTTGCTTCTCCAGTGTTAGAATCAGGGGTGCTTTTACAGTATAGGACCCAGAACCGGGTCTGCTTCTACAATTTAGGACCCGAGGGCTTCTGCAGAATAGGGACTATGGGTGCTTATCCAGTATAGGGACCAGGGGTGCTTCTACAGTATAGGACCCAGAACCGGGTGTGCTTCTACAATTTAGGACCCGGAGGCTTCTGCAGAATAGGGACCATGGGTACTTCTCCAGTATAGGGACCAGGGGTGCTTCTACAGTATATGGTTCCAGAACCGGGGGTGCTTCTACTATATAGAACCCGGAGGCTTCTGCAGAATAGGGACCATGGGTGCAACTACAGTATAGGGACCAGGGGTGCTCATACATTATAGGACTTAGCACCAGGGGTGCTTATACAATTGAGAACCCAGAGGCTTCTACAGAATAGGGACAATGAGTGCTTCTCCAGTATAGGGACCAGATGTTCTTCTACAATATAGGACCCAGCACCGGGGTGCTTCTACAATATAAGACCCGGAGGCTCATGAAGAATAGGGACCATGAGTGCTTCTGCAGTATAGGGGCCATGGGCGCTTCTACAGTATAGGACCCAGCACCGGGGGTGCTTCTACAATATACACCCCGGAGGCTTCGGCAGTATGGTTCTTAGATATGACTGAGTCACCTCGGAAATTTTTTTTTCTTTCTTTAACTGAAAATATTTCTATGTATGGGTAAGGGTGAAAAAAAATTTGGGGATGGTTGGATTTTTTTTTTTTATAAAAAATATTTATATGTATGGGTTAGGAAAAAAAAAAAATTTTAAGACGGCATCAAAATTTTTTTTTTCTTTTTCTTTTTTAAACTAAAAATATATGTATGGGGAGGGTAAAAAAAAATTGGGGGGAGGGGGGGGTCAAAAAAAATTTTTCTTTTTTTTTCTTTTTCATTTAACTGTATGTATGGGGGAGGATGAAAAATATTTTTTAGGGGGCGTGGGGCAAAATTTTTTTTTTTCGTTGTTTGAACAAAAAATATTTATTTATACGGGGGGGGGGGGGGGAAATTGGGGGGGGGTCAAAATTTTTTCTTTTTTTCTTTCTTTTAAATTAAAAATATTTCTAAGTATGGGGGAGGATGAAATAAAAAAATTTCTTGGGGGAGCAAAAAAAGTTTCTTTTTTTTTCTTAACTAAAAACATTTATATTTATGATAGTGACAATACATGAATGAACACTATTTTGTTTTTCTGACACGACAGGGGCGCATTAATATGAGTTCTTAGGTATGCGAACTGGGCTGGAGATAGGTACATATACAGTATGTGTACTATTGCAGAGATAGGTAAGTATATAGTATGTGCACCAGGGCGGCGATAGGTACTAATATAGTATGCGGACCGGGCTGGCGATAGGTATATACATAGTATGCACACTGGTGTGGCAATAAGTATGTATATAGTAGTGCATAGCGGTGGCGATAGGTACGTATTTAGCATTCACACCGGGGTGGCGATAGGTACGTATTTAGCATTCGCACCGGGTCGGCGATATGTACATATTTAGTATTTGCACTGGGGCAGCGATAGGTACATATGTAGTATGCACACCGGGTCGGCAATAGATACGTATATAGCATGTGCACATGGGCGGCAATAAGTACATATATAGCATGCACACCGTGGCGGCGAAAGGTACGTATATAGCATTCGCACCGGGGCGGCGATAGGTACTTATATAGTATCTGCACCGGGGTTGCAATAGGTATGTATCTATTATGTGCACTGGGGCGGCGATAGGTACTATATAGTATTCGCACCGGGGTGGCGATAGATACGTATATAGTATGAACACCGGGGCAGAGATAAGTACCTATATAGAAGGTGCAGACAGAGGTGGTACTTTTTATAGAAATATGTCATACTATTGCTCTGGAAAACGTAGGGTGAAATGGTGGGGAAGAAACAGCTTTCGCAAAAGACAAAATGAGAAAGTAGCGGTGAAATGGGGCGACCAGGGAAGAGAAAAGTAGAAAGATAAAAAGACGGCTATAGAGAGAGGGAGAGAAATAGAAGTTTCAATATAAAGATGTTACACACGCGATTTTTCTTCAATTATGTGTTTTTATGACCCCGAGCAACGCTGGGTAGTCCCGCTAGTCTATTATATAAACGTCACCTGTCTGTATGTATGTATCTATGTATGTATGTTTGTCTTCTCCTCCGATACTACCCAACAAAGACTCACACAGTTGACATCATTCGAACCAGCAAGTCTCCGGACGTGTTTTGTATCAGAACCGGGAAAAAAAATCGACTCTTCCGGGGTCAACTGAGCACTTTTCTCCAATAAGGAATGGCTTTTGACTCCATTTTCAACGTTATTTAGTAATAATTTGAGAAGCAACCAATGCTATCATGTATAAATCGAGAAAAAATGCAAGTCACGATAAACCGGAAATGAGGGGAGACATTAACTCACACTACAACCTTTTTTTCCTAACTTTCTTCTTCCTCTCTCACTCCCACACTTTCTACCATTCTTTCTTAATTAATAGCCGCTAATGTTCCTTCCCCCTACCTTCCACCTTATGACCATCTGTTATCATCATACACTTATCCCATGCATTACCTCCTCCTTTCTTGAGAAGTGTAGAGGTAGGGTAGTATCGGTTCCGTTGTCATGATGCACTCACCCAATGCATTACCTCCTCCTTTTTTGAGAAGTGTAGAGGTAGGGTAGTATCGGTTCTGTATTCATGATGCACTCACCCAATGCATTACCTCCTCCTTTTTCGAAAAGTGTAGAGGTAGGGTAGTATCGGTTCCGTTGTCATGATGCACCTACCCCATGAATTACCTCCTCCTTTTTTGAGATGTGTAGAAGTAGGATAGTATCGGTTCCATTGTCATGATGCACTCATCCCATGCATTACCTCCTCCTTTTCTGAGAAGGGTAGAGGTAAGGTAGTATCGGTTCCGTTGTCATGATGCACTCATCCCATGCATTACCTCCTCTTTTTTGAAAAGTGTAGGGTTAGGGTCGTATCGGTTCCGTTGTCATTATGCACTCATCCCATGCATTACCTACTCCTTTTTTGAAAAGTGTAGAGGTAGGGTAGTATCGGTTCCGTTGTAATGATGCACTCACCCCATGCATTAATTCCTCCTTTTTTGGTTAGTATGTGTGGGTACCCTCCGTCTTTACGAGGTATGTGTGGGTACCCTTCGACCTGACGAGGTATGTGTAGGTACCTTTCGACCTTACAAGGTATGTGTGGGTACCCTTCGACCTGACGAAGTATGTGTTGGAACCCTGCAACTGGACTTAGTATGTGTGGGTACCCTTCGACCTAACGAAGTATGTGTGGGTACCCTTCGACCTAACGAAGTATGTGTTGGTCCCCTTCGACCTGACGAAGTATGTGTGGGTACCCTTTGACCTGATGAAGTATGTGTGGGTACCCTTTGACCTGATGAAGTATGTGTGGGTACCCTTTGACCTGATGAAGTATGTGTGGGTATCCTTCGAGCTTATGAAGTATGTGTCGATACTCTTGCAGCTGACGCACCAAGTGTGGGTACCCTTCGAGCTTAAGCCCCAAGTGTGGGTACTCTTCGACCTGACGAATATGTATGAGTACCATTCGAGCTGACGAAGTATGTGTGAGTACCCTTCGAGCTGACGCACCACGTGTTGGTTAACTTTTAGACCTAACGCACCATGATTGGGTACCTTTAGACCTGACGCAACATGTGTGGGTACCTTTAGCCTTGACGCACCATGTATGTGTACCCTTAGCCGTGACGCACTATGTGTAGGTACCCTTTGAGCAGACGCACCATGTGTGGGTACTCTTCTACCTGACGCACCATGTGTGGGTACCCTTAGAGCTGACGCACCATGTGTTGGTACCTTTTTAGCTGACGCACCATGTTTGGTACCCTTTAATGAAAATGAGGACGGTTAAAAAACTTTTTTATTAAAACATCACACGTGTTATTTATTACACATTGTTAACACATTAAGTTAGTGTTTTATATTACAGAATTTGGTGGATTATTAGAGTTATGTCACTTTTAAATAAGATAAATTAATAATTCATGGTGAATAAAGTGATTTATTGTGAATTTAGTTCGTTTATATTTTTGTTCTTTTTACATTTGATTTGATTGAAATAAATCAATAATTGTAAGCTGCTTCCTAATAATATGTATAGTTACTAATTACTAACCATTACTGGTGAATTTTTACTAAAACTTTTCTCGGTGATTAATATTTAGTAGTAATTTTGCTCTTCACATATCCGCCCCCAGTCGTGAACCTCAATCGCCTGCTTAGCAGCCCTGTATTATGGATTGCCGTGATTCCAATGCATTTCTGCCACGTTTTTGTATTCCTTTTTTAGTTGAATAAAGCTTGGCTTCCAAGTAACACGTGTTTTTTCTTACAATTTATTCAACTAAAAAAAAAGTAAAAGGTAAAACTTACATCGTTGAAGACACTATCTTTTTTCTTTCTTGCAAGGAAGAATGTTATATTACATTCGTATGGGCTTCCATACGTGCTCCCGGAGCCGGAAGTCGTCAAGTGACGCGTATTAAAACTGGCCATATCTGCCACCTTTTTGTATTCCTTTTTTAGTTGAATAAATGTTGGCTTACAAGTACGACGTGTTTTTTTATTACACATTGTTAACACATTAAGTTAGTGTTTTATATTACAAAATTTAGTGGATTATTCTGACATTAGAGTTATGTCACTTTAAAATAAGATAAATTAATAATTCATGGTGAATAAAGTGATTTTTTGTGAATTTAGTTGGCTTATATTTTTGTTCTTTTTACTTTTGATGTAATTGAAATAAATCAATAAATGTAAATTGCTTTCTACTAATATGGAGCGAAGGAGAGGAGGGCTCATTTTATATTCAGCGAGAGTTGAGCGACTCCATTTGGAACTAAAAAGCGTTGGTTTTATCGCTCCGCGCTCCTCGCTCCAAAATTATTTGATTTTTTTTTAAACATTAGTTTTTTTATTCAGCAATATAAAGGAAAAGTAAAGAAAGTCTCAGAGTTTACTCTGAATTATTTTTTAAAAGTATATCTCTGGTAGAGAGATGGAGGGGGCTCAGGCGGAAGACGATTTAATTTTAATGATTTTAATAATCTTTTTTATTGTTTTATTTGTTACCCCCCTCATACCCTAACCCCGTTGACTTGCTGTCAAGCGATGAGACAGATCAAAGGCGTCATTAAAGTGTTTATTGCAGTCAGTGTCTTGAGTGAAAATATTAACGTTCTATTTCTTTGGAAAGATGAAAAAAAGTTGTAATACATTTGAGTTAGGGGTACGAACGATTTTGACACCATCTGAGTGCAGGTCGGGAGGGGGGCGAGAGAGAGAATTCAAAATGTTTACTTATAGTTACTAATTACTACACATTACTGGTGAATGTTTACTTAAACTTTTCTCGGTGATTAATATTTAGTAGTAATTTTGCTCTTCACATATCCGTCCCCGGTCATGGATCTCAATCGCCTGCTTAGCAGTCGTGTATTATAGATCGCCGTGGTTCCAATGCATTTCTGCCACCTTTTTGTATTCTTTTTTTAGTTGAATAAAGATTGGCTTCCAAGTAACACGTGTTTTTTATTACAATTTATTCAACTAAAAAAAAGGTAAGAGGTTAAACTTAAATTATTGAAGACACTATCTTTTTTCTTTCTTGCAAGGAAGAATGTTATATTACATTCGTATGGGCTTCCATACGTGCTCCCGGAGCCGGAAGTCGTCAGGTGACGCGTATCAAAACTGGCCATATCTGTCACCTTTTTGTATTCTTTTTTTAGTTGAATAAAGATTGGCTTCCTAGTACCACGTGTTTTTTTTATTACACATTGTTAACACATTAAGTTAGTGTTTTATATTGAAATCAATCAATAAATGTAAATTGCTTTCCACTAATATGTATACAGGGCTTTACGGAGCCCTCCAAAAAAGAGCGCGCTCCAGGAGCACGCTCCTTTTAGCTGGAGCGAATGAGAGAAGGGCTCATTTTATATTCAGCGGGAGTTGAGCGGGAGCAACTCCATTTGGGACTAAAGAGCGTTGGTTTTATCGCTCCGCGCTCCAAAATTTTTTAACATTTGTTTTTTATTCAGCAATATAAAGGAAAAGTAAAGAAAGTTTCAGAGTTTACTCTGAATTATTATTTAAAAGTATATCTCTGGTAGAGAGAGGGAGGGGGCTCAGGCGGAAGACGATTTAATTTTAATGATTTTAATAATCTTCTTTTTTTTATTGTTTTATTTGTTACCCCCCCCCCCATACTCTAACCCCGTTGACTTGCTGTCAAGCGATGAGACAGATCAAAGGCGTCATTAAAGTTTTTATTGCAGTCAGGGACTTGAGCGGAAATATTAACGTTCTATTTCTTTGGAAAGATGAAAGAAAGTTGAAATACATTTGAGTAAGGGGTACGAACGATTTTGACACCATCTGAGTGCAGGTCGGCAGGGGGGAGAGAGAGAGAATTCAAAATGTTTACTAGCTGACCTGAGATAATAACTAAGGCCCTTTTAAAAAGTACACTTCTATCTTTCTGTTGAATAAAAACTCCGAAAATTAGTACTCTAGATAGGGGAGGTAAGTTGCCCAATCAAGGTTTCAGAGTACAGTCTACCCTACTATTTATTTCATATAACTTTGGGGAAGATATATGCGGATTCATATTGTTTCTAAGTGTATTAGTGAAAGTTATGTTGTGTTTCTTCTCTTAGACTAGATAGTCTGCTTGACTGGATAGAAGTAGGTATGTATAATACACAATTTTGGAAAACTCGGCAACGGAAAATTCGTCAATGGAATATTCGGCAACGGAAAACTCGGTAATTTTGGCCAAGTAGGAAAATTCGGCAATTATCGAATAAATATCGATTAAAAATAGATTTTAGAACCGTTTTTACAGGAGATATACTTGTAAATACGGGGCTACCCCCTCCCCAGTGAAGAATATTTTTATATAATTTTTTTGGTACTTGTGCAGTTTACGAACCGGGCTATTTTTTAGATAAGATTTTAAAGTTAAATTCAATTTTTACGATATCGTTTGCTTATTAAATTGTTAGGTGAAAGTACAGAATAGTTAACAAAGCACCCACATTCTCCCCATGTAAAAAATCGTTGTCTAAATAATGTTATTATTTCAAGCCGGTTCGTAATCAAGTTACGAGTTTAAATGCATCATAATTCATTTAGATTTCTTCGTAAACAAGTCAGCCATTATAATTGACAAAACATCAATTACTTCGTGTGTGTGCAAAACTTGAAACGAATTTATAAACTATCGAGTAGAAAGTCATTTAAACTGGCTTTAAATTCTTAGAAAATGTCCATGTATTTAAAAAAGCAAAATTGTTTTCTTGTTCTCAGGAAACGAAAATTTACGTATAATCTTATACTTCGTCCGACATGTTCTCTCAAAATATTAGCAAGATTTTGTCAAATATTATCATAAAGTCTTACACTTAAAGTGAAATCTCAACCCATATTGACGAGATCCTTTGACGCCCCCCCCCCTATCCTTCGACCACTCATTGGCAGAATAGAACGTTTATGAAAGAAGGTATATTTTTATTATGGAGCGCTGAAAAAGAGCCGCTCTTTTTTTTATAGGAGTTGGTACAGGAGCAGCACTTTTTTGAAAATGGGGAGTGTGAGAGGAGCCAGCTCCAATTTTAGGCGTTGGAGAAGGAGCGGGGGCAGCTCCAAAAGTAGTGGAGCGCGTAAAGCCATGTATGTATAATTACTGATTACTCGAAATTAATAATGAATTTCTTAATAAAACTTTTCTCAATGATTAATATTTAGTTGTAATTTTGCGCTTCACATATCAGCCCCCAGTCGTGGACCTCAGTGGCATGCTTAGCAGTCCAGTATTATGAGTGGCCGTGATTCAAATGCATATAATATTTTTACTAACTAAAGGGAGATCACTATTAATTACTAAATATAAATTACTCCCCTTTGCATGTTTCCAGTTTTTAGTTTCGTAAAAACGGAGGCTTTGCAATGTTAAACACTGTAGTTTTATTTAAAACGATATCATAGGTATACAAAAAAAATCTGCATTATTTTCCACCGACCCTGTCAATATTATAGTAAGTACAAAAATATACGACCGACAACAATGTATGACAAAATACAGAGGGAATTAACTCTAAATTCCTAATATGCGATGACCTCCATCGCATCCACTTTTATTTAAATAAATGCGAGGTCGAACATATCATTTTTTTAAAACAAAAAAACACATTTTATTCACCCGTTTGCGTGTACGATTCAGCTTGCTATAACTACCTTATTAAAGTGTTTTGTTAATATTAAAACATGATGTTAAGTAAATAACCAAATTCATTTGGGGTTAACCATAAACCCATTGCACTGTAAATAATTTAAACTTTAAACTAGCAAATTAACTTTGACATTTAGCAGTAAATTAAAAGATAAAATGATTACAACAATCTATTTGCTTACTTACGTGGTGAGTTCTGTTCGCTATGTAAATGTTTTTTTACATTCACCCCGACTATCGGAACACGTACAGTATAGAAAAGTCAAAGATCAGTTACATTGGTAAGGTAAAACATTCAAAGGATGTACCGCTTCTAATTGAAATACATTTTGTTAGTCTAAAATTCACTTCATCTTCTCATGCCTTAGTATTTCGTAAGTGTACTAAATTTTCTTGCGTTTGGTAACAGTTATTTGCTGTACAATTTTTTTCGATTTCTGCTGTTAAATATACTACATGAATGCCTCAAAAGTTCCATTTAATTTACGTAAGACACGTTTTACGAAAATAAAACAATTTACTTAAATATTTTATGAGCTTTTCTATTATTATTTTCCTATAAAAATATAATTTTTTGAGACATTCAAAAACATTATTTAAATTAAAAACCACTAATCATGTAGTTTAGTTAACAGAGTAAGAATCAGGAAAAGAAAAATACAACATAATATACAAAACATAACTATTACTAAATGCAAACAAACTTACTTTTCTACCGACCAGTATAGTTTTAAACATCTGAAAGTGTTTTAAAGTGTTTTAAAGTTTTTTTTTCGTTTTAATATGAATGATTTTTGGAGCTAAGTCTAGCTATTTTTCAAAAGATTCGTTTCTATCCCATTTCAAAAAGTTGAAGCTCAATATTTTTGGTGACTCTACAATAATAGTTGCAATTCTGTGATTCCATCATTTTTTTAATGGTCTTCAAGTTATTTCATCACTCGAAGTTGTTCAGTTTGTCTCAGTCTTTTTAATGTGAGTTGATTTAATTATTAATACTATGTATGATATGTATTATCGTATAATATTGAAATAAGCATTTTTTCATCTTCTGCAAAAACAAATTGTACATGTAAGAAAACAGCAAATTCTGTAAAAATTATCAAATTTGTTTCTCCAAACATTATTTTGTTCATAAAGTATTTGGTTTCTGATTGCAATTATTTCATTATATTTTCTGTAATCAAGCAGTCAATATGAACAAATTGACTCATCATTTTTGAAATATCAAAAATGTGTCTAATTCATGGTGAATAAAGTGATTTTTTGTAAATTTATTTTAAAAAATATTTTTGTTCTTTTTACATTGGATTTGATGGAAATAAATTAATAATTGTAAGCTGCTTCCTAATAATATGTATAGTTACTAATTACTACACATTACGTGTGAATTTTTACTAAAACTTTTCTCGGTGATTAATATTTAGTAGTAATTTTGCGCTTCACATATTCGCCCCCAGTCGTGGACCTCAATCGCCTGCTTAGCAGTCGTGTATTATAGATCGCCGTGGTTGCAATGCATTTCTGCCACCTTTTTGTATTCCTTTTTTTAGTTGAATAAAGATTGGCTTCCAAGTAACACGTGTTTTTATTACAATTTATTCAACTAAAAGAAAGGTAAAAGGTAAAACTTAAATTATTGAAGAGACTATCGTTTTTCTTTCTTTCAAAAAAGAATGTGATATTACATTCGTATGGGCTTCAATACGTGCTCCTCGAGCCGGAAGTTCTCAGGTGACGGGTATTAAAACTGGCCATATCTGCCACCTTTTTGTATTCCTTTTTTAGTTGAATAAAGATTGGCTTCCAAGTAACACGTGTTTTTTTTTATTACACATTGTTAAGTTAGTGTTTTATTTTACAAAATTTGGTGGATTATTCTGCCATTAGAGTTATGTCACTTTAAAATAAGATACATTAATAATTCATGGCGAATAAAGTGATTTTTTTGTGAATTTAGTTCGTATATATTTTTCTATTTTTACATTTGATTGAATTAAATCAATAAATGTAAATTGCTTTCCACTAATATGTATAGTTACTGATGACTCGACATTACTAATGAATTTCTTAATAAAACTTTTCTCAATGATTAATATTTAGTAGTAATTTTGCTCATCACAAATCAGCCCCCAGTCGTGGACCTCAGTGGCATGCTTAGCAGTCCTGTATTATGGATGGCCGTGATTCCAATGCATGTCATATTTTCACTAATTAAAGGGAGATCACTCTTAATTATTAAATAAGAGTTACTCCCCTTTGCATTTTTCCAGTTTTTGGTTTCGTAAAAACGGAGGCTTGGCAATGTTAAACAAACGGTAGTTTGATTGAAAACAATACCATAGGAATACAAAAAAAATCCGCATTATTTTTCCACCCACCCTGTCAATATTATGGGAAGTAAAAAAATATACGACCGACAACAATGTATAACAAAATAAAGACGGAATTAACTATTAACTCTAAATTCCTAATATGCGATGACCTCCATCGCATCCACTTTTATTTAAATAAATGCGAGGACGGACATTTCATTTTTTTTTAAACTAAAAAATACATTTAATTCACCCGTTCGCGTGTACGATTCAGCTTGCTATAACTACCTTATTTAAGTGTTTTATTAATATTAAAACATGATGTTAAGTAAATAAAAAAAGTCATTTGGGGGTAGCCATAAACCCATTGCACTGTAAATAATTTAAACTTTAAACTAGCAAATATACGTAGACATTTAGCAGTAAATTAAAAGATGAAATGATTACAACAATCTATTTGCTTACTTACGAGGTGAGTTCTGTTTGCTATGTAAATGGTTTTTAACATTCACCCCGACTATCGGAACACGTACAGTATAAGAAAGTCAAAAGTCTGTGACATTGGTAGAGTAGAAAATTCGAAGAATGTACCGCTTCTAATTGAAATACATTTTGTTAGTCTAAAATTCACTTCATCTTCTCACGCATTAGTATTTTGTAAGTGTATTTGTACTAAAGTTTCTTGCGTTTGGTAACAGTTTTTTATGTATATTTTGTTTGTTTTCGATTTCTGCTCTGTTAAATATATTGCATGAATTCCTCAAAAGTTTCATTTAATTTTCGTCTATATATAGATTTACATTAGACACGTGATTTTACGAAAATAAAAAAATGTTCTCAAATATTTTATCAACTTTAAAAAAATTATTTTCCTATGAAAATATAATTTTGTAGGAATCTTCAAGAACGTTATTTTAATTCAAAAGTGCTAATCATGTAGTATTGTTAAAAGCAGGAATCAGGAGATTCAACAACCAAATATACAACAAATAACTGTTAACAAACGCAAGAAAATTTAAATTTCTACCGACCTGTATGTTTTAAAACTTCTGAAAGTATGTATAATTTCGGTTATTCGGACTACATTTTTCGTCTTGAGTATTATAATCATAACGTCTCGGCTGCTGTAACCTTCGGCCTATTTCAGGTGTATTTCTTCGAACTCAGGATTATTTTTGTCGAACTCGGGAATCTGGACGGAATTTCGAACGGAACACTTTTATTTAATCCACGGGGGTAGCATGCTCATGTTTCGTCAGTCATGACTGGGAGAAGTGTTCAGTAATTCGCAATTCTTCGTATCGCCCGAACCGAGAATTGAACCTTAAACCTTCAGATGATTATAACTGTCAACTGAATTTAACTTAATACTATATCCACTGCGCCAGTATTAAGTCAAATTCAGTTTGAAGTGATAGTCATTTGAAGGTTCAATTCTCGGTGCGGGCGCTATGAGGAATTTCGAATTACTGAACACTTCTCCCAGTCCGAGAGCATGCTACACCCGCGGATTAAATAAAGGGTTCCGTTCGAAATTCTGTCCAGATCTCCGAGTTCGACAGAAATATTCCCGAGTTCGAAGAGATACACCTGAAGTAGGCTGGAGGTTACAGCGGCCGAAACGTTGTAGTTATAACACTCAAGATGGGAAATGTAGTCCGAATAACCGAAATTATGCAAATTATCAATCCTCATCTCCAAAATAAAGAAATATAATTTCCGAAAGTGTTTTAAAGTTTTTCATTTCACCAGAGAACAATCTGTGAGGCTAAGTCTAGCTATTCTCAAACGATTCGTGACTATCCACACTCAAAAGGTTGAACTTCAAGATTTTTGGTGAATCTAAAATAATAGTTGCAAGTCTGCCATTCTATCCTCTTTTTAATAGTTTTCAGGTTATTTCATCTTCTAGGAATAAGGCTGATCTCTTTGCTGACAATTCTTTCCTTGATGACTATGGTGCTGTTCTTCCTGATTTTATTTCAACACTGATCAGTCCGTTGATTCTGTTTATGACTACAACGATTGTTGCTCGGGTTCGTTCTGATCTTGATCAGTCTAAGGCTTCTGATCCTGATTCAATTCCAGTTATCGTTATCAAACGTTGTGTTCGTAGACTTTCTTCTATCCTCTCTAAGTTTTTCAATCTCTGTTTGTCGCAATCTTTTAAATGTGAGTTGATTTCATAATTAAGACTGTGTATAATATATATTATAGTATAATAGAGAAATAAACATTTACTTCAACTTCTGTAAAAGCAAATTGTACATGTAACAAACAGCAAATTCTGTAAACATTATCAAAATTATTTTACCAAACATTATTTTGTTCATAAAGTATATGATTTCTGATTGTAATATGTCATTACATTTTCTGTATTCAAGCAGTCAATATAAAGAAATTGACTCATCATTTATTAAATATAAACCATGTGTCTAATTCAATGTGAATGAAGTGATTTTTTGTAAATTTAGTAAATTTTATATTTTTGTTCCTTTTACCTTTGATTTGGTGAAAATAAATCAATCGTTGTAAATTGCTTTCTACTAATATGTATAGTTACTAATTACTCGACATTACTAAATATTTTTACTAAAACTTTTCTCAATGATTAATATTTAGTGGTAATTTTGCTCTTTACGTATCCGCCCCCAGCCATGGACCTCAGTGGCATGATTAGCAGTCCTGTATTATGGATGGCCGTGATTCCAATGCCTTTCATATTTTTATTAATTAAAGGGAGATCACTCTAAAATACTAAATATGAATTACTCCACTTTGCATGTTTCCAGTTTTTGGTTTCATAAAAACGGAGGCTTTGCAATGTACAACAAACGGTAGTTTAATTTAAAACAATACCATAGGTATATAAAAAAAATCCGCATTTTGTCCCAACACCCTGTCAATATTATGGGAAGTAAAAAACATATACGACCGACAATAATGTATAACAAAATAAGAGGGAGTTAACTCTAAATTCCTGATATGCGATGACCTCGACCGCATTCACTTTTATTAAAATAAATAAATGCTTTGTTTTCATTTTTATTTGAAACCAAAAAAAAATACATCTTATTCACCAGTTCGCGTATACGATTCAGCTTACTATAACTAACTTATTTTTTAATATTTATTAATACTAATACATGATGGTATTTGGGGGGTAGCCATAAACCCATTGCACTGTAAATAATTTAAACGTTAAACTAGCAAATTAACTTAGACATTTAGCAGTAAATTAAAACATAAAATGATTACAACAATCTATTTGCTTACTTACGAGGTGAGTTCTGTTCGCTATGTAAATGGTTTTTAACATTCACCCCGACTATCGGAACACGTACAGTATAGGAAAGTCAAAGATCAGTGACATTGGTAGAGTAGAAAATTAAAAGAATGTACCGCTTCTAATTGAAATACATTTCGTTAGTCTAAAATTCACTTCATCTTCTCACGCATTAGTATTTCGTAAGTATACTAAATTTTCTTGCGTTTGGTAACAGTTATTTGCTGTATAATTTAGTTTCGATTTCTGCTGTTAACTATACTGCATGAATGCCTCAAAAGTTCCATTTAATTTACATAAGACACATGTTTTACGAAAATAAAATAATTTACTTAAATATTTTATAAACTTTTTTATTATTATTTTCCAATAAAAATATAATTTTATTAGGCATTCGAAAACTTTATTTAAATTCAAAAACACTAATCATGTAGTTTAGTTAACAGAGCAAGAATCAGGAAAATAAAAAAACATAATATACAAAAAATAACTATTACCAAATGCAAACAAACTTACTTTTCTACCGACCTGTATGTTTAAAAACTTCTGAAAGTGTGCATAATTTCGGTTATTCGGACTACATTTTTCGATTTGAGTATTATAATCATAACGTCTCGGCTGCTGTAACCTTCGGCCTATTTCAGGTGTATTTCTTCGAACTCAGGATTATTTTTGTCGAACTCGGGAATCTGGACGGAATTTCGAACGGAACACTTTATTTAATCCACGGGGATAGCATGCTCTTGTTTCGTCAGTCATGACTGGGAGAAGTGTTCAGTAATTCGCAATTCTTTGTATCGCCCGCACCGAGAATTGAACCTTAAACCTTCAGATGATTATAACTGTGAACTGAATTTAACTTAATACTATATCCACTGCGCCAGTATTAAGTCAAATTCAGTTTGAAGTGATAGTCATTTGAAGGTTCAATTCTCGGTGCGGGCGCTATGAGGAATTTCGAATTACTGAACACTTCTCCCAGTCCGAGAGCATGCTACACCCGCGGATTAAATAAAGGGTTCCGTTCGAAATTCTGTCCAGATCTCCGAGTTCGACAGAAATATTCCCGAGTTCGAAGAGATACACCTGAAGTAGGCTGGAGGTTACAGCGGCCGAAACGTTGTAGTTATAACACTCAAGATGGGAAATGTAGTCCGAATAACCGAAATTATGCAAATTATCAATCCTCATCTCCAAAATAAAGAAATATAATTTCCGAAAGTGTTTTAAAGTTTTTCATTTCACCAGAGAACAATCTGTGAGGCTAAGTCTAGCTATTCTCAAACGATTCGTGCCTATCCACACTCAAAAGTTTGAATCTCAAGATTTTTGGTGAATCTACAATAATAGTTGCAAGTCTGCCATTCTATTCTCTTTTTAATGGTTTTCAGATTATTTCATCTTCTAGGGATAAGGCTGATCTGTTTGCTCGCTTTTTTGTTGACAATTCTTTCCTTGGTTACTCTGGTGCTGTTCTTCCTGATTTTATTCAAACATTAATCAGTATGTTGATTCTGTCATTATCACTACAACGATTGTTGCTCGGGTTCGTTCTGATCTTGACCAGTCTAAGACTTCTGGTCCTGATTCAATTCCCGTTATCGTTATCAAATGTTATATTCGTGAACTTTCTTCATTCCTCTCTACGTTTTTCAATCTGTTTGTTGCAGTCTTTTTAATGTGAGTTGATTTCATAATTAAGACTGTGTATGATATGTATTATTGTATAATAGAGAAATAAGCATTTACTTCAATTTCTGTAAAAACAAATTGTACATGTAACAAACAGAAAATTCTGTAAAAATTATCAAATTTGTTTCTCCAAACATTATTTTGTTCATAAAGTATTTGATTTCTGATTGTAATATGTCATTATATTTTCTGTAATCAAGCAGTCAATATAAACAAATTGACTCATCATTTATTAAATATCAAAAATGTGTCTAATTCATGGTGAATGAAGTGATTTTTGTGAATTTAGTTCTTTTATATTTTTGTTCTTTTTACATTTGATTTGTGTAAAATATATCAATCGTTGTAAATTGCTTTCTATTAATATATATATAGTTACTAATTACTCGACATTACTAAATATTTTTACTAAAACTTTTCTTAACGATTAATATTTAGTAGTAATTTTGCTCTTCACATATCAGCCCTCAGTAGCATGCTTAGCAGTCCTGTATTATGGATGGCCGTGATTCCAATGCATTTCATATTTTTATTAATTAAAGGGAGATCACTCTAAATTACTAAATATGAATTACTCCCCTTCGCATGTTTCCAGTTTTTGGTTTCATAAAAACGGAGGCTTTGCAATGTTAAACAAACGGTAGTTTTATTTAAAACAATACCATAGGTATACAAAAAAAAATCCGCATTTTTTCCCAACACCCTGTCAATATTATGGGAAGTAAAAACATATACGACCGACAATAATGTATAACAAAATAAGAGGGAGTTAACTCTAAATTCCTAATATGCGATGACCTCGATCGCATCCACTTCTATTTAAATAAATGCGAGGTCGGACATTTCATTTTTTTAAAAATTTTTGTTTAAAACAAACAAAAATACATTTTATACATTGGTTCGCGTGTACGATTCAGCTTGCTATAACTAACTTATTTAAGTGTTTTTATTAATACTAAAACATGATGTTAAGTAAATAACAAAAGTAATTTGGGGGTAGCCATAAACCCATTGAACTGTAAATAATTTAAATTTTAAACTAGCAAAGTAACTTAGACATTTAGCAGTAAATTAAAATATGAAATGATTACAACAATCTATTTGCTTACTTACGAGGTGAGTTCTGTTCGCTATGTAAATGGTTTTTAACATTCACCCCGACTATCGGAACATGTACAATATAGGAAAGTCAAAGATCAGTGACATTGGTAGAATAGAAAATTCAAAGAATGTACCGCTTCTAATTGAAATACATTTTGTTAGTCTAAAATTCACTTCATCTTCTCACGCATTAGTATTTCGTAAGTATACTAAATTTTCTTGCGTTTGTTGACAGTTATTTGCTGTATATTTTGTTTGTTTTCGATGTCTGCTCTGTAAACTACACTGCATGAATGCCTCAATAGTTTTATTTCATTTACATTAGACACATGCTTTTACAGAAATAAAACAATTTTCTTAAATATTTTATAAGTTTTTTTTATCATTTTCGTATAAAAATACAATTTTTGGAGACATTATTCAAATTCAAAAAAACTAATCATGTAGTTTAGTTTACAGAGTAAGAATCAGGAGAAGAAAAAACAAGAAAATATACAACAAATAGCTGTTACCAAACGCAATAAAATTTACTTTTCGACCGACCTGTATAGTTTTAAACATCTGAAAGTGTTTAAAGTGTTTTAAAGTTTGTTTTTTCATTTTAATAGAGAATGATCTTTGGAGCTAAGTCTAGCTATTTTCAAAAGATTCGTTTCTATCCCATTTCAAAAGGTTGAAGCTCAATATCTTTGGTGACTCTACAATAATAGTTGCAATTATGTGATTCCATCATTTTTTTAATGGTCTTCAAGTTATTTCATATCTCGAAGTTGTTCAATCTCTGTTTGTCTCAGTCTTTTTAATGTGAGTTGATTTAATTATTAATACTATGTATGATATGTATTATCGTATAATAGAGAAATAAGCATTTTTTTCATCTTCTGTAAAAACAAATTGTACATGTAACAAACAGCAAATTCTGTAAAAAATTATCAAATTTGTTTCTCCAAACAATATTTTGTTCATAAAGAATTTGATTTCTGATTGTAATTATGTCATTATATTTTTTTTTGTATTCTAATTTTTTATCTTTTATTGTAAATTTTATCTTGTATTGTATTCTTTTTTCTCGTATTCTAATTTTTTCTTGTATTGTATGCTTTTTCTTGTATTGTATTCTTTTTTCTTGTATTCATATTTTTTATCTTTTATTGTAATTTTTATCTTGTATTGTATTCTTTTTTCTTGTATTCTAATTTTTTATCTTTTATGGTAAATTTTTATCTTATATTGTATTCTTTTATCTTTTATTTTAAGTTTTAATCTTGTATTGTATTCTTTTTTCTTGTATTCTAATTTTTATCTTGTATTGTATTCTTTGTTCTTGTATTGTATTCTTTTTTCTTGTATTCTAATTTTTAATCTTTTATTGTAATTTTTATCTTGTATTGTATTCTTTTTTCTTGTATTCTAATTTTTATCTTGTATTCTAATTTTTATCTTGTATTGTATTCTTTTTTCTTGTGTTGTATTCTTTTTTCTTGTATTGTAGTTTTTATTTTGTATTGTATTCTTTTTTCTTGTATTCTAATTTTGTCTTGTAGTTATTCTTTATTCTTGTATTGTATTCTTTTTTATTGTATTCTAATTTTTTATCTTGTATTCTAATTTTTATCTTGTATTGTATTCTTTTTTCTTGTATTGTATTCTTTTTTCTTGTATTGTATTCTTTTTTCTTGTATTGTATTCTTTTTTCTTGTATTCTAATTTTTTATCTTTTATTGTAAATTTTTGTCTTATATTGTATTCTTTTATCTTTTATTGTTATTTTTCATCTCGTATTGTATTCTTTTTTCTTGTATTCTAATTTTTATCTTGTATTGTATTCTTTTTTCTTGTATTGTATTCTTCTTTCTTGTATACTAATTTTTAATCTTTTGTTGTAATTTTTAATCTTGTATTTTATTCTTTTTTCTTGTATTCTAATTTTTATCTTGTATGGTATTTTTTTTCTTGTAATGTATTCTTTTTTCTTGTATTCTAATTTTTTAATTTTTATTGTACTTTTTATCTTATATTGTATTCTTTTATCTTTTATTGTAATTTTTAATCTTGTATTTTATTCTTTTTTCTTGTATTTTAATTTTTATCTTGTATTGTATTCTTTTTTATTGTATTCTAATTTTTTTAATTTTTATTGTACTTTTTATCTTATATTGTATTCTTTTATCTTTTATTGTAATTTTTAATCTTGTATTTTATTCTTTTTTCTTGTATTTTAATTTTTATCTTGTATTGTATTCTTTTTTATTGTATTGTATTCTTTTTTCTTGTATTCTAATTGTTTATCTTTTATTGTAATTTTTATCTTGTATTGTATTCTTTTTTCTTGTATTCTAATTTTTATCTTGTATTGTATTCTTTTCTCTTGTATTCTAATTTTTTATCTTTTATTGTAATTTTATCTTGTATTGTATTCTTTTTTCTTGTATTCTAATTTTTATCTTGTATTGTATTCTTTTTTCTTGTATTCTAATTTTTTATCTTTTATAGTAATTTTTATCTTGTATTGTATTCTTTTTTCTTGTATTCTAATTTTTTATCTTTTATTGTAAATTTTTTTCTTATATTGTATTTTATCTTTTATTGTTTTTTTCATCTTGTCTTGTATTCTTTATTCTTGTATTCTAATTTTTTAAATTTTTTATTGTAAATTTTAAATTTATATTGTATTTGTTTTATCTTTTATTGTAATTTTTCATCTTGTATTGTATTCTTATTGCTTGTATTGTAATTTTTTATCTTTTATTGTAATTTTTCATCTTGTATTGTATTCTTTTTTCTTGTATTGTAATTCTTAATCTTTTATTGTATTTTTTATCTTTTATTGTAATTTTGTCTTTTATTGTAATTTTTTATGTTGTACTGTAATTTTTTTATCTTGTATTGTAATTTTTTTATCTTGTATTGTAATTTTTAATCTTGTATTGTAATTTTTTAATAACTCGTATCATTTGGATTACATTTTATTTTATTTTAGCTTCTGTCTGCTTGAAAAGACCATCCCACCATGTCCGAATAGTAATACAAAATCCTATCAGAGCAACGATAGGATTTTCGAAGGTGAGTCACCTCAGTCAATTAGAAAAGATCTATGTATCTTTTTACACAGTTGATAATCATCTTGAAATTGAATTTATCTATGTTTTGTTGCTAATAACTTGTATCATTTGGATTCAATTTCATTTTTTTCTTCTGTCTGCTTCACAATATCTGAAAGGCCACCAGTCAAACTCCGGTATCTCCATCAATACAGAGGATCAACAATTTAAAGCAGATAAAGTGTTTGCATGGGAAGTTATATTTGTCACTACAAAACACGATTTCATAAGCTTCATGGTATGTTACGTTTCTCACTACTAACCCTATCTCGCTTTGCATTATTTGGTGGACTTTAATGTAGAACCTCAACATGAATTTTTTCCCGAGCAGACAATGAACATAAGGAAACACATTTTTTATGGTAGGTTATGTTTATCGCTACAAAACACAATTGTGTCATATAAATTAGTTTTTGATACACTATCTGTTTTATACATAATGATTTGACGCAGATGTAGGAGTTGTTTATGCTAACTTTCTGATCTATTTTACTGCTAAAAAAGTCTTTTTTTCTTTTTCAGTGTTGCATTGCTTAACAGGCCAAGACCAAGAGGACGTTTGAACCAAGTGCACGGATACTCCAATAACACGATTATTAAGTTTGTGTTCTGATCTGTCAGATAAGAATCACTGATCATCAGAAAATTTTCTGCAATAGTATTGTGTACCACATTTCTGAAATAGAAAGTATTTTATAGTTTTTCTTTTAGGGTGGCGCAGGTGATCCGGGGAGTGCTTTTTCAAAATAAGCAAGGGTAGTTTTTCGGAATAGGTATCCATGAATATGTCAGTACTTATGTCATTAATTCCAAGTTTTACTGAACATTCCCTACAAGCTAACCTTAATGTACTTCACCAAACCATTTACACACCCTTAACCAAACGTTTTATTGCTTTTTCCTCTAACCCTAATCCTAAACTAACTATTACTTTTATTTTGCAATTTCAGTTTTGTTCGGTTGATATTGTGTAGATTCAATTCGTAGTCAGAACTGCTTACATCACAACTACATCATGGTTGCAAAGTTTTGGATACCTATTCCTAAAAATCACCAAAGAAAGAGCACTCTTTGGGGTGGATTCTTGATGATAATAAGTCACTACTGAGACATTAAAATAAACGTTTCATTACTTGCATAAATAAACTTCCTTATTAATGATGGAAATATTTTGCCACTCCATTTTGGTTATCGTAACTCATTTAATTGAACAATATATTCTCTTTTTTTTATTACATGTTTCAAGTCAGTGAATTTGCCTGCTTACTTTAATCACTAACATAAAAACACTTGAGATTTTGAGGCTGTAATATAGTTTTAACTTTATTTTTATATTCTTTTATGTAAAGGTAAGACTAGCCAAAATGTTGTTACAATAATCAAAAGTGTGGACAGTTGAAATGTTAATTTTTACTAAATCATCACATTTAAAAAAAACTTTCTATGCTTGATATCATCAAGTGGAGCGGATCCTTTATATATATATATATATATACATATATATATATATACATATATATATATATATATATATATTTTAGTCCGTACATTAGAAATTATCTTTTGATATAATTACAAATTCTCAAAAGAAACAAACATATTGAAAAAAAAATTGATATTGAAATATACAATTGTTTTCGTTTTATTCATTATATTCTTGCTTACACCTCTCTTCCAGCAAATGTGTTCCAGGATGTTGAGGTATAGAGTATTGGATTTTGACAGAAATATTTTAAGCATACTTTGACTACTGTTTTTCATTTTTTGTTCATGTCCTCTGTCGATCAACTGAAACACACTTGGGAGCAATAAAATAATACTGCACTTGGTAAATGTTATATGCTGAATTAAATACTGTTCAGTATCCGAAGTTGGAGCAGTTACGTTCTATTATGCAGTAGTTCACTTGCAATATAGTAGCTGCTGAATCTGGATATACTCAATACTCTAGATAGGGCAGGTATGTGTTATAATATAATTTTATTCTGATTAAGTATTAAAAAAATTTTTTTTTACATGGTTCACTCCAAACAAGGCAGGCCGCCACTGTAGTCGTAAGGGGCTACTGAGAAATTGAAAAGGGGAGAAGGTTGGGGGGGGTCAGCCTAAATTGAGATCTGCGCAGCAAGATGTTTGTTTACATTAGTTTTAAATTTCTTCATGTCAGTACTGTTAGGGAAACAGGGGGCAGGGAGGGAGTTCCAGAGGCCAGCAGCACGAGGAAAAAAGCTATTAGAGTAGAAGGCTCTCCGGCATCTGGGGACCTCCACAGTGAATGAATGAGATTTAGTTGATTGTCGAGTTAGTCTAGTGAATTTACGTCGAGGGGGCACCAGAGTAGCCAATTCATCGGAGCATAATCCATTGAAGTATTTGTAAAACAAACATAAGAATGCTACATTGTGGCGATGGGACAGGGACTGGAGCTTGGTTGACAGTGAGGGACCTATTAGGTTGGCGATTCTTTTTTGGACCTTATCAAGGAGGGAGAGACTAGTAGATGATGCACCAGCCCAGATGTGACAACAATACTCCATGCATGAGCGGATGGTGGCTTTGTAGAGATACAGGATAATGTCAGGTGTGAGGAGTTTACTAGCACGGTAGAGGGAGCCAATCTTCTTTGTGGCAGCCTTGGCAATGTCTTCAATGCATTTTTTCCAATTCATGTTACCTGTGAAGGTTAGGCCGAGGAGCTTGAATGATGACCTCTCATGTAGGGTGTAATTTGCCATGGAAATCGGTGGTTGGTGAGGCTTCTTGTAGTTGTTGAAAGAAAGGAGCTTTGTCTTTGCGGCATTAAAAGTTACCAACCATTTATGACCTTAATCCACTACAGCCTGGAGGTCATTTTTTAAAGATTCAGCCATTGCCTCGGATATGATCGCGTCTGTTTTGCCAACATGGCGAGAGTAAAGTGTGGTGTCATCAGCAAATAAACCAATCTCCGACTCTATGTCATCAGGGAGATCGTTTATATAGATCAGGAACAACAAAGGTCCAAGGATAGATCCCTGGGGTACACCAGCATTTATGTCATGTTGCTTAGATGAACGGCCATCGAGGACAACCTGGATTTTTCTTTTGTTTAGGAAGGATCTAATTATATTAAGTAGTTGCCCAGTAATACTGTATGAGCGTATTTTCAGGAGAAGCCCCTTATGCCATACCTTGTCAAAGGCCTTGGATATATCAAGCTTCACCTGCCTTGTCGAGTGTATGATACAAGCGTTCAGAGGTAACCGTTAGGATGTCTGCAGTAGATCGTTCTTGTCTAAATCCATACTGGCGGTCAGATAGAAGTTTAGCATTAACTAAGTGCCGTACTATCGCTAGATTGATTAAGGATTCAAAGATTTTGGTAAAGATTGGCAGTAGACTGATTGGGCGGTAGTTCTGAGGGTCGGTTCTATTCCCAGAACTCTTGTAGACTGGTACCACAGAGGCAATTCTTCAGCTATCGGGGAAGCAAGATTCAGCTAGGCATTTATTGTAGAGTTTGGAGAGGACAGGGGCCAGTTCAGCAGAATATTTCTTTATTACTATTACAGATATAAGATCAGGCCCACAAGCTGGGATGGGGTGATGAACAGGTTATCAAGTGTGACCTCAGTCCGCAAAGGGAACTCAGGGAGGGGGTGGTTATCTGAGTCCAAAGTAGAGTTAGAAGCGAAACGCTGGGCAAGTAGTTCAGCCTTATCAGTGGCCGTGCAAACGACATCATTGTGGTTTGATAGTGGGGGAATCGTTAATTGACCATTATTCACTACACTATTGTAGATTTTCCAGAAATCGCGAGTACCTAGTTTCTGTGACTGGATGCGTTTTTTTAACTAATTATACCTTCTCTTCGCTTCGCCTATCATAGCCTTGCAATTATTTCTTGACTCTATAAATTTATGTCTATTAGTAGCTGACTTATGGCGGCCGAATTTACGGAATGCTTGTTGCCTCTCAGAAATGGCAGCTGCACATTCTGAAGTGAACCATTGAGGAGAGTGGGGCTTGCTAAAGAATTTTCGCATGGGGACATAGGCTTCAATGCCTGCTTTGACCCATTCAGTTAATTCGTTTGCACACTGGTTGGCAGGTAGTGAGAAGGTTTCCCTCCATGGGGCGTCACTGATGTGATCTCTGATTGACTCGAAATCAGCCTGCTGGTAGTATCTTGTTGTTTTGAGCAACGGTTCATCAGCTTTTGGACGATTTTTTAGGATGATATGTATCATTAGCACAATGTGATCAGCATTCCCGAGTGGGCTATGAGCTTTCGTCACACAAGCCTCCGGCATTGAGGTCAAGAAGAGGTCTAGAAGTGAGGCTTGCTTGTCTACTCGATCGGGGATGCGGGTCAGAAAATCGACAGTCTGAGAGAGGGAGTGAGCTAAGGAGAAATTATACGTAGAGTTGCCGGCTGCGTCAGTAAGACTGGAGAATCCCAACCACTCGCGGTGGTGGGCATTAAATTCCCCAAATACATGTATCTGGACATTCGAGTCAATTAAGAGTGCTCTATCTATGCTTTCAGAGAGAGTTTAGCAGAGTACAGTCCTGGGTCGACGGGGAGCGGTATAAGAAATATAAGTAACTGATGCTGTGATGTAAAGTCAATCTAAAGCACATGTAATCTTGGTTATCTGATTCTAACCTATGTTCTCTAGTCAGGGGTAGGGTGTTCCGAACATAAACTCCTAGTCCGTGCATATGTTTGTCAGAGTCTTTACGGTAGAGTGGGAGGTAGTCAGTCATGTCAAAGTGGTGAGAGGAGATTGAGGATTTAAGGTTAGTTTCACTAAGAGCTAGGATATCCGGGGAGTTTGTCAGGAGAAAGGTTTCTACGTCGTTGATGTTGGTTCTAAGTCCCCGGATATTTGTGATTGCGAGCCTCAAGGGCGGAGGCGAAAGTATTATCTTTAATCCAACAGTGCTTAATTAATAAAGGATACATACTGAATCCACATCTGTTTAATATGCTAGATATAACTGTAAAGTTTGCAAGTGGTAACTGGTGAATCTGTAGATGCTCAGTACCCTAAATATAACAGCTGCGTATATATTCGGCACAATAACTTTAAAACATATGCGGGGGGGGGGGGGCCTCTGAGGCTTTTGCCTACCTTTGACACCGAGCAACGCCGGGTAGCCCTGCTGCTAGTGCTTAATAAAGATCAGCCCATTTAATTTTGAAGTCTTTCATAATGAAAATAACAGAGTAAATAATACATTAGAAACAAAAGAATAAAAAATACGAGAATTGTTTATTTAGTAACGGTGTCTCACATTTTCGGATTATTATTTAGTTGGGAGCTTATAAAAACCACTTTGATGAATTAAGATTAACATAGAGAAAAGAGTTTAAAAATTAGTTGTTTCTTATTATTTCACATCAAAACCTAAGGAATAATTGTACAAATGAGGCATCACCAATGTTAAAGTACTGGTCTCATAACATTTTAAATTTCTTCTGCGAGGAATAAATAAAACACGTGTGAAGAGTATGAATTTATTTTTGGAAGTATGAAAATGAACACATTCATATAAACAATTAACAAGGTGGATAATGATTATAATAATTTTCCACTCTTCTCCCAGGCACTTTTGTTTACATCCTAACTGTCATGGCTGACAGCTTTTCCATCGGGTTAGAGGAAGAGCTGTCTCTCTTGCATATTATTTTAGGCTGAGGACCTAACAGTTACGTACCCAGTTTGTTGGTGACAAAGAAAGAAGTGTTTGAGTAAGATGTCATTTACCCATAGATCTGTATTTCCTAGTGGTCGCAAAGTACTAATAATATAAGCAAATGAATGGCAAGTACAGGTACACATTTATTTACAGTTGACAAGAATACATAAACGCGCAAACATAACATTATACACAACATTAATCAACTTAGTTCTTACTCACACGTAGTGGCAGTTCTCTACCTTTTAGTTAGGATATACATATATGTAGATATCGGAATGTCACTGATATCTTTCATTCTACTGGACGTTAAATCTGTGTCATTTTAGAGGATGTCAATGGATTGAATAGAAACATAACGACAGAAGTGCCGTAATAAAGGATTCCACAGTCTCTGATCCTCCTTGCTTTCTAGAATGAAATACGTAACGCTCGTAGGTTTCATTCGTTTCCCCTATAGCGTATTTATCAAATGCCTGAATAATTTCGGTGAGTGTTCTTTCATCTTCAGGTGTTAGAAATTGAAATCCGTAGTAAACTTTCAATGCGTCATCTCCCAACGTGTGAAGCAAAAGTGCCGTCTGATATTGTAATGAATGTTTCGTCAAACACGTAATAATGGCGTAGTTATGCCATTTCAGTTTAAACAACTTCCAGTTCGCCGATAAATTATCTTCCATACATAAGGGCGCTGGTGGTCTTATACTAGCCACTTGTCTGTTTGTGTCTTCCGACATTTTTTTTTCTTTTTTTTCTTTTCTCCACGTGACGTACGTACGAATTTACAATTTGAAACAAGAATAATAAAGTTACTTATCTGTTTCTTATCCTTTTGTACATCTTACTTAGACATATCTTCATCCCACCGCTGCCACCATGTGTCATTTTAGAGGATGTCAATGGATTGAATAGAAACATAACGACAGACATCAGGTTCTGTAAAATGGCGTCCTTTATTTTACATCAAGCAAAAAACATGAGTGCCCCGGTAAAGGGGCGTAACTCCAGACGGTGAAACTCTTATTCAGTCCCTCATGCAACAAAATCTGCAACATCTGACGTTATTGCATCTCGCTTACTCTCCAACCCTTTTAGGGTCAACAAAAGAGAAATAACTCGCCGGTGTCATAATACCACGAGGATGCTTCCCAACCAACTACAACATGGTCGTCGTCAAGTCTAATGTAAACAAATACTTGTTGAGCTGTCCTCTTGGATAATAAATCCCTCTTAAGTTATCTTCTACTTACCCCACCATGCTAATCCTCTCGTGGCCTCGGGATTTGATAAGTGATGACCCATTAGAAAAAAATAAGTCTTTCATTATTCATTATATTTGTATATCGTAGTTACTTTCTTTTTTTGACTAAACGCAATTATTTATTTGTCACGTTTTGTTTTAGACGAGCGTACACTGCCATAAAAAATAACGGAAAAA
This sequence comes from Sepiola atlantica, assembly GCA_963556195.1. NCBI lineage: Eukaryota > Metazoa > Mollusca > Cephalopoda > Sepiida > Sepiolidae > Sepiola > Sepiola atlantica. The sequence goes on from OY744525.1 coordinate 136,741,242, forward strand.
ATATGCTTCGCCAGTGTTCGTATTAATATTCATATTTATATGAAACAATATCTCAATCGGTGAATTTAAAAAAAAATGAGAAAAAAATTGAAGAGTTTAAAAATAAAAAGAAAGAAAAACGTATCAATCGGTGTAGAAGGAAGGAAAAAGGAAAGAAAAAGATTTCTTTATGGAAATAAAGTGAAGGTTTCTTTCCGAATTCATTTCAGATGGTGGGGGAGGGGGCCTAACTTGATATTTGCTATCTCCCTTCATCTAAACACTTGAAATTGATTTCATTTTGTCTGGCACTCTTTTTTACTCATTAACTTTTACGTGATGCGAGAGATATTTATGTACATATTAAAAATTAAGCTCCTACTAAATGATTACAACATCTACACAAAGACTACCCCACAGCAAATACTCAAAGACACACAATACTTCAAACGTGAAGTAGGAAAATTTTTGGCGGACTACTCTTCCTGGATTAAATTCCTGGGACATCATTCTAAAACCCCAAGGCTTTATAGCCTACCTAAAAACACATAAAGCGGACATCCCCATGAGACCCAAACCATCAATTATCGGCAGAACACCACATAAATTAGCTAGAAAATTATCAAAAATACTCATCGGTTCCATCAGACCAGTCCATATAAAAAGAAAACTCAGGAAATCTGCTACAAAGACTCCAACACATCAATATGAATAACCTCACTATGGCAGTTTAGATATCAACTCTCTTTACACTAACACACCTATAGTCAAATGCCTTAGATTCCGCAAAATTCTATCTCTCTCCCTCTCTCTAGTCGTCTCTTTATCTTTCTTTCCCTTTCCCCTGTTTTTCCATCCCTTTTCCCAACCCTCTTTTTCTCCTATGCTCATCCCATTCTTTTCTCTTACTTTTATGCTCAATGTTAAATTTCTTGCCTCTCCCTCAATTTCAACATATTAAGAACGTACATAATGTTAATGAAGTCAACAGTCCGAAGGGAGTTCATATATTCCAGTTACCAAAAGTAATACTGTAATCTTACAATTTTTGATCCTGGACAACGCCGAGTAAAACAAATGATCCGGATCAATTCCTAATTTCTTGTCACACCACTCCATTTAACGATATTAAGAAGATGCGTAATGTTGATGAATTCAGTATTTCGAAGAGATTTGCTATATACCCATTACTAAAAGTAATACTGAAATCTTACAATCCTTGAGCCCGAACAACGCCGAGTAGAAAAAATGTTCCAGGTAAATTCCTAATATTTGGCCCAACCCCTTTAATATGAAGATAAATTATTTAGATAAAGGCAATAGTCCGAAGAGATTTAATATATACCAGTTACTAAAAGTAATATTGTGACCTTAGAATTTGTTATCCAGAACAATGCCGAGTAGAACAAATATCACGAGCAATTCATAATTTATTGCACCCTTCCCAAACCTACGACTCCTTCCCATACCATCCGACTCTGACATCTTCTAATGCCATTGGACCCTTTCACATACCATCTGACTCCTTCTATACCATACGACTCTGACATCTTCCAATACCATCCGACGCTTCCCATGCCATACAACTCTGACTACTTACCATACCATCAGACTCCATCCCATACCATCAGATTCCTTCCCATACCATCCGACCGGGACTCCTTCCCATACAATATGATTTCTTCCCATACCAACTGAATTTGATTCCATCCCATACTATCTAGCTCCTTCCCATACTATCCTACTCGGACTCCTTCCCATACCACCTAACTCTAACTCTTTCCCATACCATCTGAGGCGACCTCTTTCCAATACCATCCGACTCGGACTCCTTCCACTACAGTCGGCTCGGACTCGTTCCCATACCATTTGATTCCTTCCCATACATACTGACTTCTTTCCATATCATTCATATCCTTCACATACATTCTAACTCCGACTCCTTCCCATACCATCCAACTCTGATTCATTCCAATATAATGCAACTTCACCTCGTTTCCATACCATGTTACTCCATCTCGTACCCATGTCATCCTACCCCATCACATACCATCCGATCTGTCCGATACCATCAGACTCCGTCCGATACCATCTGACTCTGACTCCTTCCCATACTAACTGACAGATTCCTTCCCATACAATCCGAATGACTTCTTCCCTTATCAACCGACTTTGACTCATCCCATACCAGCTGATTCAGCTGATTCCTCATACCATCTAACTCGGACTAATTCCCATACTATATGACTCCTTCCAATACCATCCGACTCGGACTCCTTACCATACCATGCAACTCGGACTCCGTACCATACCATGCGACTCACTCCATACCATACCATACCATACCATACCATACCATACCATCTGATGCTGATTCCGTGCTAAACTCCAGACTCTGACTCCTACCCGAACCGCATGCTCTGACTCCTTCCCCAACCACAAGCTCTGGTTCCTTCCCCAACCGCAAGCTCTGGTTCCTTCCCCAACCGCAAGCTCTGGCTCCTTCCCCAACCGCAGCCTCTGACTCCTTCCCCAACCGTAGGCTCTTACTCTTTCACAAACCTCAGTCTCTGACTGGTTCCCGAACTTAGGCTCTGACTGGTTCCCAAGCCTCTGACTCTGACTCCTTCTCGAACATCAGTGTTTTATCTCGGGTAATGCTACATTTAAACATACCTGCTCTATAAAGGATATTGAGCACTTTTTAAAATTAAGGAGGCCTACTCTCACTTCTTCTTCTTCTAGGTTTCCAAAATCTCCGACTCTTTCTAATGTTGGATAATGGCCCTATGGGAATGGACGTATCTGTTGGAAATCGTTGGTTTGACTTGCGAGAATTAGTGCGGGTGGACCCGACAGTCGAGTGCAGAATAGGGCCTGTTCTAACAGTCGGAGCTCAATGACGTGACAGGGTCACCGCGTGACGAGACCTCGGATCAAGGGTCAATGTGCACCTGCGAGAGGCTTTGTGACGTCACGGGCCTTTGCGAGGGAAGCAGAGGGATCTGTGACGTCACTCGTTCTTCGTAAGAAGTGAGTTTTAACAATCTGGGTTTTGGAAGCGAACCTATCAGACGTGATTTTAAGCATGTAGTCAGCAACAGCCATAGTGGAATTATTTCCATAAGAAAATACAGGCGAAAGATCTCTTTCCCCCCACGATTGGTTAAGACTTAATTGCAAAGTAATTACGAAAGCAGTAATTTGCTCTCTTTCTCTCGACGTTAGTGAATATCTCCCAGCTAACGGATAGCTAACGCTTGAAATGAAACTGAAATTAAATTTTAAAAGATTGTTTGTCTTCCGACCCGATCATGGAGTTTTTGTTGCAGCGGCATGGTTCACAGCAGAATAGGAGGAAGGAGTTCAACCACTAGACGACATCGAGACGGCGACCTTCTACGCAGCGAGGGAGAAATTTAAAGGTATGCAAACTATATGATTTATGTTTTAAAAATGACGAGTGATTAAATGGGAAACACCACGGACGAGTATACAGGTAGAACGCTAGTGACGCATCGTGGCATATAGGTAGGAATGATAATATTTTAAGTTTATTAGACTCGGAAATGCATAGAACACTAGTGACGCATCGTGGCATATTGGTAAGTCCTCCGCCAGTGGATCCTTGGAAAGGAATAATAAGGGTTCGAATGCAGTTGGTGCCACAGCCAAGCGTTGTTTGTGGGTGGCGAACAAAGTCGTGATATAGGTTCAAATACAGTTGACTTCGGGGGACAAATGGATGTCAATTAAATTACGTTTTCTAGTAAAATATTTTAAATTTATTACAATCTAAAAAAGGTAATTACCGGTTTCAATTGTATCAATCGCCTCTTCCAGTACGTTACCAGGATTCGAACACTGATAGGACAACAACGCAGCCACCACAAGTACCATTAGCGGAACAACTTACCACCAAACCATTCTATCGTTCAATTCGTTTCTGAGTGTAATAAACATATTTTTCTAATTTTGTGGACTAATATTTTAAGTTTATTAGACTCGGAAATGCATAGAACACTAGTGACGCATCGTGGCATATTGGTAAGTCCTCCGCCAGTGGATCCTTGGAAAGGAATAATAAGGGTTCGAATGCAGTTGGTGCCACAGCCAAGCGTTGTTTGTGGGTGGCGAACAAAGTCGTGATATAGGTTCAAATACAGTTGACTTCGGGGGACAAATGGATGTCAATTAAATTACGTTTTCTAGTAAAATATTTTAAATTTATTACAATCTAAAAAAGGTAATTACCGGTTTCAATTGTATCAATCGCCTCTTCCAGTACGTTACCAGGATTCGAACACTGATAGGACAACAACGCAGCCACCACAAGTACCATTAGCGGAACAACTTACCACCAAACCATTCTATCGTTCAATTCGTTTCTGAGTGTAATAAACATATTTTTCTAATTTTGTGGACTAATATTTTAAGTTTATTAGACTCGGAAATGCATAGAACACTAGTGACGCATCGTGGCATATTGGTAAGTCCTCCGCCAGTGGATCCTTGGAAAGGAATAATAAGGGTTCGAATGCAGTTGGTGCCACAGCCAAGCGTTGTTTGTGGGTGGCGAACAAAGTCGTGATATAGGTTCAAATACAGTTGACTTCGGGGGACAAATGGATGTCAATTAAATTACGTTTTCTAGTAAAATATTTTAAATTTATTACAATCTAAAAAAGGTAATTACCGGTTTCAATTGTATCAATCGCCTCTTCCAGTACGTTACCAGGATTCGAACACTGATAGGACAACAACGCAGCCACCACAAGTACCATTAGCGGAACAACTTACCACCAAACCATTCTATCGTTCAATTCGTTTCTGAGTGTAATAAACATATTTTTCTAATTTTGTGGACTAATATTTTAAGTTTATTAGACTCGGAAATGCATAGAACACTAGTGACGCATCGTGGCATATTGGTAAGTCCTCCGCCAGTGGATCCTTGGAAAGGAATAATAAGGGTTCGAATGCAGTTGGTGCCACAGCCAAGCGTTGTTTGTGGGTGGCGAACAAAGTCGTGATATAGGTTCAAATACAGTTGACTTCGGGGGACAAATGGATGTCAATTAAATTACGTTTTCTAGTAAAATATTTTAAATTTATTACAATCTAAAAAAGGTAATTACCGGTTTCAATTGTATCAATCGCCTCTTCCAGTACGTTACCAGGATTCGAACACTGATAGGACAACAACGCAGCCACCACAAGTACCATTAGCGGAACAACTTACCACCAAACCATTCTATCGTTCAATTCGTTTCTGAGTGTAATAAACATATTTTTCTAATTTTGTGGACTAATATTTTAAGTTTATTAGACTCGGAAATGCATAGAACACTAGTGACGCATCGTGGCATATTGGTAAGTCCTCCGCCAGTGGATCCTTGGAAAGGAATAATAAGGGTTCGAATGCAGTTGGTGCCACAGCCAAGCGTTGTTTGTGGGTGGCGAACAAAGTCGTGATATAGGTTCAAATACAGTTGACTTCGGGGGACAAATGGATGTCAATTAAATTACGTTTTCTAGTAAAATATTTTAAATTTATTACAATCTAAAAAAGGTAATTACCGGTTTCAATTGTATCAATCGCCTCTTCCAGTACGTTACCAGGATTCGAACACTGATAGGACAACAACGCAGCCACCACAAGTACCATTAGCGGAACAACTTACCACCAAACCATTCTATCGTTCAATTTGTTTCTGAGTGTAATAAACATATTTTTCTAATTTTGTGGACTAATATTTTAAGTTTATTAGACTCGGAAATGCATAGAACGCTAGTGACGCATCGTGGCATATTGGTAAGTCCTCCGCCAGTGGAGCCTTGGGTAGGAATAATAAAGGTTCGAATGCAGTTGGTGCCACAGCCAAGCGTTGTTTGTGGGTGGCGAACAAAGTCGTGATATAGGTTCTAATACAGTTGACTTCGGGGGACAAATGGATGTCAAGTACATTACGTTTTATAGTAAAATATTTTAAATTTATCACAATCTAAAAATGCTAATTACAGGTTTCAATTGTATCAATCGCCTAACCCAGTACGTTACCAGGATTCGAACACTGATACGACTACAACTTAGCCATCAACAAGTACCATAAGCGGAACAACTTACCACTGAACCACCAAACCATTCTATCGTTCAATTCATAGAACGCTAGTGACACATCGTGGCATATTGGAAAGCTGTTTTATTGGTGTGTCATACATAATCATTAGAATAACTTTTTTATTGGTCTTCCACTCTCAAGGTTTAAAAAAAACATTTTATGTGTGTGTAATACATAATCATTAGAAAACCATTTTTATTGGTCTGCCACCCTTACATTTGAAGAAGCATTTAAATTGGTGTGTCATACATAATCATTAGAATAACATTTTCATTGGTCAGTCACCCTTAAGTTTCAAAAAGCATTTTTGTTGGTATGTCATACATAATCATTAGAATCACATTTTTATTGGTCTGCCACCCTTAAGTTTAGAAAAAGCATTTGAATTGGTGTGTCATACATTATCATTAGAATAACGTTTTTATTGGTCTGCCACCCTTAAGTTTGAAAAAGATTTTAATTGGTGTGTCATACATAATCATTAGCATAACATTTTTATTGGTCTGCCACCCTTAAGTTTGAAAATTCTTTTTTATTGGTGTGTCATAAATAATCACTAGAATAACTTTTTTATTGGTCGGTCACCTTTGCATTAATTGGTGATGTGTTGTAATTTTTATTTGTTATTTTAATTGGTGATTAGTTTTTGTTTTTTTTGTTATTTTAATTGGTGATTAGTTTGTTTTTTGGGGGGCTAATTTTTGTGATATTTTTTTCTTTTATTTGTGATTTTAGTTTGTTTTGTTAGTATTTGTTAATTTAGTTGGTTATTAATTTTGTTTTTATTTGTTTTTGTTTTCTGTGATATTTTATTTTTTTAATATTTTCCATGATTTGTTTTTATTGGCCATTTCTGTTTGTGATTAGTTATTGTTTTTATTTGTTATTTTTACCGGTGGTTTATTTGTTATTTTTACCGGTGGTTTATTTGTTATTTTTGCCGGATTCGGCATTAAAACATGCCGAATCCGGTGATTTTGGTAAAGGTTTTTATGCTTTTTATGTACATGTTTTTAGGTTAGATTTATTTGTCGAATGAAAATGTTGTTATTGTTTTTTTCTTTGCAGAACATGATTAAGTTTTGCAAAGAGAAAGAGAAAAAAAAACAATGCCATTAATGTTCGGTGCATTTTTTGCCAGGAAGCTGTATCTTCAAACAGCCTGATCTGGTAGCACCAGATATTTGTGTTAATGAATTGTTTAATTTTTAATTTTTTATTTTTATTGATAATTTGTTTGTGTTTTTATTTTTTATAATTTTTGTTTATTTATTTTGTTTTTATTTGTTATTTTTGTTCGTGATTTTTTTTTACTTATTTTTTTTTCATTATTTTCAAAAAATGTTATTTTGTTGGTGATTTTTAAAAAAAATTGTTTGATTTATTTTGCTTTTATTTGTTATTGTTGTTATTGATTTGTTGTCACATTTATTTTTATTTATTTGGTGATTTGTTGTTTTTATTTTAATTCATTTGTTTACATGTTTTTTGTTCATGATTTTATTGTTTTTATTTATAATTTTTGTTGATTCTTATTTTTAATTTGTTATTTTTGCGGGTGATTTTTTTAATTTATTATTTTTGCTTTTGATGTTTTAGGTTTCATTTGTTATGTTTGTTAGTGCTGTTATTATTTTTTGTTTTAATTCATTATTTGTTTTTAAATTTTTTTTCTGGCAAGTTTCTTATTTAGTCTTGTTGTTGGTGATCTGTTTTGTTTTTATTTATTTGCTGGGTGATTGTTTTTTATTTGTTATTTTTGTTGGTGAATTGTCCGGTATTTATTCATGGTTGTTCGTGATTTATTTTCTTTGTTATTTTTTCAAGTTTTTATTTGATATTTTTGTTGGTAGTTTGTTGTTTTTATTTTCGTCGATTTTTTTCACTTTTATTTGTTATCTTTGTTAGTGATTCGTTTTTAGTTACATAGTTATTTTTTGTTGATTTGTTGCTGTTTTCATTTTTCTTAATTTATTATTTTTTTTGTTAAATATTATATTGTGTTTATTCATAATTTTCGTTGATTTTTTTATTTGTTTTTTTTTTTAATTTCTTTTTGCTTTCATTTGTTATTTTTGTTTATGATTTTTTTAGTTTTTATATCTTTGTTTGTGATTTGTTTTTATTTTAGTTTTTTGGTGATTTGTTGGTTTTATTCTAATTCATTTGTTTATATTTGTTTTCGTTAATGATTTTATTGTTTTCATTGATACTTTTTGATAATTTTTTATTTGTTATATTTGTTGATTTTTTAATTTGTTATTTTTGTTGATTTTTTTGCTTTCATTTGTTATTTCTGTTGAGAACTTGTTAGTTTTCATTTAATTTTTTTTAATGATTTTATTGTTATTTCTTTGTTGTTGTTTTCATCTTCATTTGTTTTTTTAATGATTTTATTGTTTTTCTTTATGATCTTTGTTGATTTAAAAAAGAATTATTACTTGCTGGACCCATCACCTTGTGTTGCACGGGAGAAATAGAAAAAAAAACAATTAAAATTTGTCAACATCCGAACGAACGCAAATATGGCACATTGGAATGATATTCACAATGGTTTAAGTACTACATATTACATTGATTTCTTTTCAAATGACTACATAATAACGTTGATTTTAGAAAATCCGGCCCATAGTCCTCTCTTCTTCCTCTCTCGCATGCAAAAGTTTAACAATATAAGAAAAAATAAAAATAAAAAACTTGTGTGAAATAACTGGAATCGAACCTTAAAACTCTCGGTATTCGATCTATGTTGCTAACGTCTCAGCCACTGAAGTGATTATAAAAATCTACGAAACAATAGGTCATGTAAACAAAGCCAGTCAGTAGCTGGCATGCATGTTATCATACGATCTGCCACAAGGCAACCGAATGTAGGGTCTACCAATCACACATTTTGGTTCATTTCTATACCATGAAATCAATGTTTTTTCCCCCAATTTTTGGATATTTTGCGTGTGAAAGGTGTAGGAATAAGAAAATGTACACTTTATGGTTTCGGTCGAGTATCTTGGCGTATAGTGACTAAATTCGGAAGTCGAGTCAGTGATAATTATTCCGCCATATTGAAAGATGAAATACTGCAAAGAGCTATGTTTGTTAATTGCATTCTCTAATATAGAGAATGACTATAAATGTATACGTAATAGGTAGAAATAACGTAATCCGATATTCTCGAAATTCAGCAGAATTTGCGGGAGTGTCTATTAAATATGTGAGTAATGTTTTGTTTTATGTAGTAAATTAATAGCAGACAAATAGGAAATAATAACGGATAATTTTTTTGAAAAGTTGACTGTTTATTACTTCCTGGTGCTGATGAGGTGGTGTCCGTACTTAAATGTCAGGGGAAAAAGTTTTTGCTACCACCTATATGGAGTATGTTTTGTAAAGAGTCGAAGATGGTAGGCCAAAAGTAATATTGAGTGTTAGCTGGAGAAAAATAATAAATTTACTAAAACGCTCCAGTGAATAAGCGCAATATAGTGATGAGTTTAGTAGCCTTATTTTCTTATTCTTCAAGAAGGTACAGGGGAAAAATCGTCTTAACTTTATATATTAAATATTTGTTAATGATTTATTTTCACTAATATTGTTGTTTTCATATATATTAATTTTTTTTTTGTTAATGATTTTAGTTTTTATATTATTTCTTTGTTGTTTTTTGGTTATTTTATTTTATTTTTAAATTTTATTTGTTATCTTTGTTAGTGATTTGTGTTTACTTATATTTTTATTTCTTCGGCGATTTTTTATCATTTTTATTGGTGTAATTTTATTTATTTGTTTTTGATTTTGTTCATGATTTTATTGTTTTTATCTATTTTCATTGATTTTTTTATTTGTTAGTTTTGTTGATTTCGTTTTTCTTTCAGTTGTTATTTTTTCTGTTATGTTTGTTTATGTTTTCTCAAATTTTTATTTCATATCTTTGTTTTCATTTCTATTTATTTATTTTTGTTTTTGTTTATGATTTTATTGTTTTCTAATTCAATAAAGCTAAGACAATTTTCCCGTTGTACCTTCTTGAAGAATAGGAAAATAACCACATGCATCACAGGCTACTACACTCATCACTATATTACTTTTATTCACTCGAGCGTGTTTTAGTCAAATTGTGATTATTTTCTCCAGCTAACACTTAATATTACATTTGGGCCACCATCTTCGACTCTCCTAAAAACATACTCCATATAGGTGATAGCAAAAACGTTTCCCCCTGACACTTAAGTACTGACACTCGACACCGAGAACTAATAAATGTCTACTTTTCAAAAAGTTGTCCGTTATTATTTCCTATTTGACTGCTATTAATTTACTACATAATACAAAACATTACGTGCACATTTAATTAACGCTCCCACAAATTCAGCTGAATTTCGAGAATATCAGATTACATTATTTCTACTTATTACATATACATTGATAGACATTCTGGTTTTTAGAGAATGCAATTAACGGACATAGTTCTTTGCAGTATTTCACCATTCATCATGGCGGCTACAATTTCTTCAACGACTCGACTTCCAAATTAAGTCACTATACGCCAACACACTCGACAGGATACATAAAGTGTACACGTTCTGATTCCTACACCTTTCACATGCATTATATCCACAAATTAGAAAAAAACCCATCTATTTCTTGGTACAGAAATGACGTAAACCGTGGGACTGGTGGACCCTACATTCAGTCACCTTACAGCAGATCGTATGATAACACGCATGCCAGCTATTGACTGGCTTCGTTTATATGACCTTTTTTTCATAGATTTTATACTCTCTTCAATGGCCGAAAGGTTAGCAGCATAGATCCAAGACTGAGAGGTTTATTGTTCAATCCCAGTCATCGCTCACAAGTTTTTATTTATTTTTTATACATTGTAAAACTTCTGCCTACGAGGGAGGAGGGAAGAGAGTACTATGGGCCGGATTTTAAAAAATCAACGTTATTATGTAGTCAATATAAAAGAAAACAATGTAATATGTAGTACTTAAACTATTGTGAATATCATTCCGATGTGACCTATTTGCATTCGGGCGGATGTTGACAAATTAAAATTCATTTCTCCCGTGCAACACCGAGGGACGTGTCCAGCTAGTTATTTATAATTTTGTTGAATTTTTTCTTTTATTTGTAATTTTTAAATTTCTTTTTGCTTCCATTTGTTATTTTTTGGTGACTTGTTTTTATAAAAAATTTTTATTGTGGTTTGTGATTTTTTAAGTTTTCATTTGATAATTTTATTGGTGATTTGTCGTTTTTAGTTTTGTTCATTTTTTTGCTTTTATTTGCTTTCTTTGTTAGTGATTTGTTTTTATATTGTTATTTATTGGATTTGTTTTTTCTATGTTTATTTGTTTTTTAAAATTATTTTATGGTTTTATTTATAACTTTTGTTGATTTTATTTATTTTTATTTTTGTTGGTGATTAATCTTTCTTTTATTTGTTGTTTTTCTTTTATTTGTTATTTTTGTTAGTGATTTGTTTTTTTTAAATTTTTAATTGTTAGTGATTTGTTTTTTTTAAATTTTTAATTGTTGTTAGTTATTTGTTTTTTTATTTCAAATTGTAGTTAGTTATTTGTTTTTCTTTTATTTGTTATTTTTGTTAGTGATTTATTTTTCTTTTATTTGTTATTTTTTTTGGTGATTGTTTTTGTTTCATTTGTTATTTGGTGAGCTATTTATTTTTTAATTTTTGTGATGTGTCTTTTTTTATAATTTTTGTTGATGATTTGTTTTTTTTCTTTTATTTGTTATTTTTGTAATTTATTTTTATTTGTCTTTTTTTTTTGGTGATTCACAGTTTTTGTTGGTTATTAATTTTTGTTTTTATTTCTCATTTTTGTTGGTATTTTTTTTCGTTTTTATTTGTTATTTTGCTGGTGATTTGTTTTAACATTTGTTATTTTATAAAAAGTTGTTTGTGATTTGTTTTTTTTATTTTATTTTTATTGATTATTTTGCATTCATTGGTGATGTGTTGTAATTTTTATTTTTTATTTTAATTGGCGATTAGTTTTTGTTAGTTTTGTTATTTTTTGGTGATTTTTTTACATTTTATTTTTGTTGATTATTTTGCATTCATTGGTGATGTGTTGTAATTTTTATTTGTTATTTTAATTGGTGATTAGTTTTTGTTTTTTTTGTTATTTTTTGGTGATTTGTTTTTTATTTTATTTTTGTTGATTATTTTGCATTCATTGGTGATGTGTTGTAATTTTGATTTGTTATTTTAATTGGTGATTAGTTTTTGTTCTTTTTGTTATTTTTTGGTGATTTGTTTTTATTTTATTTTTGTTGATTATTTTGCATTCATTGGTGATGTGTTGTAATTTTTATTTGTTATTTAAATTAGTGATTAGTTTTTTTTTGTTTGTTATGTTTTGGTGATTTGTTTTTTATTTTATTTTTGGTGATTATTTTGCATTCATTGGTGATGTGTTGTAATTTTGATTTGTTATTTTAATTGGCGATTAGTTTTTGTTCTTTTTGTTATTTTTTGGTGATTTGTTTTTATTTTATTTTTGTTGATTATTTTGCATTCAGTGGTGATGTGCTGTAATTTTTATTTGTTATTTTAATTGGTGATTAGTTTTTGTTTTTATTTTTTGGTGATTTGTTTTTATTTTATTTTTGTTGATTATTTTGCATTCATTGGTGATGTGTTGTAATTTTTATTTGTTATTTTAATTGGTGATTAGTTTTTTTTTGTTATTTTTTGGTGATTTGTTTTTTATTTTATTTTTGTTGATTATTTTGCATTCATTGGTGATGTGTTGTTATTTTTATTTGTTATTTGAATTGGTGATTAGTTTTATTTTTTATTTTTTGGTGATTTGTTTTTTATTTTATTTTGTTGATTATTTTGCATTCATTGGTGATGTGTTGTTATTTTTATTTGTTATTTTAATTAATGATTAGTGTTTTTTTGTTATTTTTTGGTGATTTGTTTTTTATTTTATTTTTGTTGATTATTTTGCATTCATTGGTGATGTGTTGTAATTTTGATTTGTTATTTTAATTGGTGATTTGTTTTTGTTTGTTATTTTAATTGGTGATTAGTTTTTGTTCTTTTTGTTATTTTTTGGTGATTTGTTTTGATTTTATTTTTGTTGATTATTTTGCATTCATTGGTGATGTGTTGTAATTTTTATTTGTTATTTTAATTGGTGATTAGTTTTTGTTTTTGTTTTTATTTTTTGGTGATTTGTTTTTTATTTTATTTTTGTTGATTATTTTGCATTCATTGGTGATGTGTTGTAATTTTTATTTGTTATTTTAATTGGTGATTAGTTTTTTTTGTTATTTTTTGGTGATTTGTTTTTATTTTATTTTTGTTGATTATTTTGCATTCATTGGTAATGTGTTGTTATTTTTATTTGTTATTATAATTGGTGATTAGTTTTTGTTTTGTTTTTTATTTTTTGGTGATTTGTTTTTTATTTTATTTTTGTTGATTATTTTGCATTCATTGGTGATGTGTTGTAATTTTGATTTGTTATTTTAATTGGTGATTAGTTGTTGTTTTTTCTGTTATTTTTTGGTGATTTGTTTTTTATTTTATTTTTGTTGATTATTTTGCATTCATTGGTGATGTGTTGTTATTTTTATTTGTTATTTTAATTGGTGATTAGTTTTTGTTTTTGTTTTTATTTTTTGGTTATTTGTCTTTTATTTTATTTTTGTTGATTATTTTGCATTCATTGGTGATGTGTTGTAATTTTTATTTGTTAGTTTAATTGGTGATTAGTTTTTTGTTTTTTCTGTTATTTTTTGGTGATTTGTTTTTATTTTATTTTTGTTGATAATTTTTCATTCATTGGGGATGTGTTGTAATTTTTATTTATTTTAATTGGTGATTAGTTTTTGTTTTTTCTGTTATTTTTGGTGATTTGTGTTTATTTTATTTTTGTTTATTATTTTTCATTCATTGGTGATGTGTTGTAATTTTTATTTTTTATTTTAATTGGTGATTAGTTTTTGTTTTTATTTTTTGGTGATTTGTTTTTATTTTATTTTTGTTGATTATTTTGCATTCATTGGTGATGTGTTGTAATTTTTATTTGTTATTTTAATTGGTGATTAGTTTTTGTTTTTGTTTTTATTTTTTTGTGATTTGTTTTTTATTTTATTTTTGTTGATTATTTTGCATTCATTGGTGATGTGTTGTAATTTTTATTTGTTATTTTAATTGGTGATTAGTTTTTTTTGTTATTTTTTGGTGATTTGTTTTTATTTTATTTTTGTTGATTATTTTGCATTCATTGGTGATGTGTTGTTATTTTTATTTGTTAGTTAAATTGGTGATTAGTTTATGTTTTTTAGTCATTTTTTAGTGATTTGTTTTTATTTTATTTTTGTTGATTATTTTGCATTCATTGGTGATGAGTTGTAATTTTTATTCGTTATTTTAATTAGTGATTAGTTTTAGTTTTTTTTGTTATTTTTTGGTGATTTGTTTTTATTTTATTTTTGTTGATTATTTTGCATTTATTGGTGATGAGTTGTAATTTTTATTTGTTATTTTAATTGGTGATTAGTTTTTGTTTTTTTTTGTTATTTTTTGGTGATTTTTTTAAATTTTATTTTTGTTGATTATTTTGCATTCATTGGTGATGTGTTGTAATTTTTATTTGTTATTTTAATTAGTGATTAGTTTTTTTTTGTTTGTTATGTTTTGGTGATTTGTTTTTTATTTTATTTTTGTTGATTATTTTGCATTCATTGGTGATGTGTTGTAATTTTGATTTGTTATTTTAATTGGTGATTTGTTTTTGTTTGTTATTTTAATTGGTGATTAGTTTTTGTTCTTTTTGTTATTTTTTGGTGATTTGTTTTTCTGTTATTTTTGTTGATTATTTTGCATTCATTGGTGATGTGTTGTAATTTTTATTTGTTATTTTAATTGGTGATTAGTTGTTGTTTTTTCTGTTATTTTTTGGTGATTTGTTTTTTATTTTATTTTTGTTGATTATTTTGCATTCATTGGTGATGTGTTGTAATTTTTATTTGTTATTTTAATTGGTGATTAGTTTTTTGTTTTTTTGTTATTTTTTGGTGATTTGTGTTTATTTTATTTTTGTTGATTATTCTGCATTCATTGGTGATGTGTTGTAATTTTTATTTGTTATTTATATTGGTGATTAGTTTTGTTTTGTTATTTTTTGGTGATTTGTTTTTTATTTTATTTTTGTTGATTATTTTGCATTCATTGGTGATGTGTTGTAATTTTGATTTGTTATTTTAATTGGTGATTAGTTTTTGTTCTTTTTGTTATATTTGGTGATTTTTTTTTATTTTATTTTTGTTGATTATTTTGCATTCATTGGTGATGTGTTGTAATTTTTATTTGTTATTTTAATTGGTGATTAGTTTTTGTTTTTATTTTTTGGTGATTTGTTTTTATTTTATTTTTGTTGATTATTTTGCATTCAGTGGTGATGTGCTGTAATTTTTATTTGTTATTTTAATTGGTGATTAGTTTTTGTTTTTATTTTTTGGTGATTTTTTTTAATTTTATTTTTGGTGATTATTTTGCATTCATTGGTGATGTGTTGTAATTTTTATTTGTTATTTTAATTGGTGATTAGTTTTTTTTTGTTAGTTTTTGGTGATTTGTTTTTTATTTTATTTTTGTTGATTATTTTGCATTCATTGGTGATGTGTTGTTATTTTTATTTGTTATTTGAATTGGTGATTAGTTTTATTTTTTATTTTTTGGTGATTTGTTTTTTATTTTATTTTTGTTGATTATTTTGCATTCATTGGTTATGTGTTGTAATTTTTATTTGTTATTTTAATTGGTGATTAGTTTTTTTTGTTATTTTTTGGTGATTTGTTTTTATTTTATTTTTGTTGATTATTTTGCATTCATTGGTGATGTGTTGTAATTTTTATTTGTTAGTTTAATTGGTGATTAGTTTTTTGTTTTTTCTGTTATTTTTTGGTGATTTGTTTTTATTTTATTTTTGTTGATAATTTTTCATTCATTGGGGATGTGTTGTAATTTTTATTTATTTTAATTGGTGATTAGTTTTTGTTTTTTCTGTTATTTTTGGTGATTTGTGTTTATTTTATTTTTGTTTATTATTTTTCATTCATTGGTGATGTGTTGTAATTTTTATTTTTTATTTTAATTGGTGATTAGTTTTTGTTTTTATTTTTTGGTGATTTGTTTTGATTTTATTTTTGTTGATTATTTTGCATTCATTGGTGATGTGTTGTAATTTTTATTTGTTATTTTAATAGGTGATTAGTTTTTTTTTTTTGTTATTTTTTGGTGATTTGTTTTTTACTTTATTTTTGTTGATTATTTTGCATTCATTGGTGATGTGTTGTAATTTTTATTTGTTATTTTAATTGGTGATTAGTTTTTGTTTTTTAGTCATTTTTTAGTGATTTGATTTTATTTTTTTTTGTTGATTATTTTGCATTCATTGGTGATGAGTTGTAATTTTTATTCGTTATTTTAATTAGTGATTAGTTTTAGTTTTTTTTGTTATTTTTTGGTGATTTGTATTTATTTTATTTTTGTTGATTATTTTGCATTTATTGGTGATGAGTTGTAATTTTTATTTGTTATTTTAATTGGTGATTAGTTTTTGTTTTTTTTGTTATTTTTTGGTGATTTTTTTAAATTTTATTTTTGTTGATTATTTTGCATTCATTGGTGATGTGTTGTAATTTTTATTTGTTATTTTAATTAGTGATTAGTTTTTTTTTGTTTGTTATGTTTTGGTGATTTGTTTTTTATTTTATTTTTGTTGATTATTTTGCATTCATTGGTGATGTGTTGTAATTTTGATTTGTTATTTTAATTGGTGATTTGTTTTTGTTTGTTATTTTAATTGGTGATTAGTTTTTGTTCTTTTGGTTATTTTTTGGTGATTTGTTTTTCTGTTATTTTTGTTGATTATTTTGCATTCATTGGTGATGTGTTGTAATTTTTATTATTTATTTTAATTGGTGATTAGTTGTTGTTTTTTCTGTTATTTTTTGGTGATTTGTTTTTTATTTTATTTTTGTTGATTATTTTGCATTCATTGGTGATGTGTTGTAATTTTTATTTGTTATTTTAATTGGTGATTAGTTTTATTTTGTTATTTTTGGGTGATTTGTTTTTTATTTTATTTTTGTTGATTATTTTGCATTCATTGGTGATGTGTTGTAATTTTTATTTGTTATTTTAATTAGTGATTAGTTTTTTGTTTTTTTGTTATTTTTTGGTGATTTGTGTTTATTTTATTTTTGTTGATTATTCTGCATTCATTGGTGATGTGTTGTAATTTTTATTTGTTATTTTAATTGGTGATTAGTTTTGTTTTGTTATTTTTTGGTGATTTGTTTTTTATTTTATTTTTGTTGATTATTTTGCATTCATTGGTGATGTGTTGTAATTTTGATTTGTTATTTTAATTGGTGATTAGTTTTTGTTCTTTTTGTTATTTTTTGGTGATTTGTTTTTATTTTATTTTTGTTGATTATTTTGCATTCATTGGTGATGTGTTGTAATTTTTATTTGTTATTTTAATTGGTGATTAGTTTTTGTTTTTATTTTTTGGTGATTTGTTTTTATTTTATTTTTGTTGATTATTTTGCATTCATTGGTGATGTGTTGTAATTTTTATTTGTTATTTTAATTGGTGATTAGTTTTTTTTGTTATTTTTTGGTGATTTGTTTTTTATTTTATTTTTGTTGATTATTTTGCATTCATTGGTGATGTGTTGTAATTTTTATTTGTTATTTTAAATGGTGATTAGTTTTATTTTTTATTTTTTGGTGATTTGTTTTTTATTTTATTTTTGTTGATTATTTTGCATTCATTGGTGATGTGTTGTTATTTTTATTTGTTATTTTAATTAATGATTAGTGTTTTTTTGTTATTTTTTGGTGATTTGTTTTTTATTTTATTTTTGTTGATTATTTTGCATTCATTGGTGATGTGTTGTAATTTTGATTTGTTATTTTAATTGGTGATTTGTTTTTGTTTGTTATTTTAATTGGTGATTAGTTTTGGTTCTTTTTGTTATTTTTTGGTGATTTGTTTTTATTTTATTTTTGTTGATTATTTTGCATTCATTGGTGATGTGTTGTTATTTTTATTTGTTATTATAATTGGTGATTAGTTTTTTTATTTTTTTTTATTTCTTAGTCGTTTGTTTTTTATTTTATTTTTGTTGATTATTTTGCATTCATTGGTGATGTGTTGTAATTTTTATTTGTTATTTTAATTGGTGATTAGTTATTGGATTTTCTGTTATTTTTTGGTGATTTGTTTTTTATTTTATTTTTGTTGATTATTTTGCATTCATTGGTGATGTGTTGTAATTTTTATTTGTTATTTTAATTGGTGATTAGTTGTTGTTTTTTTGTTATCTTTTGGTGATTTGTTTTTTATTTTATATTTGTTGATCATTTTGCATTCATTGGTGATGTGTTGTAATTTTTATTTGTTATTTTAATTGGTGATTAGTTTTTGTTTTTTCTGTTTTTTTTTGGTGATTTGTTTTTTATTTTATATTTGTTGATCATTTTGCATTCATTGGTGATGTGTTGTAATTTTTATTTGTTATTTTAATTGGTGATTAGTTTTTGTTTTTTCTGTTTTTTTTTGGTGATTTGTTTTATATTTTATATTTGTTGATTATTTTGCATTCATTGGTGATGTGTTGTAATTTTTATTTGTTATTTTAATTGGTGATTAGTTTTTGTTTTTTTTTGTTATTTTTTGGTGATTTGTTTTTTATTTTATATTTGTTGATCATTTTGCATTCATTGGTGATGTGTTGTAATTTTTATTTGTTATTTTAATTGGTGATTAGTTTTTGTTTTTTCTGTTTTTTTTGGTGATTTGTGTTTATTTCATTTTTGTTTATTATTTTTCATTCATTGGTGATGTGTTGTAATTTTTATTTGTTATTTTAATTGGTGATTAGTTTTTGTTTTTATTTTTTGGTGATTTGTTTTTATTTTATTTTTGTTGATTATTTTGCATTCATTCGTGATGTGTTGTAATTTTTATTTGTTATTTTAATTGGTGATTAGTTTTTGTTTTTTTTGTTATTTTTTGGTGATTTGTTTTTTATTTTATTTTTGTTGATTATTTTGCATTCATTGGTGGTGTGTTGTAATTTTTATTTGTTATTTTAATTGGTGATTAGTTTTTGGTTTTTAGTCATTTTTTAGTGATTTGTTTTTATTTTATTTTTGTTGATTATTTTGCATTCATTGGTGATGAGTTGTAATTTTTATTTGTTATTTTAATTAGTGATTAGTTTTAGTTTTTTTTGTTATTTTTTGGTGATTTGTTTTCATTTTATTTTTGTTGATTATTTTGCATTTATTGGTGATGAGTTGTAATTTTTATTTGTTATTTTAATTGGTGATTAGTTTTTGTTTTTTTTGTTATTTTTTGGTGATTTAATTATATTTTATTTTTGTTGATTATTTTGCATTCATTGGTGATGTGTTGTAATTTTTATTAGTTATTTTAATAAGTGATTAGTTTTTTTTTATTTGTTATGTTTTGGTGATTTGTTTTTTATTTTATTTTTGTTGATTATTTTGCATTCATTGGTGATGTGTTGTAATTTTGATTTGTTATTTTAATTGGTGATTTGTTTTTCTTTGTTATTTTAATTTGTGATTAGTTTTTGTTCTTTTCGTTATTTTTTGGTTATTTGTCTTTTATTTTATTTTTGTTGATTATTTTGCATTCATTGGTGATGTGTTGTAATTTTTATTTGTCATTTTAATTGGTGATTAGTTTTTTGTTTTTTTGTTTTTTTTTGGTGATTTGTGTTTATTTTATTTTTGTTGATTATTCTGCATTCATTGATGATGTGTTGTAATTTTTATTTGTTATTTTAATTGGTGATTAGTTTTTTGTTTGTTTGTTATTTTTTGGTGATTTGTGTTTATTTTATTTTTGTTGATTATTCTGCATTCATTGGTGATGTGTTGTAATTTTTATTTGTTATTTTAATTGGTGATTAGTTTTTTTGTTATTTTTTGATTTGTTTTTTTTGTTATTTTAATTTGTGATTAGTTTTTGTTCTTTTCGTTATTTTTTGGTTATTTGTTTTTATTTTATTTTTGTTGATTATTTTGCATTCATTGGTGATGTGTTGTAATTTTTATTTGTTATTTTAATTGGTGATTAGTTGTTGTTTTTTCTGTTATTTTTTGGTGATTTGTTTTTTATGTTATTTTTGTTGATTATTTTGCATTCATTGGTAGTGTGTTGTAATTTTTATTTGTTATTTTAATTGGTGATTAGTTTTTTTTGTTATTTTTTGGTGATTTGTTTTTATTTTATTTTTGTTGATTATTTTGCATTCATTGGTGATGTGTTGTAATTTTTATTTGTTATTTTAATTGGTGATTAGTTTTTTTTGTTATTTTTTGATTTGTTTTTTTTTGTTATTTTTGTTGATTATTTTGCATTCATTGGGGATGTGTTGTAATTTTTATTTATTTTAATTGGTGATTAGTTTTTGTTTTTTTGTTATTTTTTGGTGATTTGTGTTTATTTTATTTTTGTTGATTATTTTGCATTCATTGGTGATGTGTTGTAATTTTTATTTGTTATTTTAATTGGTGATTAGTTTTTTTTTGTTATTTTTTGGTGATTTGTTTTTTATTTTATTTTTGTTGATTACTTTGCATTCATTGGTGATGTGTTGTAATTTTTATTTGTTATTTTAATTGGTGATTAGTTTTTTGTTTTTTTGTTATTTTTTGGTGATTTGTGTTTATTTTATTTTTGTTGATTATTTTGCATTCATTGGTGATGTGTTGTAATTTTTATTTGTTATTTTAATTGGTGATTAGTTTTTTTTTGTTATTTTTTGGTGATTTGTTTTTTATTTTATTTTTGTTGATTATTTTGCATTTATTGGTGATGTGTTGTTATTTTTATTTGTTATTTTAATTGGTGATTAGTTTTTGTTTTTTCTGTTATTTTTTGGTGATTTGTTTTTTATTTTATTTTTGTTGATTATTTTGCATTCATTGATGATGTGTTGTAATTTTTATTTGTTATTTTAATTGGTGATTAGTTTTTTGTTTTTTCTGTTATTTTTTGGTGATTTGTTTTTATTTTATTTTTGTTGATAATTTTTCATTCATTGGGGATGTGTTGTAATTTTTATTTTTTTTTATTGGTGATTAGTTTTTGTTTTTTTTGTTATTTTTTTGGGATTTGTTTTTATTTCATTTTTGTTGATTATTTTTCATTCATAGGAGATGTGTTGTAATTTTTATTTGTTATTTTAATTGGTAATTAGTTTTTTTTTTCTGTTATTTTTTGGTGATTTGTTTTTTATTTTATTTTTGTTGATTATTTTGCATTCATTGGTGATGTGTTGTAATTTTTAGTTGTTATTTTCATCGGTGATTAGTTTTTGTTTTTTTGGTGATTTGTTTTTTATTTTATTTTTGTTTATTATTTTGCATCTATTGGTGATGTGTTGTAATTTTTATTTGTTATTTTAATTGGTGATTAGTTTATGTTTTATTTGTTATTTTGTGGTGATTTGTTTTTTATTTTATTTTTGTGGATTATTTTGCATTTATTGGTGATGTGTTGTAATTTCTATTTGTTATTTTAATTGGTGATTAGTTTTTGTTTTTTTGTTATTTTTTGGTGATTTGTTTTTTATTTTATTTTTGTGGATTATTTTGCATTCATTGGTGATGTGTTGTAATTTTTATTTGTTATTTTAATTGGTGATTAGTTTTCGGTTTTCATTAATTATTTGATTTTTTAAATTAACAAATGTCAACATAACACGAAACGGATTTATCGTAATTTATTTATATCGATAGAGATAACTTATGTCAATTATATTTTAGATTTTTCTTCAATTGATTTTTTTAAACAAAAGAGATTATTTATTTGTTTTGAAATGGAAATACAGAAAACTTACAGGCTTTACTTTCATGCTAGAAAGTGCTTAATTTTTTTCTAACTGCCCGAGGAATGTCGACGGGGCTGATCAGCAACATTTGTAGGCAATAGAGCGTGTATACTAGTGTGCTGGCTTCTCAAAACCACACATGGCCTTGTTTGGAAGAAACAAAGGAAAAAACACTACAAATGCAATTTCATTTGAGAAGTTAACAGACGAAACTCCATTTGACTCCACAAAAATAACACTTTTTTGCAACACTTTTCCTCTCTTTCTTCCTTTTCCCTTTAGTTATATAAAATATGTATATCGACTACATCGTTGTTTTTTCTTTTTTATTGTTAAGTCACGTTTGTAAGGCTTTTCTTCCTGTACAGCAGACCAGAAATTTTTTCCTTTATTTGAACGGGGAAAATCCCAATATTCTCATCTTTTAAATCGAAGACAATTTTAAACATAACTGGATTAAGCTATTTCGTTTTTTATGGTTGTTGTTGGTTGGATGAATAAATATTCAGTTTTCTATGTGGTTGGTTAGATGGTTGGTTAGGACGAAAGTAAGGATGAAGAACCTAATTTGGTAGAGTTAACTGTATCTGGCCACATTTGACAGAAATTGCATATTGGATAAGAAATTGGTCGCCATCCTCCAAGAAAAAAGTCAACAGCTTCACTACTAAATCTGCATCAGCTTTTAGTCATAGGGAACACTGGAACATAACGAGAATTTTATGGTAGGTTTTTGTCGATAACCAAATGCTGTATCCTTTTGTTCCATCCCAGCAGGACGGTTGTGATGAAACGACTGGAACAGATCACATCATATCATGACACGATCAACTCTGGAACTGGTTTTAATTGTATTTTTACTGCCAAACTTTGTTGGGCGTATTAGTTTCGAGTCTGTACAGTGGCGTTCTAACTCCCACACAGTTATAAGTCCAGGCATGAGCACGTGGGAACGAAACCAAATCAAAACTAAACAAAAAAACCAAGGATGTAATTCATGACATATTTATTAAATGTTATTTTTTTTTCACAAATGATTAACGTCAATATTAATATCGGTTGAGTTTTGATTTACGTCCACTTTTAAAAACTCTTCCTTGGGGTGAGGTCGATATATCTCCTTAGGATTGTCGTCGACTTTTTATAGAATTAAATAAAAACAAATCAGGGATGTAATTCATGAAATATTTATTTAATTTTATGTTGCTTTTTTACAAATGATTAACGTCAATATTAATATTGGTCGAGTTTTGATTTACGTCCACTTTTAGGAACTCTTTCTCGGGTGAGGTCGAAATATCTCCTTAGGATTGTCGTCGATTTCTCATTGAGTTGTTCACCCTAGTGGTGACAATAAAGTTTTATCACAACCTAAAACAATGGTCATTAAGTAAGAACGTGACTATAACCTCTTTCGAAGCATGGAAACGAAATCTCCACTATACTTTTCATGTGAAAAACAATTTGGCTGCATTTCTGGTTCATGGGTTTCCATGAAAAAAAAAAGCTTGGATTAAGTCCTCCACCTTGACATCCCTGACCTCAATGATTTTGACGTAGAAGTTGTTGCTGGTATTCCTTTATGAAAGCCAACGACATCGGTATACGGCCATGCAAAAATAAGGTAACTATTTGTGATTCAGTAATTGGTTTTCTCCACACATTCGACACACACATACCCTGATACTTTCATCTACACTCATATTAATGGTGACTTGGCCATGATCACAGATAAGACTCAGCATCGCTTAGGTACAATATCTAGATCCTACGTTTGCAAAGGAGGCTAGGATCAAAAGGAGTACACCGTCGGACCACACCACTGAACCATGATAAGTACATGAAGACAAGCACTTGTGCCAAGGTCACCAAACCACAGAATGTGACACAAGCATCATCCGTAACACCCCCCATGCGATATATATTCTTACGGTCATGAAATAGGGGATTGAAGGGTTGTAAACTTCTCTGCATATTTCACTCGATTATCTGACTCATCCCCACCTTAAACTGGAAGTTAGGTGACATGTCATACACACAAACCTGTCTTACACTGCGAGAAAAGAAACACAATTCATGAGATTATTCTGACTTGAACTGTGTACATAAAAAGTCATCGACGAACTAGAGAAACTTCTTTTTTAAAAAACTCTGCAAAGTTGACCTCCAGCTAAAGCAAAAGGATTACACCCCCACTCCAACACCCTTGTTGTCCTCAATGATTTTGATGTGGAAGTTCCAGTGTGTCTGCCAAAATGACATCAGTATACGGAATCAGGTAACTATTGGTGATTCAGTAAACCTCCTGTCACGTTCAACACACATTCGACGGACACAGGCCTTAATCCTTGTGTCTGAATCCACATCAATGATGTTTGGCCGTGATCACACATAGAACTTCACCTAACAAAAGAATGTGACACAAGTACCATCCATAACCCACCATCTGACTTATATAAACAAGGGGATTGATGGATTGTTAACTTTAATACCTATTTCACTCGACCACCTGACTCATCACATGTCATACACTAAAGTTGGTATTACTAGAAGAGAAACAAGACAAACTCACCCAGGTTATTTCGACTTAAATTATGTACCTTAAAATGTCAACTATGAAATAAAGTTGACATTTTAAGGTACATGAAAGCAACAATTTTTTCCAAGTTCACCTAACAAAAGAATGTGACACAAGTACCATGCATAAACCACCATCTGACTTATAGTATGTAGGTCATAAACAAAGGGGATTGATTGATAACTTCTATACCTATTACACTCGACCACCTGACTCATCACTCATCACAGTTCATACACTAAAATTGGTCTTACTAGAAGAGAAACAAGAAACACTCACCCAGGTTATTCTGACTTAAATTATGTACCTTAAAATGTCAACTCTAAAATAAATTAGGAACTCCTATGTTTAGTACCTGGTGGGGGTCTTGTCTTCTATGGAGGAACTCCTACGCTAAGAACCTGGGAGATGACTTGTCATCTACAGAGGAACACCTATGTGTAGAACCTGGAGGAGCTCCGTTCTCTCAGCTCACATTAGCCATAGTCACTTCTTGTCAAGACTCTCACATCCATTTCACAGGCTTGTCTTCTTGCTATCTATGGTGTAAACAAAGCCTGTTAAAAAATGATCAGATCCTTATATCGGAGCTGGAAGATTTAAAGGCAAAAGACACGTTTTGTAAGTCAAATTGTTGTCAATTAATTTTTGTAAATGGAAGAGCAAGAACAGGTCCCAGGAACCGCCATCATAAGTTGGTGAGCTACTGTTCGTATACTGCGAGTGGGATGAATCGAAAGGGTGAATCCACAAAATCATCACATCAATTGATAGGAGTGGTGCTTTGTCAAGAAGTTCTCTGAAGAGGACAGAGTGCACTTTGTTCTATGTTACATTATTTCCACTACACGACTATAAAATGAAGACAGAGTGCTCTTGTTCTATGTTACATTATTACTGATTTGAAGAGAAATAACATTATCTCCTCTAAACGACTGATTCACCAAAAGACTTTGAAGCGAAGAGCACTCCAACTATATGTTACAGATTCTCCCGATATCTCACAAATCTAGTTTGAGCAAACTAATTACAATCCTAGCCCAACTAAATCGACTTTTTTCTGGAGGTATATAATGACCAAGCCCAAGGTGAAAACAAAGTTCCTTGAAAAAGTCCATCATAACTAAGTATACCAGTCCAGTCAATGTATCCTGTGAGCAATCAACAGTCTCCGAAGTACCTTGGAAACTATATACTCAATTAACCTGCATTGTCATGTTTTCCTCTTATCCTAGTTTTCGAATATAAACAGTGAACACACATCAGTGTTACACAGGCAAGGAAGTTGTGTTAAACACAAGAAGTGTTTACTTGCGATCGACACATCAGGGCTTCCTAACTGGAATGGGCCCAAGACCCGAAGAAATGTCGACTTTACTCTGAGAAGGGCCAGCACAAAGAGATTGAAAAATCAGTGAGATACCTTGAACGTCTAAAAACAACTAGGCCCTTTTTCTAAGGACAATAGCCGTTTTACTAAGGGGCACAGCTCGAAATTTAAATAAGAAATACTTTTAAAGGGACGTAACAATACATTCTGCCTGGATGGGTTCTACAACCTAAAAGAAATACTTAGATTAATTGCCATTTCAAAAAAGATATTAAAACATGGAAAAAATTAACTATGAACAAAAAACGTGTTCAAAAATAAATGGGATAGAGGGAAAACTGGCAAAACAAAACATGGAAAAAATTAACTATGAACAAAAAAAAAAATTGTTCACAAGTATCCTGCAGGAATTTGTGTGGAGTTGCAGAAATTGCTAGAGTGTCTACATTTAGCCAGGTAGCATCCAGAAACGTTGGCTTAACCTTTTCTACAGAAATATTTATTTTATGCGAACCATCAAATATTTTTATGTCTTTTGAGAATTTTAAAAGGTTACCTTATAGGCTGTCTGCAAATTATGTTTTTGCAAGATCATGCACAAACATGTGTGTGCAGGTCTGTATAATTCATTCGATTCTGGTTAATATGTAGTAGTCCTCACTTTCTTGGTTCCTAACAGTTTCATCAGTAAGCAAAAGGAGGTCTGACTCGACCTGCTGATCTATGTGGTGATGACAGCAGGAACTAAAAAGTAAGCTGCACATAAAAGAGACAAAAGTTTTTGCTGTAGTGTCTGTCATGATGTCAGGCATAAGAAGAGCGTCACACGAGCAGAAGAAATGTTCGACACATGTCAATAGGTAGCTTTGCCTCAGGCACGTTGTGAGTGGGCCTGCACAACATGTGCAAAACGTTCAGTACGAAACAGAAACAACGGTGAGGGTGCAGATATGTATTCCAACTTTGGCCTTTTAACATAAAACACTATTGCCAAGTGCCAGATAGCAGCTTTCATGTGAGGCTAGACAAATTCCCTGGTGACCAAGCAAATTGAGGCATTAGCTTTAAGATGGGGAAAGTTATAGAGTAGGAAAAACAGTGTCCATTTTAAGGATTAAGGAACAAATGGGCATATTATTTCGGTGCTGGTGTCACATATAACTTCCACCTTGGTATTTTTAAACACCTACTCCGGACAGCTTTAGGGATGTATGCTCATCATTTTAAAAATTCTGCAGTTGCTAGTCGTTTTCTGATCTCCTAAAACTACCTTGTAATCAACGCACATGACTAACGAGAGAGCATTTATGTCACGAGCCATGGTGCCTGCCAAGACGTTGTCAGTTCCTTTGAAACTGACATCTGATGTAAATTGTAACAAGTAATACAGGTGTCTGGTCTCATGTAGGGAATATTTGTTTGAACATTAAGCTTCATCTCTCATATTGATCAGTTAACTTTATCTTTCTCGTGGTCTCTTTGTCTTACCGAATTCCAGGACAAGAATTTATCTAGTCTGGTGGAGTATCCAGCTGTGCTAATATTTGAGGTAACATTACTTGAAGAAGGTGCACCATTCCTTGTATAAACAAGTGTATTAATGTGTTGAAAGGATCTTATTTGTACTTAAAATACCATGTTATTTTGAATTACGTCAGGGTTTATCTGTAGGGAGAAGTATCAACATGTAATTGCTCGCGCCTTAAATTTGACTTTCCTGTTTTAAATCTGCTATCTATTTTTTACTACATCTCGGTCTTTCAGGTATTTTTTCTAAATATTTTAAAGATTTTTCTTTGTTTATTATACTATTTGCTCCTACTACAACCGGTATAATATTTCTTTCTTTTCGATACCATGTTGTTTTTACATCATTCATAAGGTCCTCATATTTTGTTATCTTTTCTCGTTCATCTCTATTGAGGCCAAAGTCATTTGTAATGGTAACGTAAATATTGAGCAGAGTCTTTCAGGTTTGTTCTATATAACAATGTCTGGCTTGATGGCTCTGTCTTTGGTGTATCTGCCCACCAATATGTTTTTTGTCGTAGTAGACTGTCACCTTTCTGTTTGAGCTAATCAGTGAAGGTTCATACACGGAGTGTGTCTTTGCATGTGAGCTATCAAGTAGTATTTGCATGTTAATCCTGATTCCACAAGAATCTGGTTTGTATACAGTGTATGTTCGCATGTGAATATTTAAGTTGCCTTCAGTTAATGTTTTTTTTTCGTACAGCATATCAACTCTTTTGGGGTTATTTAAATCAAAATCCAGCATTTATATTAAAAGCGTTTATGCTTCAAATTCTTTATATCTTAAAATATTTATTCATGGTGTCTTGTTTGGTTGTTTTTTTATACGGCATATACACTCTACTAGGGCTATTTAATGCCCAATGCATTTATTTTATTAAAAGTTTTAATTTCTTAAAATATGTATTCATGGTTTTTTGTTTGATTGTTTTTTTATGGCATATCGACCTATTACCAATCCAGTATTTTGGTACAGTGTTTATGCTTAAAGTTCTATATATTCTCAAATATTTACTCAGTTGTTATGTAGAGAAAAATGCTGTTTTTGATTTGGCTTTGCAGAAGATGATTGACTTTTGCATCACTGTTATATTAATACTATTGTTGTATGAGTATTGATTTTGTTGTGAACATATTGATGTGTTTGTGGATGTATTGTAAATTATTCTGCGTGTATTGTTGATAAGACGGGTTTACAATCGAATTTTGTATTTTATAAGCACTGCGATTTGTGTTCTCATAGATTCTCGCTCTCCTTAACTAAATGTCTCGTTGTAAACAATTGTACCTATGTGGGTTCAGTGTTATTAAAGGTAGTTTTCGTTTTGATGAGTTGAAATAGAAGATTTGTCTCCATGATTTATCGGTTTAATTCTTCTTTCTATATTTTGATTTGGCATACACCATCAACTATCAAGAGTACACTTTACCTCTTAAGTCTACTTTCTCTGCTGTCTCCGATGTCTTGAATGGGAAGTAGTCTCGTTCTATATCATTAAAGGCTTCAGTTCAGTGTGTTTTCGCATGTGAACTTTCAAAGTAACCTTGTACGAAAATGATGATCCACACACTTCACAAGAATGAGGTTGCTCCCTATTTTTTTTATTTTTCTTATCTTTCTGTACTTGCTGGAGATAAGGGAATCCTACCGGATTCCAGACACTTTGAGAGTTCACATACGAACACACACTAACAGGCTTTTCGTGAAAATGATGATCCACGGACTTCACAAGAAAAAGGTTTCTCCCCAGTGTGTGTTCGCATGTGAACTTTCATTTTCTGCATTTGTGAAAATGAGGATGATCAAACTTTACAAGAAAAAGGTTTCTCCAAAAGTTTCAATATATCATTTCGTGAAAATGAGAATCCACACACTTCACAAGAAAAAAGTTTCTTCCCCAGTGTGTGTCCGCATGTGATCTTTTTTTGTGTTCTTTTGTGAAAATGAAGATCCACAGACTTCACAAGAAAAAGGTTTCTTTTCAGTGTGTGTTCGCATGTGAACTTTCAATTGTGGCTTTCGTGAAAATGAGGATCCACACACTTCACAAAAAAAAGGTTTCTCCCCAGTGTGTGTTCGCATGTGATCTTTCATATTTTGCTTTTCTGAAAATAAAGATCCACAAACTTCACAACAAAAAGGTTTCTCCCCAGTGTGTGTTCGCATGTGAACTTTCAAATGTTGCTTTCGTAAAAATGCTGATCCACACACTTCACAAGAAAAAGGTTTCTCCCCAGTGTGTGTTCCCATGTGATCTTTCATATTTTGCTTTTCTGAAAATGAAGATCCACACACTTTACAAGAAAAAGGTTTCTCCTTAGTGTGTGTTCGCATGTGACGTTTCAATGATTCCTTTTGTGAAAATGCTGATCCACACACTTCACAAGAAAAAGGTTTCTCCCCTGTGTGTGTTCGCATGTGACGTGTCAATGTTTCCTTAAGTAAAAATGAGGATCCACACACTTCACAAGAAAAAGGTTTTTCCCCAGTGTGTGTTCGCATGTGATGTTTTCTTGTTTGCTTTTCTGAAAATAAAGATCCACACACTTCACAAGAAAAAGGTTTCTCTCCTGTGTGTGTTCGCATGTGACGTTTCAATGTTTCCTTTTGTGAAAATGAGGATCCGCACACTTCACAAGAAAAAGGTTTCTCGCCAGTGTGTGTTCGCATGTGAACTTTCAATTCATCCTTTCGTGAAAATAAGGATCCACACACTTCACAAGAAAAAGGTTTCTCGCCAGTGTGTGTTCGCATGTGTGGTTTCAATTCATGCTTTCGTGAAAATGAGGATCCACACACTTCACAAGAAAAAGGTTTCTCCCCAGTATGTGTTTGCATGTGAAGATTCAATTTATCCTTTCGTGAAAATGAGGATCCACACACTTGACAGGAAAAAGGTTTCTCACCAGTGTGTGTTCGCATGTGAAGTTTCAATGTTTGCGTTGCTGAAAATGAGAATCCACACACTTGACAGGAAAAAGGTTTCTCCCCAGTGTGTGTTCGCATGTGAAGTTTCAAATGATCCTTTTGTGAAAATGCTGATTCACACACTTTACAAGGAAAAGGTTTCTCCCCAGTGTGTGTTCGCATGTGAACTTTCAATTGTTGCTTTCGTGAAAATGCTGATCCACACACTTCACAAGAAAAAGGTTTCTCCCCAGTGTGTGTTCGCATGTGATCTTTTCTTGTTTTCTTTTCTGAAAACGAAGATCCACACACTTCACAAGAAAAACGTTTTTCCATTTTTTGCTTCAGTTTAATAAATGTAAAAGAATGTCTGTCCTCATTCAAATATTAATATATCCATCTCATTAACTATTACCCGTGAGTAGCATTTGGCCTTTATAAGTGATGACACATTTAAAAGAATTGCTATATTTACATCAGCAGAGTTCTCCTCAGAATGAAGAATTATGTATAGTCATTAACTGAATTTATTTCTTCTGCCTCACTTCACCTAAAACCTGTGAATAAAAAAGAACATGTTAATGTTGGATAACCTTTAGACATATATGTGAATATATATATATATATGTATACATTCATATACACATACATATATGCCTTCACATATATACATAAATGTATGCATTAATATACACATAGATATATGCATTAATATACAAACATATATATATATAAATACATATATGTTATATTTCAAGGTCTTGGTTACAAAAGGTGGCCATTTTTCTGAGAAAATTCCTATTTCTTCCCATCTCACTGTATACTTGTCATGTTGATTTTATGAGTTTGCATATACTTTGTATTTTCAGAAAAGTGTAGGGTTGTATAGCATTTGAGGCTTAGAAAATCTTTTTGTCGCACATGAAAGGTAAAAAACACCCCAAAATTGCCATATTTCCACAACAAAATGAAGTTTCCTTCCTTAGGTAAAGCTAATGTCTGTGCTTGTGGGGGTCAGTTGTGGTTTATTTTGTGCTTTGACTCAATCTATATACATTGACTGTTACAAAAAAAAAACAAGTTGAGGAAAGAAATTGTTTTGTCAAATATTTGTGACCAGCGTTTTCAAAAAATTGTCGCAACAAAAAAATGTGATATTTTTACAATTCGTCATGAAAGAAAAGTTCAGAGCTTCTACATTTTCTCATTATTGGTCAAAAACCTCTGTTTATGTTTTTTTCTATGCTGGATGTATTGACTACGCAGGAATAAAAAAAATTAAGACCATCGAGACAGTCTGTCGGGATATATTTGACATTATGTCAGTCTGATTGGATTTTCTGATAAAAATAGGGAACTCGTTAAAAAAAAACAACACTTTTTTTTCAAGGTCAAAAGAAAAATTCTGTCACATAGAAAAGTTGCCTGACAACATTTAGAATAGTTTGTATGAATTACTTTTTGGATTTAGGTCTTCAAAAAAAGTGTTGTTTTTTTTTAACGGATTTTTTTTGGCAGATTTTGAGAAATTTGGCAAAAACAGACTATAAGTATAATGTGTCAGGATGTTTTAAGCACCCCAACACCTTAACTGTTTCAGGAAATGGAAATTGTTTTTTAACGGATTTTTTTCTTTTCAGTGTGAACAAAGATGCCCTTTACCAAGGAGAAAAGTAGAAAGTGCAACACCACTGGTTGCCCAACTAAAGCAACAGAAGATACTATCGCTGGTAAGCCTGTTGACGAGCAGAGGCGATATTTCCGTCATGCGATGAGAAAAAGCCGGGGAACTGAAGAAGTTCAACCACCACATGGAGAAAATGCTGAAGATGTTGAAGACGAGGAACCCGTCAGCAGCCTTGGACCAACTTCATCAAAAAGAGGACGCCCACCACTGGAAGATAATCCAATGACTCCGAACTCCTATTTAACAAGGCGTCTGTCACTCATGAAACAGAAATACCAACAAAAGAAACTGTCAAAAATTAGATCTGATGCCGCATCTAAACGATGGCAGATGCGACTTGATTTTGGTGAGTCGCAAAGTAATCCTGAAGAACTGTGCGATGAAGTAAACAGACATCTACCGTCAAGTTCTGAGGAAGAGGAAGACAGTGATATGCCTCGCGAAAATGACAGCACCGTGCTGAACCAATCTGAATGTGACAGTGAGCGAACTGAGAGACGGCGCAAACAGATACTCCGGGATCTTCTCACCAATAACACACTGGTAAACTTGGACATCTTTGTTCACTACTTCAGATCTCATTCTTCCCTCGTTGACTTCAACACTCAATCATACACTCACATGGGAAATATGGATGAAAGGCAGATTCATTACAGGGGTGATAAAGTCATTAAGTACTTTCAGAAACTGACCAGTCATAGTGATAAAAAACTGTTGGAGTATTGGATGGACACTTTACTACAAAACAAGGTGGTTATGTTAGTTTTTGAGGACTATTCATGGGAAGTACTTGAATATGCTCCGATGAACTATCGAGTGGCCCATGCAGCATCTCAACTTCAAAGTACTTTCTTGAAACGAGACCAGACAACCAATGACCAACGAATTATTGGCACCAGGTATGTTGCTGAAGTTATCAATACATCTGGACTTACCCTTGAAACTCCAGGAGGTATTCAGCTACTCGCAAGGCATACCCACTGCAGCCGGAAGTTTGCTAAAGCTGTGATGGAAGCTGTTGCAGCAAATAAGATAGAAAACTTTATTGGAAGAAAAACAAGATGTGACTCCATCCATGCTAATCGGCACTGTGTTGATCTTATTTCGGCATATGTTCTGAAGCTGGAGAATGCACGTCCCATACCTGGTCAGGAATCAGATTCTATTAAGTATGGGGTGCGGCGACCAAAGTATATCCTTCACAAGCCACGGGCAGTGATTGCCTCTGAATTTCTGGCAGAACACACCTCATGTCCATTTAAAGCCAGCACACTCATGCGTGAGTTACCTCAAAATGCAGTAACACCATCTGAGAAAGATAACAGGTGCAATGTATGTCCGTACCACTCAAATGCAAGGCCAAAACCGCATTGATGAATGTCGTGCACAGGCCTCATCTTCGACAACAACATCTGAACAAATGCTCATAAAGTACAACATGGCCTTATCAGATCTGCATAATGAATGATTCTTGTTTGCGACTTCTTGGTGGTTCTGTCAGTTATTTGTTTAATTATTTCAACATTGGTTTTGATCACATTAACATGACTTTTCAATTTGATTACCTTTTGAACCAGTTTCATGGAGTTCTGATTCTTGTTTTTTGCGGATTTTGCAGGGCAAAAACACCTCCTTTGATCCTAACTGATTGGATGCATATGTTAAGACTGTTTATGGAGTGTGCTGATAACTTAAGCTGGCAAAATGTTGCAGGATTTGTGATAAAGATCCTTTTCCCAAAACATAAATTTTTAGGGAAAAAATTCTAATTACCTCCAGAAAATGGTAAATTTGCCCACTTGACAATTTTGTTTTGCATTGAAAATAGAATTTCTGAAATCCTCATTAAATTTTGAACATTTTACATGTATATATAAAAATAAAATTCAAAAGTGAAAATTTTGCTTAAATAGCCACTTTTTGTAACCAAGATTTTGAAATGTAACATATGTATGCATTTGTAGCAGTGATATGTTCATGAACTATTTTCTTTTGAGCAGAAATATTCTTTTCAATCACAGTAATTAATACATCATCCAATCTGATCACTGTATGGCTAGCACTTCCCTTGAAATATATTTACCTTCTTTCCACTTTTATGAGTCATATTTTTAACGGCATGTTGGATAGTCATGCAATGTGCTCGTCTCAACCGGGTAGAAGTATTGATGCATGCATGACATGTGAATGCAAGATACAACTTATTGTGCAGATATACATGCGATAACCGACTCATAATTTCTTGTTGCATAACTTTTTTATTCTCCCTTTTATTTTTTGGTTAAGCGATAATTAAAACTGAATTAAAATATACTAGAAGAGTTTGTCCTTATATTTGGGTCAACAGTAAACCATAGAAAAAAAATACAATGGTAACCTATTTTTCTTTCCCCTAAAGTCTTACAAAATGAACGTCTAGCCTATAT
Source organism: Sepiola atlantica (assembly GCA_963556195.1). Taxonomy (NCBI): domain Eukaryota; kingdom Metazoa; phylum Mollusca; class Cephalopoda; order Sepiida; family Sepiolidae; genus Sepiola; species Sepiola atlantica. Next base: position 136,775,729 of record OY744525.1, read on the forward strand.
ATGTGTATATATGTGTGTATATATATATATATATATATATATATATATGATTGTTATATTTTGCTTTAGTGAGTCTTTTCTGTTGCTTATCCTGACAGATTCAAATATGTTTACATAAATGTTGTCTGTTCACCAGAAATTAAGAAAAATAAATTTGAAAATCTGACAAATACTAAATCAGTAGAACAGTGTTGCACAATGAATTTATGACATAAGAACAGTAAATATTAAAGAGAAGAAATTGATAATTAGCACACAATAAACTACATTGTAAAGTAACAACAAAAGATAACATGATGTAGTTCAATATTTTTGACAAACTTATAAATAGTTTTTAAAATATCTTTTTAAAATTTTAACACAGAATTTCTGATTCGCAATTGACCAATAAAATTATTTCTGTGACAATAATTCGTGTAATAATTAAATTTAACTTTTAAAATCCTATTTTTAAAAGGAGTAATCCTGAATTTGCAAGTGTAATAATTACATTTATAGTTTAACATCTTTTTTTTTCAAAAAAGCAATCCTACATTTGCAAGTGTAATAATGAAATTTTGCATTTAAAACTTTATTTTTAAAACGAAAATCCGACATTTACAAATGCAATAATTAAATAGAACTATTACAATATGTTCCAAAAGAATAATCCTACATTTCCAAGTGAAATAATTTAATTAACAATAAAAATCGTATTTTTAAAAGAATAATCCTTCATTTATAAGTTTAATCATTAAAATTAGTCAAAAAATTAGATTGAAAATAATTTTAGGTGTAAGTTAAATTCAACTTTCAAAATCATATTTTTTTAAAAAATAATCCGACAATTTCCAGTGTAATAATCAAATTTAATTTTTGAAATACTATTATCTAACAAATAATCCTACATTTGCAAGTGTAAAAAGATACCCCCTTCCATCTAATTCCTTCCTCAAAAAGGTGACTCTCCTTCTGCAGTCCTTCGAGGCCAAGCGACCGACTGACACGATACTTCCAAATGTTAATCCGATGGAAAGATTAGCACTTTTTTTATTTATTCTTTATTTTTTTGTTTCCCTACTCTTTGCTACTCGCATACCATTATCTCCAAATTTTAAAGTGTCTTATATGAATGTACTTAATTCTGTGTTTGACTCAAATGTGTTTAATTATTGATATATACTGTCTTATTGCCTTCCTATTGATTTCCCACTGAAGAAATTCTTGAAATCCCACGCTGGCCTGAAGTTTTGACTCTTTATTATTTCTCTTTGTACTTACTTGCGACAAGTAAACCTATCTTCAACTTTCTGTTCCCTCTTTAGTATACAATGAACTTATTCTATATATATATATATGAGGAAGTTTTGTTTTTTTTAAACTTGCGGGGGCTAGAAAATACCCGACTAGTACACAAGCACAGGCTATTTTTACCCTTCTCAGTGTGTTGGATCCGTAAGACCTTATAAGACTATCCATCTAAGAGAAGAAAATCTCACAATAAAACCTTGCTACCAACTACTTACGTCGTGGAACCAACCGTTTGGGAGGGAGGCATCCTGATCGACAACCTTCCTAGAGTTACAATCTCGAACAAAATATCCGGTTTGCAAATTTACAATTGCTTAAGGAGTAAATAGGTTCTGTCTATCGCCGGCCCTTGCACTCCTTCTTTATCTATTAGCCAGGCACAGAGGTACCAGCGCTGAGACGCCTCTGAACACTCAGTGCCTAGCCTTGTTTCCTTACTAGGACAATGAACACTGTTCTCTTTCTCTCTATTTGGTCAACTTGGGGAAAGTTTTTTCGTCACTAAGCCTTACATGACCAGTCTGGGTCTCTCTTGTTCCGACAGGTTGAAGGTACAGGTTAGACAGCTTGTCTGGCTGCTGTTTCCGACTGACAGGACAAGAACCCAAACTCTTGCGTAGTGCTAAGAAGGGCTGCTCCATCATCAGTTGCATAATACAGTGGGTAGTGGAATGTGCCATGTTTCGCATGGAAAATGACCCTGCAATTATATCCAGTGGGCTTTCCCGAGGCCACAACCCCCATGGATCAGGTTGCGATTAATGGACTGGTTGTGTGAACTTATTGGCACCAAACAAGCACCCACCTTGGCCAACCCACTCTATAATCAAAACAAACATGTCATTACAAAAAAAATCAAACCTAAACCAGGCACCCAACAAAAAAACTTTCGCCTCTGCCCTTGAGGCTCAGATTCACAAATATCCGGGGACTTAGAACCAACATCAACGATGTAGAAACCTTTCTAATGACAAACTCCCCGGATATACTAGCTCTAAGTGAAACTAACCTTCAATCCTCAATCTTCTGTCACCACTTTGACATGACTGACTACCTCCCACTTTACCGTAAAGACTCTGACAAACATATGCACGGGCGGGGAGTTTATGTTCGGAACACCCTCCCCCTTACTAGAGAACATAGGTTAGAATCAGATGACCAAGACTACATGTGCTTTAGATTGACTTTACATCAGTTACTTATATATCTTATACGGTTTCCCTTCGACCCACAACTGTACTCTGCTAAACTCTATCTCTGAAAGCATAGATAGAGCACTCTCAATTGACTCAAATGCCCAGATACATGTATTTGTGGATTTTAATACACACCACTGTGACTGGTTGCGATTCTCCAGCCTTACTGATGCAGCCGGCAACTGTACATATAATTTCTCCTTAGCTCACTCACTCTCTCAGACTGTCGATTTTCCGACCCGCATCCCCAATCGAATAGACCAACAAGCCTCACTTCTAGACCTTTTCTGGACCTCAATGCCCAAGGCTTGTGTGACGAAAGCTAATAGCCCACTCAGGAATTCTAATCAAATTGTGCTAATGATACATATCACCGTCCAAAAGCTGATGGAGCATTGTTCAAAAGACCGAGATACTACGAGCAGGCTGATTTTGAGTCAATACGAGATCACATCAGCGACGCCCATGGATGGAAACCTTCTCACTCCCTGCCGACCAGTGTGCAAACGAATTAACTGAATGGGTCAAAGCAGGAATTGAAGCCTATGTCCCCATGCAATAAGCATTCCGTAAATTCGGCCGCCATAAGTCAGCTACTAATAGACATAAATTCATAGAGTCAAGAAATAATTGTACGGCCGTGATAGGTGAAGCAAAAAAAACACATTCAGTCACAGAAACTAGGTACTCGTGATTTCTGGAAAATCTACAATAGTGTAGTGAATAATGGTCAATCAACGATTCCCCCACTATCAAACCACAATGATGTTGCTTACACGGCCACTGATAAGGCTGAATTACTTGCCCAGCGTTTCGTCTCCAACTCCACTTTGGACTCAGATAACCCATTCCTCCCCAAATTTTCATTGCAGACCGAACCTAGGTCAGAGACATCATAAAACACCTTGACACCTCCAAAGCTTGTGGGCCTGATCTTATACCTGTAATAGTAATACAGGAATGCTCTGCTGAACTGGCCCCTGTCCTCTCCAAACTTTACAATAAATGCCTAGCTGAATCTTGCTTCCCTGATAGCTGGAAAATTGTCTCTTTGGTACCAGTCTACAAGAATTCTGGTAATCAAAACCGATCCTCAGAACTACCGCCCCATCAGTCTACAGCCGATCTTTGTTAAAATCTTTGAATCCTTAATCAATCTAGCAATAGTACAGCACTTACTTAATGGTAAACTTCTTTCTGATCGCCTGTATTTATTTAGACAAGCACGATCTACTGCAGACATCCTAACAGTCATCTCTGAACGCATATATCATACACTTGACAAGGCAGAAGCTAGGGCAGTAGTGCTTGATATATCCAAGGCATTTGACAAGGTATGGCATAAAGTTCTTCTGAAAATACGCTCATACAGTATTACTGGGCAATTACTTAATATAATTAGATCCTTCCTAACCAAAACAAAAAATCCAGGTTGTCCTCAATGACTGTTCATCTAAGCAACATGACATAAATGCTGTTGTACCCCAGGGATCTATCCTTGGATCTTTATTGTTCCTGATCTATATAAACCATCTCCCTGATGACATAGAGTCTGAGATTGGTTTATTTGCTGATGATACCATGCTTTACTCTCGCCATGTTACAAAACAGACGCGATCATATCCAAGGCAATGGCTGAATCTTTAGAAATGACCTCCAGGCTGTAGTGAATTGGGGTCATAAATGGTTGGTAACTTTTAATGCCGCAAAGACAATAACTACAAGAAACCTCTCCAACCACCGATTGTCATGACAAATAACACCCTACCTGAGAGTTCATCATTCAAACTCCCTGGCCTAACCGTCGCTGGTAACATGAATTGGAACAAATACATTGAAGACATTGCCAAGGCTGCAGCAAAGAAGGTGGGCTCCCTCGTTCATGCTAGTAAACTCCTCACACCTGACATAATCCTGTATCTCTACAAAGCCACCATCCACCCATGCATGGCATATTGTTGCCACATCTAGGCTGGTGCATCATGTACTAGTCTCTCCCTCCTTGTAAAGGTCCAAAAGAGTCGCCAACCTAATAGGGCCCTCACTGTCAACCAAGCTCCAGTCCCTGTTCCATCGCCGCAATGTAGCATCCTTGTGCTTGTTTTACAAATACTTCAATGGATTATGCTCCGATGAATTGGCTACTCTGGTGCCCCCTCGACGTAAATTCACTAGACCAACTCGACAATCAACTAAATGCCATCCATTCACTGTGGAGGTACCCAGATTCCGGAGAGCTTTTTACCCAAATAGCTTCTTTCCTTGTGCTGCTGGCCTCTGGAACTTCCACCCTGCCCTCTGTTTCTCTGACAGTACTGACATGCAGAAATTAAAAACTAATGTAAACAGACATCTCGCTGCACAGATCCCAATTTAGGTTGACCCCTCCCAACCTTCTCCCTCTTTTTTCTCAGTAGCCCCTTACGTTTACAGTGGTGGGGGTCTTTTTTGGGGTGAACTGTTTAAAAAAAAATGAATTTTTTACTTTTAAAATCCTATTTTCATAAAATGTAATAATAAAATTTAACTTCTTAAATCATATTTGAAAATGGAATTATACTGAATTTTCAAGTGTAATAATTAAATTTAACTTTTAAAATACTTTAAAAAAATCATATATTTACAAACGTACAGATTAAATTTAACTGTTAAAATCCTATGTTACAAAACAACAATCCTAGATTTGCAAGTGTAATAATTTTTTAAATCCAATTCATCAGACAAAATAATACTATATTTTCAAGTGTAATAATAAAACTCACTTTACATTTTTTGTATTGTATAAGAATAATGGCCCTACATTTACAAGTGTAATAAAATTTAACTTGTAATATTCTATTATAAAAATGTATAATACTACATTTACTAGTGTAATACTAAAATCTTACTTAAAAAATAATACAACGTTTACAATTGTAAAAATTAAATTAAACTTTTAAAATCTGATTTTCAAAATGAAAAACCATACATTTGCAAGTGTAATTACTAAATTTAATTTTTCAAATACAATTTACAAAAAAGACTTATTGGACATTTACAATAATAATTATATTTAACTTTTTAAATCTTTTTTTCTAAAAGCATAAATTAAATTACTACAATTGAAAATATAAGATTAACTTTTAAAATACGTTTTTTAAAGAATAATTTACATTTGAATAATGAAATTCTTTTTTTAAAACAATAATCCTACGTATGCAAGTGTAGTCATTAAACTTACAAATAATTTTAGACAAAATCATCGTACATTTGCAAGTGAAACAACCAAATTTAATTTTTTAAATATTATTTTTAAAAAGCATAATCATATATTTGCAAGTGTAATAATTACATTTTACTTTTCAAATACTATTTTAGAAATAACAATCCTACATTTGCATCTGTTAAAACTTTTTAAATCACATGTTTAAAAACAACAATTCTACATTTGAATTTATTTTATTTTGGCTGTTATAGGATTTTACCGAGTCAGTTAGAACTCATCTATATAAATAACCTTTTTAATAGTCTTAAAAATATCAATAATGTTACTCCTAGTAAATTTGTGGCTCTCCAGAAGGGGTCACGACTGCGCGTACTTCCAGGTTATCCCGTAGTAAATTTCAAGTACGGATGATCATAAATTATTAAAGAAACGTTTTTTTAACAGAAAATTTCGAATTGTACTTTTATTATAATAAAATAAGTTGTTAGCAAAGAAATTATCAAACATGTTTTTTTAATATTTTTTATGAAAAATAACAAATCTTTAATTAATTGCTATCAAATATTTGCTTTAAAAATTATTTTAACAGAAAATTTATCATTGTATTTTTCTGATAATAAAATAAGTTGTTTTTTAATGAAAATATCACAAATCTTTAATAAAAAATCTTTTTTATAAAGCAAATATGTTGAAATGTCTTGTTTATTTTATGAAAATATCACAAATGATAAATAAAAATATTTTTTAGTAATCAAATATGTTGAAATATCTTCTTTTTATTGATATAAATAAAGTATTGAAATGTCTTGTATTTTGTGAAACAGCAAAATATTTTTTGATTTTTTATGAAAATATAATAAAATAGCTTAGTATTTTAATAGTAATTTTTAAAGCATATACTTTATAACAATTATTAAAGATTTGTTATATTTTCATAAAAAATATAAACAAACATATTTGATAATTTGTTTTGCTAACAACTTATTTTATTATAATACAAATACAATTCTAAATTCTTCCGTTGAAAAAAAAGTTTATTTCATCATTTATGATCATCCGTACTTGATATTTACTGTAGAATAACCCAGAAGTCAGCACAGTCGCGAACCCTTCTCAAGAGCCAAATTTGCTCTTAAAAACATTTTCTCTGCTGTAAAAAAAAGCTTTTTCCATAGTTCGTTTTTCACAACTTTTTACTGACCATTTTTGTTTCTTTTTTCTGTGTACACTTACCTATCAGACTGCTATAGAATTCCGTTTTTTTTAAAAACAAATTTCAAATATTTTACATTTTAAGAGGGGGATCAGTTTCCAATGTAAATTTAAGGTATACTGATCACCCTCTTTTTGACCATCTCAATTAAAAAAAAATATTTTTCGGTGTACAATTATCTATCATGTCGATTGAGAATTCCGGGTTTTTTAGAAAAAAATTTAAAAAAAAAAAAAAAAATTAACGTAGACTGATCCCCCTCCTTTTGACCATCTCAATTTTAAAAAATTCTTCTTCTGTTTACAATTACCTATCATGTCGCGAGAGAAGTCCCAGTTTTGGGGAATATTTTTCAAATATTTGAGATTTTAGGAGGTGGATCAGTTTTGATCATGGTGCATGTGCTGTTTGTTCTTTATGGACCCATTTTTTTTTTCTCGCTAGAGAATTCCATTGAATTTACATTGGAAACTGATCCCCCCTCCTAAAATGAAAAATATTTGGAAAAATTTTCAGAAACCCCTGGAATTCTTTAGCAGCCTGTTAGGTAAGTGTAAAAAAAAAAAATGGTCAGTAAAAAGTTGTGAAAAACGGACTACGGAAAATAATGAACCAATACCAGATCAGTTTCCAATGTAAATTCAACGGAATTCTCTAGTGAAAAAAAAAAGTTGGTCCATGAGAACAAACAGCACATGCAACATGGTCAAAACTGATCCCCCTCCTGAAATCTCAAATATTTGAAAAAATATTCCCCAAATCTGTGAATTCTCTCACGACATGATAGGTAATTGTAAACAGAAGAATGTTAAATATTTGAGATGGTCAAAAAAAGGGTGTTCAGTCTACGTGTAATTTACATTGAAAACTGATCTCCCCTCTTAAAATCTATGTTTTTGAATTTTTTTTCTAAAAACCCCGGAATTCTCTATCGACAAGATAGGTAATTGTACACCAAAAAAAAAATTTCTTTTAAAATTGAGATGGTCAAAAAGAGGGGGATGAGTCTACGTTTAATTTACATTGGAAACTGATCCTCCCTCCTAAAATGTAAAATATTTGCAATTTGTTTCCAAAAACTCCGGAATTCTCTAGCAACCTGATACACCGAAAAAAAAAAAAAGGTCAGTAAAAAGTTGTGAAAAACGTACTATGGTAAAAGACGAACTAGTACCAAAAAAAAAATATTAAATAAATTATTAAATATTTCACCGCCATTTTGTCAAAAATTGTTTACGATCGATTCCATGGGAAACTCTGAGAAATTCATTGTTTAAATTAAATATCAGATTATCGAAAAAGAGAAAACTTTTTCTGAAAATTAGTTTTATTTCCTTTTTATATAATATAGCTGGGGTGCACTTAGGTATTAGTATTATTATTCAAACGATTCTTTAATAAAGAGACCAAACAAATGAATCTTTTTAAGAAGCTACCAACCAAAAAATAAAGCCCCGCTATTCAAGAGATACAACTTTTCAGACACTTTTGCTAAAAAAATTAACAAAATAAGATTATGTAATTTATTATATACGATTTTATTATTAAGGGATGTTATTTTTTGTAATTAAAGTTTTCATAAATATACAAAATAAGAATGTTTCATAATTAAGCGATGTTATATTATTTTTGTAATTTAAGTTTTCAAAAAGGAGTGTTATATTTTTTTTGTAATTAAGATTTTTTTTAAAAGGGGGAATTTTAAAAAATGGGATGTGTTTTTCCTTGAGGGGGACAAAATTGTGTCAAATCAGTTAGAATCTGCGCGGATAGGTCAGTTTCCCAGGATTGTTGCCTCCACACGAACTCACAGAGGTAGCTGTCAACAAGCGTGCGATCAGTGCCACATTGCCGCTTATTTTGCATTTTATATCTGTCCCAACAATTGCTCGATAAAACCATTTGATGGTCATTGTTGCAAAGACGATGCTGGTGTAGTACTCCGTGGTTTTGCAAAAAAAAAAAAACTACAGCAGACTCCTTGTCATGGACCAGGGTTGTGAGTCTTAGAAAATTCATGAGCAAAGAACTTCAAAGAAAGGTGCACTAAAACACGTGTGAAAAGGGTTAACGCCTAAAGAATGGCAGCGGGGTTATTTTTAGCGACCGACTAACTTTAACACTAGTGGTGGGAGCTTCATAAAAAGATCCAACGTAATTCTAATAGTATTAAAAGTCGTCAGAAAAAAGTAATTTAGTTAATTCAATTTGTAAAATAAAGTTTTAAATACTTACACGAAAATACAATGGTTAATCTTTTCTGATTTCTGGAGTTGAAAGAATATCAGATTAAGGAGGATGAACTGCGATTATCTATTCGATGTTTGGAATTTGTGAAAAGACGTAGATTTAAAAAAAAGGAAAATGTAATCTTTCTACCCTCACTTACTGAAGAGCGTCAATTTCTTATCGGATTTCCGGTTTGTTTTCAGTCGTCTCCTTACTAATTCCTGTAATATTTAATATTATAAAAAATAAGAGTAGGTATTCGCTTATATTAAAGCGATTGAGATTACATAAAAATGGCACAGGTAAAATAGCACCGTAAAATGGCAAAAGTGGATAAATAGGAAAAATGGCACAAGGGAAAGATATAGATCATCAATATCTAAAAATCTGGGATACATAAATGGAAAACAAAGAAGTTTGTCAAATTAAAAAGAAATAATATTTATATTTAAAAGTAGATGAGGACCCTTAGGTATCCCTTCCCCTAAAAAATTGGATTTTACTGTTTTTAGGTGATTACGTGTGAACATCCCTGAAAAAAAAAACAACAAAAGAACAATTATTTTAGAATTTAAAGTGGACCATTAGTTTCGCATATAAATTTAACATAAAATGATCCACCATTTCCTGCCAATTTGAACGTTTTAGGACAGTTCATTATTTTTTTCATCTCTAACTCTGAGTCTGACTGGCAAAATCGTGATTATGTTTATAAATAAATATAAATAATTAAAATTAAACAGACCGGCGAATAGTAATTTGTGTTCTGTTCTCATAATGAAATAACCCTCAACAATTTGTTTAAAAAGTTTTAAAAGAAATTAATTAAAACAAAGTGTTTCAGGTTATTATTAAGTTTATTCCATTAAGTTTAAAAATGAATATAAATAAGTAAAAATAAATAGACCGGCAACAATAGTAATTTTTTCGGATTTTTGCAGTTCAATTTTACCAAACAATTATTATATTATTATTTTTTTTGGGGGGGGGGGGGTCAGTGTTAGGCCTTACTCTACAAATTAATACCTCCCCCCCAATCCAATCTTAAAACAAACAACGTAAATAAATCGGTGTTATTTTTATTATATAATTTGTGGTCACAAAAATCAGACCAAAATGTTAAATTCCTATTCGCCGACTGGGGGACATTATTTTAGATTTACACACCTCACATTGATGTAACAATCGGCCGGCATCTTGAGTGAAAAAGTTCAATTTTACTACTTTATCGTTCTGTTCTCGGTCAGTGACTGAGAAATTGTTCTAGACTGAGGTAATTTTTATTCAAATCCAGAATGACCTTTTTGGGGGAGCTCGGTTTGAGCCACATCAAAAACCGACCTTGCGTCCAACTCAGCACTTGTAGAGTTCATGTAAACAGAAACAGCAGATTAAATAATGAAATACAAAATAGCTAACAGTCGAGAAATCGTAAACAAAAAACAAACAAATGCCCTATACTAAACGTAATAGAATTTATTTATCTACCGCCCTGTACACATTAAACGTGTTGAAACTTTTTTAGTTTTTTCATTTCAATTTTTTAAGCTCTCCTTACGACACACAGGAAATAAATCATCACTTGTCCCTTTACTACGTTCCTGAAAAATCCTAAACAAAACTATGACTACCACTAATCCTAAGTTCGGGGATGGAGGAGCTTGCAACTGGGACTTGGAGGTAGTAGTAGGATAAGTGATTTTTGACAACTTTCAAGCAACAAGCCGTCATTTGTTTTTGTGTGTAAAGACCGCTTTGAACGAAATAATATATATATTTTTTAAATTGAAGACAGTTTATGCACGTTAAAAGTATACCAGTCGGTAGATAATTAAAGTCTTCTGCGTTTGCTATAAATAATTTGTTTTTATTATTGTTGTTTTCTTTTTGATGTTTTAAATTTCCCGACCGTTAAATATTCTGCACTTTTACTAAGCGAGTAGATACTTATTTTAAAATATTAAGTAGGGGTGCTGAGCTCTTATTTAAAACTATAGATGCGAGAACCTTCACACACACGAAAAAAGAAAACATGTTAATATTGGGTAGACTAGCCCAATTTAAAACTAAAGTTGAGATAACCTCCCCCCCCCCCTTTTTACATAAATTAGAAAAGTCGATTTTCTTTGCTTCAAAACAGAGTAAATACTTATTTTTAAATATGGGGGAGAGGTGTTTAGCCGTATTTCAAACTAAAGGAGAGGGGGGTTCTAGCCTGCCCTCATAACACGACCCTCCTGAACAATGCCAATTTTCCGTTACCGAATTGATCTTGCTTTGTGCCATTTTTTTCCTATTTATTCACTGGTGCCATTATTACTATGCTATTTTTAGTGAGCACCGAAGCGGTTACCCCACATATTTTATCGACTAATTTGTCTGATTTGTAATTGGTTAGGGTTAGGATAAGTGTTAGGGTGATTTGTCTGGTTTGCGGTGACTAAAAATGAAAAAAGTCTGAATTTGGTGTTACCCCACATATTTTAAGGAGATGACACACACATGACGCGTTTTTTTAAGTGACGCCTCAGTTCAATTTTCTTGACATGCGCTGCTGCTTCATATACTAGCAATGCTACCTGGCGTTGCCTAGGGCTCTCTCTTCCTGGGTTGTCTCATTCAACAGTTCCCTCTCCCTGTTGTAACCTTCTTCGGTGAAAACTGTCTTTTCCCTACCACTCTTTCATTGCACGGGGTAAAATATGATATATTTCTATTAAAAGTACTGTAACAGGACCCTACACGCCTCTCTGACTCCGTGGGTATCGTTGGCCACTCACGCACAGGTGTTTGATATCCTGGTCGCGATGCCACTTATAACTGGGTATCCCACTCGTCTCTCTGTCTCGCTGCTCACACTTCTGGTTCTCTACAGAAGATCTTGCCAGACCGTGAACACTCTTCAGCCGATCGTCGTAGTGGCGATAAAAAAATATGTCGATCAAAATTCCTCTAGGCCGGGATGATGATGATAGTGATGAGGACTTCGTCGATCTAGTATACTTCTCACGTTGGAACTGTTTATATCAGCGAACGATAACTGAGTGATAGCAATCGACTGACTCTGTGAAAGCAAGGATTATTCAAGCAGAACAAAGCGAATTGAATAATCGTCAACAACTCGGCAGGGTCTTTTTGTAGGAAAAGTAATTATTAAACAAGGTAAAAGAAAAGAATTGATGTTACATTGAATTAAAGTCTACCGTATGATAAATGACTGTTGTGCTAAATTATTTCGTTGTCTCTATGTGCGTGTGCGAATCCGTTTACAACGATTATTTTCACAAGTTAAACTTATCTAAAGAAAACGATGGTGAGTTACTTTGCCACACACGCCTTGAATCGGCGTGCATGTTTCAGACGTCCGACCTCTCCAACGTCTCTCTTCGTTTTTTTTTTCTCGGGATCTCACTAACGTACTTTCTCTTATTGAAATGTCTTGTCACACCCTCCCTTTCTCTAACATATTTCTCTATGTGTTTCTTCCTCTCTCAGGGGTTGGGGGGGGCGTTCTCCTTTCCACGACACAGATAAATGAGATTTCTCTCTGGTTTTATCACTATTATAAAAATTATTACTCTTGGTTTTCTCGTCAGGTGATCGTCATCCATCTGCCTCAATTAATGAATACAGGGTTAGCTGATTATCTTGCCACCCTTGCGATCTCCAAGTGTTGACTTTTTATTAGCTTTTTTTGGTGATTAAAGATTTTGCCCAAATTCTGATCTCCCATCTGGTTTATACTTATCTGTTTCCACGATTATCAAAACTGACAATTATATGACTTTTCGTAGATATCTATTTTCTCGCCGTGTTCTGTTAGCCGATTCATGTCAAATATATGTACTAGTCTTATATCTCCACTTCATTTCCAAGTTGGGCTTAGCATCGTCCCCAAGATGCATACTAGTGCGTAACTAGGGAACCCAATCCCTGTCAGCCCCGGCTACTTTGTCACAGTACCACCACTGTCTGCCTCTTCAATATATGTACGTATCTCTACCACAGTGTACGTACACCGCTCCGGTGCGCCTACTTTATACGTACCTTTCTCTACTCAAGGTGTGCATACTATACAGTAGGTATCACCGCCCTGGATTGCATACTATATACGTACCTATCACCACCATGGTGCACCTACTATATACGTACCTATCTCAGCCCCAATGTGCTTGCTATATATGTATGTATCTCCGGCCTGGTGTGCATACTATATACATACCTATCTCCGGTGTGGTGTGTATACTATAAAAATAACAAATTCTGTGTTGGTGCGCATATTATATACATAGCTATCTCTGCCCTGGTGCGCATATTATATATGTACCTATCTCTGCCCAAGTGCGCCTTCTATATATGTATCTCACTCTGCCCTGGTGTGCATTATATATATGTACCCACCTCTAGCCCGGTGTGCATACTATATACTTACCTATATACGCCCGGTGCACATGCTATATATGTACCTATCTCTGCACTGGTGTGCATACCATATACGTACCTATCAGAACCCCGGTGCACATACTATATACGTACCTATCTCAACCCAGGTGTGCATACTATATAATACCTATCACCGCCCCAGTGCACATACATAAGAACTCATATTAATGCGTCCCAAAATCGTGTTCATTCATATTTTGTCACTATCATGAAACATAACTCATATTAATGCACCCCTGTTGTATCAAATAACCCAGATGTTGCCTTTCATGAAAAATAAGAAGAACACGTATTACATAGAGGCACAATACTGCACAATACCCATAAAATGTATTCCATAAGAGTGCTACACTACACAAACCTTCTAGAAACGTATTTCATAGGGATGCTATACAGCACAAACCCCATATAAGAGTTTACCATGAGGCGATATAGTGCACAAGCCCCAAAAAGCGTTTTTCCCTAAGGGCCCTATATTGCAAAAGCCATAAAAAGCATTTGCTATAGGGCCGCTAAACTGCACAATCCACCAAATAGCGTTTTCCATAGTAGCGCTAAACTGCACAAGCTCCCCTAAAAACGTATTCCATACAGGCGCTGAAGTGCACAAGCCTCGTAAAAACGTATTCCATACGGGCGCTGAACTGCACAAACCCCAAATAAGCATTATTCCTAGAGGCGCTAAAGTGCACAAGCCCTAAATAAGCGTATTCTATAGGTTTGCGTTTATTCTATAAAAGCACTATGCTGCCCACGCCTTGACAAGCGTTTTCTGTAGGAACGCTATACTACACAAGCCACCTAAAAACGTATTTTTTAAGGGCGCTAAACTGCACAAGTGTTTTGAATAGGGGAACTATACTGCACAAGCCCCCAGAAAAGTGTTTTCCATATGGGTGCTATACTGCAGAACCCCCCGAAACGTGTTTTCTATAGGGGCGCTATACTGCACAAGCCCCAAGAAAACTTTTACCATGAGGGCTCTAAACTACACAAGCCTCCTTAAAACGTAATCCATAGGGACGCCAAACTGCATCAGCCCCAAATAAGTGTTTTCTATAGGAGTGCTAAACTGCACAATCCCCGAAAAAGCGTTTTCCATAAGGTAGCTATACTAGCGAAGCCTCTAAAAAGCCTTTTCCATAAAGGCACTATACTGCACATGGCTCTGAAATGTGTTTTCTATAAGGGCGTTATATAGCACAAACCCCAGAAAAGTGTTTTCCATAGGTGGGCTATACTGTACAACTCCTTGAAAAGTGTTTTCCATGGGAGCGCTATACTACACAAGCTCATTAAAAACGTATTGCATAGGGATGCTAAACTGCACAATACTTAAATAAGCGTTTCCATAGGGGCGCTATACTGCACAAGATCCCGAAAAGTGTTTTCAATATAGATGCTTTACTACACAAGCCCCGGAAAATCGTTTTTTAAGGGTGCTATATGCACAAGCACCCAAAAAGTGTTTTCCTTATGGGCGCTATACTGAACAAGCCCACAGAAAGCGTTTAGCATAGTGTTGCTAAACTGCACAAGCCACATAAGAACGTGTTATATAGGGGTGTTATATTGCACAAGCCCCCTTAAAACCTATTCCATAGGGTCGCTATACTACACTAGACCCTGGTAACTCATACTATGCTCCCCTGTCATATCAAAGTAGAAAAATCATGTTCATTCATGTAGCGTCACTATCATCAAAATAGATCTGATATTAATGCGACCCTGTCGTATCAAAAACACAAAATAATGTTCAGTTATGTAGTGTCACTCAAGAAAAAGAAAAAGAAAATACGTAAGAAAAGAAAAAGTAAAACAACCTTTATCTTTAAAACCCTTGTAAGAGTTTGTGACATTTTTGTATTATATGAATGTTCGGCGCGAACGCAGACCCCCACAATAGTATTGTACAATCTTTGTTCAAGAACAACCATACTTTACTGATGTTATTGTACTTTCAGAAATATAATTGACGCTAATTCACCAACGTTTTTTATAAAATTTCAACCCTCTCACGGCTCAACACTGTATGAGCGTCTACATATTAGAAATTCTCAAATCATCTTTGGCCTTTTGGCGGTCTATGGGACAGTCCTGTGCAGTTCTAGCAGGTCCACCCTCCCAGGCTTTGCGTCCCCTTCTTGGGGAGGAGTAAGTTTATTGCTTACTGCCTGAGGCGCCCTTACCGAGGAATGCCGACGGGGCTGCCAAGGCAATGTTTTAAATGGCCAGAGTGCTCACCTCTCGGGCGCTGGCTTTTCAAATCTCATTTTCCCGACCTTGTGTCACATCTTACCTTGTGGGAGTAGATAAATTAGATGAAAGAAAATCATCTTTCTTAGCTTTTTGGCTAAGATGAAAGTGTAGTATCTGTTCTTGTCAATTTATTTTCTTCTTGGCGTTTTGCCTGAGATCAGTGTAGTTTCTAGTCCTATCCTGTAGGTTTCGATCCTACACTGTAATCAAACAGCAGAATATCATTCAGTATCTTCTATTTCCTTAAACTAAAGTGTAGTATCTGTTCGGTTCACATTTTTGTAATCAAAGATGAAAATTACATTGACAACTATCTCATCTTTTGAGATCCCTCCCAGGCTTTATCTCACGGCGAATGTGTACGCTTTCCCAGTCTTTATCTCATTCTCCCATGTCTCACCTACCAGCGAATCCAAATGTTTTTGCCTGAGGCGCTCCTACCGGCAAATACTGATACCCTCTCAGACTTTTACCAGTGAATACCTACACTTTCTCAGGTTTTGTCTGAGGCATCATACCGGCAAATGCAGACAGTCTCACCCTCGGCTTTTGCCTGAGCCCGCATATTCCCTCTGATGTCATTTCCAGTTGAATTTTAACAATGACTCGCAAGAATGAGTCAGCAAAATTACTACATATTACATTGATTTTCAAATCATTACATAATAACGTTGAATTCACGAAAACCGGCCCAGTTGAAACTCTTAGAAATCAGGGGACGTAAGTGCGTTTGGCAATGGCATAATTGTCTCCGGTTACGACAAGATGACGGTCTTCGAACTGTTCCCGAAAAATGGAGTTTGCTTATAATTAAAGTTCTACTGGATAATTTTCCCTTCTTTTGGTGACGACACTTATTTAAATCTGTTGCGTACGTATATAATACTGTTTTTTTTTGTATTGATAATTTAATACGCACGTTTCTCTGTACAAGAACCTTAACTTTTTAAAATGTAAGTACAACAACCGAAAGTATAAGAAAATATATATAGTCAACTTTTACGAGTCCGAAAACAAGGGGTCACCACTGTAAATAAGAATAATATAGGAAATGAAAGAGAATCTTTATATTATTATTTAAGATCTGTTGGGACAAAATTATACCAAATGTGACTGATTACTAATAAATGTATATTTTAATCCAGTTTCATTATCGACACAATTTATTTTAAATGAGATACAGTTTGGAAATTGGATAAAAACTATTTATTTTGGTTTAACTACTAATTTGTGAGTTAGTAACAAAAACGAAAATGGCTATTTTGTTCAGAATAGGTATTTACGCAAACGTTAAATAATTAGGTAAAGCCAAATAAATTGATTTGATACGAGAGTGGAAAAAACAAAAAACAAAAACAAACAACATCTCACTCGCCGGCTCACACCAACTGAAGCTGGTTTCCCAATTACATCGGAATTTAAAACACACTAATGAGGCTAATATTATTAGCGAAATATATGTATAACTATAAACTATAAAAAAATGACAGTTTATAGAAAAAAAAAGAAAAAAAGATCGGTTCGATTTTGTCTTTTCTTTTAAATAAAATAAATATTGCATCTATTACCAGCTTTGATGGTAGTTAATTTACCACACTTCTTTTTTACTAAATTTCATTCAGATGCTTAAAAAAAGTATGAACCTTTCAAAACTATAACAGTCCACGTGCTGGCGTGCTTTCATACGAGAGTGGAAAAAACAAAAAAAAAACAAACGACATCTCACTCGCCGGCTCACACCAACTGAAACTGGTTTCCCAATTACATCGGAATTTAAAACACACTAATGAGGCTAATATTATTAGCGAAATATATGTATAACTATAAACTATAAAAAAAATGACAGTTTATAGAAAAAAAAAAGAAAAGAAGATCGGTTCGATTTTGTCTTTTCTTTTAAATAAAATAAATATTGCATCTATTACCAGCTTTGATGGTAGTTAATTTACCACACTTCTTTTTTACTATATATATATATATATATATATATATATATATATATATATATATAATTAACATGTTACAAATATCCAGGGGGTATAAATCCGAAGGAAGTTGAAACCGGGTTTATGAGAGTGCTCAATGAAAATTCAGAGCAAAATATATTTTTTGTTGGTGATTTTATTATTCCATTAATTGCAACAAAATATCACTTGTTGGGGTCTCCCCCTCCCCTCTCATGTCTTCGCTATAGACAGAGCTCCATCTCCGTCCCCCTCCCTGTAATGCATCTTCAATTTCCGGTTGAGGTTGAATTTAAAATCTTTGCCATTTGGATTCCATTGTCGCTTGAAAAGTTGGCGTTCATTGTGAGCGGTAAGGAAACAGCATATATTTTGTCGCAATTAATGGAATAATAAAATCACCAACAATATATATATATATATATATATATATATATATATATATATATATATATATATATATATATGAATAGAATTTAACTTTTTAACACATTGCGTATTTTGAACCACACCTAGAGTAAGTGTAGCATCGTAGTGACTAATGATTCTAGCAAAGAGTATGATAGACAGAGATGAACAACGACATAACACTCACCACACTTTTGATGGCCTTGTGCTTAATTTGTTTAAAATTTAAATTATATTTTTTATTTATATACATATAAAATAATTAAAAGTGTAATATCTGTTCTGATACTACACTTCGTCATCTTTGTTCTCTGTCAGTAAAGGTAAATGAGAAATTATTCAAGACTGATGCAATTTTAATGTGTCCCAATCCAGAGTGCCTCTTTTTGGGAGCTTGATTTTCCTCACATTACAAAGCGAACGTCTGTCTTACTCTGTATTGTCCTCATTGGGAAAATAAAAGTCCACGAAACAACGTGAAGTTTATTTACTTCAACACAGCAATAACACAACTTTTAAAATTTTTTATTTATATGTAATAATGGTCACTCTCGGGTAAATCATATGGTGTTCATAACTGATAGAAACACATCCAATAAATGTAACCAATCGTGCAAAAATGTAAGGTTCAACCAGTATTTTGTGTATTTTTCGATTTCTGAGCGATTATCAGGGGCCAGGGATACACGTTCATTGCTTATTGATGCCATCTTCCTTTTCGTACTTGCTGAACACTATGTTTTTTTAAGAAAAAAAACGCTTTAAAATAAGTTGAAACATAAACAAACTTACAACGATATGTAGAAGAGTAACTCATCCTGCCTTTGGTGATATTTATTTGTTGCCTAATTGTTTTTTCACCTCTTTTTTGTTTTGTTCGCTCTTGTAATAAATGCCCGAAAATGCATATAAAATTATGACACAAGGTCGTGTTTTAATGTAAGGAACATCCAGCTGCCCCCAAAAGAGGCACTCCGGATTTAAACAAAAAATAAAATTGGCCCAGTCTAGAAAGATTTCTGACTATATTTTACTGTACTTCATCTTTTCTGTCTTCGGTCAGTGGAAGAGACATCCGGGTATTTTTAAACTGAAGCCAACTGTACAATAAAAGGGGTTAAGAAACGAAATATGCAACAAGTAAATGTTACCAAAAGCAAGTAAAGTTGTTATTGTGCCATACCTATGGTGAACATTTGGACTCGTTGATTCTCAATGAATACTGGAAGCATTACGCCTATCATTTGTTGGGCTGAGGTATACTGTCCTGTGTTTTCCTAGGAGGTGCACCCTCCCAGGCCTTGCCTCTCCTCTTTGGGAAGGAGTAAGTTTATTGCTTGCTGCCCGAGGCGCCTTGACCGGGGAATGCCGACGGGGTTGCCCAGGCTATTTTTTCTAGGCCAGAGTTTTCCTTATTTAGGGAAGCTGGTTTGATCCCCCACTTTCCCGACCTTGTGTCACATATTGTTGTGGTGGGAGGCAATTAAATACCGTTGTGTCCAACCCAAGCCCGATCAGTCTCTCATTAACTCTGGTTGATTGAGGACGTCGGGATGGGGTAATACCGCCACCGGTAGATTAAGTAGATTTTGTGATGCCTCTTCATAAAGACCTGTAGACAATCGATTAGACGTAGTACTCTCGTGCACCCCAGATAAGGTAGCATGCAAGTAGTTTCATAAGATTTATGGGTGCTGGTAAATCAACCAAGTCACAATCATTCCCATGTGGAAAAGTACCATTTGCATATGCTTCACTCAAGAAAATTAACCCTTCTTAATTTGTGTTACTCGCTATCACTCACTCGTACTGGGCAATGTACATAATAACATGTTGATAGTGCTTGAAATTTGCATTCGAGACTGTGTTTCAATATTGATCAGACACCCGACTGACTGTTCGGTCAGTTTATATCATGCCGTTATATTTGACTATGGGTTGTAACGATTTCGATGCTTCTGATGAAACAGTGTAGAAATTAGTAATTGTTTACCTCAACAATCTAATGTTGGAATGTGGGAGGTATCGTTTCCAGAGTGTTCCGTTAAGACATACACTGAACCTGATGAATCACACTGATACGAGGTCAGGTGGCTTGCAATAGTGCCGAAGCTGTGCTACGTTGTGTCGGCCTTGTCCCGGAGACTAGCACAAAAACGTCTCACCATCATTTCCAACAAGGTTGCCTTCATCGTACGAAGCTTCTCACATACTCGCCAGAGTTTTGATTAAATAATGAGAGCATCAGCGTAGGCCAATGACTCTTAAATCACTGATCCGATTCGGTAATTGAATTTAGGAATTGCGTCAGAGAACCTCGTATATAATGTTGAATAGCATGATAGAGGTTTAACTTTCCTAACCAAGCACACTAAACGCTCTGTTATAAGTCATCAGAATATAGTGAACCAGGGCAGCAAGTGCGCTAAAACTACAGCAGATCGAGCCATGTTATCACCAGAAATCTATGTCCCACCAGGAAGGACCCAAGCGGTATTCTTCCTATCATGGTTGAGTTCATGCAGGTGATTCCGTCGCTGGTGTTGGGTTAAACCTTTTACCAACAGAGAACTCAAGACCACAGGAACACATGAAGAGCCCCACCCCCATTAAGCAACGGAATCTATGCCTTCACCACAAAGAGCGAAGGAGCAAAAACTACAGACCTATACCAGTAAAATGCTTACCTACATTGAGGCTATCAACAAGACTTACTGCGGATTGTAAGTACGGACAGACTCGAGAGGTGTGAAATCTAGACCCGAATTCCTAGGGCCATCGAAAGATCACTGAACATCAGTATACAATATGAACTAAAAAACTACACAACAACGATCACACAAACAAAAAAGAAAGAAGCAAATAAAATTATTTTTAAAATAAATCATTAAGGATTTTTTATTATGGTTTCTATGTAATTTAAAAAATACCAAAAAAATGTTTATTTTCTGTAGCATTTTCAGTTATTCGTTTTCCGTTTCAGGTATTAGGTTTAATTCTGGCTGTTTCTTTCAATAATCTTAAAATATAAAGATTTCCCATAGAAAATGTATTCTTAAAAAACATATTCTGTTGTTGTAAAATATTTATTAAATAAATTAAACATTTCACCGTCATTTTGGAAAAAAATTGATTTCGATCGATTTTATAGGAAAATATGAGAATTTCATTGTTTCGATTAAATTTTTCGCTTTTTTAATAAAGAGATTTGTGTGGGGGTCACTTAGGTATTATTATTAGTCACATCTTGATACTTATTGCAGAAACGTTAAGAGACTAACGAACTTCTAATCGTATTAAATGTCGCCATAAAAATTAATTTTTGAAATTCAATTTGTAAAATAAAGTTTTACATATTGATAAGATAATACAATGATTAATCTTTGCTGATTTCTGGAGTTGTGAAAATATTACATTAAAGAGGATTAATTGCGAAAATCTCTTCGATGTTTGAACTTTGCGAAAAGACGTCGATTAAAATAATATGAAACTATCATTTTTCTTTCCTCATTTATTCCAGAGTGTCAATTTATTTTTTTGCTTTCCGGCTAGAATGATGACAATCTTCAGCCATCTCCTTACTAATTCCTGTAATATTTAATATCATATAACATAAGAGTAGTTATTGTAACGGTTAGCACATAGTTTTTAAGCGACCAGGGAAGAGAAAGGTAGAAGGTAATGAGACGGCTATATATATATATATATATATATATATATATATATATATATATATATATATATATATATATAAGTTTGAATATAAAGATGTTAGACACGCGATGTTTCTCCTATTTTGCGTTTTATGACCCCGAGCAACGCCGGGTGGCCTTGCCAGTATAAAATAAGAGTAGTTATTGTAACGATTAGCGCACAGTTTTTATCGAATTAATAACGGTTTTCATTAATTATTTGATTTTTTAAATAAACAAACGTCAACATACCAAGAAACTGATTTATCGTAATTTTATTTATATCGATAGAGATAACTTATGTCAACTTATATTTTAGATTTTTCTACAACAATTGATTTTTTTAAAAAAAAGAAGAGATTATTTATTTGTTTTGGAATCAAAATGAAGAAAACTTACAGGCTTTATTTTCACGCTGGAAAGTGCTTAATTTATTTCTAACTGCCCCATGAATGTCGACGGGGCTGCTCAGTAATTTTTGTAGACAATTAAGCGCGTATAATAGTGTGTCGGCTTCTAAAAATCACACACGAACTTGTTTGGAAGAAACAAAGGAAAAAAAACACTACAAATGCAATTTGATTCAAAAAATTAACGGACGAAACTCCATTTGACTCCACAAAATAACACTTTTCCTCTCTTTCTTCGTTTTACCTTTGATTATATAAAATCTCTATATAAACTCTCTATATTAACTACGTCGTTGTTTGTTGTTTTTATTGTCAAGTCACGTTTGTAAGGCAGATGCGAAATGTTGTCCTTTATTTGAATGGGAAAAATCCCAATATTCTCATCTTTCAAATCGTAGACAATTTTAAACATCGCTTGATTAAGCTATTTCGTTTTTTGTGGTTGTTGTTGGTTGGAAGACTACATATTCAGTTTTCATGTGGTTGGTTAGATGATTGATTAAGACGAAAGTCAGGATGATGAACATAACTTGATAGAGTTAAATGTATCTGGCCACATTTGATGGAAATTGAATATTCGATAAGAAATTCGTCACCATCCTTTAAGAAAGAATTCAACATCTCCACTACTAAATCTGCATCAGCTTTTATTCGTAGGGAACACTGGAACATAACGAGAATTGTATGGTAGGCTTGTTTTTGTCGATAACCAAATGCTGTATCCTTTTGTTCCATCCCAGCAGGACAGTTGTGACGAAACGACTGGAACATGGTAACCAAACGAGGACAACACATCCTATCATGACACGATCAACTCTGGAACTGGTTTTAATTGTATTTTTACCGCCAAACTTTGTTGGGGCATATTTGTCTTGAGTCTGTGCAGTGACGTCCTTAGTACTACATAGTTATAAGTCCAGGAATGAGCATGTGGGAAAGAAACCTAACCAAAACTAAACAATTAAACAAACAAAAAACAAGGATGTAATTCATGAAATATTTATTTAATGTTATTTTGCTTTATTCACAAATAATTAACGCCAATATTAATATTAGTTGAGTTTTGATTTACGTCCACTTTTAGGTACTCTTCCTCGGGGTGAGATTGAAATATTTGCGTAGGATTGTCATCGATTTTTCATTGAGTTGTTTACCCTAGTGTTGACAATAAAGTTTTATCACAACCTAAAATAATGGTCATTAAGTAAGAACGTGACTATCACCTCTTTTGAAGCATGGAAACGAAATCTCCACTATACTCTTCTTGTGAAAAACAATTTGGCTGCATTTCTGGTTCATGGGTTTTTATGTAAAAACACAACTTGCAGGACGGTGGAGACACATGGCTGCACAGAAAGATGTTCATCTTCAATTAATGTTTGGTCGAATTGTAACTTTTGCCTGATAGTTTAACAAAACGCTAATAGCAAATATTCCACCTCAATTAGCTCTATATTACAGTCCGTTCGCCATCATGTTGGCTTCCGATTGACATGTAGTAATTTTGTAGACTTTGCAAAGTCCAGTTAAAGTCTGGGAAAAGATGTGAGAACCTCGATCAAAGCTCAATGTGTTTGGTTAACCACCCCCGTGTGATATGTATTCTTATGGTCTCATGTTGGGAATATTTGTCTGAACATTAAGCTTCATCTCTCAAATTGATCAGTTAACTTTATCTTTCTCGTGGTCTCTTTGTCTTACCAGATTCCATGACAATAATTTATCTAGTCTGGTGGAGTTTCCAGCTGTGCTGATATTTGAGGTAACATTACTTGAAGAAGGTGCACAATTCCTTGTATAAAAAAGTGTATTAATGTGTTGAAAGGATCTTATTTGTACTCAAAATACCATGTTATTTTGAATTTGGTCAGGTTTTATTTGTAGGGAGAAGTATCCATATTTCAGCTTGTCATGACAAAAACTTGTACAAAGAGACAAACAGGTACTTAATGTGTTGAAAGAATCTTATTTGAGCTTAAAATTGAATTTGGTCAGGGTTTATTTGTAGGGATAAACCCTTGTACAAAGACCAAAGGTACTCAAGGGGGATGGTGTATAGTAGGCAGTGTGCATTTGCATGTCTTTTCAAAGTGACTTTCTGTGAAAATGATGATCCACACCTTGCAAAATAGTGATTCTACCAGTGTGTGTTCAGTTGTGTACTTCCAAAGTTGAATTCACTGAAAATATGAGTCCACACACAATAATAAACTCTTTTAAAGTGTGTCCACAAGTTTTTCTTCTGTGAAGATGATGCACACACTGTACGGGAATAGGGTTTCTCACTAATGTGGGTCTGTATTTTTTATATAGAGATTGAATTATGAGAAAAATATGTCCAACACACTCCGCAAGAATATGGTTTCCCTCCAGTGTGTAATCGCTCGCGTCTTAAATTTGACTTTCCTGTTTTAAATCTGCTATCTGTCTTTTACTACATCTCGGTCTTTCAGGTATTTTTTCTAAATATTTGAAAGATTTTTCTTTGTTCATTATACCATTTGCTCCTACTACAACCGGTATAATATTTCTTTCTTTCCGATACCATGTTGTTTTGAAATCATTCACAAAGTCCTTGTATGTATATGGTTTGTATATAGTGTATGTTCGCATGTGAATGTTTAAGTTGCCTTCAGTTAATGTTTTTTCGTACAACATATCAACTCTTTTGGGGTTATTTAATTCAAAATCCAGCATTTATATTTAAAGTTTGTATGCTTCAAATTCTTTATATCTTAAAATATTTATTTATGGTGTCTGGTTTGGTTGTTTTGTTATACGGCATATCACCACTTTTAGGGCTATTTAATGCCCAATGCATTTATTTTATTAAAAGTTTTAATTTCTTAAAATATTATATTGTTTTTGTTGGGTTGTTTTTATGGCATATCGACCTATTACGAATCCACTATTTTGGTTTATGCTTAAAGTTCTATATATTCTCAAGTATTTATTCATAGTTTAGTTGTTTTGTAGAGAAAAATTGCTGGTTTTGATTTAACTGTGCAGAAGATGATTGACTTTTGCATCACTGTTATATTAATACTATTGTTGTATGGGTATTGATATTGTTGTGAACATATTTATGTTTGTGGATGTATTGTGAATTCTTCTGGGTGTATTGTTGATAAGACAGGTTTAAAATCGAGTTTTGTATTTTATAGGCACTGAAACTAAATATCTCGTTGTAAACTATGTGTGTTCAGTGTTATTAAAGATAGTTTTTGTTTTGCTGAGTTGAAATGGAAGATTTCTCTCCATAATTTATCGGTTTAATTCTTCCTTTTATATTTTGATTTGGCGTACACTATCAACCATCAAGAGTACACTTTTCCTCTTAAGTCTACTTCACTCCTGTCTCCAATGTCTTGAATGGGAAGTAGTCTCGTTCTATATCATTAAAGGCTTCGGTTCAGTGTGTTTTCGCATGTGAACTTTCAAAGTCACCTGGTAGGAAAATGAGGATCCACACATTTCACAAGAATGAGGTTTCTCCCGAGTGTGTGTTCGCATGTGAACTTTCAAAGACTCCTTGTGTGAAAATGATGATTTACACACTTTACACGGAAAAGGTTTCTCCCCAGTGTGTGTTCTCATGTGACGTTTCATGTTTTTCTTTTCTGAAAATGAAGATCCACACACTTCACAAGAAAAAGGTTTCTCCCCAGTGTGTGTTCGCATGTGACATTTCAAGATTTCCTTTTGTGAAAATGAGGATCCACACACTTCACAAGAAAAAGGTTTCTCTCCAGTGTGTGTTCGCATGTGAACTTTCAAAGACTCCTTGTGTGAAAATGATGATTCACACACTTCACAAGAAAAAGGTTTCTCCCCAGTGTGTGTCCGTATGTGAACTTTCACATATGCCTTTTTTGAAAATGACAATCCACACACTTCACAAGAAAAAGGTTTCTCCCCAGTGTGTGTTCGCATGTGACGTTTCAAAGACTCCTTGTGTGAAAATGATGATTCACACACTTCACAAGAAAAAGGTTTCTCCCCAGTGTGTGTCCGTATGTGAACTTTCACATATGCTTTTTTAAAAAATGACAATCCACACACTTCACAAGAAAAAGGTTTTTCCATTTTTTTTTCAGTTTAATAAATGTAAAAGAATCCACTGTCATCATTCAAATATCAATATATCCATCTCATTAACAATTACTTTTGAGTAGCCTTTGGCCTTTATAAGTGATGACACATTTAAAAGAATTGTTATATTTACATCAGCAGAGTTCTCCTCGGTATGAAGAATTATGTATAGTCATTAATTGAATTTACTTCTTCAGATTCACTTCAACTAACATCTGTGAATAAAAAAAGAATATTATGATATTGGATAACATTTAGACATATATGTCAATATATATATATTCATATACACGTACATATATGCCTTCACATATATACATAAATGTATGCATTAATATACACAAAGATATATGCATACATATATGTATGCATTTGTAGCAGTAGTATGTTCATAAACTATTTTATTTTGAGCAGAAATATTCTTTCAGTCACAGTAATTAATACATCATCCAATCTGATCACTGTATGGCTAGCACTTCCCTTGAAATATATTTATCTTTTCCACTTTTAGGAGTCATATTTTTAATGGCATGTTGGATAATCATGCAATGTGCTCGTCTCAACCGGGTAGAAGTACTGATGCATGCATGACATGTGAATGCAAGTTACAACTGATTGTGCAGATATACATGCGATAACCGCATCATAATTTCTTGTTGCATCACTTTCTTATTCTCCCTTTCATTTATTGGTTAAGCAATAATTAAAACTGAATTAAAATATACTAGAAGAGTTTGTCCTTATGTTTGGCTCAACAGTAAACCATACAAAAACAATACAATGGTAACCTATTTTTCTTTTCCCAAAAGTCTTACAAAATAAACGTCTAGCCTATACATATATATATATATATATATGATTATTATATTTTGTCTTAATGAGTCTTTTCTGTTGCTTATCCTGACAGATTAAAATATGTTTACCATAATGTTGTCTGTTCACCAGAAATTAAGAAAAAGAAACTAATTTGAAAATCTGACGAATAGCAAATAAGTGGAACAGTGTTGCACAATGAATTTATGACATAAGAACAGTAAATATTAATGTGAAGAAATTGATAATTAGCACATAATAAACTACATTGTAAAGTAACAACAAAAGATAAAATCATGTAGTTCAATATTTTTGACAAACTGATAAAGAGTTTTTAAAATAACTTTTAAAAATTTTAACATGGAATTTCTGATTCGCAATTGACCAATATAAATATTTCTGTGACAATAATTATGTGTAATAATTAAATTTAACTTTAAACATCCTATTTTCAAAAGGAGTAATCCTGAATTTTCAAGTGTAATAATTACAATTATACTTTAACATCTTTTTTTCAAAAAAGACATTCTACAATTTCAAGTTTAATAATGAAATTTGGCTTTTAAAACTTTATTTTTAAAAAGAAAATTCGACATTTACAAATGCAATAATTAAATTGAAGTATTACAATATGTTCAAAAAGAATAATCCTACATTTACAAGTGAAATAATTTAGTTAAACTATAAATATCGTATTTTTTAAAGAAAACCTTTCATTTATAAGTTTAATCATTAAAATTAGTCAAAAAATTAAATGAAAAAAATTAGGAGTAAAAAGTTAAATTCAACTTTCAACATCATATTTTGAAAAAGAATAATCCTACAATTTCCAGTGTCATAATCAAATTTAATATTTGAAATACTATTATACAACAAATAATCCTACATTTGCAAGTGTAAAAAGATACTCCCCCTTCCATCTAATTCCTTTCTCAAAAAAGTGACTCTCCTTCTGCAGTCATTCAGGGCCAAGCGGTCGACTGACACGATACTTCCCAATGTTAATCCGATGGAAAGATTAGCACTTTTAAAAATTTATTCTTTATTTTTTTTGTTTCCCTACTCTTTGCTATTCGCATTCCATTATCTCCAAATTTTAAAGTGTCTTATATGAATGTGCTTAATTCTTGAAATCCCACGCTGTTTTTGACTCTTTCTTATTTCTCTTACTTGCGAGAAGGAAACCTATCTTCAACTTCCTGTTCCCTCTTTAGTATACAATGAACTTATTCTATCTCTCTCTCTCTCTATATATATATATAGTATACAATGAACTTATTCTATCTCTCTCTCTCTATATATATATATATAGTATACAATGAACTTATTCTATCTCTCTCTATATATATATATATATATATATATATATACATATGGAAATCATTTTTTTTAAACCTGCGGGGACTAGGAAATACTCGACTAGTACACAGGCACAGGCTATTTTTACCCATCTCGGTGTGTTTGACCTGTAAGACCTTTTAAGGCCATCCATCTAAGAGAAGAAAATCTCTGACAATAAAACCTTGCTATCGCAGGCCCTTGCACTCCTTCTCTGTCTATTAGCCAGGTGCAGAGGTACCAGCGCTGGGACGCCTCTTAACACTCAGTGCATAGCCTTGTTTGTTTACCAGGACAATGAACACTGTTCTCTTTCTCTCTATTTGGTCAACTTGGGGAAAGTTTTTTCGTCACTAAGGCTTACATGACCAATCTGGCTCTCTCTTGTTCTGACAGGTTGAAGGTACAGGTTAGACAGCTTGTCTGGCTGCTGTTTCCGACTGAGAAGACAAGAGCAAAACTCTTGGGTAGTGCTAAGAAGGGCTGCTCCATCATAAGTTGCATAATACCGTTGGTAGTTGGATGTTCCATGTTGCGCATGGAAAGGGACCCTGCAATTATATTCGGTGGGCTTTCCCGAGGGCACAACCCCCATGGATCAGGTTGCGACTAATGGACTGGTTCTGTGAGCTTATTGGCACCAAATAAGCAGCCACCTTGGCCAACCCACTCTATAACCAAAATAAACATGTCATTACATGAAAATAAAATCAAAACTAAAACAGGCACCAACAAAAAACACTTTCGCCTCGCATTCACAAATATCCAGAGACTTAGAACCAACATCAACGATGTAGAAACCTTTCTCCTGACAAACTCCCCGGATATGCTAGTTTTAAGTGATACTAACCTTCAATCCTCAATCTCTCACCACTTTGACATGACTGACTACCTCCCACTCTAACGTAAAGACTCTGACAAACATATGCATGGGCTAGGAGTTTATATCTGGAACACCCTTCCCCTGACTAGAGAACATAGGTTAGAATCAGATGACCAAGACTACATGTGCTTTAGATTGACTTTACATAAGTTACTTATATATCTTATACCGTTCTCTTCGACCCACAACTGTACTCTGCTAAACTCTGAAAGCATAGATAAAGCACTCTCATTTGACTCAAATGCCCAGATACATGTATTTGGGTATTTTAATGCCCACCACTATGACGTGTTGGGATTCTCCAGCCTTACTGATGCAGCCGGCAACTTTACATATAATTTATCCTTAGCTCACTCCCTTTCTCAGACTGTCGATTTTCCGACCTGCATCCCCGAGTCTCACTTCTAGACCTTTTCTTGACCTCAATGCCCAAGGCTTGTGTGATGAAAGCTCATAGCCCACTCAGGAATGCTGATCAAATTGTGCTAATGACACATATCACACTAAAAAGTCGTCCAAATGCTGATAAACCATTGCTCAAAATAACTAGATACTACAATCAGGCTGATTTTGAGTCGATCAGAGATCACATCAGCGACGCCCCATAGAGGGAAACCTTCTTACTCCCTGCCGACAGTGTGCAAACGAATTAACTGAATGGATCAAAGCAGGCATTGAAGCCTATGTCCCCATGCGAAAATTCTTTAGCAAGCCCCACTCTCCTTAATGGTTCACCTCGGAATGTGCAGCTGCCATAGCTTAGAGGCAATAAGCATTCCGTAAATTCGGCTGCCATAAGTCAGCTACTAATAGAGATAAATTCATAGAGTCAAGAAATAATTGTATGGCTGTGATATGCGAAACAAACAAAAACACATTCAGTCACAGAAACTAGGTACTCGTGATTTCTGGAAAATCTACAATAGTGTACTGAACAATGGTCAATCAACAATTCCCCCACTATCAAACCACAATGATGTTGTTTGCACGGCCACTGATAAGGCTGAACTACTTGCCCAGCGTATCGCTTCAAACTCCACTTTGGACTCAGATAACCACTTCCTCTTCAAATGTTCATTGCAGACCGAAGTAAGGTCAGAGACATCATAAAAACCTTGACAGATCCAAAGCTTGTGGGCCTGATCTAATACCTGTAATAGTAATAAAGAAATGTTCTGCTGAACTGGCCCCTGTCCTCTCCAAACTTTACAATAAATGCCTAGCTGAATCTTGCTTCCCTCATAGCTGGAAAATTACCTCTATGGTACCAGTCTACAAGAATTCTGATAATAGAACCGATCCTCAGAACTACCGCCCAACCAGTCTACAGCATATCTTTGTAAAAATCTTTGAATCCTTAATCAATCTAGCAATAGTATGGCACTTAGTTAATGGTAAACTTCTTTCTGACCACCAGTATGGATTTAGACAAGCACGATCTACTGCAGACATCCTAACAGTCATCTCTGAACGCATGTATCATACACTCGACAAGGCAGAAGCTAGGGCAGTAGCACTTGATATATCCAAGGCATTCTTCTGAAAATACGCTCATGCAGTATTACTGGGCAATTTCTTAATATAATTAGATCCTTCCTAACCAAAAGAAAAATCCAGGTTGTCCTCAATGACCATTCATCTAAGCAACATGACATAAACGCTGGTGTACCCCAGGGATCTAGCCTTTAATTTTTATTGTTCCTGATCTATAAAACCATCTCCCTGATAACATAGAATCTGAGATTGGTTTATTTGCTGATGATATCACGCTTTACTCTCGCCATGTTGCAAAACAGACGCGATCATATCCGAGGCAATGGCTGAATCCTTAGAAAATTACCTCCAGGCTGTAGTGGATTGGGGTCATACATGGTTGGTAACTTTTAATGCCGCAAAGACAATCACTACAAGAAACCTCTCCAACCACCGTTTGTCATGACAAATAACACCCGACCTGAGAGTTCATCATTCAAACTCCTCGATCTAACCTTCGCAGGTAACATGAATTGGAACAAATACATTGAAAACATTGCCAAGTCTGAAGCAAAGGAGGTGGACTCCCTCGTTCGTGCCAGTAAACTCCTCACACCTTATGTTATCCTGTATCTCTACAAAGCCCCCATCTGCCCATGCATTGCATATTGTTGCCATATCTGGGCTGGTGCATCATCTACTAGTCTCTCCCTCCTTGTCAAGGTCCAAAAGAGTCGCCAACCTAATAGGTCCCTCACTGTCAACCAAGCTCCAGTCCCTGTTCCATCGCCGCAATGTAACATCCTTGTGCTTGTTTTACGAATACTTCAATGGATTATGCTCTGATGAATTGGCTACTCTGGTGCACCATCAACAGAAATTCACTAGACCAACTCGACAATCAACTAAATCCCATCCATTCACTGTGAAGGTCCCCAGATTTTGTAGAGCTTTCTACTTAAATAGCTTCTTTACTTGTGCTGCTGGCCTCTGGAACTCCCACCCTTCCCCCTGTTTCTCTGACAGTACTGACATGCAGAAATTAAAAACTAATGTAAACAGACATCTCGCTGCACAGATCCCAATTTAGGTTGACCCCTCCCAACCTTCTCCCTTTTTTTTCTCAGTAGCCCCTTACGTCTACAGTGGTGGGGGTCTTTGTTTGGGGTGAACTGCTTAAAAAAAATGAAATTTTTACTTTTAAAATCCTATTTTCATAAAATGTAATAATAAAATTTAACTTCTTAAATCCTATTTGAAAATGGAATTATACTGAATTTTCAAGTGTAATAATTAAATTTAACTTTTAAAATACTTTTAAAAAATCATATGTTTACAAACGTACAGATTAAATTTAACTGTTAAAATCCTATGTTACCAAAACAACAATCTTAGATTTGCAAGTGTAATAATTAAATTACACCCTTTAAATCAAATTAATCAGACAAAATGATACTATATTTTTAAGTGTAATAATAAAACTCACTTTCAAATTTTTATATTATATAAGAATAATGATCCTACATTTACAAGTGTAATCAAATTTAACTTTTAATATTCTATTATAAAAATGTATAAGATTACATTTACTAGTGTAATACTAAAATCTTACTTAAAAAATAATACAACGTTTACAATTGTAAAAATTAAACTTTTAAAATCTGATTTTCAAAATGAAAAACCATACATTTGCAAGTGTAATTACTAAATTTAATTTTTCAAATACAATTTACAAAAAGACTTATCGGACATTTACAATAATAATTATATTTAACTTTTTAAATCTTTTTTTCAAAAGGCATAATTTTATATTTTCAATTGTAGTAATTTAATTTAACTTTTAAAATACTTTTTTCAAAGAATAATCTACATTTGAATAATGAAATACTTTTTTAAAACAATAATCCTACGTATGCAAATGTAGTCATTAAACTTACAAATCTTTTAGACAAAATCATCATACATTTTAAAGTATAAGAATCAAATTTAACTTTTAAAATATTATTTTCAAAAGGCATAATCATATATTTGCAAGTGTAATAATTACATTTAATTTTTTAATACTATTTTAGAAAGAACAATCCTACATTTGCACGTGTTAAACTTTTTAAATCACATTTTCAAAAACAACAATTCTACATTTGAAAGTGTAGATATTACAGTTAATTTTGGAAATCATATTTTCAAATAAAATAATCCTATATTTAACCATGAAAAAATTCAATGAAAATTTTAAAATCCTATTTTAAAAGAATGATCCTACATAAAATATTTAATAAGTTTAAATTTATATATATTACATCATGTTTATTCCCATAAAATTTAATGAAATGCTACAGTAACTTTTAAAACATAATTTAAAAAAAAGTAATCTTACATTTACAAGTGAAATTATTAAATTATAATTTTAACATCCTATTTTCAAAATCAATAATCCTACATTAGCAAGTTTAATTATTACATTTAAAGTTTAATAACCTATTTTCAAAAATAATAACCCTACATTTACAAGTGTAATAATTAATTAATATTTTAAAATTACTAATCCTACATTTATAAGTCTAATAATTTGATTACATTTTTAAAAGTACTAATCCTGAATTTACAAGTGTAATAATGAAATAAAATTTTTAAAAGTACTAATCCTAAATTCAGAAATGTAATAATTAAATTAATTTTTAAAATGTACTAATCCTAAATTCACAAGTGTAATAATTAAATAGGGCCAAACGAGTTCATTCTTATATTCGTAATAGCCGTGATTATGGCATTTCCAAACACAAGATTTTCTTTTAATTTAGGCTGCACTATAGCGATCCTAATAGGTTGTGTATACTATCTTTCTGAGCGAGTAATTTCAAGAAGAACCTTCTGCCTGTTAATGTTAATGTCTCAGAAGGAGCTATTGAAACCACAAGCGCATTGTAGTGTCAATGCTATCCTTTTTTCCACATCGTTTGAAATATTTCAATTCTGTTTTTTGGTAATTTTGATATCATGATTGATTTCATCAGTAATTACTTTGCCTGTGGCTGTATTTATATTTAGTCCTTACTTGGAGCACACATTTTCTAGTTCTTTAGTGGATAATTGTAACTTTTAAAACACAAAAGACAGTCGCTGTCACATGATGTATGGCATATCTCTGTGATGATGAAACTGGCTCAAATTTGCAGTGTCATCCATTACAATTTCTAGAGTGTTGCAGAAGATAGTCAGGGACAAGATGAAACCCTGTCTCAAACATACTTCAAACTTGAACCAGTCTATTAAGTTGGTATCAATTAAACTGAAAATTATGTATCGTCATACATGTGTTTAAGGATATCTTTTTTGCCAATCGTCAATAAATTTTATTTTTTTTCCAATCTCCAAATTTCTACAGAGATTTTATGGAGCATATCTACCATCCTTTCACAATATTCTTTAAGTTAAACACAAAGAGTTTATTACTGCTTTACCTTCAGACTCAAGAATGTGAAGTGTATTTTCATCATGAAAGAAGTCAATACTGAGATGAGCTTGGAAATGTTCATTCCATAAAGTGATTACTTGATCTAATTGTACCACATTCTCACCAATATAATTTGTAATTAACGCATTTGACAAACAAAAGAGATTTTGAGGGATTTCTAGTTTATGTTTTTGATGTAATATCCACAAATTCCATTTATCTAGGACATTTCAGACGGATTACGGACACACTTCTTATTCATCCGAACTAAGGATCAGCTATCTCTGGTTAGCATATTCATTTTAAATGTTGTTCAGAAACTGCTATGATTAGGGTTTGTCATAGAGTGTTTACAGTAACATAAGCCACATTGACCAGGTACCAGATGTTTTTCAACATAGAGGTTTCTTTTTTTTTAGTGTTTAAATTACTTAATCCATGGCAGAAGCTTGCTCTTGTTCTATTAGCCATTGCCGGGTAGAAGTATTGCGCAAATGCAAGCACAACAAAATAAGAGAAGTAAATACGTGTGGAACATTTTTCTTTTAAATACTGAAAAAGACTATATCAGCTTTGTAGGTGTGTCTTGTATAGTTTCTGACTTTTATGTGGACACACACA
Source organism: Sepiola atlantica (assembly GCA_963556195.1). Lineage (NCBI taxonomy): Eukaryota > Metazoa > Mollusca > Cephalopoda > Sepiida > Sepiolidae > Sepiola > Sepiola atlantica. The sequence continues at coordinate 136,810,712 of OY744525.1, forward strand.
AATAAAATTTTGGAGAGAGATAACTACAAGGTCTTACAATGTATTTTGAAAAGATGACATTTTCGAGTAAGGGAAAGCTTTGTAACTGTGTCTTGTAGTGTTTCTGACTTTTATAAGAACACATACAACTTTTTACTCGTAGATATTCGAAAGCAAAGAAAAAATTATTTAACAAGAAATAAAATAAAATCAATGAAAGAGTAAACTTGGGTTATCTCCCTTCTTTATTTATATATCAGCCACGTTTCTTTTCTTTGTAAACTTTATTTGTCAGTGTTTTGTGTGTATGATTAAACCTGCTATAACTAACTGTATTCAAAGTTTGTTTTAATCTTTTACGAAAACATACTTTTTTTCCATAAAAATTGCTTGGGAACAAGGACAGCCTGGCCAAACCTATTTTACAGTAAATAATAAGCAAATGCATTCGCACAAACGTGGGATAAAAGCAATGGTTGACCTCTTTATTTTTACTTTTAATTCCATTACATTCTGTTAAAACGTGTTCTTGTGTAAAACGAATGTTTAAAGTCATTGTCTAATTTAAAAAATGCTCATTAAAACAAGCAAACTGTTTGTGCAAAAAGTAATAAAAATAAGTTGTTTGAGAGCGTGGGAATCATGCTAAAACCAAGTTAATAATAAGCGACCATACATTAAAAATTTACGATTGAGGGTCCTTTTTACCGAGTCAGTTAGAACCAGTTAAATAACCTTTTTGAATTTATTTTAGTTTGGCTGTTATAGGATTTTACTGAGTCAGTTAGAACTCATCTATATAAATAACCTTTTTAATAGTCTTAAAAATATCAATAATGTTTCTCCTAGTAAATTTGTGGCTCTCCATAAGGGGTTGTGCCTGCGCTGACTTCCAGGTAAATTCCACAGTAAATTTCAACTACAGATGATCATAAATTATTAAAGAAACGTTTTTTTTTAAACAGAACATTTAGAATTGTATTTTTATTTTAATAAAATAGGTTGTTAGCAAACAAATTATCAAATATGTTTTTTATATTTTTTATGAAAATATAACAAATCTTTAATTAATTGCTATGAAATATTTGCTTTAAAAATTATTTTAACAGAAAATTTATAATTGTATTTTTATGATGATAAAATAAGTTGTTCATGAAAATATCAAATTTTTAATAAAAAATATTTTTTTAAAATCAAATATGTTGAAATCTCTTCTGTTTATGAAAATATCACAAATGTTAATTAATTGCTGTAAAATATTTGCTTTAAAAAATATTTTAACAGAAAATTTAGAATTGTATTTTTTATAATAAAGTAAGTTGTTTTTTTCATGAAAATATCACAAATATTTAATTAAAAAATCTATTTTTATCAAGCAAATATGTTGAAATGTCTTATGTTTATTTTTTTATGAAAATATCACAAATATTAAATAATTTTTTTTTTATGAATCAAATATGTTGAAATATCTTTTTATTGATATAAATAAAGTATTCTATTTTGTGAAACAGCAACATATGTTTTGTATTTTTCATAAAAATATAATAAAATAGCTCAGTATTTTAATAGTAACTTTTTAAAGCATATATTTTGTTACAATTATTAAAGATTTGTTATATTTTCATAAACATATAAACAAACCTATATTTGATAATTTGTTTTGCTAACAACTTATTTTATTATAATACAAATACAATTCTAAATTTTCCATTGAAAAAAAAAGTTTATTTATTTATGATCATCCGTACTTGAAATTTACTGCAGGATAACCCAGAAGTCAGCGCAGTCGCGAACCCTTCTGGAGAGCCAAATTTGTTCTTAAAAACATTTTCTCTGCTGTAAAAAAAGCTACTTGTTCGTCTTTTTCCATAGTCCGTTTTTCACAACTTTTTATTGACCATTTTTTGTTCTTTTCTGTGTACACTTACAGGCTGCTATAGAATACCGTTTTTTTTTAAAAACAAATTTCAAATATTTTATATTTTTAGAGGGGGGATCAGTTTCCAATGTAAATTCAACGTAGACTGATCCCCCTCTTTTTGACCATCTTAATTTTTAAAAATAATCTGTTTTGGTGTACAATTACCTATCATGTCGATAGAGAATTCCGGGGTTTTTGAAAAAAAAATCAAAAATTTAGATTTTAAGACGGGGATCAGTGTTGAATGTAAATTTAATGTAGACTGATCCCCCTCCTTTTGACCATCTCAAATTTTAAAAATTCTTCTTCTGTTTACAATTATCTATCATGTCGCAAGAGAATTCCCAGTTTTGAGTAATAATTTTCCAATTAGAATTTTAGGAGGGGGATCAGTTTTGACCATGGTGCATGTGTTTTTTGTTCTTCATGGACCCATTTTTTTTTCTCGCTAGAGAATTCCATTAAATTTACATTGGAAACTGATCCCCCATCATAAAATGTAAAATATTTGGAAAAATTTCCACAAACTCCCGGAATTCTCTAGCAGCCTGTTAGGTAAGTGTAAAAAAAAAAAAGGTCAGTAAAAAGTTGTGAAAAACGGACTATGGAAAAAGATGAACCAATACCGGGATCAGTTTCCAATGTAAATTCAACGGAATTCTCTAGTGGAAAAAAAAGTTGGTCCATAAAGAACAAACAACACATGCAACATGGTCAAAACTGATCCCCCTCCTGAAATCTCAAATATTTGAAAAAAATATTCCCCAAAACTGGGAATTCTCTCGCGACATGATAGGTAATTGTAAACAGAAGAATTTTAAATATTTGAGATGGTTAAAAAGAGGGATTTCATTCTACTTTAAATTTACATCTTAAAATCTAAATTTTTGAATTTTTTTTCTAAAAACCCTGGAATTCTCTATCGACATGATAGGTAATTGTACACCAAGAAAGATTTTTAAAATTGAGATGGTCAAAAAGAGGGGGATCAGTCTACATTTTATTTACATTGGAAACCGATCCCCCATCCTAAAATGTAAAATATTTGCAATTTGTTTTAACAAAACTCCGGAATTCTCTAGCAGCCTGATAGGTAAGTGTACGCCGAAAAAAGAAAAAAAAGATGGTCAGTAAAAAGTGAACCATACCATAGTCCGTTTTTCACAAATACCAAAAAAAGTATTAAATAAATTATTAAATATTTCACCGCCATTTTGTCAAAAATTGTTTCCGATTGATTCAATGGGAAACTCTGAGAAATTTATTGTTTAAATTAAATATCAGATTATCGAAAAATAGAAAACTTTTTTCTAAAAATTAGTTTTATTTCCTTTTTTTATAATACAGATGGGGGTGCACTTAGGTATTAGTATTATTATTCAAACGATTCTTTAATAAAGAGACCAAACAAATGAATCTTTTTAAGAAGCTACCAACTAAAAAATAAAGCCCCCCCCCCCTTTCAAGAGAGACAACTTTTAAACCACTTCTGCTTCAAAAATTAACAAAATTAGATTGTGTAATTTATTATATACGATTTTATTATTAAGGGATGTTATTTTTTTATGAATAAAGTTTTCATAAATATACAAAATGTATTTTGATGGCCATTGTTGCAGACACGCTGCTGGTGTAGTACCCCGTGGTTTAAAAAAAAAAAAAAACTACAGCAGACTCCTTGTCGTGGGCCAGAGTTGTGAGTCTTAGAGAATTCATGAGCAAAGAAAACTTTAAAGAAAGGTTCACTCAAACACGTGTGAAAAGGGTTAACGCCTAAAGAATATGGCAAACCGAAAAGTTGTCTCCCATGGCAGCGGGGTTATTCTTAGCGGCCGACTAACTTTAACACTAGTGGTGGGAGCTTCATAAAAAGATCCAACGAAATTCTAATAGTATTAAAAGACGTCAGAAAAAAATACTTTAGTTAATTCAATTTGTAAAATAAAGTTTTAAATACTTACACGAAAATACAATGGTTAATATTTTCTTATTTCTTGAGTTGAGAAAATATCAGATTAAGGAGGATGAACTGCGATTATCTCCTCGATGTTTGGAATTTGTGAAAGGAAGTCGATTTAAAAAAAGGAAAATGTCATCTTACTATCCTCACTTACTGAAGAGCGTCAATTTCTTATCGTTTTACCTGTTTGTCTGCAGTCATCTCCTTACTAATTCCTGTAATATTTAATATTATAAAAAATAAGAGTAGGTATTCGCTTATATTAAAGCGATTGAGTTTACATAAAAATGGCACAGGTAAAATAGCACCGTAAAATAACAAAAGTGGATAAATAGCAAAAATTCGACGAGGCAAACATATAGATCAAAATCTAAAAATCTGCGATAAATGGAAAACATAAGTTTGTCAAATTAAAAAATAATAATATCTATATTTAAAAGTAGATGAGGATCCTTAGGTACCCCCCCCCCCAAAAAAAAAGGGATTTTCCTGTTTTTTAGGTGATTACGTGTGAACATCCCTAAAAAAAACACAAATATTTTAGAATTTAAAGTGAACCATTAGTTTCGCATATAAATTCAACGTAAAATGATCCCTCATTTCCGGCCAATTTGAACTTTTTAGGACAGTTCATTATTTTTTTCATTTCTAACTCTGAGTTTGACTGGCAAAATAGTGATTATGTTTATAAATAAATATAAATAATTAAAATTAAACAAACCGGCGAATAGTAATTTGTTTTCTGTTCTCATAATGAAATAATCCGAAACAATTTGTTTACAAACTTTATAAAGAAATTAATTAAAACAAAGTGTTTCAGGTTATTATTGAGTTTATTTCATTAAGTTTATAAATGAATATAAATAAGTCATAATAAATAGACCGGCAACAATAGTTTTTTTTTTATTCTGATTTTTGCAGTTAAATTTTACCGAAACAATTATTATATTATTTATTTATTTGTTGGCGGGGGTGAAAAGACTTAATCTACAAATTATACCCAGAAAAATCAGAAAAAAATGCTAAATTCTTATTCGCCGACTGGGGGACATTATTATAGATTTATACACCTCACATTCATGTCACAATCGGCAGCCATCTTGAGTGAAAAAGTTAAATTTTACTACTTTATCGTTCTGTTCTCGGTCAGTGAATGAGAAATTGTTCTAGACTGAGGTAATTTTAATTCAAATCCAGAGTGACCTTTTTTGGGGGGGGGGGGGGAGCTCGGTTTTAGACACATCAAAAACCGACCTTGCGTCTAACTCAGCACTTGTAGAGTTCATGTAAACAGAAACAGCGAATTAAATGATGAAAATGCAAAATAGTTAACAGTTGAGCAATCGTAAAAAAACAACAACAAACAAACAAATTCCCTATACCAAACGCAATAGAATTTATTTAGCTACCGTTCTGTATACTTTGGACGTGTTGAAACTTTTTTTTAGTTTTTTTCATTTCATTTTTTTAAGCTCTCCTTACGACACACAGAAAATAAATCATCACTTGTCCCTTTACTACGTTCCTGAAAAAATATAAACAAAACTATGACTACCACTAATCCTAAGTTCAAGGGTTGAGGAGCTTGCAACTGGGACTTAGAGGTAGTAGTAGGATAAGTCATTTTTGACAACTTTCAAGAAACAAGCAGTCATTTGTTTTTGTGTGTAACGACTGCATTGAACGAAATAATATTAATGAACAAATTGAAGACAGTTTATGCACGTTAAAAGTATACAAGTCGGTAGATAATTAAATTTTAGAGTTCATGTAAACAGAAACAGCAGATTAAATGATGAAAATACAAAATGGTTAACACTCGAGAAATCGTAAACAAAAAATCAAAAACCAAATGCCTTATACCAAACGCAATAACATTTATTTATCTACCGCCATGTATACATTTAACGTGTTAGAACTTTATTTTAGTTTTTTCAACTAATAAATCATCACTTGTCCCTTTACTACGTTCCTGAAAAATCCTAAACAAAACTATGACTACCACTAATCCTAAGTTTGGGGGTCGCGGATCTTGCAACTGGGACTTAGAGGTAGTAGTAGGATAAGTCATTTTTGACAACTTTCAAGCAACAAGCCGTCATTTGTTTTTGTGTGTAAAGACCGCATTTAGCGAAATAATATTAAAAAAAAAAAACGTGAAGAGTTTCAGCACGTTAAAAGTATACAAGTCGGTAGTTAATTAAATTCTACTGCGTTTGATATAAATAATTTGTTTGTGATTGTCGCTTTGTTTTTGTTGTTTTTGATTTCCCGACCGTTAAATATTCTGCACTTTTACTAAGCGAGTATTGATTTACTCCTCTCTAGAAGTTAGGCACAAGGCCAGTTTTTATCCTACTCCCACAAGTAAGATGTGACCCAAGGTCAGGTCGGGAAAGTGGGGTTTGAAAAGCCAGCACCCGAGAGGTGAGCACTCTGGCCATTTAAAAATTGCCTGGGCAGCCCCGTCGGCATTCCCCGGTAGGGGCGCCTCAGACAGTAAGCAATAAACTTACTCCTCCCCAAAGAGGGGAGGCAAAGCCTGGGAGGGTGGACCTCCTAGAACTGCACAGGACAGACCCATTGACCTGCGTACGTCAAGCCCCGAAGGACAAGACAATACCAGTATGGGGTGCAGTATCCATCGGAACAGATACTACACTTTGATCTTAGCCAAAAGCGAGTAGATACTAATTTAAAATTAAGGGTGCTGATCTCCTATTTAAAACTATAGAGGCGAGAACCGTCACACACACACCAAAAAATACTTAGAAAAATCAATTTCAGTTGCTTCAAAACAACAGAATAAATTTAAAAGAAAACAGGTTCATATTGGGTGGACTAGCCAATGGGGTATCTTTTACAATAGTCTCGCGAGTCAGGTTCAAAAAAGTTGTAGAACGTAAGCAAAAAAATGAATATGCAATGAATAAATGCGACGTACGTCGAGACTGGAAATGTTCCTGGTTAGCTATTCCATTTGTTTGTATTTTTTCGTAGGATAAATGGGTTTTTATAAGACATAAAAAAATGTTTTTTCTGAGCACCAATTTTTACTGATAAAACATGGCGTCGCTCGTCTTGTTTTGCCATCCTCGCTTCGGGTTCTCGTTGTTTTTTTTACCGGGACTCATAATCAAAGCGGCGTTTTTTGTTTTTTTTGGTTTGCATTTTTGAAATTTAATTTTATGAAACGAACATTTTAACGATCATTTTGGTTAGGGTTAGGGCTGAAGTTAGGGTTTAGGGTTAGGGCTGGAGTTAGGGTTTAGGGTTAGCGCTGGAGTTAGGGTTTAGGGTTAGCGATGGAGTTAGGGTTTAGGGTTAGCGCTGGAGTTAGGGTTTAGGGTTAGGGCTGAAGTTAGGGTTAGGGATGGGGTTAGGTGTAGGGTTAGGGTAAGGAATTTTTTAAAGAAACAACAAAGAAATTTAAACATATTTACATGAATATTTATGAAAGAAACAGAAAAAAAACATTACGGTGTGACGAATGGAAATAATATCTAAATGAAAGCACAATGACATGTAAATAAAAAGAAAATGATTTTATTCATTTTGCTTAAAATGTAGTTTTGTTTTGTTCTTTTGCTTGGCTGAAAAATGAAAAAATGCGCTTTGAATATGAGTCCCAGTAAAAAAAAAAATCAACGAAAATGAGGCTGCGAAAATGTGGAGAAGCCGCCGCCATTTTATTATTCCAGTCTGCGTGCGATAAAAATATCGATTTATAAAAAACAGCACTTTTAACAGATTATAATCATTAATAAATGTCACAGGTATGTTGGAAATCCAGTTTTATCGGCCACAGTAACTTTTATTTGTTGTATTTTTTTTTCAGCGTTTTCGTTTGAGGGTTATTGTAAAAGATACCCGCCCAATGTAAAATTAAAGTCGAGATAACCTACCCCCCCCCTACATAAATTAGAAAAGTCAATTTTCTTTGCATAAAAACAGAGTAAATACTTATTTTTAAATATGGGGGTGCCGTACTTAGCAGTATTTGAAACTAAAAACGGGAGGGGCTCTAACATGCCCTCATAACACGACCCTCCTGAATCATCCCAATTTTCTGTTACTAAATTGATCTTGCTTTGTGCGATTTTTTCCTATTTATTAACTGGTGCCATTATTACTATGCCATTTTTAGTGAGCACCGAAGCGGTTACTCCACATATTTTACCGACTAATTTTGTCTGATGTGTAATTGGTTAGGGTTAGGATTAGTGTTACGGAGATTTGTCTGGCTTGCGGTGACTAAAAATGAAAAAAGTCCGAAAAGAAAATCAGACAAATAAAGCCATTGTATTAATTTACCCTGTGACCACTTGTCAAATCAGACAAAACTATTCGATAAAATTTAGCAGCCATTTTGAGAGTTAACCGCTTCAATATAACCAGCAATTCTTAAGCAGTGCAAAGTTAGACACACAATCAGTCTTTAATGTTAATAAATTCAACTCCCCAAAAAGGATCACGTTGAATTGGGAGAAAAATAAAACATATACTCAGTAATCTAGACTGAGCCAATTTTTTTTTATACCTAAAGCAAATAAGAATATAAAGATATATACGAACATTTCCTGACCATAAATTATTTTCTCTTGTCAGGCGAGATAGAAAATTAGTCAATGGCGGACAAGAATTTGGTGATTTTAGGAGACACCATTTAACAAAAATAAAAATAAAATTATTTTCCATGTGTACCACGAACGCGTGAATATCATCCTACCCTTTTTACTTTAGAGTAGCTGCAATCAACGTGATAACGTGTAAGGCAGCACCACAGGAAACCAAGGAGATGACACACATGTGCCATTTTTTTAAGTGACGCCTCAGTTCAATTTTCTTGATATGCGCTGCTGTTTCATGTTCGGCTGCAACAAATCTTAGATGAGTGAGACCTACATCTCTGCACACGACAACAACCTTTAGCATGTAGCAGATCAGCTGATAACAACGACGATTATATTTGCACAATTGCACGAGTTTATGCAAACGAGTCTTATTTGAGCAGTGCAGCTGTAACTGCGTAAAATATAAACGGAGGTCCCCTTGAAAAATCTTGGACAAATTGAATTCATTGTATCTTTATCGGCCATGGCGAGATAAAGAAAAAAAAAAGTTTTTCCTTTTTTTTTTGACCGGAAAAGAAAAAAAAATTCTGTTTAAATAAACGAATGAAAAAATTCTGCTGACGAGAAGAAAATAAATTAGAAGTGACATGAGATGGTCACTCCTTCGCTATACGGGCTAAGTCCAAAGAAAAAAGGGGGATTCCTATCACTGACTTCACGTGCGGCCAAAACTGTATATGTATTAAACCATGTCACTGTAAGACGAGAGAAACCTAAGCAATTCTTCAATCAGAGAAATACATACATGTATATGTATAAAAGGAGGAGAGAGAATGTCTCTTTTACTTATGAAAAAAGTTATGTTTTTTATTATTTATTTATATACTAGCAATGCTACACGGCGTTGGATGGGCCTCTCTCTTCCCTAGTTGCCTCATTTAACCGCTCCCTCTCCCCGTTGTCACCTTCTCGCTGTTGCCTTTTCTCCACCACTCCTCTTCCATTGCACAGGTCAAAAGTATGATATATTTTTATTAAAAGTATCACCTCTGTCTGCCTCTTCAATATACGTACACATCTCTACCCTGGTGTGACTACTATACACGTAGGTTTTTTGCCCTGGTGTGCATACTTTATACGTACCTATCTCTACACCATGTGTGCATACTATATACGCACCTATCACCGCCACGGTTCACCTACTATATACGTACCTATCTCAGCCCCAATGTGTCTGCTATATATGTACATATCCCCGGCCCGGTCCACATACTATATAAATACCTAATACCGCGCTAGTGCACATACTATAGTCATAGCTATCTCTGCCTTGGTGTGCATACTATATATGTACCTATCTCTGACCCGGTGTGCATACTATATACTTACCTACATCACCCCGGTGCACATACTATATATAAACCTATCTCCACACTGGTGTGCATACCATATATGTACATATCAGCACCCTGGTGCACATACTATATACGTACCTATTGCCACCCAGGTGTGCATATTATATAATACCTATCTCTACCCTAGTGAACATACATAAGAACTCTTATAAATGGGTACCAAAATCATGTTCGTTCATATTTTGTCACTTTCATGAAAAAAATAACTCATATTAATGCACCCCTGTTGTATCAAATTACCCATATGGTGCCTTTCGTCCCATGTTCATGAAGTAGAAGAAAAAGAAGAAAACGTATTGCATAGAGGCACGATACTGCACACGACCCCTAAAATGTATTCCATAGGAGTGCTACACTGAACAAGCCCTCTAAAAACGTATTTCATAGGGATACTATACAGCACAATCCCCAAATAAGCGTTTTCCATAAGGGTGCTATACTGCACAAGCCATCGAAATGTGTTTTCCACACCAGCACTATACTGTATAAGCTCCCAAAAAGTGTTTTCTATAGGGCCACTATACTGCACAAGACCCCAGAAAACGTTTACCATGGGGGCTCTAAATTGCACAAGCCCCCTAAAAACGTAATGCATAGGAGCGCCAAACTGCACCAGCCCCAAATAAGCATTTTATATCGGGGTGCCAACCTGCAAGGCCCTTGAAAAAGCGTTTTCCATAAGGGAGCTATACTGCAGAAACCTCTGAAAAGCGTTTCCATAAAGGCACTATAGTGCACAAGCCCCTGAAAAGAGTTTTCCATAAAGGAACTATATTGTACAAGCCTCTGAAAAGTGTTTTCAATAAAAGCACTATAGTGCACAAGCCCCTGAAAAGTGTTTTCCATAAAGGCACTATAGTGCACAAGCCCCTGAAAAGTGTTTTCCATAAAGGCACTATACTGCACAAGCCCCTGAAAACTGTTTTCCATGGGAGCGCTATACTGCACACGCCCCTAAAAACGAACTGCATAAGGGTGCTGAACTGCACAAGCCTTAAATAAGCGTTTCCATAGGGGCTCTATACTGCACAAGTCCCCGAAAAGTGTTTTTAATACGAGTGTTTTTCTGTACAAGCTCCAGAAAACCATTTTTAAAGGGTGCTACGTGCACAAGCCCCCCAAAAGTGTTTTCCTTATGGACGATATACTGCACAAGCTCCCAGAAAGCGTTTAGAATAGGGCTGTTATACTGCACAAGCCCCCAGAAAGCGTTTAGCATAGGAGTGCTTAACTGAACACGCCACATAAAAACGTGTTCCATAGAGGTGCTATACTGCACAAGCCCGTAAAAACTCATATTATGCTCCCCTGTCATATCAAAGTACAAAAATCACGTTCATTCATTTAGCGTCACGATCATAAAATAGAACTCATATTAATGCGACCCTGTCGTATCAAAGACACAAAATCATGTTCAGTTATGTAGTGCCACTATCATAAAAGAAAAAGTAAAACAACCTTTATCTCTAAAACCCTTGTAAGAGTTTGTGACATATTTGTATTATATGAATGTTCGGCGCGAACGCAGACCCCAACGATAGTATTGTACAATCTTTGTTCAAGAACAACCATACTTTACTGATGTTATTGTACTTAGAGAAATATAATTGACGCTAATTCACTAAAGTTTTTACAAAATTTCAACCCGCTCACCGCTTGACACTGCACGAGGGTTTACATATTAGAAATTCTCAATTCAATTTGTAAATAAAAATGAAAGAAAATCATCTTTCTTAGCTTTTTGGCTATGATGAAAGTTAGGTCCTTCCCAGGCTTTACCTCACGGCGAATGTGTACGCTTTCCCAGTCTTCATCCCATTCTCCCATGTCGACCCTACCGGCGAATCCAGATGCTTTTGCCTGAGGCGCTCTTACCGGCAAATGCTGATACCCTCTCAGACTTTTACCAGTGAATACCTACACTTTCTCAGGTTTTGTCTGAGGCATCCAACCGGCAAATGCAAGAATAAGTCAGCAAAATTACTACATATTACATTGATTTTCAAATTACTATATAATAACGTTGAATTCACGAAAACCGGCCCAGTTGAAACTCTTAGAAATCAGGGGACGTAAGTGCGTTTGGCATAATTGTCTCCGGTTATGTGAAGATGACGGTCTTCGAATTGCTCCCGAAAAATGGATTTTGCTTACAATTAAAGTTCTACTAGATAATTTTCCCTACTTTTTGGTGACGATACTTATTTAAATCGGGTGCGTACGTATATAATACTGTTTTTTGTGGTATTGATAATTTAATACGCACGCTTCTCTGTACAAGAACCGTAACTTTTTAAAATTAAGTACAACAACCGAAAATACGAGAAAAAACATATAGTCAACGTTTACGAGTCCGAAAACAAAGGGTCACCACTGTAAAAAAGAATAATATAGGAAATGAAAGATAATCTTTATATTATTATTTAAGATCTGTTGGGACACAATTATACCAAATGTGACTGATTACTAATAAATGTGTCTTTTAATCAAGTTTAATTATCGACATAAATTATTTTAAATGAAATACAGTTTGGAAATTGGATAAAAACAATTTATTTTGGTTTACCTACTAATTTGTGAGTTAATAACAAAAACAAAAATGACTATTTTGTTCAGAATCGGTATTTACGCAAACGTTAAATAATTAGGTAAAGCCAAATAAATTGATTAGATTAATTTCCCTAGCAATAACCAATAGTCCGAGTAGTTAACTATGTGAGACCAAGTTGCTATCGTCATCGTTGCTGTTGTCTAGATGCCAGGGATTAATCATGGGTCTGTGTCGAGGTTTTATAATATTAATACGAGAAATGACAGCCTTACACCGATTGAGATTGAGCTGCCTGCGTTTAATATACACAGCTCAATCTCAACTTCTGAAAAAACTACTTTCATTCCCGGTTCACGGAAGTATTTTAAAATGGCCCTAATTCTCAAAATTACATCCAAATAAGTGCGTTCCATCTACGATTGAACTAAACATCTTTCTATTGGATTTACTTCATTTTTGAACATTTTCAACACTGCTTTCACGGAACCCCTTTTATCCATCTTTAAATCTCCTTTCGCCGGACACGTCATCTACGGACATTCACCAACTGGACAGACTCCATATTTTTACACGCACACTCTTACTCTCCATTACTTAATATTTTTTTCAAATTTTGAATGTTGGCTTTTCAACTACCAACTTATCCATCTATGTAATTTTTCTGATGATAAGATTTTAATCTTTGAAAAGTCTTCGCTTAAGGAAAGAAAAATAAACATGTTTTTACGAGTACACCTTGCATTGAACAATCGAAGTTGAAATAAATTTATCATTCGTACATATTTATCTTTCTCCTTTCATTTATCTTATGTATACAGGGTGACCCCCCCAAAACGGGCCCCAAACTCTAATTAGGCCCCGTTTCTTAGTGTTTCGTCCGAATGAAATGAATTTTTGGTCATAACTAGTTTATTATATTCAAAACATCACATAAAAACACTAGGGTCTTTGGCCTTTTTTCTTCGTTCTACAGCATGTGTTCTAGATGGCCTCCATTTAGCTCCGTGCATTTCTTGAGGTGCAGAACGAAGGTGTCCATGACGTTCTTACAGATTGAATTGGGAATGCCTCTCATCCTCCCTCATGGCTTCTTTGAGTTCCGTGATGGTTCTGGGTTTCCCTGCGTACACTCTGTCCCAAAGGAAACAATCTGGGGGCTTAGGTCCGGGCTATGGGTTGGCCACTCAAAATTAGTCTTGAGACTGATCACTCGGCCATCGAAGTTCTCTTTCAGCCAATCTCGGGACAGGTTTGAGGTGTGAGAACTTGCTCCGTCTTGCTGGAACCAGAACTTGCTCATAAACGACGGGTAGAGGGTCTGGAGCTCACTCTTGAAGGTTTTGAGGACCTCCACATACCGCTCCTTGGTGACTGTCACTGCTACGCCAGATTCTTCGATGAAGATTGGTCCGATGATGCCTCTGACCGAGATTGTAGCCCACACCGTGCACTTAGGAGAGTGCATGGGCTTGGTGGCTACTTCATTGGGTCTGGAGGACCCCCAGAAGGTATTTGTCTTGGAGTTCGCCTTTCCGTCAAGATGGAAGTGGGCTTCATCTGAGGTTCAAAGAGGGTTAATGAAACCTAGTGTCTCCTCTATCTTACCGAGCATCTTGACTGCCATAGCGCTCCTCTGCTTCTTATCTTAGGCTGTAAGGGTCTGCAGCGTATATATTCTGTATGGGTAAGCCCTGATATCGTTCACCAGCACTCTCCTGCAAGTCTCACGGGAGATACCGAGGGACTGACTTTGCTTACGCACAGAGCGTTTCGGACTCTCCTGGAGAGACTCTCTCACACTTTCGACCAGCTCGGCTGTCCGCTTCTTGGGACGTCCCGAGTGGCTTGGACGGTTCTCACTGGCAGCGTTGAGGTTCTCACGGTCCCATACTTCTCGAAGTGGTCCACCCAGTTCTGAATTCTGCTTTTGGATGGATCCTTTTCACATTCGCACTGATGCATGAAACTGTCCTGGGTTTTCTTAAACGAGCCTGTCTTGTAGTAAAATTTAACACAGTGTATTTTTTGTCCCAGCTCCCACTGAGGTCTTGGTGTTCTCACGGTCGTTGATTCTGCCATGTCCTGTAAAATAAGGGCAATCGGTGAATAAATAAAGGAGATATCACATAAAGTGTACACGGGGCCCGTTTTTTTGGGGTCACCCTGTATGTATATATATATATATATATATATATATATATATATATATATATATATATATATATGAATAGAATTTAACTTTTTAACACATTGCGTATTTTGAACCACACCTAGAGTAAGTGTAGTAACGTAGTGACTAAGGATTCTAGCAAAGAGTATGATAGACAGAGATGAACAACGACATACCACTCATCACACTTTTGATGGTCTTGTGCCTTATTTGTTTAAAATTTAAATTATATTTTTTTATTTATATATATAAAATAATTATATCTGTTATATATCTGTTATATATCTATATTAATATCTGTTCTGATACTGCACTTCGTCATCTCTGTTCTCTGTCAGTAAAGGTAAATGAGAAATTATTCAAGACTGATGCCATTTTAATGTGTCCCAATCAAGAGTGCCCCTTTTAGGGAGCTTGATTTTCCTCACATTACAAAGCGAACTTATGTCTAAATCTGTATTGTCCTTGTGGGGAAAATAAAAGTCCATGAAACAACGTGAAGTTTATTTACTTCAACACAGCAATAACACAACCTTTGTAAAAATGTTATTTATATATAATAATCGTCACTCTTAGGTAAATCATATGGTGTTCATAACTGATAGAAACACATCCAATAAATGTAACCAATTGTGCGAAAATGTAAGGTTCAACCAGTATTTTGTGTATTTTTCGATTTTTGAGCGATTATCAGGGGCCAGGGATACACGTTCATTGCTTATCGATTCCATCTTTCTTTTCGTACTTGCTGAACACTATGTTTTTTACGAAAAAAAACGCTTTAAAATAAGTTGAAACATAAACAAACTTACACAGATATGTAGAAGAGTAACTTATCTTGCCTTTGGTGATATTTATTTGTTGCCTAATTGTTTTTTCACCTCTTTTTTGTTTTGTTCACTTTTGTAATAAATGCCCCAAAATGCATATAAATTTCTGACACAAGGTCGTGTTTTAATGTAAGGAACATCCAGCTGCCCCAAAAAGAAGCACTCCGGATTTAAACAAAAATTTTAATTGGCTCAGTCTAGAAAGATTTCTGACTATATTTTACTATACTTCATCTTTTCTGTCTTCGGTCAGTGGAAGAGACATCCGGATATTTTTAACTGAAGCCAACTGTACAATAAAAGGGGTTAAGAAACGAAATATGCAACAAGTAAATGTTACCAAAGGCAAGTAAAGTTGTTATTGTGCCATACCTATAGTGAATATTTGGACTCGTTGATTCTCAATGAATACTGGAAGCATTACGCCTCTCATTTGTTGGGCTGACGTATACTGCCCTGTGTTTTCCTAGGATGTGCACCCTCCATGGCCTTGCCTCTCCTCTTTGGGTAGGAGTAAGTTTATTGCTAACTGCCTGATGCGCCCTGACCGGGGAATGCCGACGGGGTTGCCCAGGCTATTTTTTCTAGGCCAGAGTTTTCCTTATTTAGGGTAGCTGGTTTGATACCCCACTTTCCCGACCTTGTCACATATTGTTACGGTGGGAGGCAATTAAATACCGTTGTGTCCAACCCAAGCCCCGATCAGTTTCTCATTAACTCTGGTTGATTGAGGACGTCGGGATGGGGTAATACCGCCATCGGTAGATTAAGTAGATTTTGTGATGTCTGTAGACAATCGATGAGACGTAGTACTCTCGTGCACCCGAGATAAGGTAGCATGCAAGTAGTTTCATAAGATTTATGGGTCCTGGTAAAACAACCAAGTCACAATCATTCCCATGTGGAAAAGAACCATTTGCATATGCTTCACTCAAGAAAATTAACCCTTCTTAATTTTTGTTACTCGCTATCACTCACTCGTACTGGGCAATGTACACAAAAACATGTTGATAGTGCTTTAAATTTTCATTCGAGACTGTGTTTCAATATTTATCAGGCACCCGACTGACTGTTCGGTCGGTTTATATCATGCCGTTATATTTGACTATGGGTTGTAACAATTTCGATGCCTCTGATGAAACAGTGTAGAAATTAGTAATTGTTTACCTCAACTACCTAATGTTAGAATGTAGGAGGTGTCGTTTCCAGAGTGTTCCGTTTGGACATACACTGAACCTGATAAATCACACTGATACGAGGTCAGGTGGTTTACGATAGTTCGAAGCTGTGCTACCTTGTCCCGGAGAGTAGCACAAAAACGTCTCACCATCATTCCCAACAAGGTATCCATCACCGTACAAAGCTTCTCACATACCCGCTAGAGTTTTGATTAAGTAATGAGACCATCAACGTAAACCAATGACTCGGCATCACTGATCCAGTTCGGTAATTGAATTTAGGCATTGCGTCAGAGAAGCTCGTATATAATGTTGAATAGCATGATATAGGTTCACTTTTCTTAACCAAGAACACTAGACGCTGTGTTATAAATCATAAGATTATAGCGAAGCAGGGGAGAAAGTGCACTACAACCACAGCAGATCGAGCCATGTTATCACCAGAACTCTGTCCCACCAGGAAGGACTCAAGCGGTATTCTGCCTATCATGGTTGAGTTCATGCAGGTGATCCCGTCGCTGGTGTTAGGTTAAACCTTTTACCAACAAAGAACTCAAGACCACAGGAACACATGAAGGGGTCCCACCCCCATTTAGCAACGGAATCTATGCCTTCACCTCAAAAAGTGAAGGAGCAAAAACAACAGCACTGTACCAGTAAAATGCTTACCTACATTGAGGCTATCAACGAGGCTTACTGCGGATTGTGAGTACGGACAGACTCGAGAGGTGTGAAAACTAGTCCGAATTCCTAGGGCCATCGAAAGATCACTGAACAGCAGTATACAATATCAACTAAAACACTAGACACAATAATTACACAAACAAAACAAAAAAAGGCAAATAAAATTATTTTGAAAATAAATCATTAAGGGTTTTTTTATTATGGTTTCTATGTAATTTAAAAAATACCAAAAAATATTTATTTTCTGTAGCATTTTCAGTTATTCGTTTTCCGTTTAAGGTATTAAGTTTAATTCTGGCTGTTTCTTTCAATAATCTTTAAATATAAAGTTTTCTCATTGAAAATCTATTCTTAAAAACATATTCTCTTGTAAAATATTTATTAAATAAATTAAAAATTTCACCGTCATTTTGGAAAAAAATGATTTCGATCGATTTAATAGGAAAATATGAGTATTTCATTGTTTCGATTAATTTTTTCGCTTTTTTTAATATAGAGATTTGTGTGGGGGGGTCACTTAGGTATTATTATTACTTACTAATTCCTGTAATATTAAATATCATATAAAATAAAAGTAGTTATCGTAACGGTTAGCGCAGTTTTTATCGAATTAATAACGGTGAAATGAGGTGACCAGGGAAGAGAAAGGTAGAAAGGTAATGAGACGGCTAGAGAGAGAGAGAGAGAGAGAGAGAGAGAGAGAGAGAGAGAGAGAGAGAGAGAGAGAAATAGAAGTTTGAATATAAAGATTTTAGACACGCGATGTGTCTTCTATTTTGCGTTTTATGACCCCGAGCAACACCAGGTGGCCAGCATAAAATAAGCGTAGTTATTGTACCGATTATTGTAACGATTAGCGCACAGTTTTAGTTCGAATTAATGACGGTTTTCATTAATTATTTGATTTTTGAAATAAACAAACGTCAACATAACAAGAAACTGATTCATCGTAATTTTATTTATATCGATAGAGAAAACTTTTGTCAACTTATATTTAAGATTTTTTTCAACAATTGATTTTTTTAAACAAAAAAGAAATTATTTATTTGTTTTGGAATGGAAATGAAGAAAACTTACAGGCTTTACTTTTACGCTGGAAAGTGCTTAATTTATTTCAAACTGCCCGGGGAATGTCGACGGGGCTGCTCAGCAATTTTTGTAGGCAATAGAGCGCGTATACTACTGTGCTAGCTTCTCAAAACCACACATGACCTTTTTTGGAAGAAACAAAGGAAAACACACTACAAATCCAATTTCATTTGAGAAGTTAACAGACGAAACTCCATTTGACTCCACAAAAATCACAGTTTTTTGCAACACTTTTCCTCTCTTTCTTCCTTTTCCCTTTAGTTATATAAAATCTCTATATTAACTACGCCGTTGTTTGTTCTTTTTATTGTAAAGTCACGTTTGTAAGGCTTTTCTTCCTATACAGCAAACCCGAATTTTTTTCCTTTATTTGAACGGGAAAAATTCCAATATTCTCATCTTTCAAATCGAAGACCATTTTAAACATAACTCGATTAAGCTATTTCGTTTTTTGTGGTTGTTGTTGGTTGAATGAATACATATTCAGTTTTCATGTGGTTGGTTAGGACGAAAGTCAGAATGAAGAACGTAACTTGGTAGAGTTAACTGTATCTGGCCACATTTGATGGAAATTGAATAGTGGGTAAGAAATTGGTCACCATCCTTCCAAAAAAAGTCAACACCTCCACTACTAAATCTGCATCAGATTTTAGTCATAGGGAACACTGGAACATAACGAGAATTTTATGGTAGGCTGGCTTTTGTCGATAACCAAATGCTGTATCCTTTTGTTCCATCTCAGCAGGACGGTTGTGACGAACCGACTGGAACAGAACAATCCTATCATGACACGATCAACTCTGGAACTGGTTTTAATTGTATTTTTACCGCCAAACTTTGTTGGGGCATATTTGTGTCGAGTCTGTGCAGTGGCGTCCTAACTCCCACACAGTTATAAGTCCAGGCATGAGCACGTGGGAACGAAACCTAACCAAAACTAAACAATTAAACAAAAAAACAATGGTGGTAATTCATGAAATATTTATTTTATGTCATTTTGTTTTTATTCACAAATGATTTACGCCAATATTAATTGAGTTTTGATTTACATCCACTTTTAGGTACTCTTCCTCGGGATGAGATCGAAATATATCCGTAGGATTGTCGTCGATTTTTCATTGAGTTCTTTACCCTAGCGCTGAAAATCAAGTTTTATCACAACATAAAACAATGGTCATTAAGTAAGAACGTGACTATAACCTCTTTGAAAGCATGGAAACGAAATCTCCACTATACTTTTCATGTGAAAAACAATTTTGCTGCATTTCTGGTTCATGGGTTTTTATGTAAAAACACAACTTGCAGGACGGTGGAGACGCATGGCTGCACAGAAAGATGTTCATCTTCAATTAATGCTTGGTCGAATTGTAAGTTTTGCCCAATAGTTTCACGTAACACTATTGGTCAAAATTCCACCTCAATTAGCTATATTACAGTCCATTCGTCCCCATATTGGCTTCTGATTGACATGTAGTCATTTTGTAGACTTTGCAAAGTCCAGTTACAGTCTGTAAAGAGGTGGAAAAACATTCACCTACACTCGAGAACTTTATAGTTCTCATTTGGCCTCAACTTCTCAACAAAGATTTTCCAACTCTGATCAAGCAACGATATGGTACCGAGTTCCAGTCTGCTTAGTTAAGCATCACCCTGCCTGTTAAACAAACAAATAATGTCTCAGCTCCTGCAAGACACACAATTCATGTCTTGACAATACGATCAACACATGTTGATCAGTAATCTGACAATGAAATCCTCTTTTCTGAAGAACCTAAGGATGAACATGAAGAGTATATATGCCACATCGACAGCATGAAATATCTACAACCTGACCAGAAAGAACTATTAATTGCCTAAATTGAGGTATTCTTAACTCGTCGATTAATAATCGATTCAAATGATCAAAACAAAGAAATACTGCATCCTTAAGAGTATCGGAAAAGTTTATGCCCACGTAAAGCAAAGTGGATTAAGTACTCCACCTTGACATCCCTGACCTCAATGATTTTGATGTGGAAGTTGTTGCTGGTATTCATTTATGAACGTCCACGACATCGGTATACGACCATGCAAAAATGAGGTAACTATTGGTGATTCAGTAATTGGTTTTCTCCACACCTTCGACACACACAGGCCCTGATACTTTCATCTACAAGCACATTAATGGTGATTTGGCCATGATTACACATAAGACTCAGCATCGCTTGGGTAGAGTATCTAGATCCTACGTTTGCAAAGGAGGCTAGGATGAAAAGCAGGGCACCGTATCACCATACCACTGAACCACAATAAGTACATGAAAGCATCCACTTGTGCCAATATCAATAAACCACAGAATGTGACACAAACATCATCTGTAACCACCTCTGTGTGATATATATTCTTATGGTCATGAAATAGGGGATTGAAGGGTTGTAAACTTCTCTGCATATTTCACTCGACCATCTGACTCATCACCAACTAAAACTGGTAGTGAGGTGACATGTCATTCACACAAGCCTGTCTTACAAGTCGAGGAAAGAGACAATTTTCATGAGGTTATTCTGACTTTAACTGTGTACATAAAAAGTTATGACGAACCAGAGAAACACCTTAAAAATCTCAGCAAAGTTGACCTCCAGCTAAAGCAAAGTGATTACATCCTCCACCCCGACACCCTTGTCCTCAATGATTTTGATGTGGAAGTTGCAGTGTGTCTGCTCAGTGACATTAGTATATGCATACCTAGTAATCAGGTAACTATTGGTGATTCAGTAAACCTACTGTCATGTCTAACACACATCTGACGGACACAGGCCTTAATCCTTGTGTCTGAATCCTCATCAATGATAGTTTAGTCAGGATCACACATATAACTCAGCATCCCTGTGGTACACTATCCAAACTCTACACTTGCCAGGGAGCCTTGTATTGAGAGCACACTGTCGGACCACATAAACTTCATGACAATAATTACATGAAAGCAACAATTTTTTCCAAGTTCACCTAACGAAAGAATGTTACACAAGTACCATCCATAACCCACCATCTGACTTATACGCTGTAGGTCATAAACAAGGGGATTGATTGATTGTTAACTTCTATACCTATTTCACTCGACCACCTGACTCATCACTCATGACATGTCATACAATAAAGTTGGTCTTACTAGAAGAGAAACAAGATACACTCACTCAGATTATTCTGACTTAAATTATGTACCTTAAAATGTCAACTATGAAATAAAGTAGGAACTCCTACGTTAAGAACCTGGAGGAGCTCCATTATCTCAGCTAACACTAGCCATAGTCACTTCTCGTCGAGACTCTCACATCCACTTCACAGGCTTGTCTTCTTGCTATCTATAGTCTCAACAAAGCCTGTTGAAAAATGATCAGATCCCAATATCTGAGCTGGAAAATTTAAAGGCAAAAGACACGTTTTGTAAGTAAAACCATGTTGTCAATTAATTTTGTAACTGGAAAAGCAAGAACAGGTCCCAGGAACCGCCATCATAAGTTGGTGAGCTTGTGTACTTATACTGCGAGTGGGATGAATCGAAAGTGCGAATCTGTAAAATCATAGCATGAATTGATGGGAGCAGTGCTTTGTCAAGAAGTTCTCTGGCCAACAGATGTGTGTCAACTCATATAAAATGAAGCAGACAGAGTGCTCTTTTTCTATGTGACATTATCTTTACTAAACAAAATATTCACTAAAGGAGTTTGAAGAGAAGTAAGAGACCTCTAACAATATATTACAGATCCTCCCGATATCTCACCAATCTAGTTTGAGCAAACCAATTATAATCCTAGCCCAACTAAACCGACTTTTCTTAGGTGTATAATGACCCAGCCCAATTTGAAAACAATGTTTCTCTCAAAGTCCATCATAACTAAGTCAAGGTATCCTGTGAGCAAGCAACAGTTTCCAATGTACTTTGGAAACTATATACTCAATTAACCTGCCACAGATGTCAATAGATAGCTTTGGCTCTGGAATATTGTGAGTGGGTCTGTGATGTCCAAGTGCACATGTTCAAAATGTTCAGTACGAAGCAGAAAAAAAACGGTGAGAGTCCAGATATGTCTTCAAAATTTGCGAACAGTGCCAGATAGCAGTTTTCATGTGAGGCTAAACAAATCCACTGGTGACCAAGCAAATTGAGGCATTAGCTTTAGGATGGGAAATGTTATGGAGTAGGAAAAACAGTGTCCATTTTAAGGATTAAGGAACTAATGAGCAAATTATTTCAGTGCTGGTGTCGCAGATAACTTCCAACTGGGTATTTTGAAACACGTACTCTGGACAGCTTTAGGGATGTATCCTCATCATTTACAAAATTCTGAAGTTGCTGGTCGTTTTTCTGCTCTCCTAAAAATTCCTTGTAATCAACGGACATGACCAGTAGAAGAGCATTTATGCTATGAGACATGGTGTCTGCCAACACGTTGTCAGTTCCTTTGATGAAGATGACATCTGATGTAAATTGTAACAATAAAAGTGTCTGGTCTCATGTAGCGAATATCTGTCTAAACATAAAGCTTCATCTCTCGAGTGGATCAGTAAACTTTATCTTTCTCATGGTCTCTTTGTCTTACCGGTTTCTATGACAATAATTTATCTTGTCTGGTGGAGTATCCAGCTGTGCTGATATTTGAGGTAACATTACATGAAGAAGGTGCAAAATTCCTTGTATAAACAAGTGTATTAATGTGTTGAAATGATCTTATTTTTACTTAAAATACTATGTTATTTTGAATTTCGTCAGGGTTGATTTGTAGGGAGAAGTATCCACAGTTAAGCTTGTCATGACACCAGCTTGTACAAAGAGACCAAAGGTACTCAAGGAGGATGGTGTATACAAGGCAGTGTGCATTTGCATGTCTTTTCAAAGTAACATTCTGTGAAAATGATGATCCACACTTTGCAAAATAGGTATTCTACCAGTTGGGTACTTCCAAAGTTGAATTCTCTGAAAATATGAATCCACACACAATAATAAACTCTTTTAAAGTTTGTCCACAAGATTTTCTTATGTGAAGATGATTCACACACTGTACGGGAATAGGGTTTCCCACTAATGTTGGTCTGCATTTTTTATATAGAGACCGAATTATGAGAAAAATATGTCCAACACACTCCGAAAGAATATGGTTTCCCTCCAGTGTGTAATTGCTCGCATCTTAGATTTGACTTTCCTGTTTTAAATCTGCTATCTGTATTTTACTACATCTCGGTCTTTCAGGTATTTTTTCTAAATATTTTTCTTTGTTTATCATTTGCTCCTACAACAACCGGTATAATATTTCTTTCTTTCCAATACCATGTTGTTTTGAAATCATTCATAAGGTCCTGGAATTGTGTCATCTTTTCTCGTTCATCTCTATTGAGGCCAAAATAATTTGTAATGGTAACGTCAATAATGAGCACAGTCTTTCAGGTTTATTCTATATAAAAACGTCTGGCTTGATGGCTCTGTCTTTGGTGTATCTGCCCTCCAATATGTTTTTGTCATAGTAGACTGCCACCTTTCTGTTTGAACTAATCAGTGAAAGTTCATGCACCCAGTATGTTTTTGCATGTGAGCTATCAAGTGGTATTTGCATGTTAATCCTGATTCCACAGACTTCACAAGAATATGGTTTGTATACAGTGTATGTTCGCATGTGAATATTTAAGTTGCGTTCAGTTAATGTTTTTTTCGTACAGTATATCAACTCTTTTGGGGTTTTTAATTCAAAATCCAGCATTTATATTAAAAGTCTTTACGCTTCAAATTCCTTATATCTTAAAATATTTACTCATGGTGTCTTGTTTGGTTGTTTTTTTATACGCCATATCAAGTCTTTTAGGGCTATTTAATGCCCAATGCATTTATTTTATTAAAAGCTTTAATTTCTTAAAATATTTATTGATGTTTTTTGGTTTTGTTGTTTTTTTATGACATATCGACCTATTACGAATCCAGTATTTTTGTAAAGTTTTTATGCTTGAAGTTCTATATATTCTCAAATATTTATTCAAAATGCTGTTTTTGATTTGGCTTTGCAGAAGATGATAGACTTTTGAATCACTGTTATATTAATACTATTGTTGTATGGGTATTGATATTGTTGTGAACATATTGATGTGTTTGTGGATGTATTGTAAATTCTTCTGGGTGTATTGTTGATAAGACGGGTTTAAAATCGAGTTTAAGTATTTTAAAGGCACTGAGACTTGTGTTCTCAGATTCACACTCTTCTGAACTAAATGTCTCGTTGTAAGCAATTGTACCTATGCGGGTTCGGTGTTATTAAAGGTAGTTTTCGTTTTGATGAGTTGAAATGGAAGATTTCTCTCCATGATTAAGAGGCTTAATTCTTCTTTCTATATTTTTATTTGCATACACTATCAACTATCAAGAGTACACTTTCCCTCTTAAGTCTACTTTCTCTGCTGTCTCCAATGTCTTGAATGTGAAATAGTCTCTTTCGATATCATTAAAGGCTTCGGTTCAGTGTGTTTTCGCATGTGAACTTTCAAAGGCACCTTGTAGGAAAATGATTATGCACACACTTCACAAGAATGAGGTTGCTCCCTACTTTATATTTTTTTCATCGTTTTGTACTTGCCGGAGATAGGGGCATCCTACCGGATGCCAGACATTTACCGGCTATTTTAACACTTGGTGTGTGTTCGCATGTAAAATCCCAAACAGTATTTTCGTGAAAATGATGATTCACACACTTCACAAGAAAAAAGTTTCTCCCCAGTGTGTGTCCGCATGTGAAGTTTCAATATATCCCTTTGTGAAAATGAGGATCCACACACTTGACAACTAAAAGGTTTCTCCCCAGTGTGTGTCCGCATGTGAAGTTTCAATATATCCCTTTGTGAAAATGAGGATCCACACACTTAACTAAAAGGTTTCACCCCAGTGTGTGTCTGCATGTGAAGTTTCAATATATCCTTTTGTGAAAATGAGGATCATCACACTTCAAAAGAAAAAAGTGTTTCCCATAATGTTTAATTTTACTTCAGTCGAAGATCTCAGAAATCAAGGGGCCCCTTCCTGGGGCTAACACTTGATCGCTATATGAGATACATAGATACCCGAGTATTCTATTTAAATTCTCCTTTATTTCTCAAGCATTGAGTTAGTAAAGAAGTTAAGAATAATTTCTTCTCTCCCCAACTGACCAGTCAAATATGTAGTAGTATATCTTTTTTGTAGTCTGTTGGTTTTACCGGATTCCAGGACAAGAATTCATCTAGTCTGGTGGAGTATCCAGCTACGTGGTGTTACTTGAGGTAACATCACTAGGAGAAGATGCACTATTCCTCGTATGAGGGGATCTTATTTGTGCTGCGGATACTATGTAATTTTTGAATATTTGGTCAGGGTTTACTTGCTGGGGTAAGTATCCTCATGTCAGGTTGTCCTGACAAACCCTTGTACAGAGAGACCGAAGACACTCAAGGATAGTGTCTAGTAGGTTATTCAAACTCCCCAGTGTGTTCGCATGTGAACTTTCAAATGTTCCTTTCGTGAAAATGCTGATCCACACACTTCACAAGAAAAAGGTTTCTCCCCTGTGTGTGTTCGTATGTGACGTTTCAATGATGGCTTTGCTGAAAATGAGAATCCACACACTTGACAAGAAAAAGGTTTCTCTCCAGTGTGTGTTCGCATGTGAAGTTCCAAATGTTTCTTTCGTAAAAATGATGATTCACACACTTTACAAGGAAAAGGTTTCTCCCCAGTGTGTGTTCGCATGTGAACTTTCAATTGTTGCTTTAGTGAAAATGCTGATCCACACACTTCACAAGAAAAGGGTTTCTCCCCTGTGTGTGTTCGCATGTGATCTTTTCTTGTTTTCTTTTCTGAAAATGAAGATCCACACGCTTCACAAGAAAAAGGTTTCTCCCCAGTGTGTGTCCGCATGTGAAGTTTCAAACATAGCTTATGTGAAAATGAGGATCGACACACTTCACAAGAAAAAGGTTTCTCCCCGGTGTGAGTTCGCATGTGACCCTTCAAATGTTCCTTTCGTGAAAATGCTGATCCACACACTTCACAAGAAAAAGGTTTCTCCCCAGTGTGTGTACGCATGTGAACTTTCAAATGTACCTTTTGTGAAAATGCTGATCCACACACTTCACATGAAAAAGGTTTCTCCCCCGTGTGTGTCCGCATGTGACGTTTCAAGATATCCTTTTGTGAAAATGAGGATCCACACACTTCACAAGAAAAAGGTTTCTCCCCAGTGTGTGTCCGCATGTGAAGTTTCAATATAACCTTTTGGTAAAATGAGGATCGACACACTTCACAAGAAAAAGGTTTTTCCCCAGTGTGTGTTCGCATGTGAACTTTCAAATGTTGCTTTCGTGAAAATGCTGATCCACACACTTCACAAGAAAAAGGTTTCTCCCCTGTGTGTGTTCGAATGTGAAGTTTCAATGTTTGCTTTGCTGAAAATGAGAATCCACACACTTCACAAGAAAAAGGTTTCTCCATAGTCTGTGTTCGCATGTGAAGTTTCAAATGTTCCTTTTGTGAAAATGCTGATTCACAACCTTTACAAGGAAAAGGTTTTTCCCTTAATGTTTAATTTTACTTCAGTCGAAGTTCTCAGAAATCAAGGGACCTCTCTCTGGGGCTAACACTTGATCTCTATATGAGATACATAGATACCCGAATATTCAATTAAAATTCTCCTTTATTTCTCAATCATTGAGTTAGTAAAAAAGTTAAGAATGATAAATTTCTTCTCTCCCCAACTGACCAGTGAAGTATGTCATAGTATATCTTTGTTTGTAGTCTGTTGGTCTTACCGGATTCCAGGACAAGAATTCATCTAGTCTGGTGGAGTATCAAGCTACTTGGGGTTACTTGAGGTGACAACACTAGGAGAAGATACACTATTCCTCGTATGAGGGGATCTTATTTGTGCTGTAGATACTATGTAATTTTGAATATTTGGTCAGGGTTTACTTGTAGGGTTAGGTATTCTCATGTCAGGTTGTCCTGACAAACCCTTGTACAGATAGATCGAAGACACTCGAGGATAGTGTCTAGTAAGTAATTCAATCTACCCTGTGTGTGTTTGCATGTGACATTTCAATGTTTCCTTTCGTGAAAATGAGGATCCACACACTTCACAAGAAAAAGGTTTTTCATTTTTTGTTTCAGTTTAATAAATGTAAAATAATCGCTGGCATCATTTAAATATAAATATTTCCATCTCATTAACTATTACCCTTGAGTAGCCTTTGGCCTTTATAAGTGATTACACATGTAAAAGAATTACTATATTTTCATTAGCAGAGTTCTCCTCGGAATGAAGAATTATGTATAGTCATTAATTAAATTTATTTCTTCTGCTTCACCTCACCTAACATCTGTGAATAAAAAAAGAATATGTTAATATTGGATAACATTTAGACATATATGTGAATATATATATATATATATATATATATATATATATATATATATATATGTATAAATTCGTATACACGTACATATATGCCTTCACATATATACATAAATGTATGGATTAATATACATACATATATATATATATGTATGCATTTGTAGCAGTGATATGTTCATGAACTATTTTCTTTTGAGCAGAAATATTATTTCAATCACAGTAAAACATCATCCAATCTGATCACTGTATGGCTAGCACTTCCCTTGAAATATATTGACCTTTTTTCCAGTTTTAGGAGTCATATTTTTAACGGCATGTTGGATAGTCATCCAATGTGCTCGTCTCAACCGGGTAGAAGTATTGATGCATGCATGACATGTGGATGCAAGATACAACTGATTGTGCAAATATACATGCGATAACTGCATCATAATTTCTTGTTGCATCACTTTTTTATTCTCCCTTTCATTTATTGGTTAAACCATACACAAACAATACAATGGTAACCTATTTCTCTTTCCCCAGAAGTCTTACATCTTACAGAACGTCTAGCCTATATATACATATATATATATATATATATATATATATATATATATATATATATATATATGATTATTATATTTTGCCTTAATGGGTCGTTTCTGTTGCTTATCCTGACAGATTAAAATATGTTTACTATAATGTTGTCTGTCCACCAGAAATTAAGAAAAAGAATGTAATTTGAAAATGTGACAAATAACAAATAACTGGAAAAGTGTTGCACAATGAATTTATGACATAAGAACAGTAAATATTAATGAGAACTTGATAATTAGCACACAATAAACTATATTGTAAAGTAACAACAAAAGATAACATTATGTAGTTCAATATTTTTGACAAACTTATAAATAACTTTTAAAATATCTTTTTAAAATTTTTTACATGGAATTTCTAGTTCGCAATTGACCAATATAATTATTTTGTGACAATAATTATCTGTAATACTTAGATTTAACTTTAAAAATCCTATTTTCAAAAGGAGTAATCCTGAATTTGCAAGTGTAATAATTACATTTATAGTTTAGCATCTTTTTTTCGAAAAAAGCAATCATACATTTGGAAGTGTAATAATGAAATGTTGCTTTTAAAATTTTATTTTTAAAAAGAAAATCCGACATTTACAAATGGAATAATTAAATTGAAGTATTACAATATGTTCAAAAAGAATAATCCCACATTTACAAGTGAAATAATTTAATTAAACTATAAACATCGTATTTTTAAAAGAATAACCCTTCATTTATAAGTTTAATCATTAAAATTAGTCAAAAAAATAGATTTAAAAAAATTTAGGTGTAAAAAGTTAAATTCAACTTTTAAAATCATATTTTGAAAAAGAATAATCCTACAATTCCCAGTGTAATAATCAAATTTCATTTTTGAAATACTATTATCTAACAAATAATCCTTCATTTGCAAGTGTAAAAAGATACCCCCAATTCTGTTTAATTCCTTCCTCCATAAGGTGACTCTCCTTCTGCAGTCATTCGAGGTCAAGCGGCCGACTGACGCGATACTTCCCAATGTTAATCCGATAAAAAGATTAGCACTTTTTAAAATGTATTCTTTATTTTTTTTGTTTCCCTACTCGTGGCTACTCGCATACCATTATCTCCATATTTTAATGTGTCTTATTTGAATGTACTTAATTCTGTGTTTGACTTGAATGTGTTTAATTATTGATATATAC
This sequence comes from Sepiola atlantica, assembly GCA_963556195.1. Taxonomy (NCBI): domain Eukaryota; kingdom Metazoa; phylum Mollusca; class Cephalopoda; order Sepiida; family Sepiolidae; genus Sepiola; species Sepiola atlantica. The sequence goes on from OY744525.1 coordinate 136,840,199, forward strand.
TGTCTTATTGCCTTCCTATTGATTTCCGACTGACGAAATACTTGAAATCCCACACTGGCCTGAAGTTTTGACTCTCTTTCTCATTGTACTTACTTGCGAGAAGAAAACCTATCTTCCACTTTCTGTTCCCTCTTTAGTATACAATGAACATATTCTATCGCACTATATATATATACATATATATATATATAGTACTTCATGTATCCACATAAAATATTATAAGGAGATATACTTTTTTTATGTATCAGTTTTCAGTATTTACTTCAACAGTGCTCGATACGTAAGTAGAGCTAGGTAGTAAGTAATTTTGTTGTAATTATTGGTGTTCTGTTTTTTATATTTAATTTCAGTATTATGGTAACCACTATTTTTTAGAGCTGTATTGTAAATGATGATTGATTTTTTAAAAACGCTTTCGTTGCTAGAATTGTGTACTTTCGATCGAATTCAGGATATGTTTTATGATTGATGGGGGTGATTAGACTTTGGGTTTACGTATATCGGATTAGCGTTATCTTTTAGGTATGGTTCCTAAGTGTTTTTACTTAAGTTTAATGTGACGTCTAGAAAGTTCGTTGTTTTTATGTTAGCCATTACTTCTACTTTTAGGCCTAGTTTTTTCATTTCCATATGTATAATTTTCTTGAAGTTTTCTCCCTTGACTTTGTTGGAATCTCTTATCGCTAATCCATCATCTTTATAAAGGCTGATATCCGTATTACCGAATATATTTGTGAGTGTATATAAAAGGAGATCAGTTTTAATCAACAACGAGGATCAATGGATTAAAACGAATATGACAAACTCCTTTGATTTGGCCATGGGTGCCCTTGACTCTGTGGAGGCATCTGATCTTGTGGGGTTATTAATTTTATTCATAATCTTACATTTACAAGTGAAATTATCAAATTTAAATTTTAACATCCTATTTTCAAAATCAATAATCCTACATTAGCAAGTTTAATTATTTCATTTAAAGTTTAATAATCTATTTTCAAAAATAATAATCCTACATTTACAAGTCTAATAATTAAATTAATATTTAAAAATTACTAATCCTACATTTACAAGTCTAATAATTAAATTAATATTTTAAAATTACTAATCCTACATTTACAAGTGTAATAATTAAATAAAATTTTAAAAAGTACTACTCCTAAATTCACACGTGTAATAATTAAATTAAATTTTGAAATTCTATGTGTTAAGAGAATAATCCTACATTTGAGAGTGTAATAATTTATTTACTGTTAAACTCTCATTTTCTGAAAGAATAATCGGACATTTTCAATTGTAATAATTAAATTTAACTTAAAAATCAGGGTTACAATAGATACCATCTAAAATAACCATATCACGAATGCGAAGTCCTGATGCCAAGCGATCATGCAGCAAAAATTGGTTACATGAGAATCGTTATTTTCTTGATAAGTAATAGAATATTTTTCATTAAATTGATGTGCTAAAACTGCTACAATAATACCAAACGTTGTTTTTTCATACTAACCATACTCAGTCTAATGTATACACACACATATAAATACATGCATGGAATGGTTAGTATATGTAATTAGTGGATCAGCATGAAAACAAATTAACTGCATTTCTAAGAAATAGCCTGAAAAACAATAGACAACAAAAATAAACAACTAGAGCATTAACGAAAAGTGGCAGAACTAGAATATGGTGTACTGTTAGAATAAAACAAAAAGGCTTATGTTTTTATAATAAAATACACCAAATCAAATTTATATAATCCTAAATACACATCAAATAAATACATGCATATATCCAATGGTTAGTATATAGAATTAGTGTATTAGCATGAATACAGAATAAAAAGCCAACTGATATTTCGGTGGCTGCGGATATGAAGAGACCCATGCCTTAAGGATCTATTCTGACAACATGGCCAAACTAGTTCATTCTTATATTCGAAATAGCCGTGATTATGGCATTACCAAACACAATATTTGCTTTAAATTAGGCTGCACTATAGTGATCCTAATAGGTTTTGCATACTATCTTTCTGAGCAAGTAATTTCAAGCAGAACCTTTGTCCTATTCTGCCTTTTAATGTTAATGTCTCAGAAGGAGCTATTGAAACCACAAGTGCATTGTAGTGTCAATGCTATCCTTCTTTCCACATCCTTTGAAATATTTCAATGCTGTTTTTGTTAATTTTGGTATCATGATTGACTTAACTAGTAATTACTTTGCATGTGTCTGTATTTATCTTTATTCCTTACTTGGAGCACACATTTTCTAGTTCTTTAGTTGATAATTGTAACTTTTAAAACACAAAAGACAGTCGCTGTCACATGCTGTATGGCATATCTCTGTGAGGATGAAACTGGCTACGATTTGCAGTGTACTCCATTACAATTTCTAGAGTGTTGCAGAGGATCGTCAATGAGAAGATAAACCCTGTCTCAAACTCACTTCAAACTTGTACCAGTCTATAAAGTTGGTATCAATTTAACTGAAAATGATGTATCGTCATACATGTTTAAGGATATCTTTTTTGCCAATCGTCAATAAATTTTATTTTTTTCCAATCTCCAAATTTCGACAGGGATTTTATGGAGCATATCTACCATCCTTTCACAACATTCTTTAAGTTCAACACAAAGAGTTTATTTCTGCCTTACCTTCAGACTCAAGAATGTGAAGTATATTTTCATCGTGAAAGAATACAATACTGAGATGAGCTTGGAAATGTTCTTTCCATAAAGTGATTACTTGATCTATTTGTACCACATTCTCACCATTATAATTTGTAATTAACGAATTAAACAAACAAAACAAAATGGATTTTGAGGGGATTTTGAGGGGATTACTAGTTTATGTTTTTGATGTAATATCCACAAATTCCATGTATCTAGGACATTTCATACGGATTACTGACACACTCCTTATTCAACCGAACTAAGGATCAGATATCTCTGGATAGCATATGCATTTTAAATGTTGTTCAGAAACTGCTATGATTAGGAACTTTCTCAGGGTTTCCTGTGTATTTCCAAACACCTTGTCATAGAGTGTCTACAGTAACATAAGCCACATTGACCAGGTACCAGATGTTTTCCACATAGAGGTTTCTTCTTTTGAAGTGTTTAAATTGAGAAACCATTTACTTAATGCATGACAGGAGCTTGCTCTTGTTCTGTCAGCCATTGCCGAGTAGAAGTGTTGCGCAAATGCAAGCACAACAAAACAAGAGAAGAAAATAAGGGTGGAACATTTTTCTTTTAAATACTGAAAAAGAATATATCAGCTTTGTAGGTGTGTCTTGTGTAGTTTCTGATTTTTATGTGGACACACACACAAATGACATTTTGGAGAGAGATAACTACAAGGTCTTACCATGTATTTTTAAAAGATGACATTTTCCAGTAAGGCAACTGTGTCTTGTAGTGTTTCTGAATGTTATAAGAACACACACACAACTTTTTACACGTAGATATGTGAAAGCAAAGAAAAAATTATTTCACAAGAAATTAAATAAAATCAATGAAAGAGCAAAACTTGGGTAATCTCCCTTTATTTATATATCAGCCACGTTTCTTTTCTTTGTAAACTTGTTTTATCAGCGTTTTGTGTGTATGATTAAACTTGCTATAACTAACTGTATTCAAAGTGTTTTAATTTTTTATGAAAACACTTTTTTTCATAAAAATTACCTGAGAACAATGACAGCCTTGCCAAACCTATTTTACAGTAAATAATAAGCAACTGCATTCGCACAAACGTGGGATAAAATAAATTATTTACGAGAAATAATGTTTTGTCCTGAAAATTAATTATAATTTAATTTTTAAAATAAACAATTTTTTATTTTTATTCTGAACGTTTTACCCGCCATGATCATATTCTTTCTGATGATTTTTAAAAAAATATCGACTAGTAATGTTAATTCCATTACATTCTGTTAAAACGTTTACTCCTTTTGTAAAACGAATGTTCAAAGTTATTTTATAATTTAAAAAAATGCTCATTAAAACAAGCAAACTTTTTGTGCAAAAAGTAATAAAAATAAGTTGTTTGAGAGCGTGGGAGCCCTGCCAAAACCCAGTTAATAATAAGCGACCATACATTAAAAATTATGATTAAGGGTCTCTTTTTACAATTTCCCGTTTCAGATATTTGGGTTTTATTTTGGCTGTTATAGGATTTTACCGAGTCAGTAAGAACTCATCTATATAAAAAACCTTTTTGATAATCTTAAAAATATCAATAATTTTTCTCTTAGTAAATTTGTGGTTCTGAAGAAGTGTTCGTGACTGCATTGACTTCCAGGTGATCCCGCAGTAAATTTCAAGTGCGGATGATCATAAATTATTAAAGAAACGTTTGTTTTTTAACATTAAATTTAGAATTGTATTTTTATGATAATAAAATAATTTTTTTTCTTTTTTCATGAAAATATCACAAATCTTTTATAAAAAAATCTTTTATTTATAAATCAAATATGTTGAAATGTTTTTTTGCTGAAAATATCACAAATATTTAATAAAAAATCTTTTTTAAGAAGCAAATATGTTTGATGAAAATATCACAAATCTTTCTTAATAAAAAAATCTATTTTTATAAAGCAAATATGTTGAAATGTCTTGTTTATTTCTTTTATGAAAATATCACAAATGTTAAATAAAAATATTTTTTATTAATCAAATATGTGTAAATATCTTCTTTTTAGTGATATAAATAAAGTATTGAAATATTTTGTATTTTGTGAAACAGCAAAATAATTTTTGATTTTTTATGAAAATATAATAAAATAGCATGGTATTTTAATAGTAATTTTTAAAGCATATATTTTATAACAATTATTAAAGATTTGTTATATTTTCATAAAAATATAAACAAACATATATTTGATAATTTGTTTTGCTAACAACTTATTTTATTATAATACAAATACAATTCTAAATTCTACCATTGAAAAAAAAAGTTTATTTCATCATTTATGATCATCCATACTTGAAATTTACTGCAGGATAACCCAGAAGTCAGTGCGGTCGCGAACCCTTCTCAAGAAACAAAATTTGTTCTTAAAACATTTTCTCTCAAATTTACAAATTTTTCTTCTGTTTACAATTACCTATCATGTTGCGAGAGAATTCCCAGTTTTCTCTAGTGAAAAAAAAAGTTGGTCCAAAAAATATTCCCCAAAACTGGGAATTCTCTCGCGACATGATAGGTAATTGTAAACAGAAGAATTTTAAATATTTGAGATGGTCAAAAAGAGGGGGATCATTCTACGTCAAATTTACATTGAAAACTGAACCCCCGCCTTAAAATCTAAGTTTTCGAATTTTTTTTCTAAAAACCACGGAATTCTGTATCGACATGATATGTAATTGTACACCAAAAATATTTGTTTTTACATTAAGGTCAAAAAGAGGGGGATCAGTCTACCTTTAATTTACATTGGAAACTGATCCCCCTTCTAAAATGTAAAATATTTGCAATTTGTTTCCAAAAACTCCGGAATTCTCTAGCAGCCTGATAGATAAGTGTACACCGAAAAAAGAAATAAAAAATGGTCAGTAAAAAGTTGTGAAAAACGGACAATGGTAAAATCGAACAAGTACCTAAAAAATATTAAATAAAGTATTAAATATTTCACCGTCATTTTGTAAAAAAAAATATTTTACGATCGATTCAATGGGAAAATCTGATAATTTCATTGTTTAAATTAAATATCAGATTATCGAAAAAGAGAAAACTTTTTCTAAAAATTAGTTTTATTTCCTTTTTTTATAATACAGATGGAGGGTGCACTTAGGTATTAGTATTATTATTCAAACGATTCTTTAATAAAGAGACCAAACAAATGAATCTTTTTAAGAATCTACCAACCAAAAAATAAAGCCCCGCTTTCAAGGGAGCCAACTTTTCAGACACTTTTGCTAAAAAAATTAACAAAATAAGATTGTGTAATTTATTATATACGATTTTATTATTAAGGGATGTTATTTTTTGTAATTAAAGTTTTCATAAATATACAACATAAGAATGTTTCATTATTAAGCGATGTTATATTATTTTTGTAATTTAAGTTTTCAAAAAAGGGTGTTATATTTTTTTGTAATTAAAGATTTTTTTAAAAAGGGGGAATTTAAAAAAATGGGATGTGTTTTTCATTGAGGGGGACAAAATAGTGTCAAATCAGTTAGAATTTGCGCGAATAGGTCAGTTCCCCGGTATTGTTGCCTCCACACGAACTCACAGAGGTAGCTGTCAATAAGCGTGTGATGGGTGCCACATTGCCGCTTATTTTGCATTTTATATCTGTCCCAACAATTGCTCGATAAAACCATTTGATGGCCATTGTTACAAAGACGATGCTGGTGTAGTACTCCGTGTTTTGAAAACAAAATCAAAATACAGCAGACTCCTTGTCATGGACCAGGGTTGTGAGTCTTAGAAAATTCATGAGCAAAGAACTTCAAAGAACGGTGCACTCAAACTCGTGTGAAAAGGGTCAACGCCTAAATACCGTCAGTGGGGTTATCCTTAGCAACCGACTAATTTTAACACTAGTGGTGGGAGCTTCAGAAAAAGATGCAACGAAATTCTAATAGTATTAAAAGTCGTCATAAAAAAAGTAATTTAGTTAATTCAATTTGTAAAATAAAGTTTTAAATACTTACACGAAAATACAATGGTTAATCTTTTCTTATTTCTGGAGTTGAGAAAATATCAGATTAAGGAGGATGAACTGCAATTATCTCTTCGATGGTTGGAATTTGTGAAAGGAAGTCGATTTAAAAAAAGGAAAATGTTATCCTACTGAAGAGTGTCAATTTCTTATCGGATTTCCGGTTTGTCTTCAGTCGTCTCCTTACTAATTCCTGTAATATTTAATATTATAAAAAATAAGAGTAGGTATTCGCTTATATTAAAGCTATTAAGTTTACATAAAAATGGCACAGGTAAAATAGCACCGTAAAATGGCAAAAGTGGATAAATAGGAAAAATGGCACAAGGTAAAGATATAGATCAAAATCTCAAAATCTGGGTTCATAAATGGAAACATAAGAAGTTTGTCAAATTAAAAAGAAATAATATCTATATTTAAAAGTAGATGAGGACCCTTAAGTACCCCCCCTCCCATCTAAAAATCGGATTTTACTGTTTTTAGGTGATTACTTGTGTACATCCCTGAAAAAAAAGAACAAAAGAACAATTATTTTAGAATTTAAAGTGGACGATTAGTTTCGCATATAAATTTAACGTTAAATGTTTCAGATTATCATTAAGTTTATTTCATTAAGTTTATAAATGAATATAAATAATCAAAATAAATAGACCGGCAACAATAGTATTTTTTTCTGATTTTTGCAGTTCAATTTTACCGAAACAATTATTATATTATATATTATGTAAAAACAAAAGAAAAAACAAATGACCTATACCAAACGCAATAAAATGTATTTATCTACCGCCCTGTATACATTAAACGTGTTGAAACTTTTTTAGTTTTTTCATTAAAAATTTTTAAGCTCTCTTTACGACACACCGGAAATATATCACAACTTGTCCCTTTACTACGTTCCTGAAAAATTCTAAACAAAACTATGACTACCACTAATCCTAAGTTCGGGCATGAGGGAGTAACTGGGACTTAGAGGTAGTAGTAGGATAAGTCATTTTTGACAACTTTCAAGCAACAAGCAGTCATTTGTTTTTGTTTTTTTGTAACGACCGCTTTGAACGAAATAATATATATATTTTTTTAATTGAAGACAGTTTATGCACGTTAAAAGTATACAAGTCGGTAGACAATTAAAGTCTTCTGCGTTTGCTATAAATAATTTGTTTTTATCATTGTTGTTTTGTGTTTGTTGTTTTTAATTTCCCGACCGTTAAATATTCTGCACTTTTACTAAGCGAGTAGATACTAATTTTAAATTATTAAGTAGGGGTGCTGAGCTCCTATTTAAAACTATAGAGGCGAGAACCGTCACACACACGAAAAAATACTTAGAAAAATCGATATCATTTGCTTCAAAACAACAGAATTATAAAAACAAACAAACATGTAGTTAACATTGGGTGGACTAGCCCAATTTAAAACTAAAGTTCAGATGACCTACCCCCCCCCCTCTTACATGAATTAGAAATGTCGATTTTCCTTGCATCAAAACAGAGTAAATACTTATTTTTAAATATAGGGGAGAGGTGTTTAGCTGTATTTGAAACTAAATGGAGAGGGGTTCTAGCCCGCCCTCATAACACGACCCTCCTGAACGATGCCAATTTTCCATTACCGAATTGATCTTGCTTTGTGCCATTTTTTTTCCTATTTATTCACTGGTGCCATTATTACTATGCCATTTTTAGTGAGCACCGAAGCGGTTATCCCACATATTCTATAGACTAATTTTGTCTGATTTGTAAGTGGTTAGGGTTAGGATTAGTGTTAGGGTGATTTGTCTGGTTTGCGGTGACTAAAAATGAAAAAAAATCCGAAAAGAAAATCAGACAAATAAAACCATTGACTTAATTGGCCCTGTGACCACTTGTCAAATCAGACAAAACTATTCGATAAAATTTAGCAGTCATTTTGAGAGTTAACCGCTTCAATATAACCAGCAATTCTAAAGCTGTGCAAAGTTATACACAAAATCAGTCTTTAATGTTGATGAATTCAACTCCCCAAAAATGATCACGTTGGATTGGGAGAAAAATAAAACATATACTCAGTAATCTAGACTGAGGCATTTTTTACACCTAAAACAAAGAAGGATATAAAAAAATATTTTCGAAAATTTCCTGACGGTAAATTATTTTCTTTTGTCAGGCGAGATAGAAAATTAGTCAATGGCAGACAAGAATTTGGTGATTTTAGGAGACACCATTTAACAAAAGGAAAAATAAAATTACTTTCCATGTGTACCACGGGCGTGTGAATATCATCCTCCAAAGCTATTGGACCCTTTTTTTTTACTTTAGGGTGGCTGCAATCAACGTGATGGTGTAAAGCAGCACCTCAGGAAACCAAGGAGATGACACACACATGGCGCATTTTTTTAAGTGACGCCTCAGTTCAATTTTCTTGACATGCGCTGCTGCTTCATGTTCGGCTGCAACAAACCGTAGATGAGTGACGAGAGGGAAATAAATTAGAAGTGACATGAGATGGTCACTCCTTCGCTATACGGACTAAGTCCAAAGAAAAAAAGAGGGATTCCTATCACTGATTCAACTCTCGGCCAAAACTGTATTTGTATTAAGCCATATCACTGAGAGACGAGAGAAACCTAAGCAATAGTTTGAGCAGCGGAAACACATACATGTATACGTATAAAAGGAGGAATCTCTCTTAAAGGAGGGTATACGTATTCCTCCGAGCGGTCTTTCTAATTTTCTAATTTATTCTCCCCCATCTCTGCTACACCCCCTAATATATCTTTTTCTGACCCCATTCCTTCCTTTGTGTTCTAAGTTACAACCCCCACAACAGAAATACCCAATTGTGTGCAAAGTTGGACCACAATCGATACACTGAGCAAAACAAACAAGGGAAATCAAAGAGTCACTAACCCCCTCTTTCCGCGATCTGCTCCTTTTGTGGTCTAATGCTGTGGGGTGGTTGTGTTTGTTTTTTGAGCTCATCCAGACCTTATAGTCAATTAACTAAAGTTCGCGATCTTGGCCGGCTCTCAAAGTCTTTTACAAAAATAAAAACGGGTATTATTTTCAGTCTATCTCTTTTTCTATTTTTTTCTTTTTTCTTTTTCCACGGGTTTGGGTGCCCGTTAGACTGTCTGTGTTTTCTTTTCTGGACAGATATCCCTTCTGATTTTTCTTTTTCTATTTGAAGTGTTCTGCAGGTAAAAAAAATTGTTTGTTGTGCCCCTGGATTTTTGTTTGTTTATTTTTCTACCCGAGGTTACCAGGCACTATTAAAAAGTACTATGATACTGTGTGATGGCAACACTAATAACAGGTTACCCCACTCGCCTCTCTGACTCCGTGGGTATCGTTGGCCACTGACGCACAGGTGTTTGATATCCTGGTCGCGTTGCCACTTATAACTGGGTACTCACTCGTCTCTCTGTCTCGCTGCTCACACGTCTGGTTCTCTACTAGAGATCTTGCCAGACCGTAAACACTCTTCAGTCGATCATCGTAGTGGCGATAAAAAAATATGTCGATCGAAATTCCTCTCAGGCGCTGGCTTTTAAAATCCAATTTTCCCGACCTAGTGTCATATCTTACCTTGTGGGGATAGATAAATTAGATGAAAGAAAATCATCTTTCTTAGCTTATCAGATCAGTGTAGTTTCTAGTCCTATCCTGTAGGTTTCGATCCTATACTCTGTAATCAAAAAGCAGAATATCATTCAGTATCTTCTAGTTCCTTAAACTAAAGTTTAATATCTGTTCGGTGACATCTTTGTAATCAAAGAGTAAAATTACATTAACAACTATCTCATCTTTTGAGATCCCTCCCAGGCTTTATCTCACGGCGAATATGTACGCTTTCCCAGTCTTTATCTCATTCTCCCGTGTCGCACCTATCAGCGTATCCAAATGTTTTTGCCTGAGGTGCGCCTAACGGCAAATGCTGATACCCTCTCAGACTTTTACCAGTGAATACCTACACTGTCTCGGGTTCTGCCTGAGGCATCCTACCGGCAAATGCAGACAGTCTCACCCACGGCTTTTGCCTGAGCCCGCATATTCCCACTGATGTCATTTCCGGTTGAATTTTAACAATGACTCGCAAGAATGAGTCAGCAAAATTACTACATATTACATTGATTTTCAAATCACTACATAATAACGTTGAATTCACAAAAACCGGTTGATACTCTTAGAAATCAGGGGACATAAGCGCGTTTGGTATATTGCTGCCGGTTACGTTAAAATGACGGTCTTCGAACTGTTCCCGAAAAATGGATTTTGCTCATAATTAAAGTTCTACTAGATAATTTTCCCTACTTTTTGGTGACGATACTTATTTAAATCTGTTGCGTACGTATATAACCTTTTTTTTTGGTATTGATAATTTAACATGCACACTTCTCTGTACAAGCACCAACACTTTTTAAAAAGTAAGTACAACAACCGAAAATACAAGAAAATATATATAGTAAACTTTTACGAGTCCGAAAACGAGGGGTCACCACTGTAAATAAGAATAATATAGGAAATGAAAGAGAATCTTTATATTATTATTTAAGATCTGTTGGGCCACAATTATACCAAATGTGACTGATTACTAATAAATGTGTCTTTTAATCAAGTTTCATTATCGACACAATTTATTTTAAAGGAAATACAGTTTGGAAATTGGATGAAAACACTTTATTTTGGTTTACCTACTAATTTGTGAGTTGGTAACAAAAACAAAATGGTTATTTTTTTGAGAATCGGTATTTACGCAAACATTAAATAATTAGCTACAGCCAAATAAATTGATTTGATTAATTTCCCATGCACTAACAAAAAGTCTGAGTAGTTAACTATGCGAGAACAAGTTGCTATCGTCATCATTGGTCTGTGTCGAGGCTTTATAATATTAATACGGGAACTGACGGCCTTACACCGGGTATTTTCGAAACCGGTGCTAAGCAGGGTGTAAAAACAAAAAGATAAATAAATACAACAAACACACACGCGTGTTCTCCCAATCGACATGTATATTGTCTCCTTTTCATTGTACATCTCTTGATACGACTAATATCAGATCATGGTCTTTACCAAGGATCCAGTAAACAGAAGTTATATCAATGTCTACTTTATTTCGCGTTAGAGATAATTAGAAAGAAGCCCACGTGCGTTCGCACCAGAAAACAACAGTGCTGTCGTAAAGAGGAGGCATTTCACGGACTCTTGTTTTTCTTCTGGTGTCAGAGTGGTTGGTACTAAGAAGATAAATAAGACACTTCCAAGGGAACGGTTGCAAACTACATGTAAACATACGACGGTGGTAATTCATCTTAAAGTATTTCATCTTTAATCTAGTAATTTTTCGGTATTTAAGAAATATGTGTTTTCTTCATTTTTTTTTCATGTCTTTTTCAAAGTGGAATTTTAATAGTGATTTTAAGGTAAAACTATAAGGAAAATCGTTTAGACTAAAATTCAAGATGGATGATGAACCTGTCTTGATAGGCAAATATTAAATAAAAACAAACACTTACTTGTTAGGCCTAAAGTTTGAAATATTTTCACACAATAACAAGTATGTATAACATACAATGTTTTGTTTGTCTTGAAAAAAAAGTGTAATTTAATTTTGAACGTATATAAAGTTAAACATTTATGTCCACGTGTCGACAACATTTTTAACAATTCGTCAGCAACCAAATATTATCGACTAGAAATTGTGTTTAAACTTCAAAGTGTAGTATCTGTTCTGAAAATTCATCTTTTCTGTTCAAGGTCAGTTATTGAGAAATTATTCTAGACTGATACGATTTTAATTTTTGCTCCAATTCAGAAGCCCTCTTTTGAGGAGCTCGATGTTTCCCACATGAAAACAAGACGCTTCTAAGGGAAAGGTTATTTTACGACAACACATGGACATATGACTGGTTATTTCAGTCTGAATGTATTTTATCTTTCGAAAAAACAATGATTACAACATTGAATTAAATTATATAAATATATTTATGAATAGAATTTAACTTTGTAACACATTGCGTATTTTGAAGCATAAAAATGATTACAACATTAGATTATATATATATATATATATATATATATATATATATATATATATAAAAACATGAAAGTAGTTTTACAGAAGTTGCGATTGAGCTGCCTGCGTTTAATATAAACAGCACAATCTCAACTTCTGGAAAAACTACTTTTATTCTCGGTCGACCGAAGTATTTTAAAATGGCCCTAATTCTCAAAATTAAATCCGAATAAACTGCTTTCAATCTACGAATCTATTGGATTTACTTCATTTTTGAACATTTTCAACGCTGTCTTCACGAAACCCTTTCTTTCCATCTTTAAATCTCCTTTCACCGGACAACTTATCCACGGACATTCACCAACTGGACAGACTCCATATTTTTACACGCACACTCTTACTGTCCATTACTTTATTTTTTTATTTTAAATTTTGGTTTTTCCACTGCTAACTCATCTATCTATGTAATTCCTCTCGTGATAAGATTTTAATCTTTGAAAAGCCTTAGCAATCACCACACTTTTTATGGCCTTTGTTTAAAATTTAAATTATATATTTTTATTTATATATATATAAAATAATTAAAAGTGCAATATCTGTTCTGATACTACACTTCGTCATCTCTGTTCTCTGTCTGTAAAGGTAAATGAGAAATTATTCAAGACTGATGCAATTTTAATGTGTCCCAATCCAGAGTGCCTCTTTTTGGGAGCTTGATTTTCCTCACATTACAAAGCGAACTTCTGTCTAACTCTGTATTGTCCTCGTGGGGAAAATAAAAGTCCACGAAACAACGTGATGTTTATTTACTTCAACACAGCAATAACACAACTTAACTATTCATTTATAATTCTTTTCTTATTAAAATTGTATTTATATATAATAAAGGTCACCGGGGAATGCCGATGGTGTTGCCCAAGTTTGCTTGGCCAGATTGCTCCTTCTTTAAGGAAGCTGGTTTGATTCGCCCCAACTCCCCGACCTTGTGTCACACATTGTTGCGGTAGGGGCAATTAAATACCGTTGTGCCCAACCCCAGCCCGATCAGTCTCTCATTAACTTCGGTTGATTGAGGACGTCGGGATGGGGTAATATGGCCGACCGGTAGACTAAGTAGATTTTGTGATGCCCCTTCATAAAGACCTGTAGACCATCGATGAGGTGTAGTACTCTTGTGAACCCCAGATAAGGTAGCAAGCAAGTAGTTTCATAACATTTATGGGTCCTGGTAAAACAACCAGGTCACACAGATCTCGATTAGAGAGACGTAGTGTCCTGAGTGATGACTCACTCGTGGGGTGAAGAAATCATCCCCTGTAGATAAGAACCATTTGCATATGCTGCACTCGAGATAATTAACCCTTCTAATATGTGTTACTCGCTATATATGTTAACATGTTGATAGTGCTCGAAATTTGCATTCGAGACTGTGTTTCAATATTGATCAGGCACCCGACTGACTGTTCGGTCGGTTTATATCATGCTGTTATATTAGACTATGGGTTAGAACGATTTCGATGCCTCTGATGAAACAGCGTAGAAATTAGTAATTGTTTACCTCGACTACCTAATGTTAGAATGTGGGAGGTGTCGTTTCCATGGACAGCGGCACCGGGGGGGGGGGGGCAGAGGGGAGGGGGCTTAAGCCCCCCACTTTTTGACTTGCCCCTCCCCACTTTACGGTCATCAATAATGAAGTTATATATGCATGTGTTTAACCGCCCCCCCCCCACTTTTGAGGAGAGCCGCCCACTTTTGTAACTGTGTCGCCGGTCCTGGTTTCACAGAGTGTTTCTTTTAGATATACACTGAACCTGATAAATCACAATGATACGAGGTCTGGGAGTTCGCAATAGTGCCGAAGCTGTGCTGCGTTGTGTCGGCCTTGTCCCGCAGAGTAGCACAAAAACGTTTCACCATCATTCCCAACAAGGTATCCATCACCGTACAAAGCTTCTCACATACCCGCCAGAGTTTTGATCAAATAATGAGACCATCAGCGTAGGCCAATGATACGGACATCACTGATCCTTTCCTAATCAAGCACACTAGACGCTGTGTTATAAGTCATAAGAATATACTGAACCAGGGGAGCAAGGGCGCTAAAACTACAGCAGATAGAGTCATGCTATCACCAGAAATCTATGTCCCACCAGGAAGGACCCAAGCGGTATTCTGCCTATCCTGATTGAGTCCATGCAGGTGATCCCGTCGCTGGTGTTGGGTTAAACCTTTTACCAATAGAAAACTCATGACCACAGGAACACATGAGGGGGACCCCACCACCATTTACCGACAGAATCGGTCACAAAGATTTTCAGGGCTACCAGGTCCAGTGAAACCGTTTTGTTATAGAATTGTTTTTTAAGAACACTGCAAACCCCATGGTAGAGGTAAACCAACTGGGGGAGTTGAATCTGATAGTTTCTATGATAAGACCAACTCTACTCCTACTGACAACTTCAACCGACCATTGTCCGACTCTCACCAGAAAAACTTTGTGCAACAAGAGAATCATACTTACTTCCACTATTAACCCGTGTTTGGTTGAATTTGTCGCGGTTCAACAACACCGCGACGTTGTTTACATTTTTTAAAAGACGCCATCTTGGAAAAACCGTAAACAGCAGCAGCAGTCGCGTTTCCCTGTTTGCCACTCCTGAGAAAAACCAGCAGCAGCAGTCGCGTTTTCTTTTGTTTGCCACTCCTTCTGAGAAAAACAGCAGCGGCTTCAAATCCCCATTTTTGTTCACTATGACTCAGCAAAAACACGGCCAGCGAATATATTCCGTATTTCTCCTTTAAGGAATATAAATGCGTTCCGTTGACTACGCCGACAACCTCACTAATGCATCCAAGGCACGTGTCGACAATGTAATACTGCGAGAGATCTCTTCGGTATTTATTTATCGAAATTAATCCCTTTCACAGGACCAACGAAAGTAACTTGGCACATGTTACATGGACGGTGTTGGCTTGGCCTTTTGGCTAAGATCAAAGTGTAGTATCTGTTCCGATAGATACTGCACGCTTGTCCTGTGCAGTTCTAGGAGGTCCACTCTCCCAGGCTTTGCCTCCTCTCTTTGGGGAGGAGTAAGTTAATTGCTTACTGCTTGAGGCGCCCCTACCGGGGAATGCCGACGGGGCTGCCCAGGCAATTTTTGATGGTCAGAGTGCTAACCTCTCGGGCGCTGGCTTTTCAACCCCCACTTTCCGACCCGACCTTGGGTCATATCTTACTTGTGGGAGTAGGATAAAACTGGCCTTGTGCCTAACTCCTGGAGAGGAGTAAATAATACTCAATTCCGCCGGGGGGTCAGGAGGCCCCCATGCCCGACTTGGTCCACGGATGGACCAGTCGTCGGCAGTCTGAGTTCCTGCACACAGCGGTCGCAACTCCTGCACCCCACATCGGCAGTTCCGAACTCCTGCATCTGCAGTTCTGAGTTCCTGCTCCCCAGCAGTCCGAACGCCCAGCAGTCCTGAGTTCCTGCACACAGCAGTCGCAACTCATGCACCGTCGCAACTCCAGCAGCAGCAAAGATACAAACAGCACCCTGCAGTCCCGAGTTCCTGCACCGGCACTCTCCTGCTCCAGCACCCTGCAGTCCCGAGCTTCCTGCACCAGCACTCTCCCGCTCCAGCACCCTGCAGCTCTGACTCCTGCATCAACACCCTGCAGCTCCGACTCCTGCAGTCCCGAGTTCCGGCACCAGCACTCCTGAGCTCCTGCACCACTCCTGATCCAGCGACGCCATCTCAATTCACTTCACTTGTTATTACCATATGGTAAATAAACATCCTTTTCTTTTCTTTTTTCTTTTACATGATTCACCCCAGACAAGGCAGGACGCCACTGTAAACGTAAGGGGCTACTGAGAAAAAGGAAAAGGGGAGAAGGATTGGTGGTTCAGCTTAAATTGGGATCTGAGCAGCGAGATGTCTGTTTACATTAGTTTTAAATTTCTGCATGTCAGTACTGTCGGGGAAACAGGGGGCAGGGAGGGAGTTCCAATTCACCAGCGTTTGCCCTCTCTTCTTTGCCATTGCTGTTACTTGCCTGTGTTTACCTTTTCTTAGTTGTGTGGCCGATCGATCAATCCCAACGGTTGGTCGGTCCCGCAACAAATTTCTTCTCTTTGACATTCAGAACACTGAGAAGAAACAACATTGTATCTGTACAGGTCGACCGGGCACACGATACTTTGTTTAAATTAGACAGTCGGATTCCCAAATCAGTACCAGTTCTGAGTTCATGGTTCATTGCCGGAAGGATGCCCCAACACAGAGAGAGAGGCGCCGAGGAACGGGCAGAGGGAGGGACGCACACCTTGCACCCGTCTTTATCCAGAATGTATTCTGGAAGCCATGGCACTCCACGCAACCCTGAACAACGAGATGTTTTGCTTGTCTCCTGACACGCTGTTAGCGATGGGGTGGTAACGCCAGTTGATTATCATGGGACAACAATTACGAAGCTACGTCGGACATGACGAGAGAAGAAAAAAGAGGAAGTTGCGTAGACAGTGCAGAAGTAGAAGATATCGTGTCAACTCTCCAATCATACTCTCTGACGGCAGACTCCCACCTGTATTGCTTTTCTCCTCTCACTACCACGACTGCCACCAGACGCAACTGTAATGACCCGTTGCCACTTGTATCTATGCCTTCACCACAAAGACTCGAGAGGTGTGAAAACTAGACCCGAATTCCTAAGGCCATCGAAAGATCACTGAACAACCGTATACAATATGAACTAAAAAACTAGACAACAGTAATTACACAAACAAAACAAAAAATAACAAATAAAATTATTTTAAAAATAAATCATTAAGTATTTTTTTATCATGGTTTCTATGAAAACAAAAAAATATTTATTTTCTGTAGCATTTATAGGTATTTGTTTTCCATTTCAGGTATTAGGTTTAATTCTGGCTGTTTCTTTCAATAATCTTAAAATATAAAGTTTTCTGATAGAAAATTTATTCTTAAAAACATATTCTCTTGTAAAATATTTATTAAATAAATTAAACATTTCACCGTCATTTTGGCAAAAACTGATTTCGATCGATTCAATAGGAAAATATGAGAATTTCATTGTTTCAAGTAAATTTTTCGTGTTTTTATTATAGAGATTTGCGTGGGGGTCACTTAGGTATTATTATTATTCAAACGACTCTTTAAATCTTAATACTTATTGCAGAAACGTTAAGAGACTTGTAGCAGTTAGCTCCTCCTTTCAAAACATAACTACACCGGTTTGCCGGTAGGTGTCGCTTTTTCACCGACAGGTGGCACTGTAAAGCGACACCAGAGTTATCTGCCCTTCTGACTATAAAAACCGTTGCAAACGGAAAACCCATCTCTTCTTCACCGACCAGTTTCAGCAGAACAACGCTGGCACCAGCGCTCCGTTTCACTCGCTTTTTGGCCTCGTTAGAACGACGCTGACACTAGCGTTCCGTTTCACTTTTCTCTTCTGGTCGATTGGCCTCGGCAGAACGACGCTAATACACTAGCGCTTCGTCTAACGCTTTAACTCTTCAAATGGCATCAGCATAACAACTACCAACACACGTGGTCAAACAACGGTAAGAGTTCTCAACTCATTTTCTTTGTGTACGGCTTTCAAAGACTTTTCCTACGCCAGATTCATTTCTTCTTACCCTTTTCAAGAACTGTTTTTCCATCGACACACATGCATACATCACACACTTCATCATTCCACGTACACTCACGTTCAATAAACGTTGTTTGAACTACTTCATTTTGTTTATTAATTATTACTCTGTCTTTGCATGCAACATTGCTTGATTTACTGAACACGTCCATAATCGGGGGAACACAACGAAATTCTAATGTATTAAATGTCGCCATAAAAATTAATTTTTGAAATTCAATTTGTAAAATAAAGTTTTACACATTTATAAGATGATACAATGATTAATCTTTGCTGATTTCTGAACTTGCGAAAATATTACATTAAAGAGGATTAATTGCGAAAATTTCTTCGATGTTTGAACTGTGCGAAAAGACGTTGATTTAAAAAAAAACGAAACTATCATCTTTCGTTCCGCATTTATTCCAGATTGTTAATTTATTTTCTGCTTTCCGGATAGAATGATGACAATCTTCAGTCATCTTCTTACTAATTCCTGTAATATTTAATATCATATGAAATAAGCGTAGTTAGCGCGCAGTTTTTATCGACTTAATAACGGCTCTAATATATATATATATATATATATATATATATATATAAGTTTGAATATAAAGATGTTTTTTCTATTTTGCGTTTTATTACCCCAAGCAAAAGTAGTTATTGTAACGGTTAGCCACATTTTTTATCGAATTAATAACGGTTTTCATTAATTATTTGATTTTTTTAAATGTTAACATAACACGAAACTGATTTATCGTAATTTTATTTATATCGATAGAGATAACTTATGGCAACTTATATTTTAGATTTCTTTTCAACAATTGCTTTTTTTTAACAAAAAAGAGATCATTTATTTGTTTTGAAATGGAAATGAAGAAAACTTACAGGCTTTACTTTCACGCTGGAAAGTGCTTAATTTATTTCTAACTGTCCGAGGAATGTCGATGGGGCTGCTCAGCATTTTTTGTAGGCAATAGAACGCGTATACTAGTGTGCTGGCTTCTCAAAACGACACATGACCTTGTTTGCCAAAAACACTAAAAATGCAAGCAGGCATTGAAGCATATGTCTCCATGCGAAAATTCTTTAGCAAGCCCACCTCTTTTCAATGGTTCACTTAAGAATGTGCAGCTGTCATTTCTGAGAGGCAACAAGCATTCCATAAATTAGGCCGCCATAAGTCAGCTACTAATAGACATAAATTTATAGAGTCAAGAAATAATTGCAAGGTCGTGATAGGTGAAGCGAAGAGAAGGTATAATGAGTTAACAAAAAAACGCATCCAGCCACAGAAACTAGGTACTCGCGATTTCTGGAAAATCTACAATGGTGTAGTGAATAATGGTCAATCAACGATCCCCCACTATCACACCACAATGATGTCGTCTGCACGGCTACTGATAAGGCTGAACTACTTGCCCAGCGTTTCGCTTCTAACTCTACTTTGGACTCAGATAACCACCCCCTCCCTGAGTTCCCTTTGCGGACTGAGGTCACACTTGATAACCTGTTCATCACCCCATCCCAGGTCAGAGACATCATAAAAAAACCTTGACACCTCTAAAGCTTGTGGGCCTGATCTTATACCTGTAATAGTAATAAAGAAATGTTCTGCTGAACTGGCCCCTGTCCTCTCCAATAAATGCATAGCTGAATCTTGCTTCCTCGATAGCTGGAAAATTGCCTCTGTGGTACCAGTCTACAAGAGTTCTGGGAATAGAACCGACCCTCAGAACTACCGCCCAATCAGTCTACTGCCGATCTTTGCACTAAATCTTTGAATCCTTAATCAATCTAGCGATAGTACGGCACTTTGTTAATGCTAAACCTCTATCTGACAACCCGTATGGATTTAGACAAGCACAATCTACTGCAAACATCTTAACGGTCACCTCTGAACGCATGTATCATACACTCGACAAGGCAGGTGAAGCTAGGACAGTAGCGCCTGATATATCCAAGGGCTTTGTACAAGGTATGGCATAAAGGCGTTCTCCTAAAAATACGCTCATACGGTATTACTTGGCAACTACTTAATATAATTAGATCCTTCCTAAACAAAAGAAAAATCCAGGTTGTCCTCGATTGCCGTTCATCTAAGCAACATGACATAATGCTGGTGTACCCCAGGGATCTATCCTTTGACCTTTGTTGTTCCTGATCTATATAAACGATCTCCCTGATGACATAGAGTCGGAGATGGGTTTATTTGCTGACGACACCACGCTTTACTCTCGCCATGTTGGCAAAACAGACGCGATCATATCCGAGGCAATGGCTGAATCTTTAGAAAATTACCTCCAGGCTGTAGTGGATTGAGTCATAAATGGTTGGTAACTTTTAATGCCGCAAAGACAAAGCTCCTTTCCTTCAACAACTACAAGAAGCCTCACCAACCACCGATTTCCATGGCAAATAACACCCTACATGAGAGTTCATCATTCAAACTCCTCGGCCTAACCATCACAGGTAACATGAATTGGAATAAATACATTGAAGACATTGCCAAGGCTGCCGCAAAGAAGGTTGGCTCCCTCTACCGTGCTAGTAAACTCCTCACACCTGACATTATCCTGTATCTCTACAAAGCCATCATCCGCCCATGCATGGAGTATTGTTGTCACATCTAGGCTGGTACATCATCTACTAGTCTCTCCCTCCTTGACAAGGTCTAAAAAGAGTCGCCAACCTAATAGGTCCCTCACTGTCAGCCAAGCTCCAGTCCCTGTCCCATCGCCGCAATATAGCATCCATATGTTTGTTTTACAAATACTTCAATAGATTATGCTCCTGTGCCCCCTCGACGTAAATTCACTAGACTAACTCGACAATCAACTAAATCTCATTCATTCACTGTAAAGTTCCCCAGATGACGGAGAACCTTCTACTCAAATAACTTCTTTCCTCGCGCTGCTGGCCTCTGGAACTCCCTTCCTGTCCCCTGTTTCCCCGACGGTACACACATGCAGAAGTTTAAAACTAATGTGAACAAACATCTCGCTGCGCAGATACCAATTTAGGCTGACTCTCCCAACCTTCTACCCATTTCTTTTTCTCAGTAGCCCCTTACGACTACAGTGGCGGCCTGCCTTGTTTAGGGTGAACCATGTTTTTAAAAAAAATTTTTTTTATTTAATTTGAGAGACTCCACAAAAATAACACATTTTTTGCAACACTTTTCCTCTCTTTCTTCCTTTTCCATTTAGTTATATAAAATCTCTATATTAACGACGCCGTTGTTTGTTCTTTTTATTGTCAAGTCACGTTTGTAAGACTTTTTTCCCTATACAGCAGACCCGAAATTTGGTCCTTTATTTGAACGGGAAAAATCCCAATATTCTCATCTATCAAATCGAAGACAATTTTAAACATAACTCGATTAAGCTATTTCTTTTTTATGGTTGTTGTTGGTTGGATGACTACATATTCAGTTTTCATATGGTTGGTAAGATTATTGGTTAAGACGAAAGTCAGAATAAAAAACGTAACTTGGTAGAGTTAACTGTATCTGGCCACATTCGACGGAAATTGAATATTGGATAAGAAATTGGTCACCATCCTGGAAGAAAAAGTCAACATCTCCACTACTAAATCTGCATCAGCTTTTAGTCATAGGGAACACTGGAACATAACGAGAATTGTATGGTAGGTTTTTGTCGATAACCAAATGCTGTATCCTTTTGTTCCATCCCAGCAGTGACGAAACGACCAGAACAGGATAATGTATCAGTATGTCATAGCTGATTTGTTTACCTTTTAAACTTCCGGTAATTATCTGCCCTTAGCCTGCCCACACTTGTAATGGCATACCATGGAAATAAAGTTTGTGTTCATTCACTCTCCGTCTCTGTTTGTTCTTAATGCAAGCAATCCTCGACCGGCGACAACACAACATGGTGTCAGAAGTGAGATCCAAAGATACAAGAATGTTTTTCAGTGAAAATCACACTTTATAGTGATATTTGTCAGGTTTAGCTGACATTACACTCGTCCCCGGAAAATGCGCATAGCGATATGTCGAGGTAAGAGGAATTTGACTACTGTTTTGTTAATTTCTCATCATAGAAAACCCCCATACATTAGCACCAAGGATAGAATGGTCCAGTCCCAACTTAGGAAAAGAAATGGGCATTTTTTACGTCAGGCCACATTATATTTTGGTGGAACACTTCGTGACGTGGACGAAAGTAAATTACCTCCTTTTGTGGACTGGTGTCGAAGGGCAGCAGATTAGCGACCACTTCGTTTTTCAGACAGATGAAAGTAAAAATGTGGACAACTACATGAGACATTTCAAGAATTATGTCAGTTTTCAGTCAAATTTCCGGGTGTCTCGATACCAACTTTTACAGAGTCGCCAAGAAGAGGATGCGCCAGCCCACTTATTTCAAAAGAGGCTGAGTCAAATAATAAAAAATTGCAAATATGACCCCATAGTCGGAAAGACAAACTTGGACTTATTTATATTTGGACTGAACCTCAAGTCAACCCAAAAGTCACTGTTAAAAGACGGTAGGGGTTTTACAATAACAACAGTATAGCAGAAACTGAAGAGGCAACAATAAAACAGGTGGAGGCAATCCAGACTCTACTTGGGAAGCTCAGTGGAAATGCTGTCCAATCAAATCGTGCCCCCGAGTATATACACACATGTGGTTTTTGTGGTAGAGGTCACCATAAAGGAGAATGCCCCGCCAAGGCTAAGACCTGCCTGAAATGCAGGAAGATAGGTCACTTTGCCATAGTTTGTCGCTTGGCAGAGGCAAAGAACAGGGTATCAGGATGGGAAGACCTCAAAGAACTCCAACAATACAAGTCGAGACAGTAAAATCCACACAGCCACCCAAAACGACAGTGAAGATGAGCCTGAAAATGGAGGACTCTATTTTCATTCTGTAGAATGCGAAGTTCCCTTGGGCGCAACAGAAGCCTATGCGAACTTAAGAATAGGCAACCAACTAGTCCAGATAGAGATCAAAGCAAAAATTGACACAGAAGCTATGAGCAACCTGCTACCCCTGAGTGTGTTCCAGCAATTAGTTAAAGTACCAATGCACAAAACACTAGTGAGACTATTTGCATTTGGAGGCTCTGCGATAGAGCAAGCAGGATCAACATTCTGGGAGTGAAATACCAAGACAGATTCACTAATGCGACATTCCATGTCGTTAAAATCAAGGGGCCGATTCTGATTGGACTACAAACCCCCAGGAAGTTGGGCCTGGTGGCTTTCAATTTTGCAATTAACACGAACGATCCACTTAAAAACCAAAAGGAATGCCAGTCTGACATGAGCATGAAAAAAAATCCTATCCCAAGAAGGAACCCCAAAGTACGGGAACATATTCTCCACACATTTTTAGATGTATTTGACAGCATTGGATGCCTGTCAGGAGGATATGCGATAAATGTAGACCCAACAATAGCCCCAGTTGCCCACCCACCACTGCGAGTCCATGTGACGTTAAGGGACACATTTAAAATTGAGCTTGATTCACTGGTAAATCAGGGTATCATAACTCTAGTGACCAAACCAACCTCATGGGTCAACTCATTTGTCTGTGTCACAAAGGCCAATGGATCAGTCAGGCTATGTCTAGACCCCAAAGACCTGAACAAGGCCATACAGCGACCACATTTTGTTACCCCCACATTCGAAGACGTGGTCTCAAGGCTACACGGTGCAAAATGATTCACCACAGTAGATGTCAAATCTGGTTACTGGCAAATGAAACTGAATGAGAAGTCAAAGGAATTGACAGCATTTATCACCCCATTTTGTAGATACATGTTCAATAGATTTCCAATGGGAGTTAAGAGCACCCAGGATGAATTTCAGCGAGCCATGTTTAAGAACTTTGGAGACATTAAGAATGTTTACTTTATCTCAGATGACCCAATCGTGTACAGCTTTGAAGAAGATGGTAGCGACCATGACCAAGCACTCAATCAGCTCTTTCAAAGAACTAAGGAAAGGAACTGCAAATTACACCCAGACAAGTTGGTGGTACGCACATCAGAAATACCATTCTTTGGCCACATGATATCAAGAGATGGTAAAAAACCAGACCCCAAAAAGCTGGAGGCGATTGCCCAGATGCAACCCCCCAAGGATTAGAAACAGCTATGCAGCTTCCTTGGACTAGTTAATTACCTCAACAAGTTCTCGGCCCATCTCTCAATACTGACAAAGGCATTACAGGACCTGTTGCCTAAAGACAATGATTTTGTCTGTTCATGTCAGCAACAAGCAGCATTTGACAGAATCAAAGAAGAAATCCAAAGATCTGCCGTACTGAGGTAGTTTGACCCAAAGACACAAATCATGATACGAGTGGATGCTTCTGCTGCTGGAAACAGTGCAGCCCGGTTTCAGAATGACATGCCAGTTGCTTTTGCAAGCAAAACTCTATCTGAACCGGAGACACGATATTCAAATATTGAAATAGAGATGCTTGCTGTCGTTTTTGGTCTAGAAAGGTTCCATCATTATGTATAGGGTCACAGGGTAACGATTCAGACTGACCACAAGCCATTAAAATCGATCCCACTCAAGAACGTGGCACAAGCACCTCCAAGACTGGCAAGGATGCTGCTAAAGATTCAAGGCTATAATTTTGTAATGAAATACAGCCCAGGCAGATCAGTTCCCATAGCTGACTGTTTGTCAAGAGTGTCACCCAGACGAGGCAATCACATTGAAGGCATCGACCTCAACATCCACATAATGAACACTCAGCTAAGTGCATCACCAACTCGCCTACAAGACATTAAGCTGGAAACCATGAAGGATTCAACTCTAAGAGAGCTCATCAACACTGTGATGACCAGATGGCCATCAGATACCTCCGGTTGCCCCAGTTGCTTACTCCCATATTGGAATTTTAGGAATGAAGTTGGGATCCAAGATTGTGTCTTACTGAAAGGCAACAAAATTGTCATACACGCTTCACTCCAACCAGATGTTCTGCAACAACTGCACAATCACATCAGGGAGTAAAAAAACCCGGCTGCGGGCCAGAACTGCTGTTTACTGGGTAGGAATAAATAAGGACATTGCGGATATGGTTGCAAGATGCTTCATATGTCAAAAGTATCAACCAAGTCTCCCATAAGAAATATTGCTTCAACATGAAACCCCTTCTTACCCATGACAGTATATCAGCACAGATCTCTTCACAAGGGAAAGAAATGAGTACCTTTTAGTGGCAGACCAATATAGCCGCAGTCCATTTGTACGACACCTGCAGTCACCAACATCTGCTGCAGTGATCAAGCAGATGAAACAAATATTTGAGGAACAAGGTGTTCCTGAAGTGGTCTATAGTGACAAGTACGGAATTTGCCAACTTTGCAGAGAAGTTAAACTTTAAGTACACATCATCACCACATTACCCTCAATCCAATGGATGGCAGAAAGAATGGTTGGCGTATGCAAGAATTAACTTCTGAAGGCCTGAGAGACTGGCAATGATTGCCATTTGGCGATGATGTCATATAGAGCTACACCGCTTTCAACCAACCTTAAATCTCCAGCCAAACTCCTCAACGGGAGGTAATCCAAACACCATTAGTCTCTAAGCAACAGCTCGGAGATGAGCAAACCAGAGACATCATTCAATGGAACAAAGACAAGACAAAGAACCGGTATGACCAACAGAATAGCAACCGCCATCCCCCATTGAAGGCATGTCCGCAAGTCCACATCCAAGATGAGAAAACCAAGTTGTAGAAACCTGGAACAGTCACACAACCCACTGCAGAGCCAAAGTCATACCTTGTAGAATCTACAGATAGCAGTATTCATCGAGGGAACAGACAGTTTCTTAGGCCCACAAGAGCGGAGTTGACTGAAAGTCTATATAACAATAGACACAACCACCCACTAACAGTTGATTCCAATGCCCCACCCATTAGTAATGGGATGTGTGTATACCCGAGCGACCGTGGTGTGATCTCTCTATCTAGCCAACACTGTACGAGGAGCCAATCAGAACTTACATATCCTACACCAGTATATAATGCACAAACTCTGCTCACAACTGCAAGGCCATATGCCGAGCCATATTTGGAACCACGTCGCTCAGGACGTCCCCGAAAGATACCACAAAGATTGGACTTGTAATGCTTAAAAAAATTAATTAATTAAAAATCAAATGAAAAAATCAAAGTATGTCACAGCTGATTTGTTTACCTTTTAAAATTCCGGTAATTATCTGCCCTTAACCTGTCCCCACTTGTAATGGCGTCCTATGTAAATAAAGTTTGACTTCATTTACTCTACGTCTCTGTTTGTTCGTAATCCAAGCAATCCTCGACCGGCGACAACACAACAGATAAAACATCCTATCATGACGCGATCAACTCTGGAACTGGTTTTAATTTTACTTTTACCGCCAAACTTCGTTTCGAGTCTGTGCAGTGGCGTCCTAACTCTCACACAGTTATAAGTCCAGGCATGAGCACGTCTGTACTAAACCAAACCAAACAATTAAACAAAAAAAACAAAGATGTAAGTCATGAAATATTTTTTTAATGTTATTTTGCTTTTTTTTACAAATGACTAACGCCAATATTAATATTAGTTGAGTTTTGATTTACGTCCACATTTAGGTACTCTCCCTTGGAGTGAGGTCGAAATATCTCCGTAGGATTGTCGTCGATTTTTTTATTGAATTGTTTACCCTAGTGTTGACAATTAAGTTTAATCACAACCTAAAACAATGGCCATTAAGTAAAAACGTTACTATAACCTATTTCGAAGTATGGAAACGAAATCTCCACTATACTCAGCTTGTGAAAAACAATTTGGCTGCATTTCTGGTTCATGGATTTTCATGAAAAAATCCCTCATACCATTACACGACTTGCATGATGGTGGAGACGCATGGCTGCACAGAAAGATGTTCATCTTGAATTGATGCTTGGTCGAATTGTAACTTTTGCCCGATAGTTTCACGAACCGCTATTGGTAAAAATTCGATCTCAATTAGCTCTACATTACAGTCCATTCGCCTTCATATTGGCTTCCGATTGACATGTAGTGATTTTGTAGACTTTGCAAAGTCCAGTTAGAGTCTGGGAAAAGATTTGAGGACCTCGATCAAAGATCGATGTGTTTTGTTAAGGATAACTTGATTCAGTCTGCAGTTCTCATAAATCACCACGGAGATTATACAGAGGTGAAAAAAGCTTTCACTTACACTCGAGAACTTTATAGTTCTCATATTGCCTTAACTCCTTAACAAAGATCTTCCAACTTTGATCAAGCAATGATATAATACCGAGTTCCAGTCTGCTTAGTAAAGCACCATGCTGACTGTTAGACAAACAAATAATGTCTCAGCTCCTGCAAATATTTATCTAACAAAGACACACAATTCATGTCTAAGACAATACGATCGATCCATGTTGATCAGTAATCTGACAATGAAATTCCCTTTTCAGAAGAACCTAAGGATGAAAGGAGGAACATGAAGAGTATATATGCATCATCGACAGCCAGCATGAAATATCAACAACGTGCACAGTAAACACTATAAATCGCCTAAATTGAAGAATTAGTGCCACGTAGAGCAAAGGGATTAAGTCCTTCACCTTGACATTCCTGACCTCAATGATTTTGATGTAGAAGTTGTTGCTGGTATTCCTTTATGAAAGCCAACGACATCGGTATACGGCCATGCAAAAATAAGGGAACTATTGGTGATTCAGTAATTGGTTTTCTCCACATATCTGACACACATAGACCCTTATACTTTCATCTACACCCACATTAATAGTGATTTGGCTATGATCACACATGGAACTCACCATCGCTTAGGTACATTATCTAGATCCTACCTTTGCCAAGGAGAATAGAATTCAGAGGAATACCACTGAACCACAATAAGTACACTTAAGGTCACCAAACAACAGAATGCGACACAAGCACAATCCGTAACCCACCGTGTGATATATATTCTTATAGTCATGAAATGGGGGATTGAAGGGTTGTTAACTTCTCTGCATATTTCACTCGACCATCTGACTCATCACCAACTACAATTGGTAGTGAGGTTACATGTCATACACACAAACCTGCTTTACAAGATGAGAAAAGAGACAATTTTCATGAGGTTATTCTGACTTGAACTGTGTACATAAAAAGTTCATCAACAAACTAGAGCAACTCCTTTAAAAACTCAGCAAAGTTGAATTCCAGCTAAAGCAAAAGGATTACATCCTCCACCCTGACACCTTTGTCCTCAATAATTTTGATGTGGAAGTTCCAGTGTGTCTACTCAATGACTTTAGTATACTGCTATGCATGAATTAGGTAACTATTGGTGATTCAGTAAACCTCCCGTTACATTCAACACACATTTGACGGACACAGGCATAAATCCTTGGGTCTGAATCCACATCAACAGTGGTTTAGCCGGGATCACACATAGAACTCAGCATCCCTGTGATACACTATCCAGATTATACACTTGCCAGAAACAAGAAACACTCACCCAGGTTATTCTGACTTTAATTATTTACAGTAAAATGTCAATTATGAACTAAAGTAGGAACTCCTTCTAAGTCAAACCATGTGGCTAATTAATTTTGTAAATGGAAGAGCAAGAACAGGTCCCAGGAACCACTATAATAAGTTGGTGAGCTTGTGTACTTATACTGCGTGTGGGATGAATCGAAAGTACGAATCCGCAAAATCATTCTATCAATTGATGGGATTGATGCTTTGTCAAGAATTTATCTGGCAACATAAGGGCTTCCTCGTAGGAAGTTCCGAAAAAATGTCGACTCAACTCTGAGAAGAGCCAGCACAAAGAGAGAGAAAAATCAGTGATATTTCTTAGACACCACGAAAACCACTAGGCTCTTTTTCTAAGGGGAATTTTATTTTACTAATGGGGCACAGCTCAAAATTTAAATGGGAAGTACTCTTGATAGGAAGTAACTCTGTCGTCCCTACATTACAATCTACCTGCACAGGTTCTGCAACCCAAAAGAAATACTTAGATTAATTGACATTTCAATCTGAGTGTTGTGTCATATACCCTCTCTGTATTTGCATGTTGTCCTTCACTGCAGTGCGGAGTCCCCAAAAGGACCAACGGATGGTTTTACTAGCCAATTTTATTTATTTGTCATGGCTCTTAAGACTGTCTTGAATGTGTGATAGAATTATTTTACTAATTCATTCGATTCTGGTGTATACGTAGTAGTCCTCACTCTCTTGGTTCCAGACAGTCTCATCAGTTAGCAAAAAAAGTCTGACTCGACCTGGTCACCTCTTCAGTGATGAAAGCAGGAACTAAAATACAGGCTACACATAAAGAGACAAAAGTTTTTGCTGTAGTATCTTCCATGATGTCAGGCATAAGAAGGGTCTCACACGAGCTGAAAAAACGATCCACACATGTCAATAAGAAGCTTTGACTCTTGCACATTGTGAGTAGGTCTGTGATGTCCAAGTTCACATGTGGAAAACGTTTAGTACAAAGCAGAAAATCGGTGAGGGTGTATATATGTCTTCAAACTTTGGCCTGTTGACATAGAACACAATTGCTAATAGTGCCAGATAGCAGCTTTCATGTGAGGTTAGTCAAATCCACTGGTGACCAAACAAATTGAGGCATTAGCTTTAGGATGAAAAATGTTATGTGTAGGAAAAACAGTGTCTAATTTAAGAATTAAGGAACAAATGGGCATATTATTTCGGTGCTGATGTCGAAGATAACTTGCAACTGGGTTTTTGAAACACCTACTCTGTAGAGCTTCAGTGATGTATCCTCATCATTTGAAAAATTCTGCAGTTGCTGTTCGTTTTTCTGCTCTCCTAAAAACACCTTTTAATCAACACACATTACTAACATTAGAGCATTTATGTGATGAGACATGGTGTCTGCCAAGACGTTGTCAGTTTCTGTAAATTGTAACATGTAATACAGGTTCCTGGTCTCATGTAGGGAATATTTGTCTGAACATTAAGCTTCCTCTCTCCAATTAATCAGTTAACTTTATCTTTCTTGTGGTCTTTTTGTCTTACCGAATTCCAAGACAATAATTTATCTAGTCTGGTGAAGTATCCAGCTGTGCTGATATTACAAGTAACATTACTTGAAGAAGGTGCACCATTCCTTGTATAAACAAGTGTATTAATGTGTTGAAAAAAATCTTATTTGAGCTTGAAATACCATGCTATTTTGAATTTGGTCAGGGTTTATTTATAGGGAGAAGTATCCTCATGTCAGCTTGTCATGACAAAACCTTGTACAAAGAGACCAAAACTACTCGAGGAAGATGGTGTATAGAAGGTCGTGTGCATTTGCATGTCTTTTCAAAGCGACTTTCTGTGAAAATGATGATCTACACTTTGCAAAACGGGGATTCTTCCAATGTGTGTTCAGTTAGGTATTTCCAAAGTTGAATTAACTGAAAATATGAATCCACACATAATAATAAAATCTTTTAAAGTGTGTCCACAAGTTTTTCTTCTGTGAAGATGATTTGCACACTGTACGGGAATAGGGTTTCTCACAAATGTGGGTTGCATTTTTTTTACAGAGACCGAATTATAAGAAAAATATGTCCAACACACTCCACAAGAATATGGTTTCCCTCCAGTGTGTAATCGCTCGCGTCTTAAATTTTACTTTCCTGAAAATGTTAATCCACACACTTGACACAAATAGGGTTTCTTTCTAAAGGGGCTCCCTACTGAAGCTAACACTTTATTTAATTACGATATAATGTATCCTCATGTAAGCTTGTCATGAAAAACCCTTTTAAAACTGCTATCTGTATTATACTACATCTCGGTTTTTCAGGTATTTTTTCTACAAATTTCAAAGATTTTTTTTGTTCATTATACCATTTGCTCCTACTACAACCAGTATAATATTCCTTTCTTTTCGATGCCATGTTGTTTTGAAATCATTCATAAGGTCCTGGTATTTTGTTATCTTTCTTCGTTCATCTCTATTGAGGCCAAAGTCATTTGTAATGGAAACATCAATAATGAGCACAGTCTTTCAGGTTTGTTCCATATAACAATGTCTGGCTTGATGGCTCTGTCTTTAGTGTATCTGCCCTCCAATATGTTTGTTGTCATAGTAGACTGTCACCTTTCCGTTTGATGTTATCAGTGAAGGTTTATGCACCCAGTGTGTCTTTGCATGTGAGCTATCAAGTGGTATTTGCATGTTAATCCTAATTCCACAGACTTCACAAGAATATGGTTTGTATACAGTGTATGTTCGCATGTGAATGTTTAAGTTGCCTTCAGTTAATGTTTTTTCGTACATCATATCAACTCTTTTAGGGGTATTTAATTCCAAATCCAGCATTTATATTAAAAGTCTTTATGATTCAAATTCTTTATATCTTCAAATATCTATTCATGGTGTCTTGTTTGGTTGTTTTGTTATATGGCATATCAACTCTTTTAGGGCTATTAAATGCCCAATCCATTTATTTTATTAAAAGTTTTAATTTCTTAAAATATTTATTGATGGTTTTGTTGTTAGGTTGTTGTTTTTATGGCATATCGACCTATTACGAATTGTTGTGAACATATTGAGGTGTTTGTGGATGTATTGTAAATTCTTCAGAGTGTATTGTTGATAAGACGGGGTTAAAATCGAGTTTTGTATTTTATAAGCACTGCGACTTGTGTTCTCATAGATTCATGCTCTCCTGAACAAAATGTCTCGTTGTAAGCAATTGTACCTATGTGGGTTCAGTGTTATTAAAGGTAGTTTGCGTTTTGATAAGTTGAAATGGAAGATTTCACTCCATGATTTAGAGGTTTAATTCGTCTTTCTATATTTTGATTTGGCATACACTATCAAGAGTACACTTTTCCTCTTAAGTCTACTTTCTCTCCTGTGTCCAATGTCCTGAATAGGAAGTAGTCTCTTTCAGTATCATTAAATGCTTTAGTTCGGTGTGTTTTCGCATGTGAACTTCCAAAGTCACCTTGTAGGAAAATGATTATCCACACACTTCACAAGAACGAGGTTTCTCCCTTTATTTATTATTTCTTATCTTTCTGTTTGTGCTAGAGATAGGGAATCCTATCGGATATCAGACATTCACCGGCTATTTTAGACACTCCAGCCTAGAGATCTTTTTTAGATTCTAATCGTCCCTTTAAGTGCAATTTTTGTATTTCTCTTGTACTCGGTTCAGCGGGTATACTCGCTAGAGACCTTTTGGAATTCTTTTTCATTAGTCATGTTGCTCCTATAATTACTGGTATGATAGAGATTTTCCGAAGATTCTGCACCATTCAATCTTGCATCATAAGGGGTACTGACTTCAACTAAGGTTGCTACTTTCTCCCTTAGTGTGTGTTCGCATGTGAACTCTTCAATAGTCTTTTGGTGAAAATGATGATTCACACACTTCACAAGAAAAAGGTTTCTCAGCAGTGTGTGTTCGCATATGAAATTTCAATGTTTGCTTTTCTAAAAATAAGGTTCCACACACTTCACAAGAAAAAGGTTACTCCCCAGGGTGTGTTCGCATGTGAAGTTTCAATGTTTGCTTTTCTAAAAATGAGGTTCCACACACTTCAAAAGAAAAAGGCTTCTCTCCTGTGTGTGTTCGCATGTGAAGTTTCAAATGGTACTTTACTAAAAATGAGTATCCACACACTTGACAAGAAAAAGGCTTCTCTCCTGTGTGTATTTGCATGTGCAGTTTCAAATTTTTTTTTGTGACAATGAGGATCCACACACTTCACAAAAAAAGATTTCTCCCCAGTGTGCATTTGCATGTGAAGTGTCAAGTTTTGCTTTTGTGAAAATGAGGTTCCACAGACTTCACAAGTAAAAGGTTTCTCCCTAGTGTGTGTTCGCATGTGAAGTTTAAAATAGTCTTTTCGTAAAAATGATGAATCACACACTTCCCAAGAAAAAGACTTCTATCAATGTTTAATTTTACTTCAGTCGAAGTTCTCAGAAATCAAGGGGCCCCTTTCTGGGGCTAACACTTGATCTCTATCCTGTGTGTGTATGCATGTGAAGTTTTAAATGTTGCTTTCGTGAAAATGAGGATCCACACACTTGACAAGAAAAAGGCTTCTCTCCTGTGTGTGTTCGCATGTGAAGTTTCAAATTGTACTTTACTGAAAATGAGTATCCACACACTTGACAAGACAAAAGCTTCTCTCTTGTGTGTATTTGCATGTGCAGTTTCAAATTTTTGTTTTGTGAAAATGAGGATCCACACACTTCACAAAAAAAAGGTTTCTCCCCAGTGTGCATTTGCATGTGAAGTTTCAAGTTTTGCTTTTGTGAAAATGAGGTCCGACACACTTCACAAGAAAAAGGTTTCTCCCCAGTGTGTGTTCGCATGTGAATTTTCAAATTGTTTTGTGAAAATGAGGATCCACACACTTCACAAGAAAAAGGTTTCTCCCTAGTGTGTGTTCGCATGTGAACTTTCATGTTTTGTTTTTTTGAAAATGAAGATCCACACACTTGACAAGAAAAAGGTTTCTCCCCAGTGTGTGTTCGCATGTGAAGTTTCAATGTTTGCTTTCGAGGAAATGAGGATCCACACACTTCACAAGAAAAAGGTTTCTCCCCAGTGTGTGTTCGCATGTGAACTTTCATGTTTTGCTTTTCTGAAAATGAAGATCCACACACTTGACAAGAAAAAGCTTTCTCCCCAGTGTGTGTTCGCATGTGAAGTTTCAATGTTTGCTTTCGAGGAAATGAGGATCCACACACTTCACAAGAAAAAGGTTTCTCCCCAGTGTGTGTTCGCATGTGAAATTTAAATGTTTGCTTTACTAAAAATGAGGTTCCACACACTTGACATGAAAAAGGCTTCTCTCATGTGTGTGTTTGCATGTGAACTTTTAATTGTTGCTTTTGTGAAAATGCTGATTCACAGACTTCACAAGAAAAAGGTTTCTCACCTGTGTGCATTTGCATGTGAAGTTTCAAATAGTCTTTTCGGAAAAATGATGATCCACACACTTCACAAGAAAAAGGTTTCTCCCCAGTGTGTGTTCGCATGTGAACTTTCAATGTTTGCTTGTGTAAAAATGAGGATCCACACACTTGACAAGAAAAAGGCTTCTCTCCTGTGTGTGTTTGCATGTGACGTTTCAAATGTTGCTTTTGCGAAAATGCTGATTCACACACATCACAAGAAAAAGGTTTCTCCCTAGTGTGTGTTCGCATGTGAACTTTCAATGTGTTCTTGTGTGAAAATGAGGATCCACACACTTCACAAGAAAAAGGCTTCTCTCCTGTGTGTGTTCGCATGTGAACTTTCAATGTTTGCTTGTGTATAAATGCGGATCCACACACTTGACAAGAAAAAGGCTTCTCTCCTGTGTGTGTTCGCATGTGAAGTTTCAAATGTTGCTTTTGTGGAAATGCGGATCCACACACTTCACAAGAAAAAGGTTTCTCCCCAGTGTATGTTCGCATGTTAACTTTTATTTTTTGCTTTTCTGAAAATTAAGATCTACACACTTTACTAGAAACAGGTTTCTGCACAGTGTGAAGTTCCAATATATCTTTTCGTGAAAATGAGGATTCACACACTTCACAAGAAAAATGTTTTTAAACTTGAATTAACTGTAAATAATCGATACACTTAACAGCAATTAGGTTTCTCCTTATATTGTCAACTGATAGATATATTCAATCAGTTTTTATATAAAATGAGTACTGCTCAGATAACCGAAATATACTCAAATTATTTCTATAAAGAAATTCTCTATATTTTTGTAACTTTTAATTATTCAATCACCTGATAATATTTCTTCATTCACCAATAGCAATTATTAGAAACAGTTACTCTCCTTAATAAATATTGGTAAAAGTTGTTTTCAGACTTATATTTCAAAAGAATTAAATGCTTATTAACTCATATTTTAAGTAGAAACAGAACTTGAATGTACTTTCAACAGCCTAGTAACTGTTGCTTCTTTCCATTTTATCTGTCCTTACACACACTGAGCAATGTTTCTAACAAATGTCAGAGAACTGCTATCATCATTCAAATATCAATATATCCATCTCATTAATCATTATCCTTGAGTAGCCTTTGGCCTTTATAAGTGATGGCACATTTACAAGAATTGATATATTTACATCAGCAGAGTTCTCCTCGGAATAAAGAATTATGCATAGTCATTAACTGAATTCATTTATTCTGCTCTACTCCAACTAATATCTGTGAATAAAAAAAATGTTATTAATATTGGATACCATTTAGATATCTATGTGAATATATATATATATATATATATAGAGAGAGAGAGAGAGAGAGGGAGAGAGAGAGAGATACATATATGTATGTATTTGTAGCAGTGATATGGTCATGAACTATTTTCCCTTGAGCAGATATATTCTTCCAAGCACAGTGATTAATACATCATCCAATCTGATCACTGTATGGGTAGCACTTCACTTGAAATGTATTTAATCCTTTTTCCACTTTTTGAGAGTAATATTTTAAACAACATGTTGGATAGATATGCAATGTTCTCATCTCAACCGGGCATAAGTATTGATGCATGCATGACATGTGAATGCAAGATACAACTGATTGTGCAGATATACATGTGATCACCGATTCATAATTTATTGTTGCATAACTTGTTTATTCTCCCTTGTAGTATTTTGATGACGGGATGTATTATCAAACTGAATTAAAATATAGTAGAATAGTTTGTCCTAATATTCCGGTTCGATAGTAAACCCTACAAATAACAACACAACAGTAACTTATTTTTCTTTGCCCACAATGCTAACAGAATGGGCATCTAGCTTATATATGAATATATACATATATATATATATATATATATATATATATATATATATATATATATATATATATATATGGCTATTGTATTTTGTCTGAACGAGTCTTTTCAGTTGGTTATCCTTATAGATAAAAATATGTTTACCATAAAGTTGTCTGTGTCATCAGAAATGCAGAAAAAGTTGCTAATTTTAAAATGTAACAAATAATAAATAAGTGGAACACTGTTGCACAATAAAGTTACGACATAAGAACAGTAAATATTAATGAGAAAAATTGCTAATTAGCTCATAATTAACTACACTTAACTTTTAAAATCCTATTTTCAAAAGGAATAATCCTGAATTTGCAAGTGTAATGATAAAATTTAGCTTTTAATATCTTTTTTAAAAAAAAAACAATCCTACATTTGCAAGTGTAATAATTAGATTTTGCTTTTAAAACTTTATTTTTAAAGAGAAAAATCCTACATTTACAAATGCAATAATTAAATTAAACTATTACAATAATATGTTCATGAAGAATAATCCTACATTTACACGTGTAATAATTTAATTAAACTAGTAAAATCCTATTTTTTTAAAAATAACACTTGTTTACAGGTTTAATCATAAAAATTAGTCATAAAATCTCATTTTTGTAAATAAGAATCCAGGGGTAAAAAAATCAACTTTTAAAATCATATTTTGAAAAAGAATAACTCTACAATATCCAGTGTAATAATCAAATTTTTTATTTTAAAATAATCATCTGCATTTGCACGTGTAAAAATGAATTTTTTACTTTTAAAATCTAATTTTCAGAAAAAAATAGTCATACATTTATGGATGTAATAATCCAATTTTACTTTTTAAGTCCTATTTTAAAATAGAATTATACTACATTTAAAAGTGTAATAATTACATTTTACTTTCAAAATACTATTTTTTAAAATTCTATATTTACAAAGGTACGAATTAAATTTAACTTTTAAAATCCTATTTTACCAAAACAACAATCCTACATTTGCAAGTGTAATAATTAAATTACACTCTTCAAATCCAATTTATCAAAAATAATAATACTATATTTTCAAGTGTAATGATGATATTCACTTTCAAATTATTATATTAAATAAGAATAATTATCCTACATTTGCAAGTATAATGATGTAATTTAACTTTTGAAATCCTATTGTAAAATAGAATACTCCAATATTTATAAATGTAAAAATGAAATTAAACTTTTAATATTCTATTTTCAAAAAGAATAATCTTACAAGTGTCAAGTGTAATAATTAAATAAAACTTTCAAAATCATATTTTCAAAATGAATAATACTACATTTAAAAGTGTAATTTAATTAAATTTATGACTCCTATTTTCAAGAAGAATAATCCTACATGTGTCTAGTGTAATACATATACTTTAAAAATCCTATTTTCAAAAAGAACAATCCTACAATTACAAGTGTAATCAAATTTAACTTTTAATATTCTATTATAAAAGTGTATAATACTACATTTACTAGTGTAATACTAAAATTTAATATTTGCAATCTTACTTTAAAAAGGAATAATACAACGTTTACAATTGTAAAAATTAAATTCACTTTTAAAATCTGATTTTAAAAACTACTACACTTGGAAATGTAGAATTGTTGTTTTTGAAAATGTGATTTAAAAAGTTTTAACATTTGCAAATGTAGGATTATTCTTTCTAAAATAGTATTTTGTATGTTAAGTTTCGGTGCCAATAGATCATGCAGGCCAAAAATTGGTTACGTGAGAATCGCTAAATGGAATATTTTACATGAAATTTATGTGTTAAAACTGCTACAATAATACTGAAAGTTCAGGATCATACATGCATGGAATGGTTAGTATATGGAATTAGTGGATCAGCATGAAAACAAATTAATTCATACAATAGGAATATTGAATGACTGCACATGACTAATTTATAATAAATGGCAATGGTCAATTTCGAAAGAAATACCCTGAAAAACAATAGACAACAAAAAACATAACCAACCAGAGCATTAACGAAAAGTGGGTGAACTAGCATAGGGTGTACCGTTATAATAAAATAAAACTGCTTATGTTTTTATAATAAAATACACCCAATCAAATTTATGCACTCCTAAATACACATCAAATAAATACATATATGGAATAATTAGTATATAGAATTAGTGTATTAGCATGAATACAGAATAAAAAACCAACTGATATTTCGGTGGCTGCAGATATGAAGAGGCCCATTGCTTTAAGGATCTATTCTGACGATATGGTCAAATTAGTTCATTCTTATATTCGTAATAGCTGTGATTATGGCATTTCCAAACACAAGATTTGTCTTTATTTGTGCTGCACTATAGTGATCCTAAAAGGTTTTACAAACAATCTTTCTGAGCGAGTAATGTCAAACAAAACCTTTGTCCTCTTCTGCCTTTTAATGTCAATGTCTCAGAAGGAGCTATTGGAACCACAAGTGCATTGTAGTGTCTAATGCTATCCTTCTTTCCAAATCGTTTAAAATATTTTAACGCTGTTATTGTTAATTTTGATATCATGATTGACTTCATCAGTAATATAAAGCCAACTAATATATCAGTCGCTGTGCATATGACGAATCCCAATTTCATAGGATCTCTTCTGACGATATGACCCAACTAGTTCATTCTTCTATCAATGAAATAGTAAAATTTGGGTTATCTCCCTTCTTTATTTTATATATTGGCCATGTTTCTTTTTTTTGTAAACTTGTTTTGTCAGTGTTTTGTGTGTATGATGAAACTTGCTATAACTAACTGTATTCACAGTTTGTTTTAAATTTTTACGAAAACATACTGTTTTTCCATAAAAATTGCCTGAGAACAATGACAGCCTGGCCAAACCCATTTTACAGTAAACAATAAGTAACTGCATTCGCACAAACGTGGGATAAAATCAACGTTTTACCAGCCATGAGCATAATCTTTCGGATAATTTTTTTTAAATTATCGACTAATTATGTTTGAACTCTTCATATTTACTTTTAATTCCATTACATTCTGTTAAAACGTGTTCTCCTTGTGTAAAACGAATGTTCAAAGTTATTTTAAATTAAAAAAATGCTTATTATATATCAATCAGGTCAGTAGCACTTGATATATCCAAGGCCTTTGACAAGGTATGGCATAAAGGGCTTCTCCTGAACATACGCTCATACGGTATTACTGGGCAATTACTTAATACAATTAGATCCTTCCTAAACAAAAAAAAAACCAGGTTGTTTTCGATGGCCGTTCATCTAAGCAACATGATATAAATGCTGGTGTACCCCAGGGATCTATCCGTTGACCTTTGTTGTTCCTGATCTATATAAACGATCTCCCTGATGACATAGAGTCTGAGATTGGTTTATTTGCTGACGACACCACACTTTACTCTCGCAATGTTGGCAAAACCGACGCGATCATATCCGAGGCAATGGCTGAATCTTTAGAAAATGACCTCCAGGCTGTAGTGGATTGGGGTAACTTTTAATGTCGCAAAGACAAAGCTACTTTCCTTCAATAACTACAAGAAACCTCTCCAACCACCGTTTGCTGTAACAAATAACACCCTACCTGAGAGTCCAACGTTCAAACTCCTCGTCCTAACATCCACAGGTGACATAAATTGGAACAAATACATTGAAGGAATTGCCAAGGCTGCCACAAAGAAGGTTGGCTCCCTCTACCGTGCTAGTAAACTCCTCACACCTGCCATTATCCTGTATCTCTATAAAGCCACCATCTGCTCATGCATGGAGTATTGGTGTCACATCTGGGC
Source organism: Sepiola atlantica (assembly GCA_963556195.1). Lineage (NCBI taxonomy): Eukaryota > Metazoa > Mollusca > Cephalopoda > Sepiida > Sepiolidae > Sepiola > Sepiola atlantica. The sequence continues at coordinate 136,880,108 of OY744525.1, forward strand.
TGGTGCATCATCTACTAGTCTCTCCCCCCTTGACAAGGTCCAAAAAAGAGTCGCCAACCTAATAGGTTCCTCACTGTCAACCAAGCTCCAGTCCCTTTCCCATCGCCACAATGTAGCATCCTTGTGCTTGTTTTACAAATACTTCAATGGATTAGTCTCCGATGAATTGGCAATTCTGGTGCCCCCTCGATGTAAATTCACTAGACTAACTCGACAATCAAATAAATTTCATTCATTCACTGTGGAGGTCCCGAGATGCCGGAGAGCCTTCTACTCAACTAGCTTTTTTCCTCGTGCTACTGCCCTCTGGAACTCCTTCCATGCCCCCTGTTTCCCTCACATGCAAAAATTTAAAACTAATGTAAACAGACCTCTCGCTGTGCAGATTCCAATTTAGGTTGAGCCCCCCCTCACCTTCTCCCCTTTTCTTTTTTCTCAGTAGCCCCTTACGTCTACAGTGGTGGCCTGCCTTGTTTGGGGTGAACTATGTTAAAAAAAAAATTTTTTTTAATAAAACTGTTTGTGCAAAACTAAAAAAAATAAGTTGTTTGAGAACATGGGAGCCTTGCTTAAACCCAGTTAATAATAAGTGACTATACATTAAACAATTACGATTGAGAGTATTTTTTTTTCTATTTTGCGTTTCAGATATTCGGGTTTTATTTCGGTTGTTACCGGAGTTTACCGAGTCAGTTAGAACTCATCTATTTAAATAACCTTTTTTAATAGTCTTTTAAATATCAATAATTCTTCTCCTAGAAAATTTTTTCTGAAAAACATTTTCTCTGCTGTAAAAAAATTATTAAATAAATTATTAAACATTTCACCGCCATTTAGTCAAAAAATGTTTACGATCGATTCAATGGGAACATTTGAGAATTTCATTGTTTAAATTAAATATCAGATTATCGAAAAAGAGAAAACTTTTTCTAAAAATTAGTTTTATTTCCTTTCTTTTTATAATACAGATTGGGGTGCACTTAGGTATTAGTATTATTATTCAAACGATTATTTAATAAAGAGACCAAACAAATGAATCTTTTTAAGAAGTTACCAACCAAAAAATAAAGTCCCGCTATTCAAGGGAGACAACTTTTCAGACACTTTTGCTTCTAAAATTAACAAAATAAGGATGTGTAATTTATTATATACGATTTTATTATTAAGGGATGTTATTTTTTTGTAATTTAAGTTTTCAAAAAGGGATGCTATATTTTTTTTGTAATTAAAGTTTCTTTTCTTTTTTTTAAAGGGGGAATTTAAAATAAAGGGATGTGTTTTTCATTGAGTGGGACAAAATTGTGTCAAATCACTTAGCAGACTCATTGTCGTGAACCAGGGTTGTGAGTTTTCGAAAATTCATGAGCAAAGAAAACTTAGAAGAAAGGTTCACTCAAACACGTGTGAAAAGGGTTAACGCCTAAAGAATGGCAGCGGGGTTATTCTTAGCGACCGATTAACTTTAACACTAGCGGTGGGAGCGTCATAATAAGATCCAACGAAATTCTAACAGTATCAGACAAAAAGTAATTTAGTTAATTCAATTTGTAAAATAAAGTTTTAAATACTTACACGAAAATACAATGGTTAATATTTTCTTATTTCTGGAGTTGAGAAAATATCAGATTAAGGAGGATTAACTGCGATTATCTCTTCGCTGTTTGGAATTTGTGAAAGGAAGTCGATTTAAAAAAAGGAAAATGTAATCTTTCTATCCCCACTTACTGAAGAGCGTCAATTTCTTATCGGATTTCTGGTTTTTATTCAGTCGTCTCCTTACTAATTCCTGTAATATTTAATATTATAAAAAATAAGAGTAGGTATTCGCTTATATTAAAGCGATTGAGTCACGTAAAAATGGCACAGGTAAAATAGCGCCGTAAAATGGCAAAAGGGGATAAATTGGAAAAATGTCACGAGGGAAAGATATAGATCAAAATCTCGAAATTTAAAAGTAGATATGGATACCCCCCCCCCCCCCGCCAAAAAAAAAAAATGAGATCCTACTTTTTATGGTGATAACGTGTGAACATCCGTGAAAAAAAAGAACAATTATTTTAGAATTTAAAGTGGACTATTAGTTTCGCATCTAAATTTAACGTAAAATGATCCACCATTTCCGCCCAATTTGAACTTTTTAGGACAGTTCACAACTTTTTCATCTCTAACTCTGAGTCTGACTGGCAAAATCGTGATTGTGATTATAAATAAATATAAATAATTAAAATCAAACAGACTGGCAAATAGTAATTTGTTTTTTGTTTTCTTAATGAGATAACCCGGAACAATTTATTTTAATACTTTTAAAAGAAATTAATTAAAACAAAGTGTTTCAGGTTATTATTAAGTTTATTTCATTAAGTTTATAAATGAATATAAATAAGTAAAAATAAATAGACCGGCAACAATAGTATTTTTTTCTGATTTTTACAGTTCAATTTTACCGAAACAATTATTATATTATATTATTTATGTTTTTTTTTGAGGGGGGGGGGTTAATCAGTGTAAGGCCTTAATCTACAAATTAATACCTCCTTCCCCCATCTTAAAACAAACAACGTAAATTAATCAGTGTTATTATTATTATATAACTCACCGAAACAATTATTATATTAAATTATATCATATTATATTATTTATTTTTGGGGGGTGGGGGGCAGTGTAAGGCTTTAATTTACAAATTAATACCTCCTAAAACAAACAACGTAAATAAATCGGTGTTATTTTTATCATCATATAATTTTTAGTCACAAAAATCAGCAAAAAATGTTCAATTCCTATTTGCCGACTGCGGGACATTATTTTAGATTTACACACCTCACATTGATGTCACAATCGGCAGCCATTTTGAGTGCAAAATTGGAATGTTACTACTTTATCGTTCTGTTCTCGGTCAGTGAATGAGAAATTGTTCTAGACCGAGGTAATTTTAATGTTTGTTCATATCAAGAGTGACCTTTTTTGAGGAGCTTTATTTTAGCCACATTATAAACCGACCTTGCGTCTAACTCAGCACTTGTAGAGTTCATGTAAACAGAAACTGCAGATTAAATGATGAAAATACAAAATAGTTAACACTCGATAAATCGTAAACCAAAAAACCAAATGCCTATACCAAACGCAATAGAATTTATTTATCTACCGCCCTGTATACATTTAACGTGTTGAAACTTTATTTTAGTTTTTTCATTTCAATTTTTTAAGCTCTCCTAACGGAAATAAATCATCACTTGTCCCTTTACTACGTTCCTGAAAAATCCTAAACAATACTATGACTACCACTAATCCTAAGTTCGGGGGTCGGGGAGCTTGCAACTGGGACTTAGAGGTAGTAGTAGGATAAATCATTTTTGACAACTTTCAAGCAACAAGCAGTCATTTGTTTTTGTGTGTAAAGACTGCATTGAACGAAACAATATTTTTTTAAAAGATTAAAGACAGTTTTATGAACGTTAAAAGTATACAAATGGGGAGATCATTAAATTCTTCTACATTTGATATAAATAATTGAGCGAAATAATATTTGAAAAAAAACAACATGAAGACAGTTTGAGCACGTTAAAAGTATACAAGTCGGTAGATAATTAAATTCTACTGTGTTTGATATGAATCATTTTTTGTCATTGTTGCTTTGTTTTTGTTGTTTTTAATTTCCGGACCGTTAAATATTCTGCACTTTTACTAAGCGAGTAGAAACTAATTTTAAATTATTAAGTAGGGGTGCTGAGCTCGTATTTAAAACTATAGAGGCGAGAACCGTCACACACACGAAAAAATACTTAGAAAAATCGATTTCATTTGCTTTAAAACAAAAAAATAAATTAAAAAGACAACATGTTAATATTGGGTGGACTAGCCCAATTTAAAACTAAAGTTTAGATTACCTACCCCCCCCCCCGGTTACATAAATTAGAAAAGTCGATTTTCTTAGCTTCAAAACAGAGTAAATACTTATTTTAAAATATGGGAGAGGGGTTGCTTAGCTGTATTTGAAACTAAATGGGGAGGGGATCTAGCCCGCCCTCATAACACGACCCTCTTGAACGATGCCAATTTTCCGTTACCGAATTGATCTTGATTCATGCCATTTTTTCCTATTTACTCACAGGGTGATTTGTCTGAAAAGAAAATCAGACAAATAAAGACATTGAATTAATTGGCTCTGTGATCACTTGACAAATCAGACAAAACTACTTGATAAAATTTAGCAGTCATATTGAGAGTTAACCGCTTCAATATATACAGCAATTCTAAAGCAGTGCAAAGTTAGACACAAAATTAGTCTTTAATGTTGATAAATGCAACTCCCCAGATAGGATCACGTTGGATTGGGAGAAAAATAAAACATATACTAAGTAATCTAGACTGAGTCAATTTTTTGACGCCCAAAGCAAAGAAGAATATAAAAAATATTTACGAAAATTTTCGACAGTGAATCATTTTCTCTTGTCATGCGAGATAGAAAATTAGTCAATAGCAGACAAGCATCTGGTGATTTTAGGAGACACCATTTAACAAATGAAAAAATAAAATTACTTTCCATGTGTACCACGGGCGTGTGAATATCATCCTCCAAAGCTATTGATTCCTTTTTTACTTTAGGGTGGCTGCAATCAACGTGATGGTGTAAGGCAGCACCACAGGAAACCAAGGAGATGACACACACATGGCGCGTTTTTTTAAAGCGACGCCTCAGTTCAATTTTATTGACATGCGCTACTGCTTCATGTTCGGCTGCAACAAACCTTAGATGAGTGAGACCTACATCTCTGCACACGACAACAACCTTTAGCATGGAGCAGATCAGATGATAACGACGACGATTACCTTTGCAACGTGCCGGGGAATGCTGTGCGTAATGAAATAAGCACGGTTGTTATGTAAACCAGGTGGAAACCGTGCCGTGCTCAAGTCCCCAGGTTTCAGTTTCCCTGGTTCGAATACGAACAGCGCTTTTTGCACCTCTGTGCTTCAGCGCCGAACTGACTGTGATAGAAACACAATTCTGGCTTGTTTGAGTGGCAGTGGCGTGGGGACGGCGAACGATTTCGGAAACGACATCTAGGCGATTGTGACCTAGACATACTTATATTTTTATGTTTCTCTCTAGTCGCTCTATAGCGTTAAGTATGGCCAGTGTGGCCTGTTGACTTGCGCTTCCGGTCGTAGCCGAGAAAGAAAAGACTTCAGCCTATGGCTGACGGTGAAGAATGGAGGTAGGCCTGTGGGCACAATCCATTACTTTGTCCGCCAACAAAGCTACTACGTCGACATAGTTCCTCTCCATCATAGGTGCCAGAATTGCCTTCATCTCATTCAGCAGCCTTAAGAAAAGCTGCTTTATGAGTGTAGTGTCAGATGAGGAATGCACTAAATAAAATGTGCAGTTGCCGTTGCTTTGTAACATTATTTGCTGCGAAATACAATTCGAGTTGGGCAAATCAAACTCGAACGTCGCCGGCAAAAGCAGGTAAAATACTGCTCATTTTTTTGTGTGTGGGGGGAGACAGACAAAAAAAAAGAAATATCCCCGGACGAAAAAATAATGGGGACGTAAAAAACACTTGTGAAGGAAACAAATTTCAATGAAAAGAAAAGGAAAGGAAAAATATGTGCATTGAAGACAGAAAAAATAAGAAAGAATAAAGTGTACACATATATATATTAGCGGACAGAAAAAGTGTGCGACTGCATGTATGCGTATCTGTAATACATATATATGGCAGACAGAAAAAATGTGTGGGTGGGTTTGTAAATGGAAAAGTCGTGTACTCGCACATTTTTAAGGGGCCTTTAAAAAAATAATTATTCGTAAAAAAAAGTTGTTTTTTTGTAAGGCAAGAGTTCTGCTTTTCCTCGTAGAAGTTGTGTTCTTGGGACGAACTAAGTGGCGCTGGAATGTCTGGCCAACTTTTTGATAGAAAAATGGTATTAAATTTGAAAAAAAGGAATTTTTTTTTCGATATTTTGTCTGTAAGGGTATTTTAAACCCTTTCTCTGTCGCGAAAATAGCGGAAGATAGAAAGATATCTTCAAGAAACAAAAAGTTATTGCGTGCGACGAGCGTTAATAATGAGAGGAAGAAGATGACAGTTTTTCTGTTTGTTTTTTTTTGTTTTCTTTTTGCTTTAGGAGAAAAAAGCAAATAAATAATATCTTGAAAGTTCGGGTTGGAAAATATTTTTCTTTCACATTTGAGTCCAATATTCGTCGTAACAGTTTTAGACACGAAGCTGCGTTCTCAAGTAGTTGAGTTTCTTGTTTCTCTGTTGTTGTTGTTTGTTTTCCACGTCAACTTTTTTGTTTGTTGTTTGTTAGCAGGCGTGCGTCTTTTTTTAAATTTGTTTTTGTTAAAGATTTATGCGTACGTAGCCGAGCCCACCTCGTGTTTTTTTTAACAAAACCGTCTAGCCGTGTTGCGTGTGATTAATTACTCACGTCGGGTCACCATTATAATAGCTAAGGCAACAGTCACCATTATAATAGCTAAGGCTAGTAGTCGTAGCCTAACTATAAGTATAAGCACGGTAGACGGTAGTCATATAGGAAAAACTCAACGCTTCTTTTAACATTAAACAAATCTTTATTGGGTATCCTATATCGTTGAGATATAGCATAGAAAAATGTAGGACTGGTGTCGGGTGGAAGGAAACGAAGTTCTTTTACTGCCCGGGGAGCAGTGCTCGGAAATCCAGTGGATGATGGGCAGGAGAGAGGTGAAGAAGAGTACCTTCTAGGTTGACGGCCGGAGTCTCTCTGACGATCCATTCCACCGTTCAACAGGGGTGCAAATAGTCCGCTAGGGACTAGCTGAAATCAATACGCCCTGTGAGCCGATTGGTTAGTTTAAGACCAACTTGCCGACAGTGGACGCATAAGAAATAAATACTATTTCAGACTGTTACACAACAACCGAAAACGCAAGGAAATATATATAGTCAACGTTTACGAGTCCGAAAACAAGGGGTCACCACTGTAAATAAGAATAATATAGGAAATGAAAGAGAATCTTTATATTATTATTTAAGATCTGTTGGGACAAAATTATACCAAATGTGACTGATTACTAATAAATGTGTCTTTTTACCAAGTTTAATTATCGACACAAATTAGTTTAAAGGAAATACAGTTTGGAAATTGGATAAAAACAATTTATTTGTGTTTAGCTACTAATCTGTGAGTTAGTAACAAACACAAAAATGGTTATTTTGTTGAGAATCGGTATTTACGCAAACGTTAAATAATTTACTACAGCCAAATAAATTGATTTGATTAATTTCCCTAGCACCAACCAATAGTCCGAGTAGTCATTGGTTTGTGGCGAGGATTTATAATATTAATACGGGAACTGAAGCCTTACACCGGGTATCTTCGAAACCGGTGCTAAGCAGGGCGTAAGAACGAAAATATGAATAAATTCAACAAACACACCCGTGTTCTGCCAATCGATATGTATGTTGTCTCCTTTTCATTCTACATCTATTGATACGACTAATAACGGTTTATGGCCTTTAGCAAGGATCCGGTAAGCTTTACACATAATTAGAAAGAAAGCCCATGTGCGTTCGCACCAGAAAACAACAGACGCTGTCGTAAAGAGGAGGCCATTTCACGGAGTCTTGCCTTTCTTCTGGCGTCAGAGTGGTCGGTACTAAGAAGATAAACAAGTCACTTCCAAGGGAACGGTTACAAACTACATGTAAACATACGACGGTGGTAATTCATCATAAAGTATTTCATATTTAATCTAGTAATTTTTCGGTATTTAAGATATATGTGTTTTGTTCATGTCATTTTCAAAGTGGAACTTTAATAGTGATTTTAGGGTAAAACTATAAGAAAAATCGTATAGACCAAAATTCAAGATGGATGATGAACCTGTATTGATAGGAAAATATTAAATAAAAACAAACATTTACTTGCTAGGCCTAAAATCTTTCGGTCATTAAGAAATATGTGTTTTCTTCATGGTTTTCTCCATGTTATTTTCAAAGTGGAATTTTAATAGTGATTTTAAGGTAAAACTATAATAAGAAAAATCGTTTAGACTAAAAATTCAAAGGGTATGATGAACCTGTATTAATAGGAAAATATTAAATAAAAACAAACACTTACTTTTTAGCCGTAAAGTTTGAAATAATTTTAAAAAATAACAAGTATGTATAACATACAATGTTTTGTTTGTCCTGAAAAAAAGTGGATTTTAATTTTGAACGTATATAAAATTTAACTTTTAAGTCAATGTGTCGACAACATTTTTAACAATTCGTCAGCAATAAAACATTATCGACTGGAAATTTTGTTAAAACTTCAAAGTGTAGTATCTGTTCTGATACTAAAATTCATCTTTTATGTTCTAGGTAAGTGATTGAGAAATTATTCTAGACTGATACGATTTTAATTTTTATCCCAAATCAGAAGCGCTCTTTTGAGGAGCTCCATTTTTCCCACATTAAAACAAGACGCTTCTAAGGGAAAGGTTATTGCACAACACATGGACATATGATTGGTTATTTCAGTCTGAATGTATTTTATCTTTCGAAAAAACAATGATTACAACATTGAATTATATATATATATATATATATATATATATATATATATATATATATATATATATATATATATGTACATAAACATGAAATATGAAGCTGAACGTATTATTTTAGAGGATAGAACCCATAGTGAAATAGTTTAAGCTCAATATACGAGATAGAGCAATTATAAAGATAAATGAAAGAAGAGAGATCAATATGTACGAATGACAAATCTATTTCAACTTCGATTGTTCAATGCAAGGTGTACTCGGTAAAAACATGTTTAATTTTCTTTCCTTAAGCCACGGCTTTTCAAAGATGACAATCTTATTATCACAGGAATTACATAGATAGATAAGTTTGCAGTGGAAAAGCCAAAATTCAAAATTTGAAAAACAAGACGCTTCTAATGGAAAGGTTATTGCACGAGAACACATGGACATATGACTGGTTATTTCTGTCTGACTGTATATTTAACTGAAGTCAACTGTACAATAAAAGGGGTTAAGAAACGAAATATGCAACAAATAAATGTTACCAAAGGCAAGTAAAGTTGTTATGGTGCCATACCTATGGCGAACATTTGGACTCGTCGATTCTCAATAAATACTGGTAGCATTACGCCTCTCATTTGTCGGGCTGAGGTATACTGTCCTGGGTGTTCCTAGAAGTTGCACCCTCCCATGCCTTACCTTTCTTCTTTGGGAAGGAGTGAGTTTATTGCTTGCTACCCGAGGCTCCCTGACCGGGGAATGCCGACTGTTTGCCCAGGCTATTTTTCTAAATCAGAGTTCTATTTTAGGGAAGCTGGTTTAATTCCCCCCATCTTCCCGATCTTGCGTCACATATTGCTGCAGTGGGAGGCAATTAAATACCGTTGTGCCCAACCCCAGTCCGATCAGTCTTTCATTAACTTCGGTTGATCGAGGACGTCGGGATGGGGTAATACGGCCGACTGATAGATAAGGTAACATGCAAGTAGTTTCATAAGATTTATGGGTCATGGTAAAACAACCAGGTCACACAGATCTCGATTAGAGAGACGTACTGCCCTGAGTGATGACTCACTCGTGGGGTTATGAAATCATCCCCTGTAGATAAGAACCATTTGCATATGCTTCACTTGAGATAATTAACACTTCTAATATTATTTACTCGCTATCACTCACTCGTACTGGGCAATGTACACAATAACATGTTAATAGTGCTTGAAATTTGCATTCGAGACTGTTTCAATATCGATCAGGCACCCGACTGACTGTTCGGTCGGTTTATATCATGCCGTTATATTTGACTATGAGTTGGAACGATTTCGATGCCTGTGATGAAACAGCGTAGAAATTAGTAATTGTTTACTTCGACTATCTAATGTTGGAATGTGGGAGGTGTCGTTTCCAGAGTGTTCCGTTAAGACATACATGGAACCTGATAAATCACACTGATACGAGGTCAGGTGGTTTGCAATAGCGCCGAAGCTGTCCTGCGTGGTGTCGACCTTGTCCCGCAGAGTAGCACAAAAACGTCTCACCATCATTCCCAACAAAGTTGCCTTCACCTTACGAAGCTTCTCATATACCCGCCAGAGTTTTGATTACATAATGAGACCAACAGCGTAGGCCAATGACCCGGACATCACTGATCCGATTCGGTAATTGAATTTAGGCATTGTGTCAGAGAACCTTGTATATAATGTTGAATGCCATGATAGAGGTTCACCTTTCCTAATCAAACACTAGACGCTGTGTTGGGTACTTCCAAAGTTGAATTCACTGAAAATATGAATCCACACACAGTAATAACATTTTTTAAAGTCAGTCCACAAGTTTTTCTTCTGTGAAGATAATTTGCACACTGTACTGGAATCGGGTTTCTCACTTATGTGGGTCTGCATCTTTTATATAATGGCCGAGTTATGAGAAAAATATGTCCAACACACTCCGCAAGAATATGATTTCCCTCCAGTGTGTAATCGCTCGCGTCATAAATTTGACTTCCCTGAAAATGTTAAGCCACACACTTGATACTAATAGACTTTCTTTCTATTTTTTCTTTTGCTTCAGTTATTTTGAGGAAATAAAGGGGATCCATACTGAAGCTAACACTTTATTTAATTACGATTTAAATGTATATTCGAGTGCTGTTTTAAATCTGCTATCTGTATTTTAGTACATCCCGGTCTTTTAGGGATTTGTTCTAAATATTTTAAAGATTTTTTGTTCATTATACCATTTGCTCCTACTACAACCGGTATATTTCTTTCTTTTCGATACCATGTTGTTTTGAAATCATTCATAACGTCCTGGTATTTTGTTATCTTTTCTCGTTCATCTCTAATGAGGCCAAAGTCATTTGTAATAATAACGTCAATAATGAGCAGTCTTTCAGGTTTGTTCACAATAACAATGTCTGGCTTGATGGCTCTGTCTTTAGTGTATCTGCCCTCCAATATGTTTTTGTCATATTAGACTGTCACATTTCCGTTTCAGCTTATCAGTGAAGGTTCATGCACCCAGTGTGTCTTTGCATGTGAGCTATCAAGTGGTATTTGCATGTTAATCCACAGACTTCACAAGAATATGGTTTGTATACAGTGTATGTTTGCATGTGAATGTTTAAGTTGCTTTCCGTTAATGTTTTTTCATACAGCATATCAACTTTTTGAGGGTTATTTAATTCAAAATCCAGCATTTATATTAATTTTTTTATGCTTCAAATTCTTTATATCTTCATATATTTATTCATGGTGTCTTGTTTGGTTGTTTTTTATACGGCATATCAACTCTTTTAGGGCTATTTAATGCTAGATCCATTTATTTTATAATAAGATTTAATTTCTTATTTTTAAAAATTATTTATTTATTGTTTTTTGTCTGGTTGTCTTTTTATGGCATATCTTCCTATTACGAATCCAGTATTTTGGTAAAGTTTTAATGCTTAAAGTTCTATATATTCTCAAATGCTGATGTGTTTGAGGTTCAAGTTTCTCTTCATATCCTACATTAGGCCTTGGTATTATGTCACCTTCTCGCTATTTGCTCTGTTGAAGCTGCAGTGTGTGTTCGCATGTGAACTTTCAAATTGTTTTTTTGTGCAAATGCGGATTCACACACTTTACAAGAAAAGGGTTTCTCCCCAGTGTGTGTTCGCATGTGAACTTTCAAATTGTCTTTTCGTGCAAATGATAATTCACACACTTTACAAGAATAAGGTTTCTCCCCAGTGTGTGTTCGCATGTGAAGTTTCAAATTGTTTTTTCGTGCAAATGATGATTCACACACTTTACAAGAAAAAGGTTTCTCCCAAGTGTGTGTTCGCATGTGAAATTTTAATTGATGGTTTTGTGAAAATAAGGCTCCACACACTTGACAAAAAAAGGCTTCTCTCCTGTGTGTTCGCATGTGAAGTTTCAAGTTATCCTTTCGTGAAAATGCTGATTCACACACTTCACAAGAAAAAGGTTTCTCGCCAGTGTGTGTTCGCAAGTGAAGTTTAATATTGTTCTTTTCTGAAAATAAGAGTCCACAAACTTCACAAGAAAAAGGTTTCTCGCCAGTGTGTGTTCGCATGTGAAGTTTCATTTTTGCCTTTTCTGAAAATGAAGATCCACACACTTTACAAGAAAAAGGTTTCTCCCTATATGTTAAATTTTACTTCAGTCGAAGATCTCAGAAATCAAGGGGCCCCTTCCTGGGGCTAACACTTGATCTCTATATGAGATACATAGATACCCGAGTATTCTATTAAAATTCTCCTTTATTTCTCAAGCATTGAGTTAGTAAAAAAGTTAAGAATAATTTCTTCTCTCCCCAACTGACCAGTCAAGTATGTAGTAGTATATCTTTTTTGTAGTCTGTTGGTCTTACTGGATTCCAGGACAAGAATTACTCTAGTCTGGTGGAGTATCCAGCTACGTGGTGTTACTTGAGGTAACATCACTAGAAGATGCACTATTCCTCGTATGAGGGGATCTTATTTGTGCTGCGGATACTATGTAATTTTGAATATTTGGTCAGGGTTTACTTGCAGGGGTAAGTATCCTCATGTCAGGTTGTTCTGACAAACCCTTGTACAGAGAGACCGAAGACACTCGAGGATAGTGTCTAGTAGGTAATTCAAACTCCCCAGTGTGTGTTCGCATGTGAACTTTCAATTGGTTCTTTTGTGAAAATGCAGATCCACACACTTCACAAGAAAAAGGTTTCTTCCCTGTGTGTTCGCATGTGACGTTTCAATGTTTCCTTTTGGGAAAATGCTGATTCACACACTTCCCAAGAAAAAGGTTTCTCGCCCGTGTGTGTTCGCATGTGTTGTTTCAATGTTTGGTTTTGTGAAAATAAGGATCCACACACTTCACAAGAAAAAGGTTTCACCCCAGTGTGTGTTCGCATGTGAACTTTCAAATTGTGGTTTTGTGAAAATGAGGATCCACACACTTGACAAGAAAAAGGGTTCTCTTCTGTGTGTGTTTGCATGTGAAGTTGGAAGATATACTTTCCTGAAAATGCTGATTCACACACATACAAGAAAAAGGTTTCTCGCCAGTGTGTGTTCGCATGTGAAGTTTCATATTTTGCTTTTCTGAAAATAAGGATCCACAAACTTTACAAGAAAAAGGTTTCTCCCCAGTGTGTGTTCGCATGTGAAGTTTCAATATATTCTTTTGTGGAAATGAGGATCCACAAACTTTACAAGAAAAAGGCTTCGCATGTGAGCTTTTCAATTTTTTCTCAGAGAATATGATGGTCTACACATTTCACAAGAAAAAGGTTTCTCCCCAGTCTGCTTTTGCATGTAAACTTTCAAACAGTCTTTTCGTGAAAATGATGATCCGCACACTTCACAAGAATAAGGTTTCTCTCCTCTGTGTGTTCGCATGTTAAGTTTCACATTTTCCTTTTGCGAAAATCATTATCCACGCACTTCACGAGAAAGTTTTTCCTATTTTTTGTTTCAATTTATTTAAGTCGAAGTTTTCAAAAATAAAGGAGGCCCTACTTGGGGCAAAAACTTGATCTCTATATGAGATGCATGGGTATTCGAATATTCTATTAAAGGTCTCTGTTATCTCTCAAACGTTAAGTTAGTAAAACAAGGTAAGAACATTTATTTTCCCATTGTATTTCATTTTACTTCGCCGGAAGTTCTCAGAAATCAAGGGGCCCTTTCTAAGGGCTAACACTTCGTCTTTATGAGATACATAGATATTCGAATATTCTATTAAATACTAACTGACCTGTCAAACATTTAGTTTGTAGAAAAGTTTAGAAAATGAATTGTCCGCTCCCAAATTGCCCAGCTGACACAGTTATAGTATATTTCATGTGGTCTCTTGTTCTTACCGAATTCCAGGACAAGAATTCATCTTGAGTAGCCTTTGGCCTTCATAAGTGATGAGACATTTAAAAGAATTGCTATATTTACATCAGCAGAGTTCTCCTTGGAATGAAGAATTATGTAGTCATTAATTGAATGTATTTCTTCAGCTCCATTCCAACTAATATCTGTGAATAAAAAATGTTAATTATGTTGGATAACATTTAGACATATATGTGAATACACATACATAGATGTATTCATATAGGTATGCAATTATATACACATACATATATGCCTACATATTTATACATATAGGTATGCATTAATATACACATACATATATGCCTACATATTTATACATATATGTATGCATTAATATACACATACATATATGCCTACATATTTATACATATATGTATGCATTAATATACACATATATATATATATATATATGCCTACATATATATAGTCTAAATCTGCCCTTTTGATGAAACCGCGGTACATTGCTGAAATATGTAATATAAAGAATCTAAATAAATTATATATATATACATATATATATATATATATATATATATATATATATATATATATATATGCATTTGTAGCAGTGATATGTTCATGAACTATTTTCTTTTGAACAAATATATTCTTCCAAGTACAGTAATTAATACATCGTCCAATCAGATCACTGTATAGGTAGCACTTCCCTTGAGATGTATTTACCTTTTTTCTACTTTTATATATTTAACAGCATGTTGGATAGTCATGCAATGTCCTCGTCTCAACCGGGTCGAAGTAGTGATGCATGCATGACATGTGAATGCAAGATACAACTGATTGTGCAGATATGCATGCGATCACCGATTCATAAATTCTTGTTGCATAACTTTTTTATTCTCTTTGTATTTTTTTTGGTGAAGCGATGTATAATTAAAACTAAATTAAAATATACTAGAAGACAATAATTGTGTAATAATTAAGTTTAATTTTTAAAATACTATTTAAAAAATCATATATTTACAAACGTACAGATTCAATTTAACTTTTAACATCTTATGTTACCAAAACAACAATCTTAGATTTGCAAGTGTAATAATTAAATGACACTCTTTAAATCCAATTTATCAAAAAGAATAATACTATATTTTATAAAGTAATAATAATATTAACTTTCAAATTATTATATTAAATTATTAATAGCAAGTTTAATTATTACATTCAAGGTTCAATAACCTATTTTTAAAAAGAATTATCCTTGATTCACAAGTGTAATAATTTTTTACAAAGTACTAATCCTGAATTTACAAGTGAAATAATTAAATTAACTTTTTATTAGTACTAATCCTGAATATACAAGTGTAATTATTAAATTAAATGTTTTAAAGTACTAATCCTAAATTTAAAAGTGTCATAATTAAATTAATTTTTAAAAGTACTAATCCTTGATTCACAAGTGTAATAATTAATATTTTGAAATGACTAATCCTACATTTACAAGTGTAGTTATATTAATATTTTCGAAGTACTAATCCTAAATTCACAAGTGTAAAAATTAAATACATTTTTTGAAAGTACTAGTCCTACATGTACAAGTGTAATAATTTAATTAAATTTTTAAAAGTACGAACCTTAACTTTAACTTTACAAGTGTAATAATTAAATGGAATTCTTAAAAGTACAAATCCTTATTTTACAAGTGTAATAATTAAATTAAATTTTTAAAGTACTAATCTAAAATTTACAAGTGTAATAATAAAATTAAGTTTTTAAAACTACGAAGGTAATAATTAAATTATATTTTTAAAACAACTAATCCAAAATTAACAAGTGTAACAATCTAATTAAAGTTTCCTGAATTTACAAGTGTAATAATTACATAAAAATTTTAAAAGTACTAATCCTAAATTTACAAGTGTAATATTTAAATAAAATTTTTTAAAGTAATAATCCTAAATTTACCAATGTAATCGTTTTATTAATTAAAAAAAAATACTAAACCTTAAATTTCTAAGTGTAATAATTAAACTTTTTAAAAGTACTAATCTTAAATTAACAAGTGTAATAATTACATTAATTTTTAAAAAGTACTAATCCGGATATTACAAGGGTAATAATTAAATTAATTTTTTAAAAGTACTAATCCTAAATTCACAAGTGTAAAGTTAAATTACTTTTTAAACGTACTAATCCTAAATTTGCATGTGTAATAATTCAATTCAATTTTGAAAATAGTGATCCTAAATTTTACAAGTGTAATAATTAAATAAACATTTTAAAGTACTAATCCTAAATTCACATGTGTAATAATTAAATTTATTTTTTAAAAGTACTAATCTTAAATTCTCAAGTGTATTAATTAAATTAATTTTTTTAAACTACTAATCATAAATCCAAAACTTTAATAATTAAATTAAATTTTTAAAGGTACTAATCCTGAATTCACAAGTGTAATAATTAAATTAAATTATTAAAAGTACTAATCTTAAATTTACAAGTGTAATAATCAAATTAAATTTTAAAAAGTACTAATCCTTGATTCACAAGTGTAATAACCAATTAATTTGTTAAAAGTGTAATAATTAAATTAAATGTTTAACCGTGCTAATCCTAAATTCACAATTAAATTTACTTTTTAAAAGTACTTATCTTAAATTCACAAAATCATGTTCGTTCATATTTTGTCACTATCATAAAAAATAACACATATTAATGCACCCCTGTAGTTTCAAATAACCCATATTGTGCCGTTAGTCTCATGTTCATGAAGAAGAAAAAGAAGAAGAAAACGTATCACATAGAGGCACAATACTGCACAAGACCCCTAAAAATGTATTCCATGGGAGTGCTACACTGCACAAGCCCTCTAAAAACGCATTTCATAGAGATGCTATACAGCGCAAACCCCAAATAAGAGTTTACCATACGGCGATATACTGCACAAGCCCCAAAAAGTGTTTTCCCTAATAACCCTACACTGCACAAGCAATAAAAAGAATTTTCTATAGGGCCGCTAAACTGCACAAGCCACCGAAACGCGTTTTCCATAGGAGCACTATACTGCACAAGCCCCAGAAAAGTGTTTTCCATGGGTGGGCTATACTGTACAATTCCTTGAAAAGTGTTTTCCATGGGAGCGCTATACTGTACAAGCTCCTTAAAAACGTATTGCATAGGGATGCTAAACAGCACAAGACCCAAATAAGCGTTTCCATAGAGGCGCTATACTGCACAAGACCCCGAAAAGTGTTTTTTAAAGGGTGCTATATGCACAATCGCCCAAAAAGTGTTTTCCTTATGGGTGCTATACTGAACAAGCGCCCAGAAAGCGTTTTGCATATGGCTACTAAACTGCACAGGCCACATAAGAATGTGTTATATAGTGGTGCTATATTGCAGAAGCCCCCTTAAAACCTATTCCATAGGGTCGCTATACTACACAAACCCCTGGAAACTCATATTATGCGCCCCTGTCATATCAAAGTAGAAAAATCATGTTCATTCATGTAATGTCACTATCATAAAAATAGAACTCATATTAATGCGACCCTGTCGTATCAAAAAACAAAATAATGTTCAGTTATGTAGTGTCACTCAAGAAAAAGAAAAAACGTAAGAAAAGAAAAAGAAATACAACCTTTATCTAAAAAAAACCCTTGTAAGAGTTTGTGACATATTTGTATTATATGAAGGTTTGGCGCGAACGCAGACACGCACGATAGTATTGTACAATATTTGTTCAAGCACAACCATACTTTACTTATGTTAATGTACTTTCAGAAATATAATTCACGCTAATTCACTAACGTTTTTATAAAATCTCAACCCTCTATCGGCTCTACACTGTATGAGCGTCTACATATTAGAGATTCTCAAATCGTATTTGGCTTTTTGGCGGTCTATGGGACAGTCCTGTGCAGTTCTAGGAAGTCCACTCTCCCAGGCTTTGCTTTCCCTCTTTGGGAGGAGTAAGTTTATTGCTTACTGCCTGAGACGCCCCTACCAGGGAATGCCGACGGGGCTACCCAGGCATTTTTTTAAATGGCCAGAGTGCTCACCTCTCGGGCGCTAGCTTTTCAAATCCCATTTTCCCGACCTTGTGTCACATCTTACCTTGTGGGGGTAGATAAATTAGATGAAAGAAAATAATCTTTCTTAGCTTTTTGGCTAAGTTGAAAGTGTAGTATCTGTTCTTGGCAATTTATGTTCTTCTTGGCGTTTTGCCTGAGATCAGTGTAGTTTCTAGTCCTATCCTATAGGTTTCGATCCTACACTCTGTAATCAAACAGCAGAATATCATTCAGTATCTTCTATTTCCTTAAACTAAAGTGTAGTATCTGTTCAGTGCACATTTTTGTAATCAAAGATGAAAATTACATTGACAACTATCTCATATTTTGAGATCCCTCCCAGGCTTTATCTCACGG
This sequence comes from Sepiola atlantica, assembly GCA_963556195.1. Lineage (NCBI taxonomy): Eukaryota > Metazoa > Mollusca > Cephalopoda > Sepiida > Sepiolidae > Sepiola > Sepiola atlantica. The sequence continues at coordinate 136,898,388 of OY744525.1, forward strand.
CAAATGTGTACGCTTTCCCAGTCTTTATCTCATTCTTTCATGACTCACCTACCAGCGAGTCCAGATGCTTTTGCCTGAGGCACGTCTACCGACAAATGCTGATACCCTCTCAGACTTTTACCAGTGAATACCTACACTTTCTCGCGTTTTGCCTAAGGCATCCTACCGGCAAATGCAGACAGTCTCACCCTCGGTTTTTGCCTGAGCCCGCATATTCCCTCTGATCTTATTTCCGGTTTAATTTTAACAATGACTCGCAAGAATAAGTCAGCGAAATTACTACATATTACATTGATTTTCAAATCACTACATAATAACGTAAAATTCACAAAAACCGGTTGAAACTCTTAGAAATCAGGGGACATAAGCGCGTTTGGCATAATTGCCGCCGGTTACGTCAAGACGGCGGTCTTCGAACTGTTTCCGAAAAATTGATTTTGCTTATAATTAAAGTTCTACTAAATAAGTTTCCCTACTTTTTGGTGACGATACTTATTTAAATCTGTTGCGTACGTATATAACACTGTTTTTTGTGGTATTGATAATTTAATATGCACGTTTCTCTGTACAAGCACCTAAACTTTAAAAAAAGTAAGTACAGCAACCGAAAATACAAGAAAATATATATAGTCAACGTTTACGAGTCTGAAAACAAGGGGTCACCACTGTAAATCAAAATAATTGGTTAGTTTAAGACCAACTTGCCGACAGTAGACGCATAAGAAATAGGTCCTATTTCAGACTGCTAAACAACAACCGAAAACGCAAGAAAATATATATAGTCAACTTTTACGAGTCCGAAAACGAGGGGTCACCACTGTAAATAAGAATATGATAGGAAATGAAAGAGAATCTTTATATTATTATTTAAGATCTGTTGGGACAAAATTATACCAAATGTGACTGATTACTAATAAATGTGTCTTTTAACCCAGTTTCATTATCGACACAAATTATTTTAAATGAAATTGGATAAAAACAATTTATTTTAAAATGAAATACAGTTTGGAAATTGGATAAAATCAATTTATTTTAAAATGAAATACAGTTTGGAAATTGGATAAAATCAATTTATTTTAAAATGAAATACAGTTTGGAAATTGGATAAATCAATTTATTTTAAAATGAAATACAGTTTGGAAATTGGATAAAATCAATTTATTTTAAAATGAAATACAGTTTGGAAATTGGATAAAACAATTTATTTTGAATGAAATACAGTTTGGAAATTGGATAAAAACAATTTATTTTGAATGAAATACAGTTTGGAAATTGGATACAAACAATTTATTTTGAATGAAATACAGTTTGGAAATTGGATAAAAACAATTTATTTTGGTTTCTCTACTAATTTGTTAGTTAGTAACATTAACAAAAATGGTTATTTTGTTCAGAATCGGTATTTACGCAAACGTTAAATAGCCAAATAAATTGATTTGATTAATTTCCCATGCAATAACAAAAAGTCTGAGTAGTTAACTATGCCAGACCAAGTTGCTATCGTCATCATTGGTCTGTGTCGAGGCTTTATAATTTTAATACGGGAACTGGCGGCTTTACACCGGGTATCTTCGAAACCGGTGGTAAGCAAGGTGTAAGAACGAAAAGATAAGTACATACGACAACACACCCGTATATTGTCTCCTTTTCATTGATACGACTAATATCAGATCATGGGCTTTACCAACGATCCAGTAAACAGAAGTTATATCAATGTCTACTTTATTTCGCGTTAGAGATAACTACAAAGAAAACCCACGTGCGTTCGCACCAGAAAACAACAGAAGCTGTCGTAAAGAGAAGGAATTTCACGGACTCTTTTTTTTTCTTCTGACGTCAGAGTGGTTGGTACTAAGAAGATAAACAAGACACTTAAAGGGAACGGTTGCAAACTACATGTAAACATACGACGGTGGTAATTCATCTTAAAGTATTTCATCTTTAATCTAGTAATTTTTCGGTATTTAAGAAATATGTGTTTTGTTCATGTTTTTTTCATGTCATTTTCAAAGTGGAATTTTAATAGTGATTTTAAGGTAAAACTATAAGAAAAATCGCTTAGACTAAAATTAGATGGATGATAAACCTGTCTTGATAGGAAACTATTAAATAAATACAAACACTTACTTGTTAGGCCTAAAGTTTGAAATAGTTTTACAAAATAACAAGTATGTATAACATATGATGAAAATTATTCAAGACTGATGCAATTTTAATGTGTCCCAATCCAGAGTGCCCCTTTTTAATGGCTTGATTTTCCTCTCATTACAAAGCAGACTTATGTCTAAATTTTTATTGTCCTCGTGGGGAAAATAAAAGCCAACGAAACAACGTGATGTTTATTTACTTCAACACAGCAATAACACAACTTAACTATTCATTTTGAATTCTTTTCTTTTTATAATTGTATTTATATATATTAATGGTCACTCTAAGTATTAAGCGTATGGTGTCCATTGCTGATAGACACAATCGTGCGAACATGTAAGGTTCTACCAGTATATTGTGTACTTTTTGATTTTTGAGCGATTATCAGGGTTCCAGGGATACACGTTCATTGCTTATCGACGCTATCTTCCTTTTCGTTCTAGCTGAACACTATATATTTTTTTACGAAAAAAAAACGCTTGAGATAGGATGAAACAAAAATAAACACCCAAGGTATGTAGACAAGTTACTTATCTTGCCTTTGGTAATATTTATTTGTTGCCTATTTGTTATTTCACCTCTTTTTTGTTTTGTTCGCTCTTGTAATAAATGCCCCAAAATGCATACAAAATTCTGGCACAAGGTCGTGTTTTAATGCAAGGAAAATCAAGCTCTCCGAAAATAAGGCACTCCGGATTTAAACAAAAATTAAAATTGACTCAGTCTAGAAAGATGTCTGGCTATATTTTACTGTACTTCATCTTTTCTGTCTTCGGTCAGTGGAAGAGACTTCCGGGTATTTTTAACTGAAGCCAACTGTACAATAAAAGGTGTTAAGAAACGAAATATGCAACAAATACTGTTACCAAAGGCAAGTAAAGTTGTTATGGTGCCATATCTATGGCGTACATTTAGACTCGTCGATTCTCAATAAATAATGTAAGCATTAAGCCTCTCGTTTGTTGGGCTGAGGTATACTGTTTTGAGTTTTCCTAGGAGGTGCACACTCCAAGGCCTTGCCTTCCCTCTTTGGGGAAGAGGGAGTTTATTGCTTGCTGTCTGAGGCGCGCTGACCTGGGAATGCCAACCGGGTAGCTCAGGTTATTTTTCTATGCCAGATTGCTTCACTCGAGATAATTAACCCTTCTTAATTTTTGTTACTCGCTATCACTCACTTTTCTTGGCCTTTTGGCTAAGATCAAAGTGTAGTATCTGTTCCGATGGATACTGCACCTCATAGACTGGTATTGTCTTGACCTTCGGGGCTTGATTAACGCCGGTCTATGGGTCTGTCCTGTGCAGTTCTAGGAGGTCCACCCTCCCAGGCTTCGCCTCCCCTCTTTGGGGAGGAGTAAGTTTATTGCTTACTGCCTGAGGCGCCCCTACCGGGGAATGCCCAGGCAATTTTTAAACCCCACTTTCCCGACCCGACCTTGGGTCACATCTTACTTGTGGGAGTAAGATAAAAACTGGCCTTGTGCCTAACTCCTGGAGAGGAGTAAATCAATACTCGCTATCACTCACTCGTACTGGGCAATGTACACAATAACGTGTTGATAGTGCTTGAAATTTGCATTTGAAACTGTGTTTCAATATTGATCAGGCACCCGACTGACTGTTCGGTCGGTTGATATCATGCCGTTATATTTGACTATGGGTTGGAACGATTTCGATGCTTCTCATGAAACAGCGTAGAAATTAGTAATTGTTTACCTCGACTACCTAATGTTGCAATGTGGGAGGTGTGGTTTCCAGAGTGTTCCGTTAAGACATACACTGAACCTGATAAATCACAATGATACGAGGTCAGGTGGTTTGTAATAGCGCCGAAGCTGTGTCGCGTTGTATCAACCTTGTCCTGGAGAGTAGAAAAACGTCTTACCATCATTTCCAACAAGGTTGCCTTCACTAGACGCTGTGTTATAAGTCATAAGAATATAGTGAACCAGGGGAGCAAGGGTGTGAAAACTACAGCGGATATAGTCATGTTATCACCAGAACTCTATGTCCCACCAGAAAGGACCAGAGCAGTATTCTGCCTATCCTGGTTGAGTTCATGCAGATGATCCCGTCGCTGCTGCTGGGTTAAACCTTTTACTAATAGAGAACTCATGACCACAGGAACACATGAGGGTGACCCCACCCCCATTTACTGACGGAATCGGTCACAAAGAGTTTCAAGGTTCCCAGGTCCAGTGAAACCTGTTTTTTTTATAGAATTTGTTTTAATAACACTGCAAACAGCCAAGGTAGAAGGTAAACCCATTGGGGGAGTTGAAACTCTCACCCTGATAGTTTCTATGATAAAACCAACTATATTCCTACTGACAACTTCAACCGACCATTGACCGACTCTCACCACAAAAACCTTGTGCAACAGAGAATCATACTTACTTCCACTAGTAGCCCGTGTTTGGTTAGATTTCTTCTCTTTCACGATGCTTTGTTTTAATTAGACAGTCGGATTCTCCAATTAGTATCAATTCTGAGTTCATGGTTCATTGCCGGAAGAATGCCTCAACACAGGGATGGAGGCCGAGAAACGGGAGAGTGAAGGACGCCGACCATGCACCCGTCTTTACACGGAATGTATTCTGGAAACCATGTAACTCCACGCAGCCCTGAACAACGAGATGTTTTGCTTTTCTCCTGACACGCTGGTAATGATGGGGTGGTAACGCCAGTGGATTATCAGGAGACGACAATTACGAAGCTACGTCGGACATGACGAAAGAAGAAAAAGAGGAAGTTGCATAGACAGCGCAGAAGTAGAAGATATCGTGTCAACTCTACAATCATACTCTCTGACGGTAGACTCCCACCTGTATTGCTTTTATCCTCTCACTACCACCAGCCGCAACTGTAATGACCCGTTGCCACCCATATATATGCCTTCACCACAAAGAGTGAAGGAGCAAAAACTACAGTCCTGTACCAGTAAAATGCTTACGTACATTGAGGCTATCAACGAGACTTACGGCGGATTGTGAGTACGGACAGACTCGAGAGGTGTGAAAACTAGACCTGAATTCCTAGGGCCATCGAAAAAACACTGAAACGCATTATACAATATGAACTAAAAAAACTAGACAACAATAATTACACAAACAAAACAAAAAAAAAACAAAAAAAATTATTTTGAAAATAAATCATTAAGGATTTTTTTATTATGGATTCTATGAAAATGAAAAAAATAACAAAGAAAAGATTTATTTTCTGTAGCATTTTCAGGTATTCGTTTTCCGTTTCAGGTATTAGGTTTAATTCTGGCTGTTTGTTGAACTTTATCAACTGAAAGTAATCCCACCTGGTCGAGTAGTAATGAGGTCAGTGACTTAATATCATGTGATGGAATAACTACGCTCTGCGAAAACGTGACATGTAAATAGTGCCGAAATTAGGCGCCAAATTGTATTCAAATGTTCAGTTCCCAATAAAGTTTCGTGCAGCACGCACGCGTATTAAGTGTTACCTCATTGTTTCTTATCTTTCCTTCCTCGTCTTCGTGGCTCACTGCCTACACCTATGGCTTCTGCTATCCCCCAAATTGTCACACTGTTTCTTTCAACAATCTTAAAATATAAAGTTTTCTCATAGACAATTTATTCTTAAAAACATATTCTCTTGTTGTAAAATGTTTATTAAATAAAATAAACATTTCACCATCATTTTGGAAAAAATTGATTTCGATAGATTGAATAGGAAAATATGAGAATTTCATTGTTTCGATTAAAGTTTTCGTTTTTTTTTTATTATAGAGATTTGTGTGGGGGGTCACTTAGGTATTATAATGATTCAAACGACTCTTTAAATCTTAATACTCATTGCAGAAACGTTAAGAGACTAACGAAATTCTAATCGTATTAAATGTCGCCATAAAAAGTATTTTTTGAAATTCAATTTGTAAAATAAAGTTTTACAAATTTATAAGATAATACAATGATTAATCTTTACTGATTTCTGCAGTTGCGAAAATATTACATTAAAGAGGATTAATTGCGAACATCTCTTCGATGTTTGAACTTTGCGAAAAGACGTCCATTTAAAAAAAACGAAACTATCATCTTTCTTTCCTCATTTATTCCAGAGTGTCAATTTATTGTAACGGTTAGCGCAGTTTTTATCGAATTAATAATGGTGAAATAGGGCGACCAGGTAGAAAGATAAAGAGATAGAGAAAGAGAGAAATAGAAGTTTGACTATAAAGATGTTACACACACGATTTTTTTTCTATTTTGTGTTTTTATGACCCCGAGCAACGCCGGGTGGCCCTGCTAGTATAAAATAAGAGTAGTTATTGTAACGGTTAGCGCAGTTTTTATCAAATTAATAACGGTTTTCATTAATTATTTGATTTTTGAAATAAACAAATGTCAACATAACACGAAACTGATTTATCGTAATTTTATTTATATCAAAAGAGATAACTTATGTACACTTGTAGCAGTCACCAATAGGGACTACTCGCTTATATTTTAGATTTTTGTTCAACAATTGATTTTTTAAAACAAAAAATAGATTTTTTTGTTTTGAAATGGAAATGAAGAAAACTTACAGGCTTTACTTTCACGCTGGAAAGTGCTTAATTTATTTTTAACTGCCCAAGGAATGTTGACGGGGCTGCTCAGCCATTTTTGGAGACAATTAAGCGCGTATACTAGTGTGCTGGCTTCTTAAGACCACATATGACCTTGTTTGGTAGAAACAAAGGAAAAACACTACAAATCCAATTTCATTTGAGAAGTTAACAGACGAAACTCCATTTGACTCCACAAAAATAACACTTTTTTGCGACCCTTTTCCTCTTTTTCTTCCTTTTCCCTTTAGTTATATAAAATTTCTATATGAACTATGCCGTTGTTATTCTTTTTATTTTCATGTCACGTTTGTAAGGCTTTTCTTCCAATACAGCAGACCTAAAATGTTGTCTTTGATTTGAACGGGAAAAATCCCAATATTCTTATCTTTCAAATCAGAGACAATTTTAAACATAACTCGATTAAGCTATTTCGTTTTTTGTGGTTGTTATTGGTTGAATGAATACATATTCAGTTGTCATGTGGTTGGTTAGATGAATGGTTAGGACGAAAGTCAGGATTAAGAACGTAACTTGGTAGAGTTAACTGTATCTGGCCACATTTGACGAAAATTGCATATTTATGGTAGGCTTGTTTTTGTCGATAACCAAATGCTGTATCCTTTTGTTCCATCCCAGCAGGACGGTTTTGACGAAACGACTTGAAAAGGACAACACATCCTATCATGACACGATCAACTCTAGAACTGGTTTTAATTGTATTTTTACCGCCAAACTTTGTTAACGCGTATTTGTTTCGAGTCTGTGCAGTAGCGTCCTTACTCCCACACAGTTATAAGTCCAGGCATGAGCATGTGGGAAAGAAACCTAACTAAAACTAAACAAACAAACAAAAAACAAGGATGTAATTCCTGAAATATTTATTTAATGTTATTTTGCTTTTTTTTCAAATGATTAAAACCAATATTAATATTAGTTGAGTTTTGATTTACGTCCACTTTTAGGTACTCTTCCTCGGGATGAGATCGAAATATCTCCGTAGGATTGTCGTCGATTTTCCGTTGAGTTCTTTTCCCTAGTGTTGACAATAAAGTTTTATCACAACCTAAAATAATGGTCATTAAGTAAGAACGTGACTATAACCTCTTTCGAAGCATGGAAACGAAATCTCCACTATACTTTTCCTGTGAAAAAACAATTTTGCTCTATTTCTGGTTCATGGGTTTTCATGTAAAAACACGACTTGCAGGACGGTGGAGACGCATGGCTGCACAGAAAGATGTTCATCTTGAATTAATGCTTGGTCGAATCGTAACTTTTGCCCAATAGTTTCACGTAACGCTATTGGTAAAAATTCCACCTCAATTAGCACTATATTACAGTCCATTCGCCCTTCTAGTGGCTTCCGATTTACATGTAGTCATTTTGTAGACTTTGCAAAGTCCAGTTACAATATGGGAAAAGATGTGACAACCTCGACTAAAGCTCAATGTGTTTGGTTAAAAACAAATAAATGCAGTCTGAAGTTCTTATAAATCACCAAGGAGACTATACAGAGGTTGAAAAACTTCCACCTACACTCGAGAACTTTATAGTTCTCATTTGGCCTCAACTCCTTAACAAAGATTTTCCAACCCGTATCAAGCAACGATATGGTACCGAGTTCAAGTCTGCTTAGTTAAGCATCATCCTACTTGTTAGACAAACAAATAATGTATCAGCTCCTGCAAGACACACAATACATGTCTAGACAATACGATCGATACATGTTGATCAGTAATCTGACAATGAAATCCCCTTTTGTGAAGAACCTAAGGATGAAAGATTGAACATGAAGTGTATATATGCCACATCGACAGCCAGCATGAAATATCAACAACCTGCCCAGTAAGCACTATAAATCGCCTAAATTGAGGAATTCTATAAACTGTTCAATTAATAATCGATTCAAATGATCTAAACAAAGAAATAGTGCATCCTTAAGAGTATCAGAAAAGTGTATGTCCATGTAAAGCAAAGTGGATTAAGTCCTCAACCTTGACATCCCTGACCTCAATGATTTTGATGTAGAAATTGTTGCTGGTATTCATTTATGAAAGCCAACGACATCGGTATACGGCCATGCAAAAATAAGGTAACTATTGGTGATTCAGTAATTGGTTTTCCCCACACATTCGACACACACAGGCTCTGATACTTTCATCTACATCCACATAAATGGTGATTTTGCCATGATCACACATAAGACTCAGCATCGCTTAGGTACAATATCTAGATCCTACGTTTGCAAAGGAGACCAGGATCAAAAGGATTACACCGTCGGACGACACCACTGAATCACAATAAGTACATGAAAGAAACCACTTGTGCCAATATCACCAAACCACAGAATGTGACACAAGCATCATCTGTAACTACTCCCGTGTAATATGTATTCTTAAGGTCATGAAATACGGGATTGAAGGGTTGTAAACTTCTCTGCATATTTCACTCGATTATCTGACTCATAACCAACTAAAACTGGTAGTGAGGTGACATGTCATTCACACAAGCCTGTCTTACAAGTCGAGAAAAGAGACAATTTTCATGAGGTTATTCTGACTTTAACTGTGTACATAAAAAGTCATCGACGAACCAGAGAAACTCCTTTAAAAACTCAGCAAAGTTGACCTCCATCTAAAGCAAAGTGATTACATCCTCCACCCCAACACTATTGTCCTCAATGATTTTGATGTGGAAGTTGCAGTGTGTCTTCCCAACGACATTAGTATACGGCTATCCAGTTATCAGGTAACTATTGGTGATTCAGTGAACCTCCCGTCACGTTCAACACACATCCGGCGGACACAGGCCTTAATCCTTGTGTCTGAATCCACATCAATGGTGGTTTAGCCGTGATCACGCATAGAACTAAGCATCCCTGTGGTACACTAAAGGAGTTTGACGAGAAGTAAGAGACCTCCAACAATATATTACAGATCCTCCCGATATCTCACCAATCTTGTTTGAGCAAAGCAATTACAATCCTAGCCCAACTGAACCGACTTTTTTTAGGTGTATAATGACCCAGCCCAAGTTGAAAACAATGCTTCTTGCAAAGTCCATAATAACCAAGTCAAGATATCTTGTGAGCAATCAACAGTCTCCAAAGTACCTTGGAAACTATATATTCAATTAACCTGCCACACATGTCAATAGGTAGCTTTGCCTCTGGAATATTGTGAATGGGTCTGTGATGTCCAAGTGAAGATGTGCAAAACGTTTAGTACGAAGCAGAAAAAACGGTGAGACTCCAGATGTCTTCCAACTTTGGCCTTTTGACATGGAACACAATTGCTAACAGTATCAGATAGCAGCTTTCATGTGAGGCTAAACAAATCTACTGGTGAACAAGCAAATTGAGGCATTAGCTTTAGGATGGGAAATGATATGGAGTAGAACAAACAGTGTCCATTTTAAGGATTAAGGAACAAATGGGCATATTATTTCGGTGCTGGTGTTGCAGATAACTTCCAACTGGGTATTTTGAAACACCTACTCTGGACAGCTTTAGGGATGTATCCTCATGATAAAAAAATTCTGCAGTTGCTAGTCGTTTTTCTGCTCTCCTAAAAATTCCTTGTAATCAACGCACATGACCAATGGTGTGTGCCAGGGCGTTGTCAGTTACTTTAATGAAGCTGACATCTGATGTGAATTGTAACAAGTAATACAGGTGTCTGGTCTCATGTAGGAAATATTTGTCTGAACATTAATCTTCATCTCTCCAATTGATCAGTTAACTTTATCTTTCTTGTGTTCTCTTTGTCTTAACGGATTCCATGACAATAATTTATCTAGTCTGGTTGAGTATCCAGCTGCGCTGATATTTGAGGTAACATTACTTGAAGAAGGTGCACCATTCCTTGTATAAACAAGTGTTGAGGATATTATTTGTACTAAAAATACCATGTTATTTTGAATTTGGTCAGGGTTTATTTGTAGGGAGAAGTATCCACATTTCAGCTTGTCATGACAAAACCTTGTACAAAGAGACCAAAGATACTCAATGAGAATGGTGTATAGTAGGCAGTGTGCATTTGCATGTCTTTTCAAAGTGACTTTCTGTGAAAATGATGATCCACACTTTGCAAAATAGGTATTCTACCAGTGTGTGTTCAGTTGGGTACTTCCAAAGTTGAATTCACTGAAAATATGAATCCACACACAATAATAAACTCTTTTAAAGTGTGTCCACAAGTTTTTCTTCTTTGAAGATGTTTCACACACTGTACGTGAATAGGGTTTCTCACTAATGTGGGTCTGCATTTTTTATATAAAGACCGAATTATGAGAACAATATGTCCAACACACTCCGCAAGAATATTGTTTCCCTCCAGTGTGTTATCGCTCGCGTCTTAAATTTGACTTTCCTGTTTTAAATCTGCTATCTGTATTTTACTACATCTCGGTCTTACAGATATTTTTTCTAAATATTTTTCAGATTTATTTTGTTCATTATATCATTTGCTCCTACTACAACCGGTATAATATTTCTTTCTTTCCGATACCATGTAGTTTTGAAATCATTCATAAGGTCCTGGTATTTTGATATATTTTCTCGTTCATCTCTATTGAAGCCAAGCTCATTTGTAATGGTAACATAAATAATGAACACAGTCTTTCAGGTTTGTTCCATATAACAATGTATGGCTTGATGGCTCTGTCTTTAGTGTATCTGCCCTCCAATATGTGTTTGTCATAGTAGACTGTCACCTTTCTGTTTAGCTAATAAGTGAAAATGCATCCAGTGTGTCTTTGCATGTGAGCTATCAAGTTATATTTACATGTTAATCCTGATTCCACAGACTTCACAATAATATGGTTTGTATACAGTGTATGTCGGCATGTGAATATTAAAGTTGCCTTCAGTTAATGTTTTTTTCGTACAGCATATCAACTCTTTTGGCGTTATTTAATTCAAAATCCAGCATTTATATTAAAAGTGTTTATGCTTCAAATTCTTTATATCTTAAAATATTTACTCATGGTGTCTTGTTTGGTTGTTTTTTTATACGGCATATCAACTCTTTTTAGGGCTATTTAATGCCCAATGCATTTCTTTTATAAAAAGTTTGAATTTCTTAATTTCTTAAAAGATTTATTTATGTTTTTTTGTTTGTTTGTTTTTTTATGGCATATGGACCTATTACGAATCCAGTATTTTGGTAAAGTGTTTATGCTTAAAGTTCTATATATTCTCAAATATTTACTCATAGTGTTTTGTTTAGTTGTTTTGTAGAGAAAAAATGCTGTTTTTGCTTTGGTTTTGCAGAAGATGATTGACTTTTGCATCACTGTTATATTAATACTATTCTTGTATGGGCATTGATATTGTTGTGAACATATTGATGTGTTTGTGGATGTATTGTAAATTCTCCTGGGTGTATTGTTGATAAGACGGGTTTAAAATCGAATTTCCTATTTTATAAGCACTGAGACTTGTGTTCTCATAGATTCATGCTCTCCTGAACTAAATGTCTCGTTGTAAGCATTTGTACCTATGTGGGTTCAGTGTTATTAAAGGTAGTTTTCGTTTTGATGAGTTTAAATGAAAGATTTCTCTCCATGATTTAGAGGTTTAATTCTTATTTTTATATTTTGATTTAGCATACACTATCAACTATCAAGAGTACAATTTTTTCTTAAGTCTACTTTCTCTGCTGTCTCGAATGTCTTGAATGGGAAGTAGTCTCTTTTTATATCATTAACGGCTTCGGTTCAGTGTGTTTTCGCATGTGAACTTTCAAAGTCACCTTGAACGAAAATGATGATCCACACACTTCACAACAATGAGGTTGCTCCCTATTTTTTTATCTTTCTTATCTTTCTGTATTTGCTGGAGATAAGGGCATCCTACCGGATGTCAGACATTCACCGTCTATTTTAGACACTTGGTGTGTGTTCGCATGTGAACTCTCAGTCTTTTCGTGAAAATGATGATTCACACACTTCATCAGACACAAGTTTCTCCCCAGTGTGTGTTCGCATGTGAAGTTTCATTTTTTGCTTTTGTGAAAATGAGGATCCACACTTTAAAAGAAAAAGTTTTCTCCCCAGTGTGTGTCTGCATATGAAGTTTCAATATATCCTTTCGTGAAAATGAGGATCCAAACACTTCACAAGAAACGTGTTTCTCAAAATGTTTAATTTTACTTCAGTCGAAGTTCTCAGAACTCAAGGGGCCCCTTCCTGGGGCTAACACTTGATCTCTATATGAGATACGTAGATACCCGAGTATTCTATTAAAATTCTCCTTTATTTCTCAAGCATTGAGTTAGTAAAAAAGTTAAGAATAATTTCTTCTCTCCCCAATTGACCAGTCAATATGTCATAGTATATCTTTCTTGTGGTCTGTTGGTCTTACCAGATTCCAGGACAAGAATTCATCTAGTCTGGTGGAGTATCCAGCACGTGGTGTTACTTGAGGTAACACCACTTGGAGAAGATGCACTATTTCTTCGTATGAGGGGATCTTATTTGTGCTGCGGATACTATGTAATTTGAATATTTGGTCAGGCTTTATTTGTAGGGGTAAGTATCCTCATGTGAGGTTGTCCTGACAAACCCTTGTACAGAGAGACCGAACACACTCGAGGATAGTGTCTAGTAGGTAATTCAAACTCCCCAGTAGGTAATTCAAACTCCCCAGTAGGTAATTCAAACTCCCCAGTAGGTAATTCAAACTCCCCTCAGTGTGTGTTCGCATGTGAACTTTCAATATATCCATTCATGAAAATGAGGATCCACACACTTCACAAGAAAATGTTTCTCCCTTTTTTTTTCATTTTAATTTAGTTTATCTAAAGAGATCAAGGGGCCTACTCTTGAGGTAAAAACTTGATTTCCCTATGAGTAAAATCTATATCCGAGGGCTCTCTTAAGGATATATCTTGTTCCTTTTAGGGCTGCTACCTGTACTTCCCTACAATTTGGTTTTCCGGGGATTGTTTCTAAGTATTCACTTAGATTTTTTTTCACCAGACCAGTTGCCTTCACTACAACCGGTATGATGTTTATTTCATCGAGGGACCATGTTATTTTTAGATCATTTTTGGGATCTTGGTATTTTGTTATTTTTTCCCGTTCGGCTCTATTGAGGCCGTAGTCATTTGGGACGGTTACATCAATGATGAGAGCAGTTTTTTTAGGTTTGTTTCAGATGACAATGCCTGGTTTTATCGCCTTATCTTTTATGTATCTGCCCACCTGTACGTCTTTATCATAGAACACTGTTCCTTTTTCCATTCGATGTTATGAGTGGGGGTTCTTGTTCCCAGATGTTCAGTGATCTTTCTAGCTGCATCTCTTCGCAGATCTTCCAATGCAGGTATTTACATACTTTGTTGTGGCAGGCAGTGTAATGGCTATCAGCCACAAGGATCTTGCATCCAGAAATTAGGTGGCTTGGACTTTCGATGGCAGAGTGGCAGAACCTGCACTGGTCAGTTTTTTGTAGACCCGCCATTTTCTTAAATCCATTAGTAAATAGGCCTTGGTCTTGTGCTGCTATTAGTATCCATTCCTCATCGAACGGGAAGTTGCCACTCTTGAGCCATTGTAGTGAAGCATCCTTGTCGATATAGCTCTGGTTAAGTTCTTCAATGAACTTTCCTGCTCTTTTATTATTTCACCATCCTTCTAGTCTGGTCTTCAGCTCCTTTTTCGTGTACTCCTCCCTCTTTCTGCGTGCGATCAACGTTGCTGGGTTGTTATCATCTTCACTAGTGTTTTCCAGTGTGTTTCCACTGAAATTATCAGCTAGTTTTTTTGTTGAGGTCTGCTGAGGAAGGTATTTGGTGTGATGTTCATTCACCATTCTCATTTTTTGATCACATGAGCTCTTTATATATTGTCCCACACTGACCATTGAGGCTCGGTAGGCATGATTGATCTCAATGATGCCGAGACCACCTACTCTTTGCGGTAAGTAAAGTCTGTCCATACACTGATGTCGGTAAATGATTTTATTTAAGGCAATCATTTTCCGAGTTTTTGTGTCTAGTTTGTTGATGTAGCCTTGTGGCCAATCGATAATGCCGAACCTGTAGGAGACGACAGGTATTGCCAGTTGGTTTATGGCAGTTATTTTATTTTTTGATGAGAGTTCAGATGTGAGGATTTTTTCAGGCACTTAATATATTCTCTCTGTACCTTCTCTCTCATCTTTCCGTGCTCTAGCGTCTCATTCTCTTCTACTCCGAGGTATTTATAGACAGCATCTTCTCCTAGGTCTTTAATAGAGCCCGTGTTAATATTAAGATGTTCTGATGCTGTCTTTTTTCCCTTTCTTTATTGTGCATTTAGCACATTTTTCGAATCCAAACTCCATGCATATGTCTTCTGTGTAATTTTTTACAATTTCTATCAGATAGACTAGTTGTTTCTCAGATTCTGCATAGAGTTTGAGATCGTCCATAAAGAGGAGATGATTTATTGTTATCCTTCTTTCTGCCTCGGCTAAGGTTGTATCTAGCATTGGATCGTTTAAGTAGCTTACTCAGTGGATCCATTGTGAGGGTAAAAAGAAGCAGTGAGAGGCTGTCTCCTTGGAATATTCCTCTCTGAATCTTAACGTTTGGAGTCTGAATTTGTCCTTCCATATGGTGAAGCGTGATTAGTGTACGCCATCTGGTCATTTGCATTTGGAGGAATGACCTAATATATTTGTGGACATTGTACAAGTCCAAGCAGCGGAGTATCCAGTGTGTGTTCACATGTGAAGTTTCAAATGTGACCTGTGTGAAAATGCTGATTCACACACTTTACAAGAAAAAGGTTTCTCCCCAGTGTGTGTTTGCATGTGATCTTTTCTTGTTTTCTTTTCTGAAAATGAAGATCCACACACTTCACAAGAAAAAGGTTTCTCCCTTAATGTTTAATTTTACTTCAGTCGAAGTTCTCAGAAATCAAGGGGCCCCTTCCTGGGGCTAACACTTGATCTCTATATGAGATACATAGATACCCGAGTATTCTATTAAAATTCTCCTTTATTTCTCAAGCATTGAGTTAGTAAAAAAGTTAAGAATAATTTCTTCTCTCCCCAACTGACCAGTCAATATGTCATAGTATATCTTTCTTGTGGTCTGTTGGTCTTACCGGATTCCAGGACAAGAATTCATCTAGTCTGGTGGAGTATCCAGCATGTGGTGTTACTTGAGGTAACATCACTAGGAGAAGATGCACTATTCCTCGTACGAGGTGATCTTATTTGTGCTGCGGATACTATGTAATTTGAATATTTGGTCAGGGTTTACTTGTAGGGGTAAGTATCCTCATGTCAGATTGTCCTGACAAACCCTTGTACAGAGAGACCGAAGACACTCGAGGATAGTGTCTAGTAGGTAATTCAAACTCCCCCAGTGTGTGTTCGCATGTGAACTTTCAAATGTGACTTTTGTGAAAATGCTGATCCACACACTTCACAAGAATGAGGTTTCTCCCCAGTGTGTGTTCGTATGTGAGCTTTCAAAGTGGACTTTTGTGAAAATGCTAATTCACACACTTTACAAGAAAAAGGTTTCTCCCCAGTGTGTGTTCGCATGTGCACTTTTCTTGTTTGCTTTTGTGAAAATGAAGATCCACACACTTCACAAGAAAAAGGTTTCTGCCCAGTGTGTGTTCGCATGTGAACTTTCAAATGTGACCTGTGTGAAAATGCTGATTCACACACTTTACAAGAAAAAGGTTTCTCCCCAGTGTGTGTTTGCATGTGATCTTTTCTTGTTTTCTTTTCTGAAAATGAAGATCCACACACTTCACAAGAAAAAGGTTTCTCCCCAGTGTGTGTTCGCATGTGAACTTTCAAATGTGACTTTTGTGAAAATGCTGATCCACACACTTCACAAGAATGAGGTTTCTCCCCAGTGTGTGTTCGTATGTGAGCTTTCAAAGTGGACTTTTGTGAAAATGCTAATTCACACACTTTACAAGAAAAAGGTTTCTCCCCAGTGTGTGTTCGCATGTGCACTTTTCTTGTTTGCTTTTTTAAAAATGAAGATCCACACACTTCACAAGAAAAAGGTTTCTCCCCAGTGTGTGTTCGCATGTGAACTTTCAAATGTGACTGTTGTGAAAATGCTGATTCACACACTTCACAAGAAAAAGGTTTCTCCCCAGTGTGCATTCGTATGTGAACTTTCAAATGGGACTTTTGTGAAAATGCTAATTCACACACTTTACAAGAAAAAGGTTTCCCCCCAGTGTGTGTTCGCATGTGATCTTTTCTTGTTTTCTTTTCTGAAAATGAAGATCCACCCACTTCACAAGAAAAAGGTTTCTCCTTAGTGTGTGTTCGCATGTGAAGTTTCAATATATCCTTTCGTGAAAATGAGGACCCACACACTTCACAAGAAAAAGGTTTCTCCCCAGTGTGTGTTCGTATGTGAACTTTCACATATCCCTTTTTTGAAAATGACAATCCACACACTTCACAAGAAAAAGGTTTTTCCATTTTTTGTTTCAGTTAAATAAATGTAAAGGAATAGCTGTCATCATTCAAATATTAATATATCCATCTCATTAACCATAACCCTCGAGTAGCATTTGGCCTTTATAAGTGATGACACATTTAAAAGAATTGCTATATTTACATCAGCAGAGTTCTCCTCGGTATGAAGAATTATGTATCGTCATTAATTGAATATATTCCTTCTGCTTCGCTTCACTTCACTTAACATCTGTGAATAAAAAAAGAATATGTTAATATTGGATAACATTTAGACATATGTGACTATATATATATGTATACATTACTATACACGTACATATATGCCTTCACATATATCCAAAATGTATGCCTTCATATACACATAGATATATGCATATATATATATATATATATATATATATATATATATATATATATATATTATATATGTATATATACATATAAGTATGCATTTTTAGCAGTGATATGTTCATGAACTATTTTCTTTTGAGCATAAATATTCTTTCAATCACAGTAATAAATACATCCTCCAATCTGATCACTGCATTGCTAGCACTTCCATTGAAATATATTTACCTTTTTTCCACTTCTGGGAGTCATATTTGTAATGGCATGTTGGATAGTCATGCAATGTGCTCGTCCGAACCGGATATAAGTATTGATGCATGCATGACATGTGAATGCAAGATACAACTGATTGTGCAGACATACATGTGATAATCGACTCATAATTTCTTGTTGCATAACTTTTTATTCTCCTTTTTTATTTATTGGTTAAGCGATAATTAAAACTGAATTAAAATACACTACAAGAGTTTTTCCTTATATTTAGGTTAACAGTAAACCATACAAAAACAATACAATTGTAACCTATTTTTCTTTCCCTACAAGTCTTACAAAATGAACATCTAGCCTATATATGCATATATGCATATATATATATATATATATATATATATATATATATATACATATATATATATATATATATATGATTATTATATTTTGCCTTCATTAGTCTTATTCTGACCGATTAAAATATGTTTACTATAATGTTGTCTGTTTACCAGAAATGCAGAAAAAGAAACTAATTTGAAAATCTAACAAATAACAAATAAATGGAACAGTGTTGCACAATGAATTTATGACATAAGAACAATAAATATTAATTAGAAGAAATTGATAATTAGCACATAATAAACTATATTGTCAAGTAATAACAAAATATAACATTATGTAGTTCAATATTTATTACAAAAGATACCCACCTTCTGTCTAATTCCTTCCTCAAAAAGGTGACTCTTCTCCTTCTGCAGTCATTCGAGGCCAAGCGTCCGACTGACGCGATACTTCCCAATGTTAATCCGATAGAAAGATTAGCACTTTATGTTATTTATTCTTCATTTTTTTGTTTCCTTACTCGCATACAATTATCTCAAAATTTTAATGTGTCTTATATGAATGTACTTAATTCTGTGTTTGTCTTAAATGTGTTTAATTATTGATATATACTGTCTTATTGCCTTCCTATAAATTTCCTACTGAAGAAATTCTTGAAATCCCATGCTGGTCTGAAGTTTTGACTCTCTTTCTTATTTCTCTTTGTACTTACTTGCGAGAAGGAAACCTATCTTCAACTTTCTGTTCCCTCTTTAGTATACAATGAACTTATTATCTCTCTCTCTCTCTCATATATATATATATATATATATATATATATTTATATATATATATGGAAGTAATTTTTTAAAAAAGCCTGCGGGGGCTAGGTAATACACGACTAGTACACAAGCACATGCTATTTTTACCACTTTCGGTGTGTTTGACCTGTAAGACCTTGTAAAGCCATCCATCAAAGAGAAGCAAATCTGGCAATAAAACCTTGCTACCAACTACTTACGCTGTGGCAGCAAATCGTTGGGGAGGGAGGCCTCCTTAGTTTTGATCGACAACCTTTCTAGAGTTGGAATCTCGAACAAAATATCCGGTTTGCAAACCTACAATTGCTTAAGGACTAGATAGGTTCTGTCTATTGCCGGCCCTTGCAAACCTTTGTCTATTAGCCAGGCGCAGAAGTACCAGCACTGAGACGCCTCTGAACACTCAGTGCCTAGCCTTGTTTCCTTACTAGGACAATGAACACTGTTCTCTTTCTCTCTATTTGGTCATCTTGGGGAAAGTGTTTTTGTCACTAAGGCTTACATGACCAGTTCGGGTCCCTCTTGTTCCGACAGGTTGAAGGTACAGGTTAGACAGCTTGTCTGGCTGCTGTTTCCAACTGACAGGACAAGAGCCCAAACTCTTGGGTAGTGCTAAGAAAGGCTTCTCCATCATCAGTTGCATAATACCGTGGGTAGTTGTATGTGCCATGTTGCGCATGGAAAGGGACCCTGTAATTATATCCGGTGGGCTTTCCCGATGCCACAATCCCCATGAATCAGGTTGCGACTAATGGACTGGTTATGTGAGCTTATTGGCACCAACAAGCACCCACTCTATAATAAAAACAAACATTTCATTACAAAAAATAAAATCAACCTAAACCAGGCACCAAACAAAAAACACTTTCGCCTCTGCTCTTGAGGCTCGCATTCACAAACATCCGGGGACTTAGAAGATACATCAACAATGTAGAAACCTTTCTCCTGACAAACTCCCCAGATATCTTAGCTCTAAGTGAAGCTAACCTTCAATCCTCAATCTTCTCTCACAAATTTGACATGATTACCTCCCACTCTACTGTAAAGACTCTGACAAAAATATGTACAGGCTAGGAGTTTATGTTTGGAACACCCTCCCCCTGACTAGAGATACATAGGTTAGAATCAGATGACCAATACTACATGTGCTTTACATTGACTTAACATCAGTTACTTATATATCTTATACCGTTCCCCTTCGACCCACGACTGTACTCTGCTAAACTTTGTCTCAAAAAGCAGAGATAGACCACTCTCAATTGACTCAAATGCCCAGATACTTATATTTAGGGATTTTAATGCCCACCACCGTGACTGGTTGGGATTCTCCAACCTTACTGATGCAGCCGGCAACTCTACATATAATTTTTTCTTAGCTCACTCCCTCTCTCACACTGTCGATTTTCCAACCCGCATCCATAATCGAGTAGACCAACAAACCTCACTTCTAGACTTTTTCTTGACCTCAATGCCCAAGGCTTGTGTGACGAAATCTCATAGCCCACTCAGGAATGCTGATCAAATTGTGCTAATGATACATATCACCCTAAAAAGTCGCCCAAAAGCTGATGAACCGTTGCTCAAAATAACGAGATACTATGAGCAGGCTGATTTTGAGTCGTTCAGAGATCACATCAGCGACGCTCCATGGAGGGAAACATTCTTACTTCCTGCCGACCAGTGTGCAAACGAATTAACTGACTGGGTCAAAGCAGGCATTGAAGCCTATGCCCCAAAAGATTCTTTAGCAAGCCCCACTCTCCTCAATGGTTCATCTCAAAATCTGCAGCTGCCATAGCTGAGAGGCAATAAGCATTCCGTAAATTCGGCCACCATAAGTCAGCTACTAATAGACATAAATTTATAGAGTCAAGAAATAATTGTATGGCTGTGATATGCGAAGAAAACAAAAAACACATTCAGACACAGAAACTAGGTAATCGTGATTTCTGGAAAATCTACAATAGTGTACTGAACAATGGTCAATCAACGATTCCCCCACTATCAAACCACAATGATGTTGTTTGCACGGCCACTGATAAAGCTGAACTACTTGTCCAGCGTTTCGCCTCAAACTCCACTTTGGACTCAGATAACAACTTCCTCCCCAAATTTTCATGGCAGACCGAAGCCAGGTCAGAGACATCATAAAAAACCTTGACAGACCCAAAGCTTGTGGGTCTGATCTAATACCTGTAATAGTAATACATAAATGCTCTGCTGAACTGGCCCCTGTCCTCTCCAAACTTTACAATAAATGCCTAGCTGAATCTTGCTTCCCTGATAGCTGGAAAATTTCCTCTGTGGTACTAGTCTACAAGAATTCTGGGAATAGAACCGATCCTCAGAACTACCGCCCAATAAGTCTTCAGCCGACCTTTGTTAAAATCCTTGAATCCTTAATCAATCTAGTTAATGGTAAACTTCTTTCTGACCGCCAGTATGGATTTAGACAAGCACGATCTACTGCAGTCATCTCTGAATGCATGTTTCATACACTTGACAAGACAGGAGCTAGGGCAGTAGCGCTTGATATATCCAAGGCATGGCATAAAGGGCTTCTTCTGAAAATACGCTCATACGGTATTACTGAGCAATTACTTTATATAATTAGATCCTTCCTAACCAAAAGAAAAATCCAGGTTGTCCTCAATGACTGTTCATCTAAGCAACATGACATAAATGCTGGTGTACCCCAGGGATCTATC
The DNA here is from genome assembly GCA_963556195.1 of Sepiola atlantica. NCBI lineage: Eukaryota > Metazoa > Mollusca > Cephalopoda > Sepiida > Sepiolidae > Sepiola > Sepiola atlantica. The sequence continues at coordinate 136,919,970 of OY744525.1, forward strand.
CTTGGATCTTTATTGTTCCTGATCTATATAAACGATCTCCCTGATGACAGAGTCTGAGATTGGTTTATTTGCTGATGATAACACGCTTTACTCTTGCCATGTTGGTAAAACAGACGCGATCATATCCGAGGCAATGGCTGAATCTTTAGAAAATGACCTCCACGCTGTAGTCGATTGGGGTCATTAAGTGTTGGTAACTTTTAATGGCGCAAAGACAATAACTACAAGAAGCCTCACCAACCACCGATTGTCATGACAAATAACACCCTACCTGGGAGTTCATCACTCAAACTCCTCGGCCTAACCTTCGCAGGTAACATGAATTGGAACAAATATGTTGAAGACATTGCCAAGGCTGCAGCAAAGAAGGTGGGCTCAATCTTTCGTGCTAGTAAACTCCTCACATCTGACATTATCCTGTATCTCTACAATGCCACCATCCACCCATGCATGGTATATTGTTGCCACATCTGGGCTGGTGCATCATCTAGTCTCTCCCTCCTTGTAAATGTTTAAAAGAGTCACCAACCTAATACGTCCATCACTATCAACCAAGCTCTACTCCCTGTTCCATCGCCACAATGTAACATCCTTGTGCTTGTTTTACAAATACTTCAATGGATAATGCTCTGATGAATTGGTTACTCTGGTGCACCCTCGACTGAAATTCACAAGACCAACTCGACAATCAACTAAATCCCATCCATTCACTGTGGAGGTCACTAGATGCTGGAGAGCTTTCTACTCAAATAGGTTCTTTCCTTGTGCTGCTGGTCTCTGGAACTCCCACCCTGCCCCCTGTTTCTCTGACAGTACTGACATGCAGAAATTAAAAACTAATGTAAACAGACATCTCGCTGCACAGATCCCAATTTAGGTTGACCCCTCCCTACCTTTTCCCTTTTTTCTCAGTACCCCTTACGTCTACAGTGGCGGGGGTCTTTGTTTGGGGTGAACTGCTTAAAAAATATGAAATTTTTACTTTTAAAATCCTATTTTCATAAAATGTAATAATAAAATTTAACTTCGTAAATCCTACTTTAAAATGGAATTATACTGAATTTTAAGTGTAATAATTAAATTTAACTCTTAAAATACTTTAATAAAATCATATATTTACAAACGTTCAGATTAAATTTAACTGTTAAAATCCTATGTTACCAAAACAACAATCCGAGATTTGCAAGTGTAATAATTAAATTATACTCTTTAAATCCAATTCATCAGACAAAATAATACTATATTTCAAGTGTAATAATAAAACTCACTTTCAAATTTTTATATTATATAAGAATAATTGCCCTGGATTTACAAGTGTAATCAAATTTAACTTTTGATATTCTATTATAAAAATGTATAATACTACATTTACTAGTGTAATACTAAAATCTTACTTAAAAAATAATACAACGTTTACAATTGTAAAAATTAAATTAAACTTTTAAAATCTGATTTTCAAAATGAAAAACCATACATTTGTAAGTGTAATTACTAAATATAATTTTTCAAATAGAATTTACAAAAAGACTCATCGGACATTTACAATAATAATTATATTAAACTCTTTAAATTGTTTTTCAAAAAGCATAATTTAATATGTTCAATTGTAGTAATTTAATTTAACTTTTACAATAATTTTTTAAAGAATAATTTACATTTGAATCAGGAAATTCTTTTTTAAAACAATAATCCTACGTATGCAAGTGTAGTCATTAAACTTACAAATCATTTTAGACAAAATCATCGTACATTTGCAAGTGTAATAATCAAATTTAACTTTTAAAATATTATCTTCAAAAGGCATAATCATATATTTGCAAGTCTAATAATTACATTTAACTTTTTAAATACTATTTTAGAAAGAACAATCCTACATTTTCACATGTTAATACTTTTTAAATCACATGTTTTAAAACAACAATTCTACATTTGAAAGTGTAGATATTACAGTTAATTTTGGAAATCCTATTTAAAAAAAAAATCTTATAGTTAAACATGAAAAAATTCAATGAGAATTTTAAAATGCTATTTGAAAAGTATAATCCTACAAGAAATATTTCATAAGTTTAAATTTATATATATTACATCATGCTTATTCCCATAACATTGAAATAAATGCTACATTAACTTATATATATTACATCATGCTTATTCCCATAACATTGAAATAAATGCTACATTAACTTATATATATTAGATCATGCTTATTCTCATAACATTGAAATACATGCTACATTAACTTTTTAACCATAATTTTCAAAAAAGTCATCTTACATTTACAAGTGAAATTATTTAATTTAAATTTTAACATCCTATTTTCAAAATCAATAATCCTACATTAGCAAGTTTAATTATTATATTTAAAGTTTAATAACCTATTTTCAAAAATAATCTTACATTTACAAGTGTAATAATTAAATTAATATTTAAAAATTACTGATCCTACATTTACAAGTCTAATAATTAAATTACAGTTTTAAAATAACTAATTTTAAATTCACAAGTGTAATAATTAAATAAAATTTTTAAAAGCACTAATCCTAAATTCACAAGTGTAATAATTAAATTTTTTAAAGTACTAATCCTGAATATACAAGTGTAATAATTAAGTAAATTTTTTAAAAGTACTAATCCTAAATTCACAAGTGTAATAATTAAATTAATTGTTTGAATGTACTAATCCTAAATTCACAAGTGTAATAATTAAATTCATTTTTTAAATGTACTAATCCTAAATTCACAAGTGTAATAATTAAATTAAATTTTTTAAAGTACTAATCCTGAATATACAAGTGTAATAATTAAATAAAATTTTTAAAAGTACTAATCCTAAATTAACAAGTGTAATAATTAAATTAAATTTTGAAATCTTATGTGTTAAGAGAATAATCCTACATTTTCAAGTGTAATAATTTATTTACTGTTAAACTCTCATTTTCCGAAAGAATAATCAGACATTTTCAATTGCAATAATTAAATAAACTTAAAAATCAGAGTTACAATAGACACCGTCTAAAATAACCATATCACGAATGCTAAGTCCTGACGCTAAGAGATCATGCAGCAAAAAATTGGTTACATGAGAATCGTTATTTTCTTGATAAGTAATGGAATATTTTTCATTAAATTGATGTGCTAAAACTGCTACAATAATACCAAAAGTTGTTTTTTCCATATTAACCATACCCAGTCTAATTTATGCACACACATATACATACATGCATGCACGGAATGGTTAGTATATGGAATTAGTGGATCAGCATAAAAACACATCAATTCATACAATAGGAATATTAGATGATTACACATTACTAATTTCTAATAAATGGCAATGGTCAATTTCTAAGAAATAGCCTGAAAAACAATAGACAACAAAAATATACAACTAGAGCATTATGAAAAGTGGGTGAACTAGCATAGGGTGTATCGTTAGAATAAAACAAAAAGGTTGATGTTTTTATAATAAAATACACCCAATCAAATTTAAACACTCCTAAATACACATCAATAAATACATACATATATGAAATGTTAGTATATAGAATTAGTGTATTAGCATGAATACAGAATAAAAAGCCAACTGATATTTCAGTGGCTGCGGATATGAAGAGACCCATGCTTTAAGGATCTATTCTGACAATATGGCCAAACTAGTTCATTCTTATATTCATAATAGCCGTGATTATGGCATTTCCAAACACAAGATTTTCTTTTAATTTATGCTGCACTATAGCGATCCTAATAGGTTTTGTATACTATCTTTCTGAGCGAGTAATTTCAAGCAGAACCTTTGTCCTCTTCTGCCTTTTAATGTCAATGTCTCAGAAGGAGCTATTGAAACCACAAGCGTGTCAATGCTATCCTTCTTTCCACATCGTTTGAAATATTTCAATGCTGTTTTTGTTAATTTTGGTATCATGATTGATGTCATCAGTAATTACTTTGCATGTAGCTGTATTTATCTTTAGTCACCATTTGTAGCACATTTTCTAGTTCTTTAGTTGATAATTGTAACTTTTAAAACACAAAAGACAGTCGCTGTCACATGCTGTATGGCATATCTCTGTGATGATGAAACTGGCTCAAACTCACTTCAAACTTGAACCAGTCTATTAAGTTGGTATCAATTAAACTGAAAATTATTTTTCGTCATACATGCGTTTAAGGATATCGTTTTTTGACAATCGTCAAATATTTGATTTTTTTCCCATCTCCAAATTTCTAAAGAGATTTTATAGAGCACATCTACCATCCTTTCACAACATTCTTTAAGTTCAACACAAAGAGTTTATTTCTGCCTTACCTTCAGACTCAAAAATGTGAAGTATATTTTCATCGTGAAAGAATACAATACTGAGATGAGATTGGAAATGTTCTTTCCATAAAGTGATTACCTGATCTATTTGTACCACATTCTCATCAATATAATTTGTAATTAACTAATTTAACAAACAAAACAAAAGATTTTGAGGGATTTCTAGTTTATGTTTTTGATGTAATATCCACAAATTCCATGTATCTAGGACATTTCAGACGGATTACTGACACACTCCTTATTCATCCGAACTAAGGATCAGCTATCTCTGATTAGCATATTCATTTTAAATGTTGTTCAGAAACTGCTATGATTAGGAACTTTCTCAGGGTTTCCTGTGTATTTCAAAACACCTTGTCATAGAGTGTCTACAGTAACAGAAGCCACATTGATCGGGTACCAGATGTTTTCCACAGAGGTTTCTTCTTTTTAAGTGTTTAAATTGAGAAACAATTTACTTAATCGATGGCAGAAGCTTGCTCTTGTTCTGTCAGCCATTGCCGGGTAGAAGTATTGCACAAATGCAAGCACAACAAAACAAGAGAAGTAAATATGTGTGGAACATTTTTCATTTAAATACTGAAAAAGAATATATCAGCTTTGTAGGTGTGTCTTGTGTAATTTCTGACTTTTATGTGGACACACACAGGAATAACATTTTGGAGAGAGATAACTACAAGGTATTACAATGTATTTTGAAAAGATGACATTTTCGAATAAGGGAAAGCTTTGTAACTGTGGTGTTTCTGACTTTTATAAGAACACACACACAACTTTTTACTCGTAGATATTCGAAAGCAAAGAAAAAATTATTTCACAATAAATAAAATGAAATCAATGAAAGAGTAAAACTTGGGTTATCTCCCTTCTTTATCTATATATCAGCCACGTTTCTTTTCTTTGTAAACTTTTTTTGTAAGTGTTTTGTGTGTATGATTAAACCTGCTATAACTAACTGTATTCAAAGTTTGTTTTCATTTTTTACGAAAACATACTTTTTTCCATAAAAATTGCCCAAGAACAATGACAGCCTGGCCAAACCTATTTTACAGTAAATAATAAGCAACTGCATTCGCACAAACGTGGTATAAAATCAATTATTTAAGAGAAATAATATGTTTTGTCCTGAAAATGAATTGTAATTTAATTTTTAACATAAAAAATGTTTAACTTTTATTCTGAACGTTTTACCTGCCATGATTATATTCTTTCTGATGATTTAAAAAAAAAATATCGACTAGTAATGTTTGACTTCTTTATATTCACTTTTAATTCCATTACATTCTGTTAAAACGTGTTCTGCTTGTGTAAAACGAATGTTCAAAGTTATTTTTTTAATTTAAAAAAGTCTCATTAAAACAAGCAAACTGTTTGTGCAAAAAGTAATAAAAATAAGTTGTTTGAGAGTGAGGAAGCCCTGCTAAAACCCAGTTAATAATAAGCGACCATACATTAAAAATTTACGATTGAGGGTCCTTTATTTCTATTTTCCGTTTCAGATATTCGGGTTTATTTTGGCTTTTATACGATTTTACCGAGTCAGTTAGAACTCATCTATATAAATAACCTTGTTAATAGTCTTAAAAATATCAATAATTTTTCTCCTAGTAAATTTGTGGCTCTCCAGAAGGGGTCGCGACTGTGCTGACTTCCAGGTTACCCCGCAGTAAATTTCAAGTACAGATGATCATAAATTATTAAAGAAACTGTTTTTTAACAGAAAATTTAGAATTGTATTTTTATTATAATAAAACCAGTTGTCAGCAAACAAATTATCAAATATGTTTTTAATTGCTATAAAATATTTGCTTTCAAAATTATTTTAACAGAAAATGTATAATTGTATTTTTATGATAATAAAATAAGTTGTTTTTTTAGGAAAATATCACAAAGCTTTAATAAAAAATCTATTTTTTATAAATCAAAGATGTTGAAATGTTTTGGGTTTTTTTAATGAAAATATCACAAATCTTTAATAAAAAAATCTATTTTTATAAAGTATTGTGTTGAAATGTCTTCTTTATTTCTTTCATGAAAATATCACAAATGTTGAATAAAAAATAATTTTTATTAATTAAATATGTTGGAATATTTTCTTTTTATTGATATAAATAAAGTATTGAAATGTTTTGTATTTTGGGAAACAGCAACATATGTTTGATTTTTTATGAAAATATAATAAAATAGCTTAGTATTTTAATAGTAATTTTTAAAGCATATATTTTATAACAATTATTAAAAATTTGTTATATTTTCATAAAAAATATAAACAAACATATATTTGATAATTTGTTTTGCTAACAACTTATTATAATACAAATACAATTCTAAATTCTTCCATTGAAAAAAAAAAGTTTATTTTATCATTTATGATCATCCGTACTTGAAATTTACTGCAGGATAACCCAGAAGTCAGCACGGTCGCGAACCCTTCTCAAGAGTCAAATTTGTTTTTAAAACATTTTCTCTAAAATTTACAAATTCTTCTTCTGTTTACAATTACCTATCATGTCGCGAGATAATTCCCAAATATTTGAGATTTTAGGAGGGGGATCAGTTTTGACCATGGTGCATGCGTTCTTTGTTCTTTATGTACCCACTTTTTTTCTCGCTAAAGAATTCTGTTGAATTTACATTGGAAATTGATCCCCCCCTCCTAAAATGTAAAATATTTGGAATAATTTCCAGAAACCCCCGGAATTCTCTAGCAGCCTGTTAGGTAAGTGTAAAAAGAAAAAAAAATGGTCAGTAAAAAGATGTGAAAAACGGACTACGGATAAAGACGAACCAATATCGGGATCAGTTTCCAATGTAAATTCAACAGAATTCTCTAGTGAAAAATAAAAGTTGGTCCATAAAGAACAAACAACACATGCAACATGGTCAAAACTGATCCCCCTCCTGAAATCTCAAATTTTGAAAAAATATCCCCCAAAACTGGGAATTCTCTCGCGACATGATAGGTAATTGTAAACAGAAGCATTTTAAATATTTGAGATGGTTAAAAAGAGGGGGATCATTCTACGTTAAATTTACATTGAAAAAAATTCAAAAATTTAGATTTTGAGGCCTTAAAATCTAAATTTTTGAATTTTTTTTTCTAAAACCCCCGGAATTCTCTATCGACATGATAGGTAATTGTACACCAAAAAAAGATTTAAAAAAAAAATTGAGATGGTCAAAAAGAGGGGGATCAGTCTACGTTGAATTTACATTGGAAACTGATCCCCCCTCTACAAATATAAAATATTTAAATATTTGAGATGGTCAAAAAGAACGAGATCAGTCTACGTTCACTTTACATTGGAAACTGATCCCCCTCCTAAAATGTAAAATATTTGAATTTTTTCCCCAAAACTCCGGAATTCCCTAGCAACATGATAGGTAAGTGTACACCGAAAAAAGAAAAAAAATGGTCAGTAAAAACTCGTGAAAAACGGACTATGGTAAAATAGAACAAGTACCCAAAAAATATTAAATAAAGTATTAAATATTTCACCGCCATTTTGTAAAAAAATGTTTACGATCGATTCAATAGGAAAATCTGATAATTTCATTGTTTAAATTAAATATCAGATTATCGAAAAAGAGAAAACTTTTTTCTAAAAATGAGTTTTATTTCCTTTTTTTATAATACAGATGGGGGTGCACTTAGGTATTAGTATTATTATTCAAACGATTCTTTAATAAAGAGAGCAAACAAATGAATCTTTTCAAGAAGCTATCCACTAAAAAATAAAGCCCCGCTATTCAAGGAAAACAACTTTTCAGACACTTTTGCTTCAAAAATACCAAAATAAGATTGTGTAATTTATTATATACGATTTTTATTATTAAAGGGATGTTATTGTTTTATAACTAAAGTTTTCATAAATATACAAAATAAGAATGTTACATTATTAAGCGATGTTATATTATTTTTGTAATTTAAGTTTTCAAAAAGGGGTGTTATATTTTTTCGTAATTAAAGATCTTTAAAAAAGGGGGAAATTTAAAAAAAATGGGATGTGTTTTTCATTGAGGGGGACAAAATAGTGTCAAATCAGTTAGAATTTGCGCGAATAGGTCAGTTTCCCGGTATTGTTGCCTCCACACGAACTCACAGAGGTAGCTGTCAACAAGCGTGTGATGGGTGCCACATTGACGGTTATTTTGTATTTTACATCAGTCCCAACAATTGCTCGATAAAACCATTTGATGGCCATTGTTGAAAAGACGATGCTGGTCTAGTACTCCGTGGTTTTGCAAAATAAAAAAAAAAACTACAGTAAACTCCTTGTCATGGACCGGGGTTTAACATGAGTGGTGGGAGCTTCATAAAAAGATCCAACGAAATTCTAATAGTATTAAAAGTCGTCAGAAATAAAGTAATTTAATTAATTCAATTTGTAAAATAAAGTTTTAAATACTTACACGAAAATACAATGGTTAATCTTTTCTGATTTCTGGAGTTGAGAAAAGATCAGATGAAGGAGGATGAACTTCGATTATTTCTTCGATGTTTGAAATTTGTGATTTGTGAAAGGAAGTCGATTTTAAAAAAGGAAAATGTTATCTTACTGAAGAGCGTCAATTTCTTCTCGGTTTTCCGGTTTGTTTTCAGTCGTCTCCTGACTAATTCCTGTACTATTTAATATTATTAAAAATAAGAGTATTGATTTACTCCTCTCCAGGAGTTAGGCACAAGGCCAGTTTTTATCTTACTCCCACAAGTAAGATGTGACCCAAGGTCGGGTCGGGAAAGTGGGGTTTAAAAATTGCCTGGGCAGCCCCATCGGCATTCCCCGGTAGGGGCGCCTCAGGCAGTAAGCAATAAACTTACTCCTCCCCAAAGAGGGGAGGCGAAGCCTGGGAGGGTGGACCTCCTAGAACTGCACAGGACAGACCCATAGACCGGCGTAAATCACGCCCCGAAGGTCAAGACAATACCAGTCTATGGGGTGAAGTATCCATCGGAACAGATACTACACTTTTATCTTAAGAGTAGGTATTCGCTTATATTAAAGCGATTGAGTTTACATAAAAATGGCACAGGTAAAATAGCACCGTTAAATGGCAAAAGTGGATAAATAGGAAAAATTGCACGAGGGAAAGATATAGATCAAAATCTCAAAATATGGGATACATAAATGGAAAACATAACAAGTTTGTCAAATTAAAAAGAAATAATATCTATATTTAAAAGTAGATGAGGACCCTTAGGTATCCCCCCCCCCCCACAAAAAAATTGGATTTTACTGTTTTTAGGTGATTACGTGTGAACATCTCTGAAAAAAATAACAATTACTTTAGAATTTAAAATGGACCATTAGTTTCGCGTATAAATTTAACATAAAATGATCCACCATTTCCGGCCAATTTGAACTTTTTAGGACAGTTCATTATTTTTTTTATTCCTAACTCTGAGTCTGACTGGCAAAATCGTGATTATGTTTATAAATAAATATAAATAATTAAAATTAAACAGACCGGCGAATAGTAATTTGTTTTCTGTTCTCATAATCAAATAACCCGAAACAATTTGTTTACAAACTTTTAAAAGAAATTAATTACAACAAAGTGTTTCAGGTTATTATTAAGTTTATTTCATTAAGTTTATAAATGATTATAAATAAGTCAAAATAAATAGACCGGCAACAATAGTATTTTTTTCTAATTTTTGCAATTCAATTTTACCGAAGCCATTATTATAATATATATTTTTTTTTTGGGGGGGGGGGAGGGGGGTAAGTGTTCGGCCTTAATCTACAAATTAGGAAGAGGCTATATTGCCGATCCCGGCAAAATAACGATTCCTGCGTTATTTTGCCGGTTCATGTATATTTAACTAAATTGTTAAACATACAGTGACGCCCGGCAATATAATTATTTACTAATGTAAAGGGATCGTTATTATGCCGGTTCATTTTTTTTAAAAACCTAATTGTTATGGCCTTACGAAAGAAAAGGTAATTAAATAAATAAGGGCAAATATTTAAAACAATTTGTTTTCATCATCAGTTGTGTCGGTTAAAGAAGAAAAAAAAATCGACCTGCCCTATTGTGTCGGTTAAAGAAATATCTGCTTACTTTTCATAATAGAATTAATGTTGATGAATTTTCCCAACATTACTAAGTCTGCTCTCGATTTAAGTAATTGCAATTTTCCTTAAGTTATATATAAGTTATACAAGAAAAAAATAAGCAACACATAAATGTTACCAAAGGCAACATAAATTATTATTCTACCTACCTGTATAAGTTTATTTGTTTATTTTATTATTTATTTTGATAAATGATTTTTTTTTTATAAAAATAAATAATCAAATAAACAAATAAACTTATACAGGTAGAAGAAGAATTTATGTTGCCTTTGGTAACATTTACTTGTTAAAAATGTGCTTTACAAAGGAAAGATTTTAATGTAAAATTCTGATTTTCTTTATGAAGAAAAACTTCGATAATGTTAAAATATACAGAAAATCACTGGATTTAAACAGTTTCTATTTTAAAATGTTCTTTCAATGAAATCATAAAATAAGTCGTAATTTTGAAGAGTTCACTCCTAATCGAATCAACCGGAAGTAAAAATTAATTTTATCGTTATTTTAAAATATATTGTCGCTTAATAAAGTTTTAAATTATACAAAAAAATCAATCAGGCAAAGATTAATTAAAAACAAACAAAAAAAATCAATCAGGCAAAGTTTTAAATAAAAAAAAACAATCAGGCAAAGTTTTAAATTATAAATAAAATTTCGTTTGATAAAGTTTTAAATAATACAAAAAAAATAATTTAAATAATAAAAAAAAAAGTAATTCATAGTTAAATAAACACGAGCTAGCAAAATAACGTAAGACTCATTATTGTGCCGGGCGTCACTGTATGTTTAACAATTTAGTTAAATATACATGAACCGGCAAAATAACGCAGGAATCGTTATATTGCCGGTCCAGCAAAATAACGCAGGAATCGTTATTTTGCCGGGACCGGCAATATAGCCGATTCGTACAAATTAATACCTCCTCTCCCCATCTTAAAACAAACAACGTAAATAAATCGGTGTTATTTTTATTATATAATTTTTGGTCATAAAAATTAGAAAAAAAAAGTTAAATTCCTATTCGCCGACTGGGGGACATTATTTTAGATTTACACACCTCACATTGATGTCACAATCGTCAGCCATCTTGAGTGAAAAAGTTAAATTTTTCTACTCTATCGTTCTGTTCTCGGTAAATGAATGAGAAATTGTTCTAGACTGAGGTAATTTTAATTCAAATCCAGAGTGACTTTTTTGGGGGGGGGGGGGGGGCTCGGTTTGAGCCACATCAAAAACCGACCTTGCGTCTAACTCAGCACTTGTAGAGTTCATGTAAACAGAAACAGCAGATTAAATGGTGAAAATACAAAATAGCTAACAGTCGAGAAATCGTAAACAAAAAACAAACAAATGCCCTATACCAAACGTAATAGAATTTATTTATCTACCGCCCTGTATACATAAAACGTGTTGAAACCTTTTTAGTTCTTTCATTTCAATTTTTTAAGCTCTACTTACGACACACCGGAAATAGATCATCACTTGTCCCTTTACTACGTCCCTGAAAAATTCTAAACAAAACTATGACTACCACAATCTTAAGTTCGGGGGTGGTGGAGCTTGCAACTGGGACTTAGAGGTAGTAGTAGGATAAGTCATTTTTGACAACTTTCAAGAAACAAGCAGTCATTTGTTTTTGTGTGTAAAGACCGCTCTGAAAGAAATAATATATATATTTTTTTTTAAATTGAAGACAGTTTATGCACGTTAAAAATATACAAGTCGGTAGATAATTAAAGTCTTCTGCGTTTGCTATAAATAATTTGTTTTTATCATTGTTGTTTTGTTTTTGTTGTTTTTAATTTCCCGACCGTTAAATATTCTGCAATTTTACTAAGCGAGTATTTATTTACTCCTCTCCAGGAGTTAGGCACAAGGCCAGTTTTTATCTTACCCCCACAAGTAAGATGTGACCCAAGGTCGGGTCTGGAAAGTGGGGTTTAAAAATTGCCTGGGCAGCCCCGTCGGCATTCCCCGGTAGGGGCGCCTCAGGCAGTAAGCAATAAACTTACTCCTCCCCAAAGAGGGGAGGCGAAGCCTGGGAGGGTGGACCTCCTAGAACTGCACAGGACAGACCCATAGATCGGCGTAAATCAAGCCCCGAAGGCCAAGACAATACCAGTCTATGGGGTATAGTATCCATCGGAACAGATACTACACTTTGATCTTAGCCATATCTTGGGTATGTGTTTAATTTATATATCTTCAGTTTTCAATTTTCCTTTGTCCATTTTGCTTTTGACGACTAAGGAGATCATGAAAATTACGAATACAAAAAAACTTTCTTTTCGATAGAAATTAACAATTAAAAAAAAAAATCTAACCCAGCATTCTTTTTAAAATTTACTTGCTTCTAAAATCGTGCAACGTCTGTCGGGATTATCATAACTGTAAGTCGAAAACTTATTTATTTATCTATTTATTTATTTATGTATTGATTGATGTATCTTGGTTTTGTCGTTTGTCCTGTTGGTTGATTGAACCCATATTGGTAATTCTAACCAATCTATATATCTATATATAATCTATCAACATAAATCGAAGAAATAACGACCCTTTTCCAATATTTCCAATATTTCCTTTCGATCTTGGAACGATCTATAAAATAGGATGTCATGTATTCAGATCGATGACAAACAACAGATCTGTTGTTAGATTTCTATATTTGCCGATACTCCGTCCGAAGACTCTTACTCTCAGAAATCAGCTAATAATACACACACGGATATATATATATATATATATATATATATATATATATATATATATATATATATATATATATATATATATATATATATATATACTAATTTTGAATTATTAAGTAGGGGTGATGAGCTCGTATTTAAAACTATAGAGGCGAGAACCGTCACATACACGAAAAAATACTTAGAAAAATCGATTTCATTTGCTTCAAAACAACAGAATAAATTAAAAAGAAAACATGTTAATATTGGGTGGACTAGCCCAATTTAAAACTAAACTTGAGATGACCTAACCCACCCCTCTTACATAAATTAGAAAAGTCGATTTTCTTTGCTTCAAATTTGGCTAAGATCAACATGTAGTATCTGTTCCGATGGATACTGGTGTTGTCTTGCCCTTCGGGTTTTGATTTACGCCGGTCAACGGGTCTGTCCTGTGCAGTTCTGGGAGGTCCACCTTCCCAGGCTTTACCTCCCCTCTTTGGGAAGGAGTAAGTTTACTGCTTACTGCTTGAGGCGCCCCTACCGGGGAATGCTGACGGAGCTGCCCAGGCAAATTTTTAAACCCCACTTTCCCGACCCGACCTTGGGTCACATCTTACTTGTGGGAGTAAGATAAAAACTGGCCTTGTGCCTAACTCCTGGAGAGGAGTAAATCAATACTTATTTTTAAATATGGGGAAGTGGTGTTTAACCGTATTTGAAACTAAGGGGGGAGATGTTCTAGCCCGCCCTCATAACACGACCCTCCTACAGGATGCCAATTTGCTGTTACCGAATTGATCTTGCTTTGTGCCATTTTTTTCCTATTTATTAACTGGTGCCATTATTACTATGCCATGTTAGTGAGCACCGAAGCGGTTACCCCACATATTTTATAGACTAATTTTGTCTGATTTGTAAGTGGTTAGGGTTAGGATTAGTGTTAGGGTGATTTGTCTGGTTTTGCGGTGACTAAAAATGAAAAAAAGTCCGAAAAGAAAATCAGACAAATAAAAACATTGACTTAATTGGCCCTGTGACCACTTGGCAAATCAGACAAAATTATTCGATAAAATTTAGCAGTCATTTTGAGAGTTAACCGCTTCAATATAACCAGCAATTCTAAAGCAGTGCAAAGTTAGACACAATATAAGTCTTTAATGTTGATAAATTCAACTCCCCAAAAAGGATCACGTTGGATTGGAAGAAAAATAAAACAAACTCAGTAATCTAGATTTAGGAATTTTTTACACCTAAAACAAAGGAGAATATAAAAATATTTTCGAAAATTTCCTGACGGTAAATTATTTTCTCTTGTCATGCGAGATAGAAATGTAGTCAATGGCGGACAAGAATTTGGTGATTTTAGGAGACACCATTTAACAAAGGGAAAATAAAATTACTTTCCATGTGTACCACGGACGTGTGAATATCATCCTCCAAAGCTATTGAACCCTTTTTTACTTTAGGGTGGCTGATATCAACGTGATGGTGTAAAGCAGCACCTCAGGAACCCAAGGAGATGACACACACATGGCGCGTTTTTTTAAGTGACGCCTCAGTTCAATTTTCTTGACATGTGCTGCTGATTCATGTTCGACTGCAACACACCATAGATGAGTGACAAGAGGAAAATAAATTAGAAGTGACATGAGATGGTCACTCCTCAGCTACACGGGCTAAGTCCAAAGAAAAAAGGGGATTCCTATCACTGACTCAACTCGCGGCCAAAACTGTATTTGTATTAAGCCATATCACTGAGAAAATCACTTATGAACAAAAGTTATGTTTTTTTATTATTTATTCATATACTAGCAATGCTACCCGGCGTTGCCCGGGGTTCTCTTTCCCCGGGTTGCCTCATTTAACTGCTCCCTCTCCCTGTTGTAACCTTCTTCAGTGACAACTGTATTTTCCCCACCACTCTTTAATTGCACGGGGCAAAAGTATGATATATTTTTTATTAAAAGTACTATAACAGGACCCCACACGCCTCTCTGACTTCGTGGGTATCGTTGGCCACTCACGCACAGGTGTTTGATATCCTGGTCGCGGTGCCACTTATAACTGGGTACCCCACTCGTCTCTCTGTCTCGCTGCTCACGCCTCTGGTTCTCTACACAGAGATCTTGCCAGACTGTGAACACTCTTCAGCCGATCGTCGTAGTGGCGATAAAAAAATATGTCGATCGAAATTCCTCTAGGCCGGGATGATGACGATAGGGATGATGACTTCGTGTATCTCGTATACTTCTCTCAATTGGAACTGTTTATATCAGCGAACGATTACTGAGTGATAGCAATCGACTGACACTGTGAAAGCAAAGATTATTCAAGCAGAACAAAGCGAAAGAAATAATCGTCAACAACTCGGCGGGATTGTTTTTCAAGAAAAGTAACTATTAAACAAAGTAAAAGAAAAGAATTGATGTAACATTGAATTAAAGTCTACCGTATGATAAATGACTGTTGCACTAAATTACTTCGTTGTCTCTCTGTGCGTGTGCGAATCCGTTTACAACGATTATTTTCACAAGTTTAATTATCTAAGGAAAACGATGGTGAGTTACTTTGCCACGCACGCCGATTCAAGGCGTGCGTGTCTCAGACGTCCGACCTCTTCGACGTGTCTCGTCGTTTTTTGTTTCTCGGGATCTCACTAACGTACTTTCTCTTATTGAAATGTCTTGTCACACACTCCCTTTCTCTAACGTATTTCTCTATGTGTTTCTTCCTCTCTCAGGGGTTGGGGGGGGGCGTCCTCCTTTCCACATATAAATGAGATTTCCTCCTGGTTTTATCGCTATCATAAAAACAATTACTCTTGGTTTTCTCGCTGGGTGGTCGTCATCCATCTGCCTCAATTAATTAAGACAGGGTTAGCGCATTATCTTGCTTAGCTCGCAATCTCCAAGTGTTGACTTTTTATTAGCTTTTTTGTGATTAAAAATGTTGCCTAAATTCTGATCTCCCATCTGGTTTATAACTATCTGTTTCCACGATTATCAAAACTGAGAATTATATGACTTGTAGTAGACATATCGACGCTATTTTCTCGCCGTGTTTGGTTAGTCGACTCACGTCGAATATATGTACTAGTCTTATATCTCCACTTCGTTTCCAAGTAGGGCCTAGCATCATCCCCATGATGCATACTAGTGCGTAACTAGGGTACCCGATCCCCGTCGGCTTCGGCTACTTTGTCACAGTACAACCTCTGTTTGCATCTTCAATATACCTATATATCTCTACCCAATTGTACCTACTATATACGTACGTATCACGCCCCGGTGCACCTACTTGATACGTACTTTTTCTACCCTGGATGTGCATACTATACAGTATGTATCACCTCCCTGGATTGCATACTATATACGTACCTATCAGCACCATGTTACACCTACTATATACGTACCTATCTCAGCCACAATGTGCCTGCTATATATGTAGGTATCTCCGGCCTGGTGCACATCCTATATACATACCATACTCTGGCCTGGTGCGTATACTATATCAATCCTAATCCTGTGCTGGTGCGCATATTATATAGATAGCTATCTCTGCCCTGGTGTGCATACTATATATGTACCTATCTCTGCCCCAGTGCGCCTACTATATATGTATCTAACTCCGCCGTGGTGTGCATTATATATATGTATCTATCTCTAGCCCAGTGTGCATACAATATACTTACCTATATCCGCCCCGTTGCACATGCTATATATGTACCTATCTATGCACTGGTGTGCATGCTATATATGTACCTATCAGAACCCCAGTGCACATACTATATACGTACCTATCTCAACCCAGGTGTGCATACTATATAATACCTATCACCACCTCGGTGCACATGCATAACTACTCATATCAATGCGTCCCAAAATCATTTTCGTTCATATTTTTTCACTATCATGAAAAAATAACTCATATTAATACATCCCTGTAGTTTAAAATAACCCATATTGTGCCGTTGGTCTCATGTTCATGAAGAAGAAGAAAAAGAAGACGAAAACATATTACATAGAGGTACAATACTGCACAAGACCCCTTAAAATGTATTCCATAGGAGTGCTACACTGCACAAGCACTCTAAAACGTATTTAATAGGGATGCTATACAGCACAAACCTCAAATTAGAGGTTACCATGAGGCGATATACTGCACAAGCCCAAAAAAGCGTTTTTCCTTAGGGCTCTATACTGCACAAGCCATAAAAAGCATTTTCTATAAGGCCGTTAAACTGCACCAGCCACCGAAAAGCGTTTTCCATAGGGGCGCTAAACTGCACAAGCTGCCTAAAAACGTATTCCAATAGAGGCGCTGAATTGCACAAGCCCCCTAAAAATGTATTCCATAAAGGCGCTGAACTGCACAAACCCGAAATAAGCGTTATCCATAGAGGCGCTAAACTGCACAAGCCCCGAAAAGCGTTTTCTATGTAAGCACTATACTGCACACGCCTTGACAAGCGTTTTCTGTAGGAACGCTATACTACACAAGCCACCTAAAAAGTATACCTTATGTGCGCTAAACTGCACAAGCCTAAAATAAGTGTTTTGAATAGGGGAACTATACTGCACAAGCCCCCAGAAAAGTGTTTTCCATAGGGGTGCTATAATTCAGAAGCCCCTTAAACGTATTTTCTATAGGGCCACTGTACTGCACAAGCCGCAAGAAAACGTTTACCTGCATCAGCCCCAAATAAGCGTTTTCTATAGGAGTGCTAAACTGGACAAGTTTCGAAGAAGCGTTTTCCATGAGGTAGCTATACTGCTGAAGCCTCTGAAAAGCATTTTCTATAAAGGCACTATACTGCACAAGGCTCTGAAATGAGTTTTCCATAAGGAGCTATAATGCACAAGCCCCAGAAATAGGTGGGCTATACCGTACAACTCCTTGAAAAGTGTTTTCCATGGGAACGCTATACTGCACAAGCTCCCTAAAAACGTATTGCAGAGGGATGCTAAACTGCACAAGACTCATATAAGCGTTTCCATAGGGGCGCTATACTGCACAAGAACCCGAAAAGTGTTTTCAATAAAGGTGCTTTACTACACAAGCCCCCGAAAACCGTTTTTTTAAGGGTGCTATATGCACAAGCACCCAAAAAGTGTTTTCCTTATGGATAGATAGATTGTACAATCTTTGTTCAAGCACAACCATACTTTACTGATGTTTATGTACTTTCAGAAATATAATTGACGCTAATTCATTAACGTTTTTATAAAATTTCAACCCTCTCACGGCTCGACACTGTATGAACGTCTACATATTAGAAATTCTCAAATCATATTTTGCCTTTTGGCGGTCTATGGGATAATCCTGTGCAGTTGTAGG
>OY744525.1:136943394-137015894 GCA_963556195.1 Sepiola atlantica
CCAAATCAGTACCAGTTCTGAGTTCATGGTTCATTGCCGGAAGAATGCCCCAACACAGAGAGAGACGCCGAGGAACGGGCAGAGGGAGGGACGCACACCTTGCACCCGTCTTATACCGAATGTATTCTGGAAGCCATGGCACTCCACGCAGCCATGCCTTCACCACAGTACGGACAGACTCGACAGGTGTGAAATCTAGACTCGAATTCCTAGGGCCACCGAAAGATCACTGAACAACCGTATACAATATGAACTAAAAAACTAGACAACAATAATTACACAAATCAAACAAAAAATAACAAATAAAATTATTTTGAAAATAAATCATTAAGTATTTTTTTATCATGGTTTCTATGAAAACAAAAAAATATTTATTTTCTGTAGCATTTATAGGTATTTGTTTTCCGTTTCAGGTATTAGGTTTAATTCTGGCTGTTTCTTTCAATAATCTTAAAATATAAAGTTTTCTCATAGAAAATTTATTCTTAAAAACATATTCTCTTGTAAAATATTTATTAAATAAATTAAACATGTCACCGTCATTTTGGCAAAAACTGATTTCGAACGATTAAATAGGAAAATATGAGAATTTCATTGTTTCGATTAAATTTTTCGCGTTTTTATTATAGAGATTTGTGTGGGGGTCACTTAGGTATTATTATTATTATTCAAACGACTCTTTAAATCTTAATACTTATTGCAGAAACGTTAAGAGACTAACGAAATTCTAATGTATTAAATGTCGCCATTAAAAGTAATTTTTGAAAATCAATTTGTAAAATAAAGTTTTAAACTTTTATAAGATAATACAATGATTAATCTTTGCTGATTTCTGGAGTTGCGAAAATATTACATAAAAGAGGATTAATTGCGAAAATCTCTTCGAGGTTTGAACTTTGCGAAAAGACGTTGATTTAAATAAAAACGAAACTATCATCTTTCGTTCCGATTTATTCCAGAGTGTCAATTTATTTTCTGCTTTCCGGCTAGAATGATGACAATCTTCAGTCATCTTCTTACTAATTCCTGTAATATTTAATATCATATGAAATAAGCGTAGTTAGCGCGCAGTTCTTAGCGAATTAATAACGGCGATATATATATATATATATATATATATATATATATATATATATATATATATATATATATATATATATATATATGTTTGAATATAAAGATGTTTTTTCTATTTTGCGTTTTATGACCCCAAGTAAAAGTAGTTATTGTAACGGTTAGCCACATTTTTTATCGAATTAATAACGGTTTTCATTAATTATTTGATTTTTTTTAAATGTCAACATAACACAAAACTGATTTATCGTAATTTTATTTATATCGATAGAGATAACTTATGTCAACTTATATTTTAGATTTCTTTTCAAGAATTGATTTTTTTTAACAAAAAAGACATTATTTATTTGTTTTAAAATGGAAATGAAGAAAACTTACAGGTTTACTTTCACGCTGGAAAGTGCTTAATTTATTTCTAACTGTCCGAGGAATGTCGACGGGGCTGCTCAGCATTTTTTGTAGGCAATAGAACGCGTATACTAGTGTGCTGGCTTCTCAAAACCACACATGACCTTGTTTGCAAAAAAACACTACAAATGCAAGCAGGCATTGAAGCATATGTCTCCATGCGAAAATTCTTTAGCAAGCCCACCTCTTTTCAATGGTTCACTTCAGAATGTGCAGCTGCCATTTCTGAGAGGCAACAAGCATTCCATAAATTCGGCCGCCATAAGTCAGCTACTAATAGACATAAATTTATAGAGTCAAGAAATAATTGCAAGGCCGTGATAGGTGAAGCGAAGAGACGGTATAATGAGTTAACAAAAAAACGCATCCAGCCACAGAAACTAGGTACTCGCGATTTCTGGAAAATCTACAATAGTGTAGTGAATAATGGTCAATCAACGATCCCCCACTATCAAACTACAATGATGTCGTCTGCACGGCTACTGATAAGGCTGAACTACTTGCCGAGCGTTTCGCTTCTAACTCTACTTTGGACTCAGATAACCACCCCCTCCCTGAGTTCCCTTTGCGGAGTGAGGTCACATATGATAACCTGTTCATCATCCCATCCCAGAGACATCATAAAAAACCTTGACACCTCTAAAGCTTGTGGGCCTGATCTTATACCTGTAATATTAATAAAGAAATGTTCTGCTGAACTGGCCCCTGTCCTCTCCAAACTTTACAATAAATGCCTAGCTGAATCTTGCTTCCCTCATAGCTGGAAAATTACCTCTGTGGTACCAGTCTACAAGAGTTCTGGGAAGAGAACCGACCCTCAGAACTACCGCCCAATCAGTCTACTGCCGATCTTTGCACTAAATCGTTGAATCCTTAATCAATCTAGCGATAGTACGGCACTTAGTTAATGCTAAACTTCTATCTGACCGCCCGTATGGATTTAGACAAGCACAATCTACTGCAAACATCCTAACGGTCACCTCTGAACGCATGTATCATACACTCGACAAGGCAGGTGAAGCTAGGGCAGTAGCGCCTGATATATCCAAGGGCTTTGTACAAGGTATGGCATAAAGGGGTTCTCCTGAAAATACGCTCATACGGTATTACTGGGTAACTACTTAATATAATTAGATCCTTTCTAAACAAAAGAAAAATCCAGGTTGTCCTCGATTGCCGTTCATCTAAGCAACATGACATAATGCTGGTGTACCCCAGGGATCTATCCTTTGACCTTTGTTGTTCCCTATCTATATAAACGATCCCCTGATGACATAGAGTCGGAGATTGGTTTATTTGCTGACGACACCACGCTTTACTCTCGCCATGTTGGCAAAACAGACGCGATCATATCCGAGGCAATAGCTGAATCTTTAGAAAATTACCTCCAGGCTGTAGTGGATTGGGGTCATAAATGGTTCGTAACTTTTAATGCCGCAAAGACAAAGCTCCTTTCCTTCAACAACTACAAGAAGCCTCACCAACCACCGATTGCCATGGCAAATAACACCCTACCTGAGAGTTCATCATTCAAACTCCTCGGCCTAACCATCACAGGAAACATGAATTAGAATAAATACATTGAACACATTGCCAAGGCTGCCGCAAAGAAGGTTGGCCCCCTCTACCGTGCTAGTAAACTCCTCACACCTGACATTATCCTGTATCTCTACAAAGCCACCATCCGCCCATGCATGGAGTATTGTTGTCACATCTGGGCTGGTACATCATCTACTAGTCTCTCCCTCCTTGACAAGGTCTAAAAAGAGTCGCCAACCTAATAGGTCCCTCAGTGTCAGCCAAGCTCCAGTCCCTGTCCCATCGCCGCAATATAGCATCCATATGTTTGTTTTACAAATACTTCAATAGATTATGCTCCTGTGCCCCCTCGGCGTAAATTCACTAGACTAACTCGACAATCAACTAAATCTCATTCATTCACTGTGGAGTTCCCCAGATGCCGGAGAACCTTCTACTCAAATAACTTCTTTCCTCGCGCTGCTGGCCTCTGGAACTCCCTTCCTGCCCCTGTTTCCCCGATGGTACACACATGCAGAAGTTTAAAACTAATGTGAACAAACATCTCGCTGCGCAGATCCCAATTTAGGCTGACTCTCCCAACCTTCTCCCCTTTTCTTTTTCTCAGTAGCCTCTTACGACTACAGTGGCGGCCTGCCTTGTTTGGGGTGAACCATGTTTTTTTTAAAAAATTTTAAACTTAATTTGAGAGACTCCACAAAAATAACACTTTTTTTGCAACACTTTTTTTCTCTTTCTTCCTTTTCCATTTAGTTATATAAAATCTCTATATTAACTACGCCGTTGTTTTTTCTTTTTATTGTCAAGTCACGTTTGTAAGACTTTTTTCCCCTATACAGCAGACCCGAAATTTGGTCCTTTATTTGAACGGGAAAAATCCCAATATTCTCATCTTTCAAATCGAAGACAATTTTAAACATAACTCGATTAAGCTATTTCTTTTTTATGGTTGTTGTTGGTTGGATGACTACATATTCAGTTTTCATATGGTTGGTTAGATGATTGGTTAAGACGAAAGTCAGAATGAAAAACGTAACTTGGTAGAGTTAACTGTATCTGGCCACATTCGACGGAAATTGAATATTGGATAAGAAATTGATCACCATCCTTCAAGAAAAAAGTCAACATCTCCACTACTAAATCTGCATCAGCTTTTAGTCATAGAGAACACTGGAACATAACGAGAATTGTATGGTAGGTTTTTGTCGATAACCAAATGCTGTATCCTTTTGTTCCATCCTAGTAGTGACGAAACGACCAGAACAGGACAATGTATCAGTATGTCATAGCTGATTTGTTTACCTTTTAAACTTCCGGTAATTATCTGCCCTTAGCCTGCCCGCACTTGTAATGGCGTACCATGGAAATAAAGTTTGTGTTCATTCACTCTCCGTCTCTGTTTGTTCTTAATGCAAGCCATCCTCGACCGGCGACAACAAAACATGGTGTCAGAAGTGAGATCCAAAGATACAAGAATGTTTTTAAGTGAAAATCACACTTTATAGTGATATCTGTCAGGTTTAGCTGACATTACACTCGTCCCCGGAAAATGCGCATAGCTATATGTCGAGGTAAGAGGAATTTGACTACTGTTTTGTTAATTTCTCATCATAGAAAACCCCCATACATTAGCACCGAGGATAGAATGGTCCAGTCCCAACTTAGGAAATGAAATGGACAGTTTTTACGTCAGGCCACATTATATTTTGGTGCAACACTTCGTGACGTGGACGACGCCGTGAAAGTAAATTACCTCCTTTTGTGGACTGGTGTCGAAGGGCAGGAGATTAGCGACCACTTCGTTTTTCAGACAGATGAAAGTAAAAATGTGGACAACTACATTAGACATTTCAAGAATTATGTCAGTTTTCAGTCAAATTTCCGGGTGTCTCGATACCAACTTTTACAGAGTCGCCAAGAAGAGGATGAGCCAGCCCACTTATTTCTAAAGAGGCTGAGACAAATAATAAAAAAATTGCAAATATGACACCATAGTCGGAAAGACAAACCTGGACTTATTTATATTTGGACTAAACCTCAAGTCAACCCAAAAGTCACTGTTAAAAGAAGGTGGGAGTTTTACAATAACAACAGTATAGCAGAAACTGAAGAGGAAACAATAAAACAGGTGGAGGCAATCCAGACTTGACTTGAGAAGCTCAGTGGAAATGCTGTCCAATCAAATCGTGCCCCCGAGTATATACACACATGTGGTTTTTGTGGTAGAGGTCACCATAAAGGAGAATGCCCAGCCAAGGCTAAGACCTGCCTGAAATGCAGGAAAACAGGTCACTTTGCCATAGTTTGTCGCTTGGCAGAGGCAAAGAACAGGGTACCAGGATGGGAAGACCTCAAAGAACTCCAACAATACAAGTCGAGACAGTAAAATCCACACAGCCACCCAAAACGACAGTGAAGATGAGCCTGAAAATTGAGGACTCTATTTTCATTCTGTAGAATGCGAAGTTCCCTTGGGCGCAACAGAAGCCTATGCGAACTTAAGAATAGGCAACCAACTAGTCCAGATAGAGATCAAAGCTAAAATTGACACAGAAGCTATGAGCAACCTGCTACCCCTGAGTGTGTTCCAGCAATTAGTTAAGGTACCACTGCACAAAACATTAGTGAGACTATTTGCATTTGGAGGCTCTGCGATAGAGCAAGCAGGATCAACATTCTGGGAGTGAAATACCAAGAAAGATTCACTAATGCGACATTCCATGTCGTTAAAATCAAGGGGCCGATTCTGATTGGACTACAAACCCCCAGGAAGTTGAGCCTGGTGACTTTCAATTTGGCAATTAACACGGACGATCCACGTAAGAACCAAAAGGAATGCCAGTCTGACATGAGCATGAAAAAAAATCCTATCCCAAGAGGGAACCCCAAAGTACGGGAACATATTCTCCACAAATATTTAGATGTATTTGACAGCATTGGATGCCTGTCAGGAGGGTATGCGATAAATGTAGACCCCACAATAGCCCCAGTTGCACACCCACCACTGCGAGTCCCTGTGACCTTAAGGACCACATTTAAAATTGAGCTTGATTCACTGTTACATCAGGGTATCATAACTCTAGTGACCAAACCGACCTCATGGGTCAACTCATTTGTCTGTGTCACAAAGGCCAATGGATCAGTCAGGCTATGTCTAGACCCCAAAGACCTGAACAAGGCCATACAGCGACCACATTTTGTTACCCCCACATTCGAAGACGTGGTCTCAAGGCTACACGGTGCAAAATGATTCACCACGATAGATGTCAAATCTGGTTACTGGCAAATGAAACTGAATGAAAAATCAAAGGAATTGACAGCATTTATCACCCCATTTGGTAGATACATGTTCAATAGATTTCCAATGGGAGTTAAGAGCGCCCAGGATGAATTCCAGCGAGCCATGTTTAAGAACTTTGGAGACATTAAGAATGTTCTCTCTATCTCTGATGACCCAATTGTGTACGGCTTTGAAGAAGATGGTAGCGACCATGACCAAGCACTCAATCAGCTCTTTCAAAGAACTAAGGAAAGGAACTGCAAATTACACCCAGACAAGTTGGTGGTACGCACATCAGAAATACCATTCTTTGGCCACATGATATCAAGAGATGGTAAAAAACCAGACCCCAAAAAGCTGGAGGCGATTGCCCAGATGCAACCCCCCAAGGATTAGAAACAGCTATGCAGCTTCCTTGGACTAGTTAATTACCTCAACAAGTTCTCGGCCCATCTCTCAATACTGACAAAGCCATTACGAGACCTGTTGTCTAAAGACAATGATTTTGTCTGTTCATCTAAGCAACAAGCAGCATTTGACAGAATCAAAGAAGAAATCCAAAGATCTGCCGTACTGAGGTATTTTGACCCAAAGACACAAATCATGATACGAGTGGATGCTTCTGCTGCTGGACTCGGTGCAGCCCTGTTTCAGAATGACATGCTAGTTGCTTTTGCAAGCAAAACTCTATCTGAACCGGAGACACGATATTCAAATATTGAAAGGGAGATGCTTGCTGTCATTTTTGGTCTAGAAAGGTTCCATCATTATGTATAGGGTCACAGGGTAACGATTCAGACTGACCACAAGCCATTAAAATCGATCGCACTCAAGAACCTGGCACAAGCACCTCCAAGACTGGCAAGGATGCTGCTAAAGATTCAAGGCTATAATTTTGTAATGAAATACAGCCCAGGCAGAGCAGTTCCCATATCTGACTGTTTGTCAAGAGTGTAACCACGACCAGGCAATCACATTGAAGGCATCGACCTCAACATCCACATAATGAACACTCAGCTAAGTGCATCACCAACTCGCCTACAAGACATTATCCTGGAAACCATGAAGGATTCAACTCTAAGAGAGCTCATCAACACTGTGATGACCGGATGGCCATCAGATCGCTCCGGTTGCCCCAGTTGCTTACTCCCATATTGGAATTTTAGGGATGAAGTTGGGATCCAAGATGGTGTCCTACTGAAAGGAAACAAAATTGTCATACCCGCTTCACTCCAACCAGATGTTCTGCAACAACTGCACTTATCACATCAGGGAGTAAAAAAAACCCGGCTGCGGGCCAGAACTGCTGTTTACTGGGTAGGAATAAATAAGGACATTGAAGATATGGTTGCAAGAGGCTTCATATGTCAAAAGTATCAACCAAGTATCCCATCAGAAATATTGCTTCAACATGAAACCCCTTCTTACCCATGACAGTATATCAGCACAGATCTCTTCACAAGGGAAGGAAATGAGTACCTTTTAGTGGCAGACCAATATAGCCGCACTCCATTTGTACGACACCTGCAGTAACCAACATCTGCTGCAGTGATCAAGCAGATGAAACAAATATTTGAGGAACAAGGTGTTCCTGAAGTGGTCTATAGTGACAAGTACGAAATTTGCCAACTTTGCAGAGAAGTTCAACTATAAGTACACATCATCACCACATTACCCTCAATCCAATGGATGGCAGAAAGAATGGTTGGCGTATGCAAGAATTAACTTCTGAAGGCCTGAGAGACTGGCAATGATTGCCATTTGGCGATGATGTCATATAGAGCTACACCGCTTTCAAC
This sequence comes from Sepiola atlantica, assembly GCA_963556195.1. Classification (NCBI taxonomy): domain Eukaryota; kingdom Metazoa; phylum Mollusca; class Cephalopoda; order Sepiida; family Sepiolidae; genus Sepiola; species Sepiola atlantica. The sequence goes on from OY744525.1 coordinate 136,951,495, forward strand.
CAACTTTAAATCTCCAGCCAAACTCCTCAACGGGAGGTAATCCCAACACCATTAGTCTCTATGCAACAGCTCGGAGATGAGCAAACCAGAGACATCATGCAATGGAACAAAGACAAGACAAAGAACCGGTATGACCAACGGAATAGCCACCGCCATCCCCCATTGAAGGCAAGTCCGCAAGTCCACATCCAAGATGAGAAAACCAAGTTGTAGAAACCTGAAACAGTCACACAAACCACTGCAGAGCCAAAGTCATACCTTGTAGAATCTGCAGATAGCAGTATTCATCGAGGGAACAGACAGTTTCTTAGGCCCACAAGAGCGGAGTTGACTGAAAGTCTATATAACAATAGACACAACCACCCACTAACAGTTGATTCCAATGCCCCACCCATTAGTAATGGGATGTGTGTATACCCGAGCGACCGTGGTGTTATCTCTCTATCTAGCCAACACTGTACGAGGAGCCAATCAGAACTTACATATCCTACACCAGTATATAATGCACAAACTCTGCTCTCAACTGCAAGGCCATATGCTGAGCCATATTTGGAATCACGTCGCTCAGGACGTCCCCGAAAGATACCACAAAGATTGGACTTGTAATGCTTAAAAAAATAAATTAATTAAAAATCAAATGAAAAAATCAAAGTATGTCATAGCTGATTTGTTTACCTTTTAAAATTCCTGTAATTATCTGCCCATAACCTGTCCCCACTTGTAATGGCGTCCTATGTAAATAAAGTTTGACTTCATTTACTCTACGTCTCTGTTTGTTCGTAATCCAAGCAATCCTCGACCGGCGACAACACAACAGATAAAACATCCTATCATGACGCGATCAACTCTGGAACTGGTTTTAATTGTACTTTTACCGCCAAACTTCGTTTCGAGTTTGTGCAGTGGCGTCCTAACCCCCACACAGTTATAAGTCCAGGCATGAGCACGTCTGTACTAAACCAAACCAAACAATTAAACAAAAAAAACAAGGATGTAAGTCATGAAATATTTTTTTAATGTTATTTTGCTTTTTTTTACAAATGACTAACGCCAATATTAATATTAGTTGAGTTTTGATTTACGTCCACTTTTAGGTACTCTCCCTTGGGGTGAGGTCGAAATATCTCCGTAGGATTGTCGTCGAATTTTTATTGAATTGTTTACCCTAGTGTTGATAATAAAGTTTAATCACAACCTAAAACAATGGCCATTAAGTAAAAACGTTACTATAACCTCTTTCCAAGCATGGAAACGAAATCTCCACTATACTCAGCTTGTGAAAAACAATTTGGCTGCATTTCTGGTTCATGGATTTTCATGAAAAAATCCCTCATACCATTACACGACTTGCATGATGGTGGAGATGCAAGGCTGCACAGAATGATGTTCATCTTGAATTGATGCTTGGTCGAATTGTAACTTTTGCCCGATAGTTTCACGAAACGCTATTGGTAAAAATTCGATCTCAATTAGCTCTACATTACAGTCCATTCGCCTTCATATTGGCTTCCGATTGACATGTAGTCATTTTGTAGACTTTGCAAAGTCCAGTTAGAGTCTGGGAAAAGATTTGAGGACCTCGATCAAAGATCGATGTGTTTTGTTAAGGATAACTTGATTCAGTCTGCAGTTCTCATAAATCACCACGGAGATTATACAGAGGTGAAAAAAGCTTTCACTTACACTCGAGAACTTTATAGTTCTCATATGGCCTTAAAACCTTAACAAAGATCTTCCAACTATGATCAAGCAATGATATAATACCGAGTTCCAGTCTGCTTAGTAAAGCACCATGCTGACTGTTAGACAAACAAATAATGTCTCAGCTCCTGCAAATATTTATCTAACAAAGACACACAATTCATGTCTAAGACAATACGATCGATCCATGTTGATCAGTAATCTGACAATGAAATTCCCTTTTCAGAAGAACCTAAGGATGAAAGGATGAACATGAAGAGTATATATGCATCATCGACAGCCAGCATGAAATATCAACAACCTGCACAGTAAACACTATAAATCGCCTAAATTGAAGAATTAGTGCCATGTAGAGCAAAGTGGATTAAGTCCTTCACCTTGACATCCCTGACCTCAATGATTTTGATGTAGAAGTTGTTGCTGGTATTCCTTTATGAAAGCCAACGACATCGGTATACGGCCATGCAAAAATAAGGGAACTATTGGTGATTCAGTAATTGGTTTTCTCCACACATCTGACACACATAGACCCTTATACTTTCATCTACACCCACATTAATAGTGATTTGGCTATGATCACACATGGAACTCACTATCGCTTAGGTATATTATCTAGATCCTACCTTTGCCAAGGAGAATAGAATTCAGAGGAATACCACTGAACCACAATAGTACTTAAGGTCACCAAACAACAGAATGCGACACAAGCACAATCCGTAACCCACCGTGTGATATATATTCTTATGGTCATGAAATGGGGGATTGAAGGGTTGTTAACTTCTCTGCATATTTCACTCGACCATCTGACTCATCACCAACTACAATTGGTAGTGAGGTGACATGTCATACACACAAACCTGTCTTACAAGATGAGAAAAGAGACAATTTTCATGAGGTTATTCTGACTTTAACTGTGTACATAAAAAGTTCATCAACGAACTAGAGCAACTCCTTTAAAAACTCAGCAAAGTTGAATTCCAGCTAAAGCAAAAGGATTACATCCTCCACCCTGACACCTTTGTCCTCAATAATTTTGATGTGGAAGTTCCAGTGTGTCTACTCAATGACTTTAGTATACTGCTATGCAGGAATTAGGTAACTATTGGTGATTCAGTAAACCTCTCGTTACATTCAACACACATTTGACGGACACAGGCATAAATCCTTGGGTCTGAATCCACATCAACAGTAGGGCAGGTCGATTTTGGAATCGTGATGATGCGATGGCAATGATTGTTGGGGTTTGGCATGATAAATAACGACACAAAATATTTTTTCCCAAATCGTTACCGTTAATTGAGGAAACGACTTTAAAGGTTGAAAATTAGCGATTTCGCATGTGTTTTCGGTGATCAGTGAAATATTTCCCGCCATAAAAACATTCCGTACCGTTGGAGAAATAGAAATGTGTAAATATCATTTAATAAAGATTTTGTCAACTAAATTATTTACATTATTTTCCATAAATCAAATAAAAATAAATAAGGATCATAAATAATGAAAAATATTCATTTGTAAAGGCAAAATTGAGATTGTTAGTAAGTACTGTTTACTGTTTACCGATAAAAGATTACTTTATTTTTTTCTCTCGTGGAATTCAGGATGTGTGATTTTTCAGTAGAAAACAAATTAATTTAATTATCAATAAAACACCATTAAACCGAAAAATGCCTTCATTTTAATGATGAAATAAAATAAATGTAATGCTTTTATTAATAGTGACGCTTGAACTTTCTTTGGGGGGTATTATTTAAATTTACACCGTTTTAAATGCATGTTTGTTATTGTATATCGAATGTATGAAATATTGACGGCTGTTGGATTTTAATTGTAAAAATAATTAGTAATTTTGTATTTTTATGTAAGAAACTTAATTATTTGACATAGAAAGAACAAAAGCTTGTTTAATCTATATTATTTTATATTTTAAGTGTATCTGGCGTTTCAAACGCGTTTGTTTTTCTCCGTCAAGAAATATTTCCATTTTTTAGATAAGTAAATTATTTTTGTTCTACTTTTTTTTTTCGTGTTTCAAATTAAATTTTATCAATGAAGTTTGTATTAAAATACCATAATGTTTCAGTTTTGTATCAGAAAAAACTAATTTTTAGCGCATTTTAAGTTATTACCCACTTTTTTATTTTACGGACCATTTTTTTTCTGTGTAAAATTATCGATTATGTCGCTAGAGTAATCCGTTTTTGTTACCCAATATTTTAGATTTTAGAGTATTTTTATTTTTAGTGTGATTGTCATGAATTGGGTGATCATTTTACATTAAATGTATTTGGGAAAGTGATCCCCACTCTAAAATCTAAATTATTGGGTAAAAAAAAGGATTTTACCATAACTCAAACAGTATTGAGTCTGTTTAAATAGTCCTGTCATTTTAAGCCACACTTTTAGATGCAGCCTAACCCTAACTCCAACAGACTATCACTAAAGCTAACCAAAACTCCTTACCATAATTTTCAGCCATTTTTTTTAAAATATGAAACTAGAAGATATAAATCAAACTGTTTTAGACTTATTCATTTATTCTTCTTTTTTATTCAGATAAAAATGTCTGTAAAAGGACGTTCTGTTTTAACTCGCAGTAAGAGTTCCAAAAGATTTGCTGGTCCACCTTGTCCTTTGGATAAAACGGAACCCCCAACTTTACGACAAGTTATCCAGTTTAGTTATTTCCTTGAAAATACTTATCCCCACTTTTCAAATAGTGATATTTCCAAATTGATCGCAAAGGAAATAATCAATATTTGGCAAGCAGTGAACCCACAATTGCCTTTGTTAAGGGAATATTATATAGGGCAGAGGGTGAATGTATTTTGCTTCAAGAGGGCCAAACTGATTAACAGGAAAACTCTTACTGCACCCAAAGTGAAAATAATTAAGGAACAACTGGATAAATTATTTGATATTTCTTCATGTTGTTGCAAACTGCCTGTCTTAAGATGTGATGACTTTGCTGTAAAGTGCAATACAGAAAATTGCCAAACAAGGCATATAGTCTGCACCTGTCCTCCTAACAAGAAGGTAATATTAATTCTATGGTTGTTTTTTGTTTGAATTTTTTAAATTGAACTAATTCATGTCCCAATTTTCAATATTTAAATTAATTGAAAAATATGAATTTACTTCTGATAATTTTTTTTTCTAGTAAATAATATTGTGATATTTTCCTTAATATTTGTCATGTATGCTAGATCTGTTATTAAACACAAACATTTTGACATTTCAGGTTCCCATTGAAGAGAGAGAATATTTAAAAGATCAGAGAGAGAAAACAGGACCAAAAGGCAGTTTCCAACTTGGACCTATTGACAAAGATGCTGTCAAAAAATACAAAAAAGATTCAGCTGAAGCAGATAGATTAGACAGGCAAATTGAAAGACAGCAACAAGATTCTTCACATGTTGCTTTCTCTACATCAGAAATTTTTTCACATACATCTTCTAGTGAAGAAACAACCGATGACAGTTTTGAGCCAGGGAGACAGTCTAAGGGACCTTACAGTCTTTTAAAAGTCCCAAGATATTCTATGGAACTGATTAGAGGTGATATATCTTCTAACCTTGGGGCTTGCCTTGCTAATGCCTTTCTATTAGACTTACAACACATGGGCCTTCTTCATCCAACCATTAATTTAAAAGACATTATTATAGATAAATCAAAAATAGATAGAGAAAAGGCAAGAGTGAAAGTAACCAGCCATCAAAAACATGTCCAGGAATATGAACATCTTATCTGCATTAGAGTTGATTGCAGAGTTGATAAGGACACTTTGTATTACAAGGAAGTTACAGGGGAAAATGGTGAAAAAATGATTAAGAAAAGCAAGGGACCAGAGCGCCACTTAACATTTACCAGAGAGATAGGAACTGCAAGTAAATATCTCATCCATAGAGTGATACCCAACATTGGTGCAACTGGTGTTCTTCTAGCAGAGGATGTTGCTGCTGTTCTAGAAGAGTACAACAGTGTAAATACCGTTAAGGCAATTCTAGTGGACAATACCAGTACAAACACTGGTTGTGAAACAGGGATGGTTACAGCTTTGGAGAAAAAAACTTAACAGAAAGTTACATACCATTGGCTGTTCACTTCATCAAAATGAACTTCCATTTAGAGCCATCTTTAAGTTAATTGATGGAACTACAAGAAGCCCTACCACTTTCACTGGTCCTTGAGGGAAACTTTGTGGAACTAATTACCAGGATTTGCCCCAGGTAGCATTTCATAGTATTAGTGGTCCTCTGGATAATTTATATCTTACTGCAGAGGTAATGAATGATTTAAGTGGTGACCAGCGACTACTTTGGGAATATGCTATAGGCATTTCTACAGGGAAAGTGAACCCTACATTTGCTGCCTGGAAGATTGGGCCTCTGAATCAATCAAGATGGCTGACTTTAGCCATCAGGTTAATGTGCTTGTGGACCAGAGGTGCCTATCCACCAGAACTCTCGGATAAATTACACACCATTATAAAATTTATAATTGAAGTATATGCAGTTAGTTGGTTTGAGATCAAAAGGGACAATACATTTTTTAACCAACAATTGTATATCTTCAATATGACCCAGAGAGTCAAGCAACAGTCGACCGAAATTCAGAATGTTGTATTAAAAAGTTTACGATACAATGCTTTTGCTTTGCTTCCGGAAAACATTCTGTTGTCGATGTTGAAGTCAAATGAATTGGAGGTGAGGGAAGAGGTCATAAAAAAGATCTTGTCGCTTAGGTAAGTAAACAGTTATGTATACTTAATTAGTTATGTCAATTTACAAGAATAATTTTAAGTTTCATTGAAATTACATAAAAAATATAACAAGTACAGGTAAATTTTCTAATATAAATATTTTTTGTTTTGTTTCAGAAGTAGCGAACCACCAAAGAAAAGATTGAAGAAAATTACTGCCATCAATTTTGAAGCAACACATTGGTCAACTTTGATTGACCTCTCACAAAGTGGGGGTTGTGACCCTGATCTCGCAGAAAGGTTTTCAAACAATGAACTCCTAGAAGCTTCAATGAATGGAACAACATTGGAATTTCCAAATTTACCTGCACATTCACAAGGCGTGGAAAGAGCTGTCAAGTTAACAACTGAAGCTTCACAAATTGTATATGGACAGGAAGCAAGGCACAAGCACATTATAACCAAAACATTGTGTCACCAAATAAGACCTTCATTTACTTCGAAGGGAAACTACAGGGAACAATTTAGTTCTATTATAACATAATTTGGTAAACTTACAGTATTGTCCTCACAACAAAAATTACATAAGCTAAACAAAAAATAACTTCAATGCAAAACAAATTTAAATAAATATATCGAATCGCATACTTTAAAAAGCAAAATTAACGGTATCAAAACTAATTATTTATCGTAGCTAGAAAAGAGTCAGCAGTTAAAACAAGAACATGGTGCTACATTTCGTGACAGTCTCAATCCAATATGATGGTATTTTCAAAATCGTTTACACTTCAGGTGAAAGACAAAAACAAATGAAATTAAATTCGGTTTTCACATGCTTAAACTATGCAGGTTTGTAGAGAATTTCATTCTGATGCGTTTTTATATAAGGTAAGTGTTGTTTTATTTTTTGATTTAGAAGTTATGGCCTGAGGACTACATTGTAAGCTTACCCATAATTTTATATGGTGCAGTAGATGTTAGCACATTGTTCAATGAACAATTCAAATTTTAAACATTTGTTCCTATAATCTGTTTCCAGTAATATTATTGTATAATACACTTTTATTTATATATTTTTAAAAGTAATTATGACCAAAAATGTAAAAGTGATTAGCCTTTTTTGTAATTTTTTACAATTTCTACAGTTCTCATTTATTGAATACAGTTAAATAATGACATATTTTACTAGTTGTGATTCATACTTAGAATTCTGGTTTGAATATATTTTCTATTCATTGTATCTAACAAAAATATCAATTTTATCTGGATTTATTAGTGAAATAGTAACATTTTGAAGTCAGTTTGTCAGCAAAATCCTGCGGAAATTAGGTATTTCTGAACATTTTCGTACCCGATCTTTAAAACTAAATGCTCAGTTAAGTTTTAAAGTTAGGAATCTAATTGTTGGTATCAGTTCTCACAACACCAAACCCCAGCTTTCGCCACCGTAGCAGCGTTGATTTTCTAAAAAAAGTGAAAAATCGACCTGCCCTAATCAACAGTGGTTTAGCCGGGATCACACATAGAACTCAGCATCCCTGTGATACACTATCCAGATTATATACTTGCCAGAAACAAGAAACACTCACCCAGGTTATTCTGACTTTAATTATTTACAGTAAAATGTCAATTATGAACTAAAGTAGGAACTCCTATGTTTAGAACCTGGTGGAGGTCTTGTCTTCTATGGAGGAACTCCTACGTTAAAAACCTTGAAGATGTCTGGTCATCTGTGGAAGAACTCCTACGTTAAAAACCTGGAAGATGTCTGGTCATCTGTGGAGGAACACCCATCAAAAAGCTGGATGAGCTCCGGTCTCACACTAGCCATAGTTACTTCTCGCTGAGACTCTCACATCCATTTCACAGGCTTGTCTTCTTGCTATCTATGGTTAAAGCATTAAAAAATGATCAAATCCCTATATCGAAGCTGGTAGATTTAAAGGCAAAATACATGCTTTGTAAGTCAAACCATGTTGCTAATTCATTTTGTAAATGGAAGAGCAAGAACAGGTCCCAGGAACCACTATCATAAGTTGATGAGCTTGTGTACTTATACTGCGTGTGAGATGAATCGAAAGTGCGAATCCGCAAAATCATTCCATCAATTGATGTGATTGATGCTTTGTCAAGAATTTATCTGGCAACATAAGGGCTTCCTCGTAGGAATGGGTCCAAGTTCCAAAAAAATGTCGACTCAACTCTGAGAAGAGCTAGCACAAAGAGAGAGAAAAATCAGTGATATTTCTTAGACGCCACGAAAACCACTAGGCTCTTTTTCTAAGAGGAATTTTTTTTTACTAATGGGGCACAGCTCAAAATTTAAATGGGAAGTACTCTTGATAGGAAGTAACTCTGTCGTCCCTACATTACAATCTATCTGCACAGGTTCTGCAACCCAAAAGAAATACTTAGACATGGTGTCTGCCAAGACGTTGTCAGTTTCTGTAAATTGTAACACGTAATACAGGTTCCTGGTCTCATGTAAGGAATATTTGTCTGAACATAAGGCTTCATCTCTCCAATTAATCAGTTAACTTTATCTTTCTTGTGGTCTTTTTGTCTTACCGAATTCCAAGACAATAATTTATCTAGTCTGGTGAAGTATCCAGCTGTGCTGATATTACAAGTAACATTACTTGAAGAAGGTGCACCATTCCTTGTATAAACAAGTGTATTAATGTGTTGAAAAAAAAATCTTATTTGAGCTTATAATAACATGCTATTTTGAATTTGGTCAGGGTTTATTTGTAGGGAGAAGTATCCTCATGTCAGCTTGTCATGACAAAACCTTGTACAAAGAGACCAAAACTACTCGAGGAAGATGGTGTATAGAGGGTCGTGTGCATTTGCATGTCTTTTCAAAGTGACTTTCTGTGAAAATGATGATCTACACTTTGCAAAACGGGGATTCTTCCAATGTGTGTTCAGTTAGGTACTTCCAAAGTTGAATTCACTAATAAGATGAATCCACACATAATAATAAAATCTTTTAAAGTGTGTCCACAAGCTTTTCTTCTGTGAAGATGATTTGCACACTGTACGGGAATAGGGTTTCTCACAAATGTGGGTTGCATTTTTTTACAGAGACCGAATTATAAGAAAAATATGTCCAACACACTCCACAAGAATATGGTTTCCCTCCAGTGTGTAATCGCTCGCGTCTTAAATTTTACTTTCCTGAAAATGTTAATCCACACACTTGACACAAATAGGGTTTCTTTCTAAAGGGGCTCCCTACTGAAGCTAACACTTTATTTAATTACGATATAATGTATCCTCATGTAAGCTTGTCATGACAAACCCTTTTAAATCTGCTATCTGTATTTGACTACATCTGGGTTTTTCAGGTATTTTTTCTAAAAATTTCAAAGATTTTTTTTGTTCATTATACCATTTGCTCCTACTACAACCGGTATACTATTCCTTTCTTTTCGATACTATGTTGTTTTGAAATCATTCATAAGGTCCTGGTATTTTGTTATCTTTCTTCGTTCATCTCTATTGAGGCCAAATCATTTGTAATGGAAACGTCAATAATGAGCAGTCTTTCAGGTTTGTTCCCTATAACAATGTATGGCTTGATGGCTCTGTCTTTAGTGTATCTGCCCTCCAATATGTTTTTTGTCATAGTAGACTATCACCTTTCCGTTTGATGTTATCAGTGAAGGTTTATGCACCCAGTGTGTCTTTGCATGTGAGCTATCAAGTGGTATTTGCATGTTAATCCTGATTCCACAAACTTCACAAGTATATGGTTTGTATACAGTGTATGTTCGCATGTGAATGTTTAAGTTGCCTTCAGTTAATGTTTTTTCGTACATCATATCAACTCTTTTGGGGTTATTTAATTCGACATCCAGCATTTATATTAAAAGTCTTTATGTTTCAAATTCTTTATATCTTCAAATATCTATTCAGGGTGTCTTATTTGGTTGTTTTGTTATATGGCATATCAAGTATTTTAGGGCTATTTAATGCCCAATTTATTTTATTAAAAGTTTTAATTTCTTAAAATATTTATTGATGGTTTTGTTGTTAGGTTGTTTTTTTATGGCATATCGACCTATTACGAATCCAGTATTACGGTAAGTTTTTATGCTTAAAGTTTTATATATTCTCAAATATTTATTCATAGTGTTTGGTTTAGTTGTTTTGTAGAATAAAATTGCTGTTTTTGATTTGGCTTTGCAGGAAATTATTGACTTTTGCATCACTGTTATATTAATACTATTGTTGTATGGGTATTGATATTGCTGTGAACATATTGATGTGTTTATGGATGTATTGTAAATTCTTCAGAGTGTATTGTTGATAAGACGGGTTTAAAATCGAGTTTTGTATTTTATAAGCACTGCGACTTGTGTTCTCATATATTCACGCTCTCCTGAACAAAATGTCTCGTTGTAAGCAATTGTACCTATGTGGGTTCAGTGTTATTAAAGGTAGTTTTCGTTTTGATCAGTTGAAATGGAAAATTTCTCTCCATGATTTAGAGGTTTAATTCGTCTTTCTATATTTTGATTTGGCATACACTATCAAGAGTACACTAAAGTCTACTTTCTCTCCTGTGTCCAATGTCCTGAATAGAAGTAGTCTCTTTCAGTATCATTAAAGGCTTTAGTTCGGTGTGTTTTCGCATGTGAACTTCCAAAGTCACCTTGTAGGAAAATGATTATCAACACACTTCACAAGAATGAGGTTTCTCCCTTTATTTTTTATTTCTTATCTTTCTGTTTGTGCTAGAGATAGGGAATCCTATCGGATATCAGACATTCACAGCCTATTTCAGCCCTAGACATCTTTTTTAGATTCTAATCGTCCCTTTAAGTACAATTTTTGTATTTCTCTTGCACTCGGTTCAGCGGGTATACTCGCCAGATAGCTTTTGGAATTCTTTTTCATTAGTCATGTTGCTCCTACAATTACTGGTATGATAGAGATTTTCCTCAGATTCCAGTTTCTTTTCATGTCGTACATAAGACCTTGTTATTTCGTAATATTTCCCCGTTCTGCTCCATTCAATCTTGCATCATAAGGGGTAGTGACTTCAACTAAGGTTGCTACTTTCTCCCTTAGTGTGTGTTCGCATGTGAACTCTTAAATAGTCTTTTCGTGAAAATGATGATTCACACACTTCACAAGAAAAAGGTTTCTCCCCAGTGTGTGTTCGCATGTGAAGCTTCAATGTTTGCTTTTCTAAAAATGAGGTTCCACACACTTCACAAGAAAAAGGTTTCTCCCCAGTGTGTGTTCGCATGTGAAGTTTCAATGTTTGCTTTTGTGAAAATGAGGATCCACACACTTGACAAGAAAAAGGCTTCTCTCTTAATGTTTAATTTTACTTCAGTCGAAGATCTCAGAAAACAAGGGGCCCCTTCCTGGGGCTAACACTTGATCTCTATATGAGATACATAGATACCCGAGTATTCTATTAAAATTCTCCTTTATTTCTCAAGCATTGAGTTAGTAAAAAAGTTAAGAATAATTTCTTCTCTCCCCAACTGACCAGTCAATATGTCATAGTATGTGTGTTCGCATGTGACGGTTCAAATGTTGCTTTCGTGAAAATGTTGATTCACACACTTCACAGGAAAAAGGCGTCTCCCTTAATGTTTAATTTTACTTCAGTCGAAGTTCTCAGAAATCAAGGGGCTCCTTCCTGGGGCTAACACTTGATCTCTATATGAGATACATAGATACCCGAGTATTCTATAAAAATTCTCCTTTATTTCTCAAGCATTGAGTTAGTAAAAAAGTTAAGAATAATTTCTTCTATCCCCAACTGACCGGTCAATATGTCATAGTATATCTTTCTTGTGGTCTGTTGGTCTTACCGGATTCCAGGACAAGAATTCATCTAGTCTGGTGGAGTATCCAGCACGTGGTGTTACTTGAGGTAACATCACTAAGAGAAGATGCACTATTCCTCGTATGAGGGGATCTTATTTGTGCTGCGGATACTATGTAATTTTGAATATTTGGTCAGGGTTTACTTGTAGGGGTAAGTATCCTCATGTCAGGTTGTCCTGACAAACCCTTGTACAGAGAGACCGAAGACACTCGAGGATAGTGTCTAGTAGGTAATTCAAACTCCCCCAGTGTGCATTTGCATGTGAAGTTTCAAATAATCTTTTCGTAAAAATGATGATCCACACACTTCACAAGAAAAAGATTTCTCCCTTAATGTTTAATTTTACTTCAGTCGAAGTTCTCAGAAATCAAGGGGCCCTTTCCTGGGGCTAACACTTGATCTCTATATGAGATACATAGATACCCGAATATTCTATTAAAATTATCCTTTATTTTTCTAATCATTGAGTTAGTAAAAAAGCTAAGAATAATAATTTTCTTCTCTCCCCAACTGACCAGTCAAGTATGTCATAGTATATCTTTGTTTGTAGTCTGTTGGTCTTACCGGATTCCAGGACAAGAATTCATCGAGTCTGGTGGAGTATCTAGCTACGTGGGGTTACTTGAGGTAACATCACTAGGAGAAGATGCACTATTCCTCGAATGAGGGGATCTTATTTGTGCTGCGGATACTATGTAATTTTGAATATTTGGTCAGGGTTTACTTGTAGGGGTAAGTATCCTCATGTCAGCAGTGTGTGTTCGCATGTGACGTTTCAATGTTTGCTTTTCAAAAAATGAGGATTCACACACTTCACAAGAAAAAGGTTTCTCCCCAGTGTGTGTTCGCATGTGAAGTTTCAAATGTTCCTTTCGTGAAAATGAGTATCCACACACTTCACAAGAAAAAGGCTTCTCTCCTGTGTGTATTTGCATGTGCAGTTTCAAATTGTTGTTTTGTGAAAATGAGGATCCACACACTTCACAAAAAAAAGGTTTCTTCCCAGTGTGCATTTGCATGTGATGTTTCAAATTGTTCTTTTGTGAAAATGAGGTTCCACACACTTCACAAGAAAAAGGTTTCTCCCCAGTGTGTGTTCGCATGTGAAGCTTCAATGTTTGCTTTTCTAAAAATGAGGTTCCACACACTTCACAAGAAAAAGGTTTCTCCCCAGTGTGTGTTCGCATGTGAAGTTTCAATGTTTGCTTTTGTGAAAATGAGGATCCACACACTTGACAAGAAAAAGGCTTCTCTCTTAATGTTTAATTTTACTTCAGTCGAAGATCTCAGAAAACAAGGGGCCCCTTCCTGGGGCTAACACTTGATCTCTATATGAGATACATAGATACCCGAGTATTCTATTAAAATTCTCCTTTATTTCTCAAGCATTGAGTTAGTAAAAAAGTTAAGAATAATTTCTTCTCTCCCCAACTGACCAGTCAATATGTCATAGTATGTGTGTTCGCATGTGACGGTTCAAATGTTGCTTTCGTGAAAATGTTGATTCACACACTTCACAGGAAAAAGGCGTCTCCCTTAATGTTTAATTTTACTTCAGTCGAAGTTCTCAGAAATCAAGGGGCTCCTTCCTGGGGCTAACACTTGATCTCTATATGAGATACATAGATACCCGAGTATTCTATAAAAATTCTCCTTTATTTCTCAAGCATTGAGTTAGTAAAAAAGTTAAGAATAATTTCTTCTATCCCCAACTGACCGGTCAATATGTCATAGTATATCTTTCTTGTGGTCTGTTGGTCTTACCGGATTCCAGGACAAGAATTCATCTAGTCTGGTGGAGTATCCAGCACGTGGTGTTACTTGAGGTAACATCACTAAGAGAAGATGCACTATTCCTCGTATGAGGGGATCTTATTTGTGCTGCGGATACTATGTAATTTTGAATATTTGGTCAGGGTTTACTTGTAGGGGTAAGTATCCTCATGTCAGGTTGTCCTGACAAACCCTTGTACAGAGAGACCGAAGACACTCGAGGATAGTGTCTAGTAGGTAATTCAAACTCCCCCAGTGTGCATTTGCATGTGAAGTTTCAAATAATCTTTTCGTAAAAATGATGATCCACACACTTCACAAGAAAAAGATTTCTCCCCAGTGTGTGTTCGCATGTGACGTTTCAATGTTTGCTTTTCAAAAAATGAGGATTCACACACTTCACAAGAAAAAGGTTTCTCCCCAGTGTGTGTTCGCATGTGAAGTTTCAAATGTTCCTTTCGTGAAAATGAGTATCCACACACTTCACAAGAAAAAGGCTTCTCTCCTGTGTGTATTTGCATGTGCAGTTTCAAATTGTTGTTTTGTGAAAATGAGGATCCACACACTTCACAAAAAAAAGGTTTCTTCCCAGTGTGCATTTGCATGTGATGTTTCAAATTGTTCTTTTGTGAAAATGAGGTTCCACACACTTCACAAGAAAAAGGTTTCTCCCCAGTGTGCATTTGCATGTGAAGTTTCAAATAATCTTTTCGTAAAAATGATGATCCACACACTTCACAAGAAAAAGGTTTCTCCCCAGTGTGTGTTCGCATGTGACGTTTCAATGTTTGCTTTTCAAAAAATGAGGATCCACACACTTCACAAGAAGAAGGTTTCTCCCCAGTGTGTGTTCGCATGTGAAGTTTCAAACAGTCTTTTCGTAAAAATGAGGATCCACACACTTCACAAGAAAAAGGCTTCTCTCCTGTGTGTGTACGCATGTGAAGTTTCAAATGTTCCTTTCGTGAAAATGAGTATCCACACACTTCACAAGAAAAAGGCTTCTCTCCTGTGTGTATTTGCATGTGCAGTTTCAAATTGTTGTTTTGTGAAAATGAGGATCCACACACTTCACAAAAAAAAGGTTTCTTCCCAGTGTGCATTTGCATGTGATGTTTCAAATTGTTCTTTTGTGAAAATGAGGTTCCACACACTTCACAAGAAAAAGGTTTCTCCCCAGTGTGTGTTCGCATGTGAAGTTTCAAATTGTTTTGTGAAAATGAGGATCCACACACTTCACAAGAAAAAGGTTTCTCCCCAGTGTGTGTTCGCATGTGAAGTTTCAATGTTTGCTTTCGTGGAAAGAAGGATCCACACACTTCACAAGAAAAAGGTTTCTCCCCAGTGTGTGTTCGCATGTGACGTTTCAATGTTTGCTTTTGTGAAAATGAGGATCCACACACTTGACAAGAAAAAGGCTTCTCTCCTGTGTGTGTTTGCATGTGACGTTTCAAATGTTGCTTTAGTGAAAATGCTGATTCACACACTTCACAAGAAAAAGGTTTCTCCCCAGTGTGCATTTGCATGTGAA
Organism: Sepiola atlantica; assembly: GCA_963556195.1. Lineage (NCBI taxonomy): Eukaryota > Metazoa > Mollusca > Cephalopoda > Sepiida > Sepiolidae > Sepiola > Sepiola atlantica. The sequence continues at coordinate 136,967,056 of OY744525.1, forward strand.
GTTTCAAATTGTTCTTTTGTGAAAATGAGGTTCCACACACTTCACAAGAAAAAGGTTTCTCCCCAGTGTGTGTTCGCATGTGAAGTTTCAAATTGTTTTGTGAAAATGAGGATCCACACACTTCACAAGAAAAAGGTTTCTCCTCAGTGTGTGTTCGCATGTGAAGTTTCAATGTTTGCTTTCGTGGAAATGAGGATCCACACACTTTACAAGAAAAAGGTGTCTCCCCAGTGTATGTTCGCATGTTAACTTTCTGTAAATAATCGATACACTTAACAGCAATTAGGTTTCTCCTTATATTGTCTACTGATAGATATATTGAATCAATTTTTATATAAAATGAGTACTGCTAAGATAACCGAAATATACTCAAATTATTTCTATAAAGAAATTTCTCTATATTTTTGTAACTTTTAATTATTCAATCACCTAATAATATTTCTTCATTCACCAATAGAAATTATTAGAAACAGTTACTCTCCTTAATAAATATTGGTAAAAGTTGTTTTCAGACTTATATTTGAAAATAATTAAATGCTCAATTCATATTTTGAGTAGAAACAGAACTTGAATTTACTTTCAACAGCAACTGTTGCTTCTTTCCATTTTATCCGTCCTTACACACACTGATCTATGTTTCTAACAAATGTAAAAGAATTGCTGTCATCATTCAAATATCAATATATCCATCTCATTAATCATTATCCTTGAGTAGCCTTTGGCCTTTATAAGTGATGGCACATTTACAAGAATTGATATATTAACATCAGCAGAGTTCTCCTCGGAATAAAGAATTATGCATAGTCATTAACTGAATTCATTTCTTCTGCTCCACTCCAACTAATATCTGTGAATAAAAAAAATGTTATTAATATTGGATACCATGTAGATATCTATGTGAATATATATATATATATATGTTTATTCTCCTCTGTAGTATTTTGATGATGGGATGTATAATCAAACTGAATTAAAATATAGTAGAATAGTGTGTCCTTATATTCCGGTCCAACAGTAAACCCTACAAATAACAACACAACAGTAACTTATTTTTCTTTGCCCACAATGCTAACAGAATGGGCATCTAGCTTATATATGAATATATACATATATATATATATATATATATATATATATATATATATATGGCTATTATATTTTGTCTGAACGAGTCTTTTAAGTTGCTTATCCTTATAGATAAAAATATGTTTACCATAAAGTTGTCTGTGTCATCAGAAATGCGGAAAAAGTTGCTAATTTTAAAATGTACCAAATAATAAATAAGTGGAACACTGTTGCACAATAAATTTATGACATAAGAACAGTAAATATAAATGAGAAAAATTTCTAATTAGCTCATAATTAACTACACTTAACTTTTAAAATCCTATTTTCAAAAGGAATAATCCTGAATTTGCAAGTGTAATGATAAAATTTAGCTTTTAATATCTTTTTAAAAAAAAAAACAATCCTACATTTGCAAGTGTAATAATTAGATTTTGCTTTTAAAACTTTATTTTTAAAAAGAAAAATCCTACATTTACAAATGCAATAATTAAATTTAACTATTACAATAATATGTTCATGAAGAATAATCCTACATTTACAAATGCAATAATTAAATTTAACTATTACAATAATATGTTCATGAAGAATAATCCTACATTTACAAATGTAATAATTTAATTAAACTAGTAAACTCCTATTTTTAAAAAATAACACTTGTTTACGGGTTTAATCATAAAAATTAGTCATAAAATCTCATTTTTGTAAATAAGAATCCAGGGGTAAAAAATTCAACTTTTAAAATCATATTTTGAAAAAGAATAACTCTACAATATCCAGTGTAATAATCAAATTTATTATTTTAAAATAATCATCTGCTTATGCACGTGTAAAAATGAATTTTTACTTTTAAAATCCAATTTTCAGAAAAAATAGTCATACATTTATGGATGTAATAATCCAATTTTACTTTTTAAATCCTATTTTAAAATAGAATTATACTACATTTAAAAGTGTAATAATTACATTTTACTTTCAAAATACTATTTTTTTAAAATTCTATATTTACAAAGGTACGAATTAAATTAAACTTTTAAAATCCTATTTTACCAAAACAACAATCCTACATTTGCAAGTGTAATAATTAAATTACACTCTTCAAATCCAATTTACCAAAAATAATAATACTATATTTTCAAGTGTAATGATGATATTCACTTTCAAATTATTATATTAAATAAGAATAATTATCCTACATTTGCAAGTATAATGATGTAATTTAACTTTTGAAATCCTATTGTAAAATAGAATACTCCAATATTTATAAATGTAAAAATAAAATTAAACTTTTAATATTCTATTTTCAAAAAGAATAATCTTACAAGTGTCAAGTGTAATAATTAAATAAAACTTTCAAAATCATATTTTCAAAATGAATAATACTACATTTAAAAGTGTAATTTAATTAAATTTATGACTCCTATTTTCAAGAAGAATAATCCTACGTGTCTAGTGTAATACATATACTTTAAAAATCCTATTTTCAAAAAGAACAATCCTACAATTACAAGTGTAATCAAATTTAACTTTTAATATTCTATTATAAAAGTGTATAATACTACATTTACTAGTGTAATACTAAAATTTAATATTTGCAATCTTACTTTAAAAAGGAATAATACAACGTTTAAAATTGTAAAAATTAAATTCACTTTTAAAATCTGATTTTAAAAACTACTACACTTGGAAATGTAGAATTGTTGTTTTTGAAAATGTGATTTAAAAAGTTTTAACATTTGCAAATGTAGGATTATTCTTTCTAAAATAGTATTTTGTATGTTAAGTTTCGGTGCCAATAGATCATGCAGGCCAACAATTGGTTACGTGAGAATTGCTAAATGGAATATTTTACATGAAATTTATGTGTTAAAACTGCTACAATAATACTGAAAGTTCAGGATCATACATGCATGGAATGGTTAGTATATGGAATTAGTGGATCAGCATGAAAACAAATTAATTCATACAATAGGAATATTGAATGACTGCACATGACTAATTTATAATAAATGGCAATGGTCAATTTCGAAAGAAATACTCTGAAAAACAATAGACAACAAAAAACATAACCAACCAGAGCATTAACGAAAAGTGGGTGAACTAGCATAGGGTGTACCGTTAGAATAAAATAAAACTGCTTATGTTTTTATAATAAAATACATCCAATCAAATTTATGCACTCCTAAATACACATTAAATAAATACATACATATATGGAATAATTAGTATATAGAATTAGTGTATTAGCATGAATACAGAATAAAAAGCCAACTGATATTTCGATGGCTGCGGATATGAAGAGGCCCATTGCTTTAAGGATCCATTCTGTCGATATGGTCAAACTAGTTCATTCTTATATTCGTAATAGCTGTGATTATTGCATTTCCAAACACAAGATTTGTCTTTATTTGTGCTGCACTATAGTGATCCTAAAAGGTTTTACAAACAATCTTTCTGAGCGAGTAATGTCAAACAGAACCTTTGTCCTCTTCTGCCTTTTAATGTCAATGTCTCAGAAGGAGCTATTGGAACCACAAGTGCATTCTAGTGTCTAATGCTATCCTTCTTTCCACATCGTTTAAAATATTTCAATGCTGTTATTGTTAATTTTGATATCATGATTGACTTCATCAGTAATATAAAGCCAACTAATATATCAGTCGCTGTGCATATGACAAATCCCAATTTCATAGGATCTCTTCTGACGATATGACCCAACTAGTTCATTCTTCTATCAATGAAATAGTAAAACTTGGGTTATCTCCCTTCTTTATTTTATATATTGGTCATGTTTCTTTTATTTGTAAACTTGTTTTGTCAGTGTTTTGTGTGTATGATGAAACTTGCTATAACTAACTGTATTCACAGTTTGTTTTAAATTTTTACGAAAACATACTTTTTTTCCATAAAAATTGCCTGAGAACAATGACAGCCTGGCCAAACCCATTTTACAGTAAACAATAAGTAACTGCATTCGCACAAACGTGGGATAAAATCAATTATTTGAGATAAATAATATGTTTTGTCTTAAAATGAAATTATAATAAATTTTTTAACATATACAAATTTGAATTTTTATTCTGAACGTTTTACCAGCCATGAGCATAATCTTTCGGATGATTTTTTTTAAAATTATCGACTAATTATGTTTGAACTCTTCATTTTTACTTTTAATTCCATTACATTCTGTTAAAACGTGTTCTCCTTGTGTAAAACAAATGTTCAAAGTTATTTTAAATTAAAAAAAATGCTTATTATATATCAATCAGGTCAGTAGCACTTGATATATCCAAGGCCTTTGACAAGATATTGCATAAAGGGCTTCTCCTGAACATACGCTCATACGGTATTACTGGGCAATTACTTAATACAATTAGATCCTTCCTAAACAAAAGAAAAATCCAGGTTGTCCTCGATGGCCGTTCATCTAAGCAACATGATATAAATGCTGGTGTACCCCAGGGATCTATCCGTTGACCTTTGTTGTTCCTGATCTATATAAACGATCTCCCTGATGACATAGAGTCTGAGATTGGTTCATTTGCTGACGACACCACACTTTACTCTCGCAATGTTGGCAAAACCGACGCGATCATATCCGAGGCAATGGCTGAATCTTTAGAAAATGACCTCCAGGCTGTAGTGGATTGGGGTAACTTTTAATGTCGCAAAGACAAAGCTACTTTCCTTCAATAACTACAAGAAACCTCTCCAACCACCGTTTGCTGTAACAAATAACACCCTACCTGAGAGTCCAACGTTCAAACTCCTCGTCCTAACATCCACAGGTAACATGAATTAGAACAAATACATTGAAGGCATTGCCAAGGCTGCCACAAAGAAGGTTGGCTCCCTCTACCGTGCTAATAAACTCCTCACACCTGCCATTAACCTGTATCTCTATAAAGCCACCATCCGCTCATGCATGGAGTATTGGTGTCATATCTGGGCTGGTGCATCATCTACTAGTCTCTCCCCCCTTGACAAGGTCCAAAAAAGAGTCGCCAACCTAATAGGTTCCTCACTGTCAACCAAGCTCCAGTCCCTTTCCCATCGCCACAATGTAGCATCCTTGTGCTTGTTTTACAAATACTTCAATGGATTATGCTCCGATGAATTGGCTACTCTGGTGCCCCCTCGATGTAAATTCACTAGACTAACTCGACAATCAAATAAATCTCATTCATTCACTGTGGAGGTCCTCAGATGGCGGAGAGCCTTCTACTCAAATAGCTTCTTTCCTCGTGCTACTGCCCTCTGGAACTCCTTCCCTGCCCCCTGTTTCCCTCACATGCAAAAATTTTAAACTAATGTAAACAGATCTCTCGCTGTGCAGATCCCAATTTAGGTTGAGCCCCCCTCACCTTCTCCCCTTTTCTTTTTTCTCAGTAGCCCCTAACGTCTACAGTGGTGGCCTGCCTTGTTTGGGGTGAACTATGTTAAAAAAAATTTTTTTTTAAATAAAACTGTTTGTGGAAAACTAAAAAAAATAATTGTTTGAGAACATGGGAGCCTTGCTTAAACCCAGTTAATAATAAGTGACTATACATTAAAAAATTACGATTGAGAGTATTTTTTTTTTCTATTTTGCGTTTCAGATATTTGGGTTTTATTTCGGTTGTTACCGGAGTTTACCGAGTCAGTTAGAACTCATCTATATAAATAACCTTTTTTAATAGTCTTTTAAATATCAATAATTTTTCTCCTAGAAAATTTTTCTGAAAAACATTTTCTCTGCTGTAAAAAAATTATTAAATAAATTATTAAACATTTCACCGTCATTTAGTCAAAAATTGCTTACGATCGATTCGATGGGAAAATTTGAGAATGTGTAATTTTTTATATACGATTTTATTATTAAGGGATGTTATTTTTTTGTAATTTAAGTTTTCAAAAAGGGATGTTATATTTTTTTGTAATTAAAGTTTCTTTTCTTTTTTTTAAAGGGGGAATTTAAAATAAAGGGATGTGTTTTTCATTGAGTGGGACAAAATTGTGTCAAATCACTTAGCAGACTCATTGTCGTGAACCAGGGTTGTGAGTCTTCGAAAATTCATGAGCAAAGAAAACTTAGAAGAAAGGTGCACTCAAACACGTGTGAAAAGGGTTAACGCCTAAAAAATGGCAGCGGGGTTATTCTTAGCGACCGATTAACTTTAACACTAGCGGTGGGAGCTTCATAATAAGATCCAACGAAATTCTAACAGTATCAGAAAAAAAGTAATTTAGTTAATTCAATTTGTAAAATAAAGTTTTAAATACTTACACGAAAATACAATGGTTAATATTTTCTTATTTCTGGAGTTGAGAAAATATCAGATTAAGGAGGATGAACTGCGATTATCTCTTCGGTGTTTGGAATTTGTGAAAGGAAGTCGATTTAAAAAAAGGAAAATGTAATCTTTCTATCCTCACTTACTGAAGAGCGTCAATTTCTTATCGGATTTCCGGTTTTTATTCAGTCGTCTCCTTACTAATTCCTGTAATATTTAATATTATAAAAAATAAGAGTAGGTATTCGCTTATATTAAAGCGATTGAGTTCACGTAAAAATGGCACAGGTAAAATAGCGCCGTAAAATGGCAAAAGGGGATAAATTGGAAAAATGTCACGAGGGAAAGATATAGATCAAAATCTCGAAATTTAAAAGTAGATGAGGATACCCCCCCCCCCCCAAAAAAAAATGAGATCCTACTTTTTATGGTGATTACGTGTGAACATCTGTAAAAAAAAAAAGAACAATTATTTTAGAATTTAAAGTGGACTATTAGTTTCGCATCTAAATTTAACGTAAAATGATCCACCATTTCCGCCCAATTTGAACTTTTTAGGACAGTTCACAACTTTTTCATCTCTAACTCTGAGTCTGACTGGCAAAATCGTGATTATGATTATAAATAAATATAAATAATTAAAATAAAACAGACTGGCAAATAGTAATTTGTTTTTGTTTTCTTAATGAGATAACCCGGAACAATTTATTTTAAAACTTTTAAAAGAAATTAATTAAAACAAAGTGTTTCAGGTTATTATTAAGTTATTTCATTAAGTTTATAAATGAATATAAATAAGTAAAAATAAATAGACCGGCAACAATAGTATTTTTTTATGATTTTTGCAGTTCAATTTTACCGAAACAATTATTATATTATATTATTTATGTTTGTTTTTTTTGTGGGGGGGGGGGTTAATCAGTGTAAGGCCTTAATCTACAAATTAATACCTCCTTCCCCCATCTTAAAACAAACAACGTAAATTAATCAGTGTTATTATTATTATATAACTCACCGAAACAATTATTATATTAAATTATATCATATTATATTTTTTTTGGGGGGGGGGGGCAGTGTAAGGCTTTAATTTACAAAGTAATACCTCCTAAAACAAACAACGTAAATAAATCGGTGTTATTTTTATCATCATATAATTTTTAGTCACAAAAATCATCAAAAAATGTTAAATCCCTATTCGCCGACTGGGGGACATTATTTTAGATTTACACACCTCACATTGATGTCACAATCGGCAGCCATTTTGAGTGAAAAAGTTGAATGTTACTACTTTATCGTTCTGTTCTCGGTCAGTGAATGAGAAATTGTTCTAGACTGAGGTAATTATAATTTGTTCATATCAAGACTGACCTGAGCTTTATTTTAGCCACATTATAAACCGACCTTGCGTCTAACTCAGCACTTTTAGAGTTCATGTAAACAGAAACAGCAGATTAAATGGTGAAAATACAAAATAGTTAACACTCGATAAATCGTAAACAAAAACCAAAAAACCAAATGCCTATACCAAACGCAATAGAATTTATTTATCTACCGCCCTGTATACATTTAACGTGTTGAAACTTTATTTTAGTTTTTTTCATTTCCATTTTTTAAGCTCTCCTAACGACACAACGGAAATAAATCATCACTTGTCTCTTTACTACGTTCCTGAAAAATCCTAAACAATACTATGACTACCACTAATCCTAAGTTCGGGGGTCGGGGAGCTTGCAACTGGGACTTAGAGGTAGTAGTAGGATAAATCATTTTTGACAACTTTCAAGCAACAAGCAGTCATTTGTTTTTGTGTGTAAAGACTGCATTGAACGAAATAATATTTTTTAAAAAGATTAAAGACAGTGTTATGAACGTTAAAAGTATACAAAAGGGGAGATAATTAAATTCTTCTGCATTTGATGTAAATAATTGAGCGAAATAATATTTTTAAAAAACAACGTGAAGACAGTTTGAGCACGTTGAAAGTATACAAGTCGGTAGATAATTAAATTCTACTGTGTTTGATATGAATCATTTTTTTGTCATTGTTGCTTTGTTTTTGTTGTTTTTAATTTCCCGACCGTTAAATATTCTGCACTTTTACTAAGCGAGTAGATACTAATTTTAAATTATTAAGTAGGGGTGCTGAGCTCCTATTTAAAACTATCGAGGCGAGAACCGTCACACACACGAAACAATACTTATAAAAATCGATTTTATTTGCTTCATTTATTTTCTCTTGTCATGCGAGATAGAAAATTAGTCAATAGCAGACAAGCATCTGGTGATTTTAAGAGAAACCATTTAACAAAAGGAAAAAATAAAATTTACTTTCCATGTGTACCACGGGCGTGTGAATATCATCCTCCCAAGCTATTGATCCCTTTTTTACTTTAGAGTGGCTGCAATCAACGTGATGGTGTAAGGCAGCACCACAGGAAACCAAGGAGTTGACACACACATGGCACGTTTTTTTAAAGCGACGCATCAGTTCAATTTTATTGATATGCGCCGCTGCTTCATGTTCGGCTGCAACACACCGTAGATGAGTGAGACCTACATCTCTGCACACGACAACAACCTTTAGCATGTGGCAGATCAGATGATAACGACGACGATTACCTTTGCACAATTGCACGAGTTTATGCAAACGAGTCTTATTTGAGCAGTGCAGCTGCAACTGCGTAAAATATAAACGGAGGTCTCCTTGAAAAATCTCGGAACACATTGTATCTTTATCAGCCATGGCCGGAAAAGAAAAACATTTTTTTAAAATAATCGAATGAAAACATTCCGCTGACGAGAGGAAAAAAAATTAGAAGTCACATGAGATGGTCACTCCTTCGCTATACGGGCTAAGTCCAAATAAAAAAGGGAGAATCCCTATCACTGATTCCACTCGTGGCCAAAACTGTATATGTATTAAACCATGTCACTGAAAGACGAGAGAAACCTAAGCAATTCTTCGAGCAGAGAAATACAAACATGTATATGTATAAAAGGAGGAGTGAGAATGTATCTTTTACTTATGAAAAAAGTTATGTTTTTTATTATTTATTCATATACTAGCAATGCTACCCGGGGTTCTCTCTTCTTGGGTTGCCTCATTTAACCGCCACCTCTCCCCGTTGTCACCGTCTCCCTGTTGCCTTCAGTGAAAACTGTCTTACCCCCACCACTCATCTTCCATTGCACGGGACAAAAGTATGATATATTTCTATTAAAGTACCACCTCTGTCTACCTCTTCAATATACGTATGTATCTCTACCTCAGTGTTCCTACTATATAGGTACGAATCTCCGCCTCGGTGTGCCTACTTTATGCATGTCTATCTCTACCCCAGGTGTGCATACTATATACGTATGTACCACCGCCCCAGTGTGCATACTATATACGTACCTATCTCAGCCCCAATGTGCCTGATATATACGTACGTATCACCAGCCCGGTGTGCATACTATATGCATACCTATCTTTATACTGCACAAGCCACAAAATGCATTTTCTATAAAGCCGTAAAACTGCACAAGCCCCTGAAAAGCGTTTTCCATAAGGGTGCTATACTGCACAAGCTATCAGAATGTGTTTTCCACATAGGCACTATATTGCGCAAGCCCCTTAAAAGTGTTTTCCATAGAAGCACTTTACTGCACAAGCCCCGAAAAGTGTTTTTTATAAGGGCACTATACTGCACAAGCATTGACAAGCGTTTTCCGTAGGAACGCTATATTATACAAGCCACCTAAAAACGTATTCCATAGGAGAGCTAAAGTGCACAAGCCCAAAACAAGTGTTTTCCATAGCGGCACTAAACTGCACAAGCCCCCATAAAGCGTTTTCCATAAGGGCACTATACTGCACAAGCCCCCCAGAAACGTGTTTTCTATAGGGGCGCTATACTGCACAAGCCCTCAGATAATGTAATCCATAGAGGCACCAAACTGCACCAGCCCTAAATAAGCGTTTTCCATAGGAGTGGTAAACTGCACAAGCCCCGAAAAGCGTTTTCCATAAGCGAGCTATACTGCAGAAGCCTTTTAAAAGCGTTTTTAAAGGGTGCTATATGCACAAGCACCCAAAAAGTGTTTTCCTTGTAGACGCTGTACTGCACAAGCCCCAGAAAGGGTTTAGCATAGGCTGCTATACTGCACAGGCCCTCAGAAATCGTTTAGAACAGGGGTGCTAAACTACACAAGGCACATAAAAACGTGTCCATAGGTGTGCTAAATTGCATAAGCCCCGGAAAACTCATATTATGCGCCCCTGTCATATCAAAGTACAAAATCATGTTCATTCATGTAGCGTCACTATCATAAAAACAGAACTCATATTAATGCGACCCTGTCGTATCAAAAACACAAAATCATGTTCAGTTATGTAGTGTCACTATCATAAAAGAAAAAGAAAATACATAAGAAAAGAAAAAGAAAAACAACCTTTATCTCTAAAACCCTTGTAAGAGTTTGTGACATATCTGCATTATATGAAGGTTCGGCGCGAACGCAGACCCACACGATAGTATTGTACAATATTTGTTCAACCATACTTTACTGATGTTAATGTACTTTCAGAAAAATAATTGACGCTAATTCACTAAAGTTTTTATAAAATTTCAACCCTCTCACGGCTCGACACTGTACGAGGGTCTACATATTAGAAATTCTCAATAAATTTGTAAAAAAACTACATATTAGAAATTCTCCAAGGGCTTGATTTACGCCGGTCTATGGGGCAGTCTTGTGCAGTTCTAGGAGGTTCACCCTCCCAGGCTTTGCCTCCCCTCTTTGGGAAGAAGTAAGTTTATTGCTTACTGGCTGAGGCGCATTTATCGGGGAATGCCGACGAGGCTGCCCAGGCAATTTTTAAACAGCCAGATTGCTCAAATTCTCGAGCGCTGGTTTTTTTCCCACTTTCCCGACCTTGTGTCACATCTTACCTTGTGGGGGTAGATAAATTAGATAAAAGAAAATCAACTTTCTTAGCTTTTTGACTAAGTTGAAAGTGTAGTATCTGTCAATTTATTTTCTTGGCGTTTTGCCTGAGATCAGTGTAGTTTCTAGTCCTATCCTATAGGTTTCTATCCTACACTCTGTAATCAAACAGCAGAATATCATTCAGTATCTTCTATTTCCTTGAACTAAAGTGTAGTATCTGTTCGGTGCACATTTTTGTAATCAAAGATGAAAATTACATTGACAACTATCTCATCTTTTGCGATCTTTCCCAGGCTTTATCTCACGGCGAATAAGTACACTTTCCCAGTCTTTATCTTATTCTCCCATGTCTCACCTACCGGCGAACCCTGATGATTTTGTCTGAGGCGCGCCTACTGGCAAATGCGGATACCCTCTCAGACTTTTACCAGTGAATACAAACACTTTCTCGGAATTTTGCCTGAGGCATCCTACCGGCAAATGCAGACAGTCTCACCCTCGAATTTTGCTTGAGCCCGCATATTCCCTCTGATGTCATTTCCGGTTGAATTTTAAGAATGACTCACAAGAATGAGTCAGCAAAATTACTACATATTACATTGATTTTCAAATCATTACATAATAACGTTGAATTCACGAAAACCAGCCCAGTTTACACTCTTCGAAATAAGGGGTGTAAGCGCGTTTGGCATTATTGTCTCCGGTTATGTCAAGATGACGGTCTTCGAACTGTTCCCGAAAATGGATTTTGCTTATAATTAAAGTTCTACTGGATAATTTTCCCTACTTTTTGGTGCTGATCCTTATTTAAATCGGGTGCGTACGTATATAATACTGTTTTTTTTTGTGGTATTGATAATTTAATACGCACGTTTCTCTGTACAAGCACCCAAACATTTTAAAAAGTAAGTACAACTATAATAGCTAAGGCTAGTAGTCGTAGCCTCACTATACGTATAAACACGGTAGACGGTAGTAATGCTAGGATGAACTCAACGCTTCTTTTAACATTAAACACATCTTTATTGGGTATTCTATACCGTTGGCGTATAGCATAGAAAAAGGTAGGACTGGTGTCCGGTGGAAGGAAACAAAGTTCTTTTACTGCCTGGGGAGCGGTGCTTGGAAATCCAGCGGATGAGTGGACAGAAGAGAGGTGAAGGAGAGTACCTTCTAGGTTGACGGCCAGGGTCTCCCTGACGATCAATTCCACCGTTCAACAGGGGTGCAAATAGTCCGCAAGGGACTAGCTGAAATCAATACGCCCTGTGAGACGATTTGTTAGTTTAAGACCAACTTGCTCACAGTGGACGCATAAGAAATAGGTACTATTTAACACTGCTACATCACCCCCTGCTTAGGCTGAAAGCCGACAGAGAATAAGATAGTGCAGCAGCTGGATAGGACCGAAAGAACACCATAATAAATGGGAATTCCATTTATAGAATGTGGAAAGTGAAAAGTTTTTTTTTTTTTTTTTTCGCGAAATAAAATGTCCTTATTTTTCAGTGAAAAAGTTTGTTCTTGGAAAAATGTTTTCTGGAAAAATGTTTTTTATTTTTTTTTTTTCAGTGAAAAGTTGTTTGGATCAATGTTTTTTTGGTTTTCCAGGGAAAAATAGTTTAGAAAAAAGTTTTTTTTACAAAAGCGGAAAACATTTCTAAGTGTATTTTCCATAAAAAAATGTTTTTGTCTTTGGAAAAATGTTTTTGTTTTCCAGGAAACAATATTTGGGAAAAATATTTGTTTGTTACAATGTTGCATAGCCCTCTACTTGGGGTTGCGGCTTTTCTCGTTTCGTATACTCGTCCCAGAAAGGGCCGTAGCAGTTCACATTTAATACTCGTCATTTTTAAAACATCATAAATCACATAGTTCATATATTGTTTGCATACCTTTAGATTTCTCCCTCGCTGTGTAGAGAGTCGGCGTCTCGACGTCGTCTAGTGGTTGAATTCTTTCTTCTTTCTTTCCTGTCGTGAACAACGCCGCTGCAACAAAGAGCCTCATGGCCGTCTCAATCGACAAACAATCCTTTAAATTTCAATTCTTTTTATTACAGGCGAAGTTATCCGCCAGCTGAGAGACATTCACTACGTCGAGAGAGAGAGAGAGAGAAAGCAAATTACTACTTTATCGTAGTTACTTATCAAATAAGTATTAGCATTCGTGGAGGGGGAGATCTTTCACCTGTATTTTCTTAGGGAAATATTTCTCTTAATCGATTGTAGACTACATACTAAAAATCACGTCTCATCAGTTCGCCTTTAAAACCTAGACTGGCCAAACTCGCTTCTCACGAAGAACGAGTGACGTCACGGATCCCTCTGTTTCCCACGCAAAAGCCCGCGACGTCACAGAGCCTCTCGCAGGTGTACACCGACCCTTGATCTAGGGTCTCGTCACGTGGTGACCTTGTCATGTATGTGATTTCAGACCGTGAGAACAGGCTCCCCTCTGCATTCGACACCCTGCGCTAATTCGTGCAAGTACAACCAACGATTTCTAACAGATACGTCCATTCCCATAGGGCCATTATACAACAACAAAAGCAGAAAAAGTTTCTGGGGGTATTTTCCATAAAAAGTGTTTTTGTCTGTAGAAAAAAATGTTTTGCAATAAAAAATTGTACAATAGTTTACAAAGACTCGAATCAAAACTTATTCTATATAGAGATAGTTTTGCATAGCTTATTGGCCCAATGTACACGCCTTCCACTACGTGTGGTAGTGACCTATTTGTCTTTTGAGGTTTCTAACAGTCCAGGTGTAGTGACTGTTGGTTGATGCACAGTAGGGGGAATATGGGGCTCATGAGCGATTTCTAAGAAAGCTTTTTAGTCCTATCAATGGATATGCTCTCTTTTTTGTTGCTAATTTCCAGGGTAAATAATTTGTTAGTGCGTGAAAGTACGTGATACGGAGCAGTATAGGGTGGAGTAATATGGGCTTTTACTGAGTCTTTTCTTAGAAAAACATGTGTCCATGATGGGATGTCCTTTGGGACAGAAGATGTTATTGTCTGTTGCCTATGGTTCATGGAAACTAGCTTATTAAAATAAGCTTGTAGTCTGTTAACATACAGAGCTGGGTCGGTTGCCGTGGAATCTATCGGGGTCAGCATCTGACAAGGCAGAGATAGGGGTATCCCACAGACGAGTTCGGCTGGAGAGTATTCGAGGTCTTCATTGAGCGCAGCGCAACAGCCACAAAGGACTATGGGTGCGTACTTGCTCCATCGCTGTTGACCAGGATATGCACGCAGCGCGGCTTTCAATTTGCGATGGAAGCATTCTATCATCCCGTTAGAAGCTGGTGATAACTGGCCGTACGGTTACGTTTGATCACTAAAATCCGGGAAAGTTCCCGGAATAGATGGGATTCAAACTGCCCACCACGGTCGGTGGTAATAGTTGTGGGGACTCCATAACGTGATATCCAGCCCGATATACGGGCTCGCGCTACAGATTCAGCCGAAATGTCAATGAGGGGAATGGCTTCAAGCCACCATGTGAAGCGGTCTATGCAAGTCAAGGGGTAAGTAAATCCCTGACTGACAGGCCATGGTCCAATCAGGTCAATGTAAGCATAGCTGAACCGAGCGTCTGCAGTGATGAATGTTCCGAGGTGCACGGATATGCTTATGCATCTTTGACTTTTAGCAGTTCACGCAGGAACGTGATTACGCAGTAATGTCGCGCCTCATATTAGGCCAGAAAAATCTAGCCGAAATCAGCTTCACTGTGGTTTTGAGTCCGGGGTGTGCCAAGTTGTGAAGGGTATCAAAGACAACCCGACGATGAGTCCGTGGAACAAACGGGCGAGGTGATCTGTTGAAGTGTCACTAATGATCTGCGTGTCCGAAGTGGGCACAGGCATGTATGTGAATTTTCAAGTTGCAAATTCAGATAACGACAGATCCAGAGTGTCCAAACGTGGCTGGTCTAAGGCCATTTGTTTTAGGTCGATATCCGAAGGTGAGGACAGACAATTGATAGGAAGGGGAGACAAGGCGTCTGCTGCTGTATTCTGTTCACCTGAGATATGTAGGATATTGCTGGTAAATTGCGAAACAAAGTCCAAGTGGCGAGTTTCGCAAGGAGAATATTTGTCCGGCTTAGCACACAGTGCGTATGTAAGTGGACGGTGACCAGTATAGATAACTAATTGACGGCCCTCGAGTGAATGCTGAAAGTGTTTCACTGCAGGGTACATCGCTAAGTGTTTGCGGCCAAACGTGCTGTAACGTTGTTCCATCGGTTTTAGCTGTCTCGAAAAGTATGCGAGAGGTTGTAGTTGTTGTTGGTGCTGCTGTTGCAACACTGCACCTACAGCTGTGCCAGATGCGTCAACGACCAGTGAAAACTGGGCATCGGGCACAGGATGTAAAAGCAAAGATGTCTTAGCTAGTTTCTGCTTCACTTCATTGAATGTATTCAGCTGAATATCATTCAGTGAAATCTGCTCGTTTTTCTTCTTCCTGTTATGTAACAGGTTGGAAAAAAGAAGACAGGAGATCCGCGCAGTGGGATAAAGCATCTGTAATAATTAAGCAGACCGATGAAGTGCCTTTGTTGACGAAGTGAAGTGGGTGGTTGAAAGTCTTGTAAAGTCTTCACTTTTTTAGGTAAAGGGGATATACGTTCAGAGCTGATGATGTGGCCCAAGAAAACTAGTGACGAAGTACCAAAGACACATTTATCAGGATCAATTCTAACCTGGTATTGCTGAAACCGTTCCAAGAGTAGGCGGAGATGAGTGACATGTTGCTCGGATGAGGCGCTTGCCACGAGAATGTCGTCTATATAGTTATAGACGAAGTCAAAGTGATGCGCTACTTTGTCCATGAAGCGTTGGAAGGTACTATTGGCTTTTTTTAGACCGAAAGGCATAGTAAAAAATTCGAACGCTCCAAATGGAGTTGTTACCGCAGTTTTCGGTATGTCGGCTGGATTCACTGGTATCTGGTTGTAAGCCTTAACTAAGTCTAGTTTGGAGAAGGTCTTACAGCCGTGCAGAGATTAAGCAAAGTCTTGTATGTGTGGGATTGGGTAACGATCAGGTACCGTCATGGCATTCAGTCGTCGATAGTCCCCAGTCGGACGCCAATCACTGGAGCGCTTTGGGACCATATGCGGCTGGACGAAGGGCGTATAATTCCCAGCTGCAGCATATGATTAAATTCCGCCTTTGCTGCTTTTAGTTTCTCTGCAGGTAAGCGACGATGGCGTGAGAACGCAGGAGCTCCTGTGGTCTCAATGAAATGTTTTGTTTTGTTGGTTTACTCACAACAAAATTCAAGTTTGTTAACTTCGGGTAGGAGTATAGCAAAATCTGGTATGGCCCATCAGTTGTGACAATAAAAAATATCGGGCTGATAGATTGGGTGTTAGACTTTGAACCCGCCACGGAAAGTTCCGTATTAGCGTCTATCAGCCGTCGTTTGTGCATGTTTACTAACAGGTTAAAGTGGTGCAGAAAGTCCGAGCCCAGAATTGGGTAAGGTAAATCGGCTACCGTAGAGATCCACGCAATTCCAGGTCCAAAGGACGAGAAATTTGACCGTACGTGGGAATGTCGGAGTGATTTACCGCTTGCAGTGAAATGGGCGACACTGGTGGCGTCGCTGTGAGGAGTTTCAGTGGCTATATACTGCACTCGACTCAGGTATCAACCAAGCAACGTGCCCGGGAAATGTTGTGCGTAATGAAATAAACACGGTTGTTATGTAAACCAGGTGGAAACCGTGCCGTGCTCAAGTCCCAAGGTTTTAGTTTCCCTGGTTCGAATACGAACAGCGCTTTTTGCACCTCAGTGCTTCAGCGCCGAAGTGACTGTGATAGAAACACAATCCTGGCTTGTTTGAGTGGCGGTGGCATGGGGACGGCGAACGATTTCAGAAACGACATCTAGGCGATTGTGACCTAGACATACTTATATTTTTTATGTTTCTCTCTAGTCGCTCTATTGCGTTAAGTATGGCCAGTGTGACCTGTTGACTTGTGTCTCCGGTCGTAGCCGAGAAAGAAAAGACTTCAGCCTATAGCTGACGGTGAAGAATGGAGGTAGGCCTGTGGGCACAATCCATTACTTTGTCCGCCGACGAAGCTACTACGTCGACGTAGTTCCTCTCCATCATAGGTGCCAGAATTGCCTTCATCTCATTCAGTAGCCTTGAGAAGAAAAACTGCTTAATGAGTGTAGTGTCAGCTGAGGCCTCTCCCTCCGCCAGCTCCCTCATTCTGCGTAGCAGTTCAGTTGGCTTGCGGTCACCCAAGTGCTCGTCATGAACCAGCGTTTGAAAACACTTTTCCGCTGAGAGCGATGTTTGACGTAGAATCTCTCGCTTGATGCTGTCATAAGTAGAACCAGGCTGGGTGTCCGTTATGCAATCTTTGACAACTGGCGTTAGTGACGTCGGAAATGCACTAAATAAAATGTGCAGTTGCCGTTGCTCTGTAACATTATTTGCTGCGAAATACAATTCGAGTTGGGCAAATCAAACTCGAACGTCGCCGGCGAAAGCAGGTAAAATACTGCTCATTTTTTGTGTGTGGGTGGGGGGGGAGACAGACCAAAAAAAGAAATATCCCCGGACGAAAAATAAATGGGGACGTAAAAAACACTCGTGAAGGAAACAAATTTCAATGAAAAGAAAAGGAAAAATATATGTGCGTTGAAGACAGAAAAAATAAAAAAAAATAAAGTGTACAAATATATATATTAACGGACAGAAAAAAGTGTGCGAGTGCATGTATGGGTGTCTGTAATACATATATATGGCAGACAGGAAAAAATGTGTGAGTGCGGTTGTAAATGGAAAAGTCGTGTACTCGCGCATTTTAAGGGGCCTTTAAAAAAATAATTATTCGTAAAAAAAAGTTGTTTTTTTGTAAGGCAAGAGTTCTGCTTTTCCTCGTAGAAGTTGTGTTCTCGGGACGAACTAAGTGGCGTCGGAATGTCTGGCCAACTTTTTGATAGAAAAATGGAATTAAATTTGAAAAAAAGGAATTTTTTTTTTCGATATTTTGTCTGTAAGGGTATTTTAAACCCTTTCTCTGTCGCGAAAATAGCGGAAGATAGAAAGATATCTTCAAGAAACAAAAAGTTATTGCGTGCGACGAGCGTTAATAATGAGAGGAAGAAGATGACAGTTTTTCTGTTTGGTTTTTTTGTTTTCTTTTTGCTTTAGGAGAAAAAAGCAAATAAATAATATCTTGAAAGTTCGGGTTGGAAAATATTTTTCTTTCACATTTGAGTCCAATATTCGTCATAACAGTTTTAGACACGAAGCTGTGTTCTCAAGTAGTTGACGTTCTTGTTTCTCCTTTGTTGTTGTTTGTTTTCCGCATCAACTTTTTTGTTTGTTGTTTGTTAGCAGGCGTGCGTCTTTTTTAAAATTCGTGTTCGTTAAAGATTTCTGCGTGCGTAGCCGAGCCCACCTCGTGTTTTTTTAACAAAACCGTCTAGCCGTGTTGCGTGTGATTAATTACTCACATCGGGTCACCATTATAATAGCTACGGCTAGTAGTCGTAGCCTAACTATAAGTATAAGCATGGTAGACGGTAGTCATATAGGAAAAACTCAACGTTTCTTTTAACATTAAACACATTTTTATTGGGTATCCTATACCGTTGGGGTATAAATAGAAAAAGGTAGGACTGGTGTCGGGTGGAAGGAAACGAAGTTCTTTTACTGCCCGGGGAGCAGTGCTCGGAAATCCAGTGGATGATGGGCAGGAGAGAGGTGAAGAAGAGTACCTTCTAGGTTGACGGCCGGAGTCTCTCTGACGATCCATTCCACCGTTCAACAGGGGTGCAAATAGTCCGCTAGGGACTAGCTGAAATCAATACGCCCTGTGAGCCGATTGGTTAGTTTAAGACCAACTTGCCGACAGTGGACGCATAAGAAATAAATACTATTTCAGACTGTTACACAACAACCGAAAACGCAAGGAAATATATATAGTCAACGTTTACGAGTCCGAAAACAAGGGGTCACCACTGTAAATAAGAATAATATAGGAAATGAAAGAGAATCTTTATATTATTATTTAAGATCTGTTGGGACAAAATTATACCAAATGTGACTGATTACTAATAAATGTGTCTTTTAACCAAGTTTAATTATCGACACAAATTAGTTTAAAGGAAATACAGTTTGGAAATTGGATAAAAACAATTTATTTGTGTTTAGCTACTAATCTGTGAGTTAGTAACAAACACAAAAATGGTTATTTTGTTGAGAATCGGTATTTACGCAAACGTTAAATAATTTACTACAGCCAAATAAATTGATTTGATTAATTTCCCTAGCACCAACCAATAGTCCGAGTAGTCATTGGTTTGTGGCGAGGATTTATAATATTAATACGGGAACTGAAGCCTTACACCGGGTATCTTCGAAACCGGTGCTAAGCAGAGCGTAAGAACGAAAATATGAATAAATTCAACAAACACACCCGTGTTCTGCCAATCGATATGTATGTTGTCTCCTTTTCATTCTACATCTATTGATACGACTAATAACGGTTTATGGCCTTTAGCAAGGATCCGGTAAGCTTTACACATAATTAGAAAGAAAGCCCATGTGCGTTCGCACCAGAAAACAACAGACGCTGTCGTAAAGAGGAGGCCATTTCACGGAGTCTTGCCTTTCTTCTGGCGTCAGAGTGGTCGGTACTAAGAAGATAAACAAGTCACTTCCAAGGGAACGGTTGCAAACTACATGTAGACATACGACGATGGTAATTCATCATAAAGTATTTCATCTTTAATCTAGTAATTTTTCGGTATTTAAGATATATGTGTTTTGTTCATGTCATTTTCAAAGTGGAACTTTAATAGTGATTTTAGGGTAAAACTATAAGAAAAATCGTATAGACCAAAATTCAAGATGGATGATGAACCTGTATTGATAGGAAAATATTAAATAAAAACAAACATTTACTTGCTAGGCCTAAAATCTTTCGGTCATTAAGAAATATGTGTTTTCTTCATGGTTTTCTCCATGTTATTTTCAAAGTGGAATTTTAATAGTGATTTTAAGGTAAAACTATAATAAGAAAAATCGTTTAGACTAAAATTCAAAGGGTATGATGAACCTGTATTAATAGGAAAATATTAAATAAAAACAAACACTTACTTTTTAGCCGTAAAGTTTTAAATAATTTAAAAAAATAACAAGTATGTATAACATACACTGTTTTGTTTGTCCTGAAAAAAATTGGATTTTAATTTTGAACGTATATAAAATTTAACTTTTAAGTCAATGTGTCGACAACATTTTTAACAATTTGTCAGCAATAAAACATTATCGACTGGAAATTTTGTTAAAACTTCAAAGTGTAGTATCTGTTCTGATACTAAAATTCATCTTTTATGTTCTAGGTAAGTGATTGAGAAATTATTCTAGACTGATACGATTTTAATTTTTATCCCAAATCAGAAGCCCTCTTTTGAGGAGCTCGATTTTTCCCACATTAAAACAAGACGCTTCTAAGGGAAAGGTTATTGCACGACAACACATGGACATATGATTGGTTATTTCAGTCTGAATGTATTTTATCTTTCGAAAAAACAATGATTACAACATTGAATTATATATATATATATATATGTACATAAAAATGAAATATGAAGCTGAACGTATTATTTTAGAGGATAGAACCCATAGTGAAATAGTTTAAGCTCAATATACGAGATAGAGCAATTATAAGGATAAATGAAAGAAGAGAGATCAATATGTACGAATGACAAATCTATTTCAACTTCGATTGTTCAATGCAAGGTGTACTCGGTAAAAACATGTTTAATTTTCTTTCCTTAAGCCACGGCTTTTCAAAGATGACAATCTTATTATCACAGGAATTACATAGATAGATAAGTTTGCAGTGGAAAAGCCAAAATTCAAAATTTGAAAAACAAGACGCTTCTAATGGAAAGGTTATTGCACGAGAACACATGGACATATGACTGGTTATTTCTGTCTGACTGTATTTTTAACTGAAGTCAACTGTACAATAAAAGGGGTTAAGAAACGAAATATGCAACAAATAAATGTTACCAAAGGCAAGTAAAGTTGTTATGGTGCCATACCTATGGCGAACATTTGGACTCGTCGATTCTCAATAAATACTGGTAGCATTACGCCTCTCATTTGTTGGGCTGAGGTATACTGTCCTGGTTGTTCCTAGAAGTTGCACCCTCCCAGGCCTTACCTTTCTTCTTTGGGAAGGAGTGAGTTTATTGATTGCTACCCGAGGCTCCCTGACCGGGGAATGCCGACTGTTTGCCCAGGCTATTTTTCTAAATCAGAGTTCTATTTTAGGGAAGCTGGTTTAATTCCCCCCATCTTCCCGATCTTGCGTCACATATTGCTGCAGTGGGAGGCAATTAAATACCGTTGTGCCCAACCCCAGTCCGATCAGTCTTTCATTAACTTCGGTTGATCGAGGACGTCGGGATGGGGTAATACGGCCGACTGATAGATAAGGTAACATGCAAGTAGTTTCATAAGATTTATGGGTCATGGTAAAGCAACCAGGTCACACAGATCTCGATTAGAGAGACGTACTGCCCTGAGTGATGACTCACCGGTGGGGGTGATGAAATCATCCCCTGTAGATAAGAACCATTTGCATATGCTTCACTTGAGATAATTAACACTTCTAATATTATTTACTCGCTATCACTCACTCGTACTGGGCAATGTACACAATAACATGTTAATAGTGCTTGAAATTTGTATTCGAGACTGTTTCAATATCGATCAGGCACCCGACTGACTGTTCGGTCGGTTTATATCATGCCGTTATATTTGACTATGAGTTGGAACGATTTCGATGCCTGTGATGAAACAGCGTAGAAATTAGTAATTGTTTACTTCGACTATCTAATGTTGGAATGTGGGAGGTGTCGTTTCCAGAGTGTTCCGTTAAGACATACATGGAACCTGATAAATCACACTGATACGAGGTCAGGTGGTTTGCAATAGCGCCGAAGCTGTCCTGCATGGTGTCGACCTTGTCCTACAGAGTAGCACAAAAACGTCTCACCATCATTCCCAACAAAGTTGCCTTCACCTTACGAAGCTTCTCATATACCCGCCAGAGTTTAGATTACATAATGAGACCAACAGCGTAGGCCAATGACCCGGACATCACTGATCCGATTCGGTAATTGAATTTAGGCATTGTGTCAGAGAACCTTGTATATAATGTTGAATGCCATGATAGTGGTTCACCTTTCCTAATCAAACACTAGACGCTGTGTTGGGTACTTCCAAAGTTGAATTCACTGAAAATATGAATCCACACACAGTAATAACATTTTTTAAAGTCAGTCCACAAGTTTTTCTTCTGTGAAGATAATTTGCACACTGTACTGGAATCGGGTTTCTCACTTATGTGGGTCTGCATCTTTTATATAATGGCCGAGTTATGAGAAAAATATGTCCAACACACTCCGCAAGAATATGATTTCCCTCCAGTGTGTAATCCCTCGCGTCATAAATTTGACTTCCCTGAAAATGTTAAGCCACACACTTGATACTAATAGACTTTCTTTCTATTTTTTCTTTTGCTTCAGTTATTTTGAGGAAATAAAGGGGATCCATACTGAAGCTAACACTTTATTTAATTACGATTTAAATGTATATTCGAGTGCTGTTTTAAATCTGCTATCTGTATTTTAGTACATCCCGGTCTTTTAGGGATTTGTTCTAAATATTTTAAAGATTTTTGTTCATTATACCATTTGCTCCTACTACAACCGGTATATTTCTTTCTTTTCGATACCATGTTGTTTTGAAATCATTCATAACGTCCTGGTATTTTGTTATCTTTTCTCGTTCATCTCTAATGAGGCCAAAGTCATTTGTAATAATAACGTCAATAATGAGCAGTCTTTCAGGTTTGTTCACAATAACAATGTCTGGCTTGATGGCTCTGTCTTTAGTGTATCTGCCCTCCAATATGTTTTTGTCATATTAGACTGTACCATTTCCGTTTCAGCTTATCAGTGAAGGTTCATGCACCCAGTGTGTCTTTGCATGAGAGCTATCAAGTGGTATTTGCATGTTAATCCTGATTCCACAGACTTCACAAGAATATGGTTTGTATACAGTGTATGTTTGCATGTGAATGTTTAAGTTGCTTTTCGTTAATGTTTTTTCATACAGCATATCAACTTTTTGAGGGTTATTTAATTCAAAATCCAGCATTTATATTAATTTTTTTATGCTTCAAATTCTTTATATCTTCATGTATTTATTCATGGTGTCTTGTTTGGTTGTTTTTCATACGGCATATCAACTCTTTTAGGGCTATTTAATGCTAGATCCATTTATTTTATAATAAGATTTAATTTCTTATTTTTAAAAATTATTTATTTATTGTTTTTTGTCTGGTTGTCTTTTTATGGCATATCTTCCTATTACGAATCCAGTATTTTGGTAAAGTTTTAATGCTTAAAGTTCTATATATTCTCAAATGCTGATGTCTTTGAAGTTCAAGTTTCTCTTCATATCCTACATTAGGCCTTGGTATTATGTCACCTTCTCGCTATTTGCTCTGTTGAAGCTGCAGTGTGTGTTCGCATGTGAACTTTCAAATTGTTTTTTTGTGCAAATGCGGATTCACACACTTTACAAGAAAAGGGTTTCTCCCCAGTGTGTGTTCGCATGTGAAGTTTCAAATGGTCTTTTCGTGCAAATGATGATTCACACACTTTACAAGAATAAGGTTTCTCCCCAGTGTGTGTTCGCATGTGAAGTTTCAAATTGTTTTTTCGTGCAAATGATGATTCACACACTTTACAAGAAAAAGGTTTCTCCCAAGTGTGTGTTCGCATGTGAAATTTTAATTGATGGTTTTGTGAAAATAAGGCTCCACACACTTGACAAAAAAAGGCTTCTCTCCTGTGTGTTCGCATGTGAAGTTTCAAGTTATCCTTTCGTGAAAATGCTGATTCACACACTTCACAAGAAAAAGGTTTCTCGCCAGTGTGTGTTCGCAAGTGAAGTTTAATATTGTTCTTTTCTGAAAATAAGAGTCCACAAACTTCACAAGAAAAAGGTTTCTCGCCAGTGTGTGTTCGCATGTGAAGTTTCATTTTTGCCTTTTCTGAAAATTTTACTTCAGTCGAAGATCTCAGAAATCAAGGGGCCCCTTCCTGGGGCTAACACTTGATCTATATATGAGATACATAGATACCCGAGTATTCTATTAAAATTCTCCTTTATTTCTCAAGCATTGAGTTAGTAAAAAAAGTTAAGAATAATTTCTTCTCTCCCTAACTGACCAGTCAAGTATGTAGTAGTATATCTTTTTTGTAGTCTGTTGGTCTTACTGGATTCCAGGACAAGAATTACTCTAGTCTGGTGGAGTATCCAGCTACGTGGTGTTACTTGAGGTAACATCACTAGGAGAAGATGCACTATTCCTCGTATGAGGGGATCTTATTTGTGCTGCGGATACTATGTAATTTTGAATATTTGGTCAGGGTTTACTTGCAGGGGTAAGTATCCTCATGTCAGGTTGTTCTGACAAACCCTTGTACAGAGAGACCGAAGACACTCGAGGATAGTGTCTAGTAGGTAATTCAAACTCCCCAGTGTGTGTTCGCATGTGAACTTTCAATTGGTTCTTTTGTGAAAATGCAGATCCACACACTTCACAAGAAAAAGGTTTCTTCCCTGTGTGTTCGCATGTGACGTTTCAATGTTTCCTTTTGGGAAAATGCTGATTCACACACTCCCCAAGAAAAAGGTTTCTCGCCCGTGTGTGTTCGCATGTGTTGTTTCAATGTTTGGTTTTGTGAAAATGAGGATCCACACGCTTCACAAGAAAAAGGTTTCACCCCAGTGTGTGTTCGCATGTGAACTTTCAAATTGTGGTTTTGTGAAAATGACGATCCACACACTTGACAAGAAAAAGGGTTCTCTCCTGTGTGTGTTTGCATGTGAAGTTGGAAGATATACTTTCCTGAAAATGCTGATTCACACACATACAAGAAAAAGGTTTCTCGCCAGTGTGTGTTCGCATGTGAAGTTTCATATTTTGCTTTTCTGAAAATAAGGATCCACAAACTTTACAAGAAAAAGGTTTCTCCCCAGTGTGTGTTCGCATGTGAAGTTTCAATATATACTTTTGTGGAAATGAGGATCCACAAACTTTACAAGAAAAAGGCTTCGCATGTGAGCTTTTCAATTTTTTCTCAGGGAATATGATGATCTACACATTTCACAAGAAAAAGGTTTCTCCCCAGTCTGCTTTTGCATGTAAACTTTCAAACAGTCTTTTCGTGAAAATGAGGATTCACACACTTCACAAGAAAAAGGCTTCTGTGTTCGCATGTGGAGTTTCAATGTTTTCTTTTCTGAAAATGAGGATTCACACACTTCTCAAGTAAACGGTATCTTCCAAGTGTGAGTTCGCATGTGAACTTTCATATATGTCTTTTTTGAAAATGATGATCTCCACGCTTCACAAGAATAAGGTTTCTCTCCTCTGTGTGTTCGCATGTTAAGTTTCACATTTTCCTTTTGCGAAAATCATTATCCACGCACTTCACGAGAAAGTTTTTCCTATTTTTTGTTTCAATTTATTTAAGTCGAAGTTTTCAAAAATAAAGGAGGTCCTACTTGGGGCTAAAACTTGATCTCTATATGAGATGCATGGATATTCGAATATTCTATTAAAGGTCTCTGTTATCTCTCAAACGTTAAGTTAGTAAAACAAGGTAAGAACATTTATTTTCCCTTTGTATTTCATTTTACTTCGCCGGAAGTTCTCAGAAATCAAGGGGCCCTTTCTAAGGGCTAACACTTCATCTTTATGAGATACATATCTATTCGAATATAAATAAAGAAAGTAGCTTTGTTTTTGTGGCATTAAAAGTTACCATCAATTTTTTACCCCATTCCACTATAGACTGGAGGTCTTTTTCTAAGGGTTCAGCCATTGATTCGCATCGGTTTTGCCTACATGACGAGAGTAGGTTTTGATCTAATGTTAAGTTCTGTTCGATTAATACTAACTGACCTGTCAAACATTTAGTTTGTAGAAAAGTTAAGAAAACGAATTGTCCGCTCCCTAATTGCCCAGCTGACACAGTTATAGTATATTTCATGTGGTCTCTTGTTCTTACCGAATTCCAGGACAAGAATTCATCTTGAGTAGCCTTTGGCCTTCATAAGTGATGAGACATTTAAAAGAATTGCTATATTTACATCAGCAGAGTTCTCCTTGGAATGAAGAATTATGTAGTCATTAATTGAATGTATTTCTTCAGCTCCATTCCAACTAATATCTGTGAATAAAAAATGTTAATTATGTTGGATAACATTTAGACATATATGTGAATACACATACATAGATGTATTCATATAGGTATGCAATTATATACACATACATATATGCCTACATATTTATACATATAGGTATGCATTAATATACACATACATCTATGCCATACGTATTTATACATATATGTATGCATTAATATACACATATATATATATATATATATATGCCTACATATATATAGTCTAAATCTGCCCTTTTGATGAAACCGCGGTACATTGCTGAAATATGTAATATAAAGAATCTAAATAAATTATATATATATATACATATATATATATATATATATATATATATATACATATATATATATATATATATATATATATATATATATATATGTATGCATTTGTAGCAGTGATATGTTCATGAACTATTTTCTTTTGAACAAATACATTCTTCCAAGCACAGTAATTAATACATCGTCCAATCAGATCACTGTATAGGTAGCACTTCCCTTGAGATGTATTTACCTTTTTTCTACTTTTATATATTTAACAGCATGTTGGATAGTCATGCAATGTGCTCGTCTCAACCGGGCATAAGTATTGATGCATGCATGACATGTGAATGCAAGATACAACTGATTGTGCAGATATACATGCGATCACCGATTCATAATTTCTTGTTGCATAACTTTTTTATTCTCCCTTGTATTTTTTTGGGTGAAGCGATGTATAATTAAAACTAAATTAAAATATACTAGAAGACAATAATTATGTGTAATAATTAAGTTTAATTTTTAAAATACTATTTAAAAAATCATATATTTACAAACGTACAGATTAAATTTAACTTTTAACAATCTTAGATTTGCAAGTGTAATAATTAAATGACACTCTTTAAATCCAATTTATCAAAAAGAATAATACTATATTTTATAAAGTAATAATAATATTAACTTTCAAATAATTATATTAAATTAGTAATAGCAAGTTTAATTATTACATTCAAGGTTCAATAACCTATTTTTAAAAAGAATTATCCTTGATTCACAAGTGTAATAATTTTTTACAAAGTACTAATCCTGAATTTACCAGTGAAATAATTAAATTAACTTTTTATTAGTACTAATACTGAATATACAAGTGTAATTATTAAATTAAATGTTTTAAAGTACTAATCCTTAATTTAAAAGTGTAATAATTAAATTAATTTTTAAAAGTACTAATCCTTGATTCACAAGTGTAATAATTAATATTTTGAAATGACTAATCCTACATTTACAAGTGTAGTTATATTAATATTTTCGAAGTACTAATCCTAAATTAACAAGTGTAAAAATTAAATACATTTTTTGAAAGTACTAGTCCTACATTTACAAGTGTAATAATTTAATTAAATTTTTAAAAGTACGAACCTTAACTTTAACTTTACAAGTGTAATAATTAAATGGAATTCTTAAAAGTACAAATCCTTATTTTACAAGTGTAATAATTGAATTAAATTTTTAAAGTACTAATCTAAAATTTACAAGTGTAATAATAAAATTATGTTTTTAAAACTACGAAGGTAATAATTAAATTTTATTTTTAAAACAACTAATCCAAAATTAACAAGTGTAACAATCTAATTAAAGTTTTTCAAGTGTAAAAATTATATAAAAATTTTAAAAGTACTAATCCTAAATTTACAAGTGTAATATTTAAATAAAAATTTTTAAAGTAATAATCCTAAATTTACCAATGTAATCATTTTATTAATTAAAAAAAATACTAAACCTTAAATTTCTAAGTGTAATAATTAAACTTTTTAAAAGTACTAATCTTAAATTAACAAGTGTAATAATTACATTAATTTTTAAAAAGTACTAATCCGGATATTACAAGGGTAATAATTAAATTAATTTTTTAAAAGTACTAATCCTAAATTCACAAGTGTAAAGTTAAATTACTTTTTAAACGTACTAATCCTAAATTTGCATGTGTAATAATTCAATTCAATTTTGAAAATAGTGATCCTAAATTTTACAAGTGTAATAATTAAATAAACATTTTAAAGTACTAATCCTAAATTCACATGTGTAATAATTAAATTTATTTTTTAAAAGTACTAATCTTAAATTCTCAAGTGTATTAATTAAATTAAATTTTTTAAACTACTAATCATAAATCCAAAACTTTAATAATTAAATTAAATTTTTAAAGGTACTAATCCTGAATTCACAAGTGTAATAATTAAATTAAATTATTAAAAGTACTAATCTTAAATTTACAAGTGTAATAATCAAATTAAATTTTAAAAAGTACTAATCCTTGATTCACAAGTGTAATAACCAATTAATTTGTGTAAAGTGTAATAATTAAATTAAATGTTTAACCGTGCTAATCCTAAATTCACAATTAAATTTACTTTTTAAAAGTACTTATCTTAAATTCACAAAATCATGTTCGTTCATATTTTGTCACTATCATAAAAAATAACACATATTAATGCACCCCTGTAGTTTCAAATAACCCATATTGTGCCGTTAGTCTCATGTTCATGAAGAAGAAAAAGAAGAAGAAAACGTATCACATAGAGGCACAATACTGCACAAGACCCCTAAAAATGTATTCCATGGGAGTGCTACACTGCACAAGCCCTCTAAAAACGCATTTCATAGAGATGCTATACAGCGCAAACCCCAAATAAGAGTTTACCATACGGCGATATACTGCACAAGCCCCAAAAAGTGTTTTCCCTAATAACCCTACACTGCACAAGCAATAAAAAGAATTTTCTATAGGGCCGCTAAACTGCACAAGCCACCGAAAAGCGTTTTCCATAGTAGCACTATACTGCACAAGCCCCAGAAAAGTGTTTTCCATAGGTGGGCTATACTGTACAATTCCTTGAAAAGTGTTTTCCATGGGAGCGCTATACTGTACAAGCTCCTTAAAAACGTATTGCATAGGGATGCTAAACAGCACAAGACCCAAATAAGCGTTTCCATAGAGGCGCTATACTGCACAAGACCCCGAAAAGTGTTTTTTTAAAGGGTGCTATATGCACAATCGCCCAAAAAGTGTTTTCCTTATGGGTGCTATACTGAACAAGCGCCCAGAAAGCGTTTTGCATAGGGCTACTAAACTGCACAAGCCACATAAGAATGTGTTATATAGTGGTGCTATATTGCAGAAGCCCCCTTAAAACCTATTCCATAGGGTCGCTATACTACACAAACCCCTGGAAACTCATATTATGCGCCCCTGTCATATCAAAGTAGAAAAATCATGTTCATTCATGTAATGTCACTATCATAAAAATAGAACTCATATTAATGCGGCCCTGTCGTATCAAAAAACAAAATAATGTTCAGTTATGTAGTGTCACTCAAGAAAAAGAAAAAACGTAAGAAAAGAAAAAGAAATACAACCTTTATCTAAAAAACCCCTTGTAAGAGTTTGTGACATATTTGTATTATATGAAGGTTTGGCGCGAACGCAGACACGCACGATAGTATTGTACAATATTTGTTCAAGCACAACCATACTTTACTTATGTTAATGTACTTTCAGAAATATAATTCACGCTAATTCACTAACGTTTTTATAAAATCTCAACCCTCTATCGGCTCTACACTGTATGAGCGTCTACATATTAGAGATTCTCAAATCGTATTTGGCTTTTTGGCGGTCTATGGGACAGTCCTGTGCAGTTCTAGGAAGTCCACTCTCCCAGGCTTTGCTTTCCCTCTTTGGGAGGAGTAAGTTTATTGCTTACTGCCTGAGACGCCCCTACCAGGGAATGCCGACGGGGCTACCCAGGCATTTTTTTAAATGGCCAGAGTGCTCACCTCTCGAGCGCTAGCTTTTCAAATCCCATTTTCCCGACCTTGTGTCACATCTTACCTTGTGGGGGTCGATAAATTAGATGAAAGAAAATAATCTTTCTTAGCTTTTTGGCTAAGTTGAAAGTGTAGTATCTGTTCTTGTCAATTTATTTTCTTCTTGGCGTTTTGCCTGAGATCAGTGTAGTTTCTAGTCCTATCCTATAGGTTTCGATCCTACACTCTGTAATCAAACAGCAGAATATCATTCAGTATCTTCTATTTCCTTAAACTAAAGTGTAGTATCTGTTCAGTGCACATTTTTGTAATCAAAGATGAAAATTACATTGACAACTATCTCATATTTTGAGATCCCTCCCAGGCTTTATCTCACGGCAAATGTGTACGCTTTTCCAGTCTTTATCTCATTCTTTCATGACTCACCTACCAGCGAGTCCAGATGCTTTTGCCTGAGGCACGTCTACCGACAAATGCTGATACCCTCTCAGACTTTTACCAGTGAATACCTACACTTTCTCGCGTTTTGCCTGAGGCATCCTACCGGCAAATGCAGACAGTCTCACCCTCGGTTTTTGCCTGAGCCCGCATATTCCCTCTGATCTTATTTCCGGTTTAATTTTAACAATGACTCGCAAGAATAAGTCAGCGAAATTACTACATATTACATTGATTTTCAAATCACTACATAATAACGTAAAATTCACAAAAACCGGTTGAAACTCTTAGAAATCAGGGGACATAAGCGCGTTTGGCATAATTGCCGCCGGTTACATCAAGACGGCGGTCTTCGAACTGTTTCCGAAAAATTGATTTTGCTTATAATTAAAGTTCTACTAAATAAGTTTCCCTACTTTTTGGTGACGATACTTATTTAAATCTGTTGCGTACGTATATAACACTGTTTTTTGTGGTATTGATAATTTAATATGCATGCTTCTCTGTACAAGCACCTAAACTTTAAAAAAAGTAAGTACAGCAACCGAAAATACAAGAAAATATATATAGTCAACGTTTACGAGTCTGAAAACAAGGGGTCACCACTGTAAATCAAAATAATTGGTTAGTTTAAGACCAACTTGCCGACAGTAGACGCATAAGAAATAGGTCCTATTTCAGACTGCTAAACAACAACCGAAAACGCAAGAAAATATATATAGTCAACTTTTACGAGTCCGAAAACGAGGGGTCACCACTGTAAATAAGAATATGATAGGAAATGAAAGAGAATCTTTATATTATTATTTAAGATCTGTTGGGACAAAATTATACCAAATGTGACTGATTACTAATAAATGTGTCTTTTAACCCAGTTTCATTATCGACACAAATTATTTTAAATGAAATTGGATAAAAATAATTTATTTTAAAATGAAATACAGTTTGGAAATTGGATAAAATCAATTTATTTTAAAATGAAATACAGTTTGGAAATTGGATAAAATCAATTTATTTTAAAATGAAATACAGTTTGGAAATTGGATAAATCAATTTATTTTAAAATGAAATACAGTTTGGAGATTGGATAAAATCAATTTATTTTAAAATGAAATACAGTTTGGAAATTGGATAAAAACAATTTATTTTGAATGAAATACAGTTTGGAAATTGGATAAAAACAATTTATTTTGAATGAAATACAGTTTGGAAATTGGATAAAAACAATTTATTTTGAATGAAATACAGTTTGGAAATTGGATAAAAACAATTTATTTTGGTTTCTCTACTAATTTGTTAGTTAGTAACATTAACAAAAATGGTTATTTTGTTCAGAATCGGTATTTACGCAAACGTTAAATAGTTAGCTACAGCCAAATAAATTGATTTGATTAATTTCCCATGCAATAACAAAAAGTCTGAGTAGTTAACTATGCCAGACCAAGTTGCTATCGTAATCATTGGTCTGTGTCGAGGCTTTATAATATTAATACGGGAACTGGCGGCTTTACACCGGGTATCTTCGAAACCGGTGGTAAGCAAGGTGTAAGAACGAAAAGATAAGTACATACGACAACACACCCGTATATTGTCTCCTTTTCATTGATACGACTAATATCAGATCATGGGCTTTACCAACGATCCAGTAAACAGAAGTTATATCAATGTCTACTTTATTTCGCGTTAGAGATAACTACAAAGAAAACCCACGTGCGTTCACACCAGAAAACAACAGAAGCTGTCGTAAAGAGAAGGAATTTCACGGACTCTTTTTTTTTCTTCTGACGTCAGAGTGGTTGGTACTAAGAAGATAAACAAGACACTTAAAGGGAACGGTTGCAAACTACATGTAAACATACGACGGTGGTAATTCATCTTAAAGTATTTCATCTTTAATCTAGTAATTTTTCGGTATTTAAGATATATGTGTTTTGTTCATGTTTTTTTCATGTCATTTTCAAAGTGGAATTTTAATAGTGATTTTAAGGTAAAACTATAAGAAAAATCGTTTAGACTAAAATTAGATGGATGATAAACCTGTCTTGATAGGAAAATATTAAATAAATACAAACACTTACTTGTTAGGCCTAAAGTTTGAAATAGTTTTACAAAATAACAAGTATGTATAACATATGATGAAAATTATTCAAGACTGATGCAATTTTAATGTGTCCCAATCCAGAGTGCCCCTTTTTAATGGCTTGATTTTCCTCTCATTACAAAGCAGACTTATGTCTAAATTTTTATTGTCCTCGTGGGGAAAATAAAAGCCAACGAAACAACGTGATGTTTATTTACTTCAACACAGCAATAACACAACTTAACTATTCATTTTGAATTCTTTTCTTTTTATAATTTTATTTATATATATTAATGGTCACTCTAAGTATTAAGCGTATGGTGTCCATTGCTGATAGACACAATCGTGCGAACATGTAAGGTTCTACCAGTATATTGTGTACTTTTTGATTTTTGAGCGATTATAAGGGTTCCAGGGATACACGTTCATTGCTTATCGACGCTATCTTCCTTTTCGTTCTAGCTGAACACTATATATATATTTTTACGAAAAAAAAACGCTTGAGATAGGATGAAACAAAAATAAACACCCAAGGTATGTAGACGAGTTACTTATCTTGCCTTTGGTAATATTTATTTGTTGCCTATTTGTTATTTCACCTCTTTTTTGTTTTGTTCGCTCTTGTAATAAATGCCCCAAAATGCATATAAAATTCTGGCACAAGGTCGTGTTTTAATGCAAGGAAAATCCAGCTCTCCGAAAAAGAGGCACTCCGGATTTAAACAAAAATTTAAATTGACTCAGTCTAGAAAGATGTCTGGCTATATTTTACTGTACTTCATCTTTTCTGTCTTCGGTCAGTGGAAGAGACTTCCGGGTATTTTTAACTGAAGCCAACTGTACAATAAAAGGTGTTAAGAAACGAAATATGCAACAAATACTGTTACCAAAGGCAAGTAAAGTTGTTATGGTGCCATATCTATGGCGTACATTTAGACTCGTCGATTCTCAATAAATAATGTAAGCATTAAGCCTCTCGTTTGTTGGGCTGAGGTATACTGTCCTGAGTTTTCCTAGGAGGTGCACACTCCAAGGCCTTGCCTTCCCTCTTTGGGGAAGAGGGAGTTTATTGCTTGCTGTCTGAGGCGCGCTGACCTGGGAATGCCAACCGGGTAGCTCAGGTTATTTTTCTATGCCAGAGTGCTTCACTCGAGATAATTACCCTTCTTATTTTTTGTTACTCGCTATCACTCACTTTTCTTGGCCTTTTGGCTAAGATCAAAGTGTAGTATCTGTTCCGATGGATACTGCACCTCATAGACTGGTATTGTCTTGGCCTTCGGGGCTTGATTAACGCCGGTCTATGGGTCTGTCCTGTGCAGTTCTAGGAGGTCCACCCTCCCAGGCTTCGCCTCCCCTCTTTGGGGAGGAGTAAGTTTATTGCTTACTGCCTGAGGCGCCCCTACCGGGGAATGCCCAGGCAATTTTTAAACCCCACTTTCCCGACCCGACCTTGGGTCACATCTTACTTGTGGGAGTAAGATAAAAACTGGCCTTGTGCCTAACTCCTGGAGAGGAGTAAATCAATACTCGCTATCACTCACTCGTACTGGGCAATGTACACAATAACGTGTTGATAGTGCTTGAAATTTGCATTTGAAACTGTGTTTAAATATTGATCAGGAACCCGACTGACTGTTCGGTCGGTTTATATCATGCCGTTATATTTGACTATGGGTTGGAACGATTTCGATGGTTCTCATGAAACAGCGTAGAAATTAGTAATTGTTTACCGCGACTACCTAATGTTGGAATGTGGGAGGTGTCGTTTCCAGAGTGTTCCGTTAAGACATACACTGAACCTGATAAATCACAATGATACGAGGTCAGGTGGTTAAACCTTTTACTAATAGAGAACTCATGACCACAGGAACACATAAAGGGGACCCCACCCCCATTTACCGACGGAATCGGTCACAAAGAGTGTCAAGGTTCCCAGGTCCAGTGAAACCTGTTTTTTTTATAGAATTTGTTTTAATAACACTGCAAACAGCCAAGGTAGAAGGTAAACCCACTGAGGGAGTTGAAACTCTCACCCTGATAGTTTCTATGATAAGACCAACTCTATTCCTACTGACAACTTCAACCGACCATTGCTCGGCTCTCACAACAAAAACCTTGTGCAACAGAGAATTATACTTACTTCCACTAGTAGCCCGTGTTTGGTTAGATTTCTTCTCTTTCACGATGCTTTGTTTTAATTAGACAGTCGGATTCTCCAATCAGTATCAATTCTGAGTTCATGGTTCATTGCCGGAGGAATGCCTCAACACAGGGATGGAGGCCGAGGAATGGGCAGAGTGAAGGACGCCGACCATGCACCCGTCTTTACACGGAATGTATTCTGGAAACCATGTAACTCCACGCAGCCCTGAACAACGAGATGTTTTGCTTTTCTCCTGACACGTTGGTAATGATGGGGTGGTAACGCCAGTGGATTATCAGGAGACGACAATTACGAAGCTACGTCGGACATGACGAAAGAAGAAAAAGAGGAAGTTGCATAGACAGCGCAGAAGCAGAAGATATCGTGTCAACTCTACAATCATACTCTCTGACGGCAGACTCCCACCCGTATTGCTTTTATCCTCTCACTACCACCAGCCGCAACTGTAATGACCCGTTGCCACCCATATATATGCCTTCACCACAAAGAGTGAAGGAGCAAAAACTACAGTCCTGTACCAGTAAAATGCTTACGTACATTGAGGCTATCAACGAGACTTACGGCGGATTGTGAGTACGGACAGACTCGAGAGGTGTGAAAACTAGACCTGAATGGCTAGGGCCATCGAAAAAACACTGAAACGCATTATACAATATGAACTAAAAAAACTAGACAACAATAATTACACAAACAAAACAAAAAAAAAAAACAAATAAAATTATTTTGAAAATAAATCATTAAGGATTTTTTTATTATGGTTTCTATGAAAATGAAAAAAATAACAAAGAAAAGATTTATTTTCTGTAGCATTTTCAGGTATTCGTTTTCCGTTTCAGGTATTAGGTTTAATTCTGGCTGTTTGTTGAACTTTATCAACTGAAAGTAATCCCACCTGGTCGAGTAGTGATGAGGTCAGTGACTTAATATCATGTGATGGAATAACTACGCTCTGCGAAAACGTGACATGTAAATAGTGCCGAAATTAGGCGCCAAATTGTATTCAAATGTTCAGTTCCCAATAAAGTTTCGTGCAGCACGCATGCGTATTAAGTGTTACCTCATTGTTTCTTATCTTTCCTTCCTCGTCTTCGTGGCTCACTGCCTACAACTATGGCTTCTGCTATCCCCCAAATTGTAACACTGTTTCTTTCAATAATCTTAAAATATAAAGTTTTCTCATAGACAATTTATGCTTAAAAACATATTCTCTTGTTGTAAAATGTTTATTAAATAAATTAAACATTTCACCATCATTTTGGAAAAAATTGAATTCGATCGATTCCATAGGAAAATATGAGAATTTCATTGTTTCGATTAAATTTTTCGTTTTTTATTATAGAGATTTGTGTGGGGATCACTTAGGTATTATTATTATTCAAACGACTCTTTAAATCTTAATACTCATTGCAGAAACGTTAAGAGACTAACGAAATCCTAATCGTATTAAATGTCGCCATAAAAAGTCATTTTTGAAATTCAATTTGTAAAATAAAGTTTTACAAATTTATAAGATAATACAATGATTAATCTTTACTGATTTCTGCAGTTGCGAAAATATTACATTAAAGAGGATTAATTGCGAACATCTCTTCGATGTTTGAACTTTGCGAAAAGACGTCGATTTAAAAAAAACGAAACTATCATCTTTCTTTCCTCATTTATTACAGAGTGTCAATTTATTGTAACGGTTAGCACAGTTTTTTTCGAATTAATAATGGTGAAATAGGGCGACCAGATAGAAAGATAAAGAGATACAGAAAGAGAGAAATAGAAGTTTGACTATAAAGATGTTACACACACGATTTTTCTTCTATTTTTGTGTTTTTATGACCCCGAGCAACGCCGAGTGGCCCTGCTAGTATAAAATAAGAGTAGTTATTGTAACGGTTAGCGCAGTTTTTATCAAATTAATAACGGTTTTCATTAATTATTTGATTTTTGAAATAAACAAATGTCAACATAACACGAAACTGATTTATCGTAATTTTATTTATATCGATAGAGATAACTTATGTACACTTGTAGCAGTCACCAATATATTATATTTTAGATTTTTGTTCAACAATTGATTTTTTAAAACAAAAAAGAGATTTTTGTGTTTTGAAATGGAAATGAAGAAAACTTACAGGTTTTACTTTCACGCTGGAAAGTGCTTAATTTATTTCTAACTGCCCGAGGAATGTTGACGGGGCTGCTCAGCAATTTCTGTAGACAATTAAGTGCGTATAATAGTGTGTTGGCTTCTCAAAACCACACATGACCTTGTTTAAAAGAAACAAATGAAAAAACACTACACATGCAATTTCATTTGAGAAGTTAACAGACAAAACTTTATTTGACTCCACAAAAATAACACGTTTTTTGCAACACTTTTCCTCTCTTTCTTCCTTTTCCCTTTAGTTATATAAAATCTCTATATTAACTACGCCGTTGTTTGTTCTTTTTATTGTCAAGTAACGTTTGTAAAGCTTTTCTTCCTATACAGCAGACCCGAAATTTTGTCCTTTATTTGAACGGGAAAAATCCCAATATTCTCATCTTTCAAATCGAAGGCAATTTTAAACATAACTCGATTAAGCTTTTTTGAACGGGAAAAATAACCTAACTTGGTAGAGTTAACTGTATCTGGCCACATTTTACGGAAATTGAATATTGGATAAGAAATTGGTCACCATCTTTCAAGAAAGAAGTCAACATCTGAACTACTAAATCTGCATCAGCTTTTATTCATAGGAAACACTGGAACATAACGAGAATTGTATGGTAGGCTTGTTTTTGTCGATAACCAAATGCTGTATCCTTTTGTTCCATCCCAGCAGGCTGGTAGTGACGAAACGACTGGAACAGAACAATCATCCTATCATGACACGATCAACTCTAGAACTGGTTTTAATTGTATTTTTACCACCTAACTTTGTTGGGGCGTATTTGTTTCGAGCATGTGCAATGGCGTCCTAACTCCCACAGTTATAAGTCAAGGCATGAGCACGTGGGAACGAAACCTAACCAAAACTAAACAATTAAACAAAAAAAGGAGGTAATTCATGAAATATTAATTTACTGTTATTTGTTTTTTTTTACAAATGACTAACGCCAATATTAATATTAGTTGAGTTTTGATTTACGTCCACTTTTAGGTAAACTTCCTCGGGATGAGATCGAAATATCTCCGTAGAATTGTCGTCGATTTTTCATTGAGTTCTAGTGTTGACAATAATGTTTTATCACAACATAAAACAATGGTCATTAAGTAAGAACGTGACTATAACCTCTTTTAAAGCATGGAAACGAAATTTCCACTATACTCTTCCAGTGAAAAACAATTTGGCTGCATTTCTGGTTCATGCGTTTTCATGTAAACACACGACTTGTAGGACGGTAGAGATGCATGGCTGCACAGAAAGATGTTTATCTTGAATTGATGCTTGGTTGAATCGTAACTTTTGCTTGATAGTTTCACGTTACGCTATTGGTAAAAATTCCACCTCAATTAGCTCAATATTACAGTCGATTCGCCCTCATATTGGCTTCCGATTGACATGTAGTCATTTTGTAGACTTTGCAAAGTCCAGTTACAGTCTGGGAAAATATTTGAGAACCTCGATCAAAGCTCAATGTGTTTGGTTAAAAACAAATTAATGCAGTCTGAAGTTCTTATAAATCACCAAGGAGACTATACAGAGGTGGAAAAAACTTTCACCTACACTCGAGAACTTTATAGTTCTCATTTGGCCTCAACTCCTCAACAAAGATTTTCCAGCTCTGATCAAGCAACGATATGGTACCGAATTCCAGTCTGCTTAGTTAAGCATTACCTTGCCTGTTAGACAAACAAATTGCAACTGCAAGACACACAGTTCATATCTGGACCATACGATCGACACATGTTGATCAGTAATCTGACAATTAAATCCCCTTTTCTGAAGAACCTGAGGATGAACATGAAGAGTATATATGCCACATCGACAGCATGTAATATTAATAACCTGCCTAGTAAGCACTATACATCGGCTAAATTGAGGAATTCTATGAACTGTTCGATTAATAATCGATTCAAATGATCTAAACAAAGAAATAGTACATCCTTAAGAGTATCGGAAAAGTTTATGTTCACGAAAAGCAAAGTGGATTAAGTAGTTCAGCTGGACATCCCTGACCTCAATGATTTTCATGTGTAAGTTGTTGCTGGTATTTATTTATGAAAGCCAATGACATCGGTATACGGCCATGCAAAAATAAGGTAACTATTTGTGATTCAGTAATTGGTTTTCTCCACACATCCGACACACACAGGCCCTGATACTCTCATCTACACCCACATTAATGGTGATTTGGCCATGATTACACATAAGACTCAGCATCGCTTAGGTACAATATCTAGATCCTATGTTTGCCAAGGAGGCTAGGATCAAAAGGAGAACATCGTCACATCACATCACTGAATCACAATAAGTACATGAAAGCAACCACGTGTGCCAATATCACCAAACCACAGAATGTGACACAAGCATCATCTGTAACCACCCCCATGTGATACGTATTCTTAAGGTCATGAAATAGGGGATTGAAGGGTTGAAACTTCTCTGCATATTTCACTCGATCACCTGACTAATCACCAACTAAAACTGGTAGTGAGGTGACATGTCATTCACACAAGCCTGTCTTACAAGTCGAGAAAAGAGACAATTTTCATGAGGTTATTCTGACTTTAACTGTGTACATAAAAAGTCATCGACGAACCAGAGGAACTCTTTTAAAAACTCAGCAACGTTGACCTCCAGCTAAAGCAAAGTGATTACATCCCCCACCCTGACACCCTTGTCCTCAATTATTTTGATGTGAAAGTTCCAGTGTGTTTTCCCAACAACATTAGTATACGGCTATCCAGTAATCAGTAATCGGTGATTCAGTAAACCTCCCGTCATGTTCAACACACATCCGACGGACACAGGCCTTAACCCTTGTCTGAATCCACATCAATGGTGGTTTGGCCGGGATCACACATAGAACTCAGCATCCCTGTGGTACACTATCCAGACTCTACACTTGCCAGGGAGCCTTGTATTGAGAGTACACCGTCGGACAACATAAACTTTACCACAATAAGTACATGAAAGCAACAATATTTTCCAAGATCACCTAACAAAAGAATGTGACACAAGTATCATCCATAAACCAACATCTGACTTATATGCTGTAGGTCATAAACAAGGGGATTGATTGATTGTTAACTTCTATACCTATTTCACTCGACCACCTGACTCATCACTCATGACATGTCATACACTTAAGTTGGTCTTACTAGAAGAGTAAAATGACACATTCACCCAGGTTATTCTGACTTTAATTATGTACCTTAAAATGTCAACTATGAAATAAAGTAGAAACTCCTATGTTTAGAACCGTGTGGAGGTCTTGTCTTCTATGGAGGAACTCCTACGTTAAGAACCTGGGAGATGTCTTGTCATCTATAGAGGAACATCTATGTAAAGAACCTGGAAGAGCTCCGGTTCTCTCAGCTCACATTAGCCATAGTCACTTCTTGTCAAGACTCTCACATCCATTTCACAGGCTTGTCTTCTTGCTATCTATGGTCTCAACAAAGCCTGTTAAAAATGATCAGATCCCAATATCTGAGCTGGAAAATTTAAAGGAAAAAGACACGTTTTGTGAGTCAAACCATGTTGTCAATGAATTTTGTAAATAGAAGAGCAAGAACAAATCCCAGGAACCGCCATCATAAGTTGATGAACTTCTGTTTGTATACTGCGAGTAATGAATCGAAAGTGTGAATCTGCAAAATCATCACATCAATTGATGGGAGCGGTGCTTTGTCAAAAAGTTCTCTGGCAAGCAGATGTGTGCCAACTCCTATAAAATGAAGCAGACAGTGCTCTTGTTCTATGTTACATTATCTTTACTAAACGAAAGATTCACTAAAGGAGTTTGAAGAGAAGTAAGAGACCTCCTACAATATATTACAGATCCCCCCGATATCTCACCAATCTAGTTTGAGAAAACCAATTTGCAAAATAAGGATTCTACCTGTGTGTGTTCAGTTGGGTACTTCCAAAGATAAATTCACTGAAAATATGAATCCACATACAATAATAAACTCTTTTAAAGTGTGTCCACAAGTTTTTCTTCTGTGAAGATGAGTAACACACTGTACGGGAATAAAGTTTTTAACTAATGTGGGTCTAAATCTTTCATATAGAGACCGAATTATGAGAAAAATATGCCCAACACACTCCACAAGAATATGGTTTCCCTCTAGTGTGTAATCGTTCGTGTCTTTAATGTGACTTTCCTGTTTTAAATCTGCTATCTGTATTTAACTACATCTCGGTCTTTCAGGTATTTTTTCTAAATATTTTAAAGATTTTTCTTTGTTTATTATACTATTTGCTCCTACTACAACCGGTATAATATTTCTTTCTTTCCGATACCATGTTGTTTTGAAATCATTCATAACGTCCTGGTATTTTGACATATTTTCTCGTTCATCTCTATTGAAGCCACAATCATTTGTAATGGTAACGTCAATAATGAGCACAGTTTTTAATGTTTGTTCCATGTAACAATGTCTGGCTTGATGGCTCTGTCTTTGGTGTATCTGCCCTCCAATATGTTTTGTCATAGTAGACTGTCACCTTTCTGTTTGAGCTACTCAGTGATGGTTCATGCACCCAGTGTGTCTTTGCATGTGAGCTATCAAGTAGTATTTTATGTTAATTCTGATTCCACAGACTTCACAAGAATATGGTTTGTATACACTATGTTCGCATGTGAATGTTTAAGTTGCCTTCAGTTAATGTTTTTTTCGTACAGCATATCAACTCTTTTGGGGTTATTTAATTCAAAATCTAGCATTTATATTAAAAGTTTTTAAGCTTCAAATTCTTTAAATCTTAAAATATTTATCCATGGTGTCTTGTTTGGTTGTTTTTTATATGGCATATCAACTCTTTTAGGGATGTTTAATGCCCAATGCATTTATTATATTAAAAGTTTTAATTTCTTAAAATATTTATTTATGGTTTTTTGTTTGGTTGTTTTTTTATGGTATATCGACCTATTACGAATCCAGTATTTTGGTAAAGTTGTTATGCTTAAAGTTCTATATAGTCTCAAATATTTACTCATAGTGTTTGGTTTAAATGTTTTGTAGAGAAAAATTGCTGTTTTTGATTTGGCTTTGCAGAAGATGATTTACTTTTGCATCACTGTTATATTAATACGATTGTTGTATGGGTATTGATATTGTTGTGAACATATTGATGTGTTTGTGGATGTATTGTAAATTCTTCTGCGTGTATTGTTGATAAGACATGTTTAAAATCGAGTTTTGTATTTTATAAGCAATTAGACTTGTTTTCTCATAGATTCATGCTCTCTTGAACTAAATGTCTCGTTGTAAGCAATTGTACTTATGTGGGTTCAGTATTATTAAAGGAAGTTTTCGTTTTGCTGAGTTTAAATGGAAGATTTCTCTCCATGATTTATCGGTTTAATTCTTCTTTCAACATTTTGACTTGTCATGCACTATCAACTAACAAGAGTAAACTTCAGTCTACTTTCTCTGCTGTATCCAATGTCTTGCATGGGAAGTAGTCTTTTTCTATATCATTAAATGGTTCGGTTCAGTGTGTTTTCGCATGTGAACTTTCAAAGTCACCTTGTGGGAAAAAGATGATTCACAAACTTCACAAGAATGAGGTTTCTCCCCAGTGTGTGTTCGCATATGAACTTGCAATATACCTTTTTGTGAAAATGAGGATCCACACACTTCACAAGAAAACGGTTTCTCCCCAGTGTGTGTTCGCATGTGAAGTTTCAATATACACTTTTGTGAAAATGAAGCTCCACACACTTCACAAGAAAAAGGTTTCTCCCCAGTGTGTGTTCGCATGTGACTTTTCAAATGTTGCTCTTGGGAAAATGCTGATTCACAGACATCACAACGAAAAGGTTTCTCCCCAGTGTGTGTTCGCATGTGATCTTTCATATTTTTCTTTTCTGAAAATGAAGATCCACACACTTTACAAGAAAAAGGTTTCTCCCCAGTGTGTGTTCGCATGTGAACTTTCAATATACACTTTTGTGAAAATGCTGATCCACATACTTCACAAGAAAAAGGTTTTTCCCATCTGTGTGTTCGCATGTGAACTTTCAAATATTGCTTTTCTGAATATGCTGATTCACACATTTTACAACAAAAAGGTTTCTCCTTTAATGTTTAATTTTACTTCAGTCGAAGTTCTCAGAAATCAAGGGGCCCCTTCCTGGGGCTAACACTTGATCTCTATATGAGATACATAGATACCCGAGTATTCTATTAAAATTCTCTTTTATTTCTCAAGCATTGAGTTAGTAAAAAAGTTAAGAATAATTTCTTTTCTCCCCAACTGACCAGTCAATATGTCATAGTATATCTTTCTTGTGGTCTGTTGGTCTTACCGGATTCCAGGACAAGAATTCATCTAGTCTGGTGGAGTATCCAGCACGTGATGTTACTTGAGGTAACATCACAAGGAGAAGATGCACTATTCCTCGTACGAGGGGATCTTATTTGTGCTGCAGGTACTATGTAATTTGAATATTTGGTCAGGGTTTACTTGTAGGGGTAAGTATCCTCATGTCAGGTTGTCCTGACAAACCCTTGTACAGAGAGACCGAAGACACTCGAGGATAGTGTCTAGTAGGTAATTCAAACTCTCC
Organism: Sepiola atlantica; assembly: GCA_963556195.1. Lineage (NCBI taxonomy): Eukaryota > Metazoa > Mollusca > Cephalopoda > Sepiida > Sepiolidae > Sepiola > Sepiola atlantica. The sequence continues at coordinate 137,010,865 of OY744525.1, forward strand.
TCAGTGTGTGTTCGCATGTGACGTTTAAAATGTTCCTTTCGTGAAAATGCTGATTCACACATTTCACAAGAAAAAGGTTTCTCCCCAGTGTGTGTTCGCATGTGATGTGTCAAATGATGCTTTAGTGAGAATGAGTATCCACACACTTCACAAGAAAAAGGTTTCTCCCCAGTGTGTGTTCGCATGTGATCTTTCATATTTTTCTTTTCTGAAAATGAAGATCCACACACTTTACAAGAAAAAGGTTTCTCCCCTGTGTGTGTTCGCATGTGACGTTTTACATGTTGCGTTTGTGAGAATGAGGATCCACACACTTCACAAGAAAAAGGTTTCTCACCAGTGTGTGTTCGCATGTGAAGTTTCAATGTATGCTTTAGTGAAAATGCTGATTCACACACTTCACAATGAAAAGGTTTCTCCCCAGTGTGTGTCTGCATATGACCAGTCAATTTATCCATTCGTTAAAACGAAGATCAACACACTTCACAAGAAAAAGGTTTTTACATTTTTTGTTTCAGTTCAGTAAATGTAAAAGAATCGTTGTCATCATTCAAATATCAACATATCTATCTCATTTACCATTATCTTTGAGTAGCCTTTGGTCTTAATAAATGATTCAAAATTTAAAAGAATTGCTATATTTACATAGCAGAGTTTTCCTCGGAATGAAGAAGTATGTAGTCATTAACTGTATTTCTTCTGCTGCACTCCAACTAAGATCTGTGAATGAAAAAGAAGTATGTTAATAATATTGGATAACATTTAGATATATATGTGAATGTATATATATATACATATGTATACATTCATATATACATATATGCAGTGGTGGGATTCAAATATTTTAGGAACAGGTTCTATCTTAAATATTAGAACTACCAGGGTAAATCGGTGCATCCGCGTATCGCAGACTTGCAATTTTAGTAAGCTCATGATCATCTTTCTATATGTATGTACATAAATGAAAAATGAAATCAAATACAACTCATTTATTTAGAATTTATTTATTTCAAATATTTCCAAATAGCCACTTGATTTTCATTGTACTCTCTCGCCTTTAGTTTTACACGACTGTCGCTTGATCTCAAGTTAAAAATGGCTTTCTAAATAATTATTACTTCGTACACTCGCGTATCAAAACTGCAAAAGTACCAAATTGTTTATTTTTCAGAGTTGGTTCATATTACGTCAAATATATCTTTTTCCGTGAGTTCAAAATTTTCCATAAAAAACTCGTTTTATTATTTTATAGATTCTTCCAAATAAAATGATTATAAAAAAATATAATTTCTCGTTTTATTATTTTATAGATTTCTTCCAAATTATTTTATAGATTTCTCCCAAATAAAATGATTTCTTCCAAATAAAATAATTTCTCGTTTTATTATTTTATAGACTTCTTCCAAATAAAATTTTAGAGATTTCTTCCAAATAAAATATAGATATTTTATAGATTTCTTCCAAACAAAATGTTTTTCCACGTTTCCTACGTTTCAAAACAAACTAACACGTGCATAATTTATCAAAACAAAAAAACACGTGACCTCCCGGTGTACTTTGGATATGTGAACCTTACGGAGTTATCGAACTTGACCTAACTTTGTCGGGCCGTATGACAAAAATGCCACGTGTGGGGTGCATTGTGAATATTTTTAATCAAAGTGTCACGTTTTCCAAGATTTTAGTAAACGGTTCGCATACATTCATATATGCATTAATATATATATATATATACATTCATATATGCATTAATATATATATATATATATACATTCATATATGCATTAATATATATATATATACATTCATATATGCATTAATATATATATATATACATTCATATATGCATTAATATATATATATATACATTCATATATGCATTAATATATATACATATATACATTCATATATGCATAAATATATATATAAATACATTCATATATGCATAAATATATATATATATATACATTCATATATATATATATATACATTCATATATATATATATATACATTCATATATATACATACATTCATATATACATTCATATATATACATTCCTATATATACATACATTCCTATATATATATATAAATTCCTATATATATACACTCCTAAATATATATACACTCCTATATATATATATGTACATTCCTATATATATATACATTCATATATATATATATATACATATATATTCATACATATATATATATATTCATATATATATTCATATATATATATATACATATTCATATATATATACATTCATATATATATATATATACATTCATATATATATATATATACATTCATATATATATATATATACATTCATATATATATATATACATTCATATATATATATATATATATATATATTCATATATATATATATATATATTCATATATATATATATATATATATATATTCATATATATATATATATATTCATATATATATATTAATTCATATATATATATTAATCCATATATATATATATATATACATATATACATTCATATATATATATACATATATACATTCATATATATATATATATATATATATTCATATATATATTAATTCATATATATATACATATATACATTCATATATATATATATATATATTCATATATATATTAATTCATATATATATATTAATTCATATATATATTAATTCATATATATATTAATTCATATATATATATATATATATACATATATACATTCATATATATATATACATATATACATTCATATATATATATATACATTCATATATATATATATACATATATACATTCATATATATATATATACATTCATATATATATATATACATATATACATTCATATATATATATATATATACATATATATATATATACATATATACATTCATATATATATATATATATACATATATACATTCATATATATATATATATATATATACATATATACATTCATATATATATATATATACATATATACATTCATATATATATATATATACATATATACATTCATATATATATATATATATACATATATACATTCATATATATATATATACATATATACATTCATATATATATATATATACATATATACATTCATATATATATATATACATATATACATTCATATATATATATATATACATATATACATTCATATATATATATATATACATATATACATTCATATATATATATATACATATATACATTCATATATATATATATACATATATACATTCATATATATATATATATACATATATACATTCATATATATATATATATACATATATACATTCATATATATATATATATACATATATACATTCATATATATATATATATACATATATACATTCATATATATATATATATACATATATACATTAATATATATATATACATACATACATATATACATTCATATATATATATATATACATATATACATTCATATATATATATATATATACATTCATATATATATATATATATACATATATACATTCATATATATATATATATATACATATATACATTCATATATATATATATATATATATACATATATACATTCATATATATATATATATATATATATATATATACATATATACATTCATATATATATATACATATATACATTCATATATATATATATATATACATATATACATTCATATATATATATATATATACATATATACATTCATATATATATATACATATATACATTCATATATATATATATATATACATTCATATATATATATATATATATACATATATACATTCATATATATATATATATATACATTCATATATATATATATATATATACATTCATATATATATATATACATATATACATTCATATATATATATACATATATACATTCATATATATATATATATATACATTCATATATATATATATATATATACATTCATATATATATATATATATATACACATTCATATATATATATATATATATATACATATATACATTCATATATATATATATATACATATATACATTCATATATATACATATATACATATATATACATATATACATTCATATATATATATATACATATATACATTCATATATATATATATATACATATATATATATATATATACATACATATATATATATACATATATACATTCATATATATATATACATATATACATTCATATATATTATATACATATATACATTCATATATATATATATATATACATATATACATTCATATATATATATATATATATATACATTCATATATATATATATACATATATACATTCATATATATATATATATATATATACATTCATATATATATATATACATATATACATTCATATATATATATATACATTCATATATATATATATACTTATATACATTCATATATATATATATATATATATATACATTCATATATATATATATATATATATATATACATTCATATATATATATATATATATACATTCATATATATATATATATACATACATTCATATATATATATATATACATTAATATATATATATATACATTAATATATATATATATATATATATATATACATTCATATATATACATATATATACATTCATATATATATATATATATACACATTCATATATATACATATATATACATTCATATATATATATATATATATACATTCATATATATATATATATACATTCATATATATATATATATATACATTCATATATATATATATATACATTCATATATATATATATATATATATATATATATATATACATTCATATATATATATATACATATATATATATATATACATTCATATATATATATATACATTCATATATATATATATATACATTCATATATATATATATACATTCATATATATATATATATACATTCATATATATATATATATACATTCATATATATATATATATACATTCATATATATATATATAT
>OY744525.1:137025402-137237902 GCA_963556195.1 Sepiola atlantica
CCTTTGCCATGCCTAACTTGCTTCCAGTCGTCCTTTTCGCCACCATGCTGGTGCTGTGTCAATTGACTGACACATCTCACAGTGCTTGATGACTTTTTTTTACCTCTGATTTTGCCACTGCTGGATTTACATGCCTCACCAAATATAGAGTCCTCTTGATGCCTGGATATCCGCTCTGTCTGTGGATGTTTCTATCTGCTGCTTGCTCATCGTGCTCACTGTAGCAGTGCATGTTTGCCGAACAGGCTCGGCACCCACCTTTATTGCATCGTACCATTTGCTAGGCACTCATGTCAGTTGATCAGCAAGATTGCAGTATGACAGGACCAATGTTACGCTGACTACCAGGCCATACTCGCAGACCAGGACTCTAAGGTGTCTAACCTTCATCTTATCAACATCTTACTTGCTGCCTTAATGCGTATTCTTGCTTTCCAGTCAGCGTGTTGGACACCCAGTGATAGACGCAAAGGGAGTCAGTATGCAAGTGCAACCTCTTTGCTTGCGACTTTAGTGCTAGGTTAATACCTTTCATCACAGCATCTAACTCAGCATGCATCCTCCAACATGGCTCCATTCTTCTCCAACAAGACTCCCAATGCTAGTGAACTAGCATCAACCCGTACATTCATTTCTTCTCCATTGACAGTCCACTCTCCTCGAGTCGGGTCCTCGTGCGTCACTCTCTCAACACTTTCTGCAATCATTCGGGTGAGGAGGGCATCACTTGTTTGATCATCCCACCCATTGGTTACCGCATTTTCCCTGCGTTTTATTACACCCACTGCCACCCGCAACCAACCACGCACTGGCAGGTGCCCCACAAGTTTTCCGCGCAAGGAAAAAATGGTTCTTCTTGTGAGAACTTCAAGGATGCCGGAAATCACATTTCGCTGTCACCATCGCAGGGTGCCATCCTCCCCTCTGACTTCCAGGCCAAGTATGAGTGCTCTGTCTCTAAGCCGCTCTGGGTCTTTGCACGTTAGGCCAAACTCTGACAATTTTGCACGGATATGCATTGCCAACTTGACATCTTCATTGATGTAAATGTCATCAAGGTACGTTGATGTTGCCTTTTCGACGGTCTCTTCCTGGGATAACGCAGCACTAACAATGGTCTTCATGATCTGTAGTGCAACATTCAACCTAAAACCAAGTCTGGTTAGGCACTATCTCTTACCGCGAAATACCACCGTCGGGAATGGCCATAAAGTTTTGTCGACCCTCACCTGCAGATAGGCCTTAGTCAAATCGAGCAATGATACATTTGATCCTTTCTGGCGCCATGTAAGCCTCAATATATGGATTGAGCTCACGGTAGTTTGTGACTAATCGCACCTTTGATTTGTTATGTTGTACCACTGTCATTAAAAGGATAAGACCTTTTGGAAGTACAAGCTCTTGGTTGGGGTACGGGATAACCAGCCATCTTTGATCCAGACATCAATCTCTTGTTCATATGCGGCTCTAACGTTCGTGGCCATGGGGTATTCTGTGACACCATTCTGTAGCTTGATTGGTACTTTATCGTCCGTCTATTTCCACGACGCAGTCCAGATATTTTGGCGTTGATCAAACTCCACCTTGACGTCTGGCGGATCAATACAAAGTGTAGCACACACCGGTGGCTTAGGAAATTTCACAGTCCCAGCTGGTGTAATGAGAACACCAACCAGTGCCTTGATAACGTCATATCCGAGCAGTAGGTCGAAGTCCCAATGTCTTTCTGTGTAATGAAAACATTTACCTCAGTGGATACACCAGAGTCTGTGCAAATCTTTACCAATGCAATTCCACAACATGCCTGTGTCTCGCCATTTATCGTGGTTATTTTAATGCTCCCCTTGCTCCAGTTGTGGCATAACCTTGCACTCACTATAGTATGTGAGCAGCCTGAATCAAGAAGTGCTGAGCAAGGCGTTTGGTTGAGTTGGCATGTACTCTGATGATTGGTTGCACCTTGCTTACATCTTGTCTGGAGAGCAGAGCGGCGCTGACATCTTGTCCCCTGACTCGTTTCCCGAACAGCTTGAGGCCATGTGTCAGATCCCGCCACACTGGAAGCACCGTATGCGCCCCACTCTTCTATCCATGCAAACGCCGAGATAGCTTGTAACAGATAGGTAATAAAATCAAGACTGAGTTCAAATGGGAAGTCGAATTGTCTTTTTGGGTCTTTTCACTACCAACAGTCCAAACACAACGTGATGTTCACAATGCAACTTTTCGTCCAGAATTTGATTCCTTTTTCTTTTCTTTTTCTTCTTTCTTTTTCTCTTTGCACTAGTCACAACGTCAACCTTTCTTGCTCTTTTTCGGAGCAAAGTGTCTAAGCTTTTTATCACGACGAGAATTAGCCCATGCAAAACAAGGTTCATTTGAATATGAAGTCTCGTCGTGTGATAAAAAAGCACACATTTCTATTTGGTGACTAGAATACTCTGGCTTCAATGCGAGATGGGCAATGCACGGTGCAACCCTCACTCTTTTTCCTTCTGGACCTGCATGATACACACACACACACACACACATACATATATATATATATATATATATATATATATATATATATATTTGTGTGTGGGGGTCTTGTTGCAACTAAGAAAGTGGACACAGGAACAAATTACGACAATGGCAAAGAAGAGAGGATAAACGCAGATCAACAGTTTAAAGAAAGAAATAGCGTTTATTTACCATAAGAGGTAATAACTGGTTGAGAAGGAAAAGTAAGAATAACAGGTGTGACGTCACTGAAAGCAGGAAAGGCTGGAATGACGTCACTGGTACTGGAAAAGGAGCTGGAGGTGATGATGCTGGAATGATGAGCAAGCAGACGTTGTCAGAGGGAGCTGTAACTGGAGCTGCAGGAGGCTGGTGCAGGAGTGACGTCACTGGGCTGCAGGACGACGGAGTGCTGTTTCCGCTTAGGTAGATGTGGGAGCTTGTTGGGGATTGCCGGAGTCTGTTCAGGACTGCTGGAGATTGCTGCAGAGAGCTGGAGTCTGCTCAGGCTTGCTAGTTTAGCAGAAGCCGAGTTTGAATCATTCGTCGCCCAATCCAGTCCAGATGTTGCTGGACTGTATAAGTAATATAATTTGCTATCCCAACAAATTATGTTTTAAATCCTTCCATTCAAAAAGATAGAAGATATGGCTGAAACTGTTTGTTGTGATATTTCTTTTAGAATCTTTTCCATTGCCAGACGAACAGTTAATAAGAGCATCTGCGACGGCAGTAGTTTTCCGTCTTATGTAGTTAAGAAAACTGCTGCTGCTGTCATCTTTTTCTAAGATGGCGTCTGATCCAAAAGTAAACAAACATAGCGGTACAGACCGTGAGAATATATATATATATATATATATATATATATATATATATATAGTCATCAACATACAGACTGTTTCGCTGTATCACAGCTCTTTAGTGCGGCTAGACCAGTTAGTGCCTCAAGCCGGGATTTAAACTCAACCGTCGAGCTGACAGTCGGCACTGCTACACCTGCACTATCATCGACACTGACTGAATGCAATAAATATCTCAATGTAAACATTGCAAGTGCCCGGAGCTCGAATTAGTTTTACCTAATGAGCTATGCCTTAAAGCTAATGGCAGTTGGCAATATCCTTACAAATAAGCTCTACCCAGGGAGGGAGCTTAATATAGTCATCCACATACAGACTGTTTCGCTGTATCACAGTTTTTCAGTGCGGCTATATATATATATATGTATATATATATATATATATATAATTACAATTTTATGTATCCAAATAAAATTTAATAAGGAGATATACTTTTTATGTATCAATTTTCAGTGCTCGATACGTAAGTAGAGCTAGATAGAAAGCTATGGACATTTTCAGATCGACTCTCTCAAACCTCAAACCTATATCTTTTAATTCTCAAATTTAATCGTGTTACTATTTTTATTATTTAATTTCTTTAAAGCTGATAAGTAATACGAAATACTTTATATATAAGTAAGTATAATGTTTTATAAGTTTATTTATTTTTCTGTTATTAAATTGTTTCATGAAGTGTAACCAATCCCTTTAAGTAAATGTCATATATATATATATATAAACTCCAGCAATTCTTATAAGACTTTCATAAATACAGAATTATATTTGTCAAATTTTGTATTTAAGAAATTGATACATATTTCTTTGTCTTGATCGAGATAGAAAATCAACAAAAAATTAAAAAAATAATTTTGTTCATGATTAACATTCTCTGTCAAGATAGCAGGGCTCCTGTTTTTGGTCCACTTTCTGTAATAGAAATTTTAAGACATTCATCTGAAAACAACTTCACCATGATACGACATGGCAAATACCACTTCAAGAATTTATATTTCATGTATTGGTTTACTGTTTTCAAAAATGGAATCATGCATTATATATCGAGTGTCAGATAGTGTTCACATGACAAGATATTGGTAGGTTACTCCGACGTTGCCAGTATATCCAGATGTTACAAAATTAATTGACAGATTATTTCTCCTGATAATTCCAGAGTTACTGAAAGAATTATCTTTTCAAACCAAAAACATTTTCTAACAATTCCTTGGACATCATCACCTCACACAGGCTGAATATTTTCCACCTTAAAACTGAGACCGATATTCAAGAAATATATATCTGTGAAGAGATCTTAATTCGTCTGACTCATGCTTACATGATAAGAGATATTGCATTTCAACTTTTGAATTCTGATGGTGACCCTACCCAAATCATTTATCTTCTCTTCCATTGAAGGAACAACAATTTCCTAAACAACAACTTTTACTTATTTTAACTGCCAGAAAACATTTCTTCAATCCATTCTAAGACATATCTATTTCATATTTTCATATCTATTTCATATAAACATATGATTATAGACAATTCGCATTTGGATAGAATCGCGTCTTATAATTAGATTAGAACTTTGGATGACAAATAAGGAAAAAAACATGCATTTAATTTGAACTTTAATTATTTGTTCCTCTTATGTCATTTTGTATAAACCTTCTTGGATTTATGTATAATCTATGTTTAAATTTTCCAACAAATTAAAAACCTGCAACAATAAAACAAGTAATGATATAGTTTTATATTTAATTCAAGATGAAATTCGTTTTTTCTGTTTTCGGTAGAAATTACTTTGGATTGATGTCAAACCGCTGTTTAATTTTATCAAAAAATAAAAATCTTATTAAATTCGAAAGCCATAGTAAATTGATTTCAGTATTTTGTGTATTTAGTATACTAACACATAGTTACATAATTTCGTAGTTGAATGAAATTTGCTTTTACACTGTATATACAAGTCATAGTTAATTTGTAAACTGTAAAAGTTATGGTTTATTGAGATTTTTAACTTAAAATATATGTACAAAGGAAACTAAAGAAAAGTCACATATAAAATGTGACTTTACTTTAGTATAAACAGGTTTTTCATATAGTTATTTATATTCAATATTATAATCGTAAAATCTCTCGATCATAAATATCAACTATATGACATTGTTTACAATCATTCCAGAAATAAAATAATATTGTAAAAACAAAACTAACCTTTTTACCTTTCTTTATTAAATCAATAAAAGAGAGCAAGTAATAGAAATCCTTTGTATTTCTGTTGATATCATCTCTTTGTTCTTTTATTTGCAGATTGAAACTCTTATAGGAAATGATGATTTTCCAAATAAACAAAGAAGAAAGAAAAGTGTTGTATCTGTCTTAGATAAGTGCTGCCATAGTTTCTGTGAAACAACTCGATACATTCTTTTAGAGTATTGTTTGAAGAGAAATGTGGAGCCCTTTTGGAAGATTAACCTATATAGTGTGAGAAATCAAATTTTAAAAAGAATAAATCAGATATACACATATAACAGCACTGATATATTTATACATAAGTTGTTTTGTATTTAAGTGAATTTAAATTTGCAAAATTCTGTGTCGGTACCGAGAATAGAAAGCACATTGTTGTAAATGTTTAGAAATATTTTAACATAAAAATATGGTTTATGTTTTCTAACATTAACATAAAAATACACATGAAAGACAAAACATTCGTGTCATTTTCGTGGATCTGCATTTTCACAAGACAATAATCTACAAAAGCATATACGAACATATGAGTGAGTAATCAGATGTTAGTAATGTTTGTAGATATTCATTTAAAGATAAATCACATATCAAAGTCCACATGCGAATACATACCCAAGAGAAATCATTTTATTGTAAAATTTGTGGAGCTGCATTCTCACGAAATTCTCATCTAAAAAGCCACATGCGAACGCACACAGGAGAGAAACAATATTATTGTAATGTTTGTGAGTCATGATTTTCAGAAAATTCTTCTCTTAAAAATCACATAAAAAACACACAGAAGAGAAAACACATTATTGTCAAGTTCGTGGAATCGCATTTTTACAAAATTCCTGTCGAAAAAATAATATTAAAACACACATGGGAGAGAAACCATATTCTTGTCTAGTTTGTGGACGGGCATTTCCAAGGCTAGCTAATCTAAATAAGCACATGCAAACACACACAGGGGAGAAACCTTATTCTTGTCAAGTTTGTGGATCTGAATTCTCAGAGAATTCTAATCTAAAATATCATATGCGAACACACACAGGAGAGACACCATATTATTGTAAAGTTTGTGAGTCATCATTTTCACAGAATTCATCTCTAAAAAGGCATATTCGAACACACACAGGAGAGAAACCATATTCTTGTAATGTTTGTGGATCTAAATTTGCAGATAGTTCTAATCTAAAAAAGCACATGCGAACACACACAGGCGAGAAACCATATTTTTGTCAAATTTGTGGAGCTGCATTTTCACGAAACTCTCATCTGAAAAGCCACATGCGAACGCACACAGGTGAGAAACCATATTATTGTAAAGTTTGTACGTCATCATTTTCAGATAGTTTTTCTCTTAAAAATCACATAAAAAAACATAGAGAAGAGAAAACACATTCTTGTCAAGTTCGTGGAATCGCATTTTTACAAAATTCCTGTCGAAAAAATCATGTTAAAACACACACAGGAGAAAAACTATATACTTGTCAAGTTTGTAGAAGTGCATTTTCACGGCTTGTTAATCTAAATAAGCACATGCAAACACACAGGGGAGAAACCTTATTCTTGTCAAGTTTGTGGATCTGAATTCTCAGAGAATTCTAATCTAAAATATCATATGCGAACACACACAGGAGAGACACCATATTATTGTAAAGTTTGTGAGTCATCATTTTCACAGAATTCATCTCTAAAAAGGCACATTCGAACACACACAGGAGAGAAACCATATTCTTGTAATGTTTGTGGATCTCAATTTGCAGATAGTTCTAATCTAAAAAAACACATGCGAACACACACAGGCGAGAAACCATATTTTTGTCAAATTTGTGGAGCTGCATTTTCACGAAACTCTCATCTGAAAAGCCACATGCGAACGCACACAGGTGAGAAACCATATTATTGTAAAGTTTGTGAGTCATCATTTTCAGATAATTCTTCTCTTAAAAATCACATAAGAATACACACAGGAGATAAACCATATTCTTGTCAAGTTTGTGGACATGCATTTTTACGGTTAGCTAATCTAAACAGGCACATGCGAACACACACAGGGGAGAAACCTTATTCTTGTCAAGTTTGTGGATCTGAATTTTCAGAGAATTCCAATCTAAATAAGCACATGCGAACACACACAGGAGAAAAAGCATGTCATTGTAAAATTTGTGGATCTGCATTTACACAGAATTCCTCTCTAAAAAGGCACATTCAAACACACACAGGAGAGAAACCATATTCTTGTAATGTTTGTGGATCTCAATTTGCAGATTGTTCTTATCTTAAAAAGCATATGCGAACACACAGAGGAGAGAAACCATATTTTTGTCAAATTTGTGGAGCTGCCTTCTCAGTAGGTTCTTCTCTAAAAGAGCACATGCAAACACAGTTTGAATTACCTACTAGACACTATCCTCGATTGTCTTCGGTCTCTCTGTACAAGGGTTTGTCAGGACAACCTGACATGAGGATACTTACCCCAACAAGTAAACCCTGACCAAATATTCAAAATTACATAGTATCCGCAGCACAAATAAGGTCCCCTCATACGAGGAATAGTGCATCTTCTCCTAGTGATGTTACCTCAAGTAACTCCACGTAGCTGGATACTCCACCAGACTAGATGAATTTTTGTCCTGGAATCCGGTAAGACCAACAGACCACAACCAAAGATATACTATGACATACTTGACTGGTCAGTTGGGGAGAGAAGAAATTTATTATTCTTATCTTTTTTTCTAACTCAATGTTTGAGAAAGAAAGGAGAATTTTAATAGAATATTCGGGTACCTATGTATCTCATATGGAGATCAAGTGTTAGCCCCAGGAACGGGCCCCTTGATTTCTGAGAACTTCGACTGAAGAGAAAAGCCATATTTATGTCAGATTTGTAGCTCTGCATTTTCGAAGAACGGTAATCTAAAAAGTCATATGCGAACACATACAGGAGAGAAGCCATATTCATGTCAAATTTGTAGCTCTGCATTTTCGAAGAACTGTAATCTAAAAAGTCATATGCGAACACATACTGGAGAGAAGACATATTTATGTCAAATTTGTAGCTCTGCATTTTCGAATAACTGCAATCTAAAAAGTCATATGCGAACACACAAAGGAAAAACATCACAACCATGCCAGGAAGGCGTTACTTTTAACACAATCAACTGATCAAGACCAGATTAAGTTAGAGAACCTGTTGGCTAATAAAATCAGAAAAGAACACATCTGCCATTTCGAGATCGACCCAGACTGATTTAAATAAAAAGTACCAAATCCATCAAGGATATTGTTGTAAACATAGACGATGTACTTATGCGGCTGGTTCCAACAGATGCCTCTTTAACAGAAATCAATTATGCAACGGATGGGGCAGAATGGTTTATCTTAACAAAACTTATTACCCAAACATAATTAAGGAAATAAGAAGGAAACTGAAGGCCTAGAAGAAACGAAACAGCCTGGAAAAAATTAATCCACCTGAGAATTGAGAGTCTCAGAAAAGAGACATCTACTTTTCTATCCAGCAAAAGCCCATGAACAAACCTGATAAAGCAGGTCAAAACACTAAAATCCAAATATTCCTTTCGATTCCCAAACCTGTTAAGAGCCCATATAGCGGAAAGCGAAGCATAAGTAAAGGCCCTAGTTTCCTAAATTAAAAATAAAGAGAAGAAAATACAATCCCGGTCAATAAACAAACTATTTGATAAAAACCACAGGATGGTCTACCGAAATCTCATAAGAGATGAAATCAAGAGGATTTTCTCACCTGCCCATGAAGAAGTGGGTAGATTCTGGCAAACATTGTATGAGGACCCAAAACAACATCAGCAAAAGAAGTGGACATTAGGGAAAAATGCCAGCCCTGGAAATTACTAATGAAGATGTGAGGAAAAGAATCACTCATTTCAGTAACTTTAAAACTCCATTATAATATCCAAAATTCCTAGATGCAAAAGCTGGCAGCACTTAACCACCACGATGCCAGGCATTTAACAGGATTCTCTGTGCTGAGGACTTACCAGAATTGCTAACAAGAGCCAAGATACCTATGTGACCAACAAATACAGGTCTATCTGCTGTCAAACATTCACAAGCAAATGGCTTGCAGTGTCTAGAGCTGTATAATGTTCATGAAAAACAAATGACCATTTGGAAATCATTCATTGCCTTAAATAACCCGGATGGAACAATACAAACCTCTAACCTCACTATTCAGTGAGTGTTGGAAGGCTGTCTCCTTGAGATCTCTCAAGGAGACAGCCTTCCAACATTGTTCTTTTGTCTTATAATATATATACTCAAGATCCTATAAAACTGCGATTCTGGTTACAAACTGAGTCAAAGCAGGAAAAAATAAAATAAAAAGGTCAACCATGTACTCTTTATGGACGATCTCAAACTCTATGGAGAGACAGAAAAATACTGATAGAAACTTTAAAATCATTCACAGAGGATGTCTTGACAGATCGTCGAACATCTGGCTACATGAACCTCAACCGATAACAACAAACATAAAAATTACAGTGTTCTATGACAAAGACATGGTCAAAAAGCCAGACACTATTGATCTTACCATCCGCAATAGAGCTGAACGAGAAAAGATTACGAAATACCAAAGCATCAAGTATCATTTAAAAACAACATGGTCTCTGAAAGAAATAAACGTTATACCGGTTGTGGTGAGATCAATGGACCTAGTGAAATTTTTAAAAAAAGTACTTAGATACAATCCCTGGACGACCGAGCTCGAGCAAAATACAGATAGCAGCAATCAAAGGAACAACGTCTATCCTAAAAAAAACTCTCAGATACAAATTTGAATTCTAACGAAATAAAGTGTTAGCTTCAGGAGGGTGCTCCTTAATCTCTTCAAAGTAATTTAAAGAAAAATATAAAAGAGAGAAACAATATTCTTATAAGGTTAGTGGATCTGCATTTTCAGACAATTATCATCTAAAACAATAGCATGCAAACATGCCCAACAGAGAGAACCTGTAATGCCCACTAGACACTTACTTTGAGTGTCTACGTACAGCAAGTTGTCAGGGCCACCTTACATGATGGTTCCTGCTTTCTACATTTAAACCCTGACTAAATATTTAAAATACAATAGTTTCCGAATCACAAATAAGATCCTCTCGGTATGGCTAACTCACACTTGCTTCTAGGAGGAAAGGTTCCCATTCTCCAAGTAATGTTGCGTCTAGTAACAGCACTTAACTAGATACTCCACCAGACTAGATGAATTCTTTTTCTGGAATCTGTTAATACTAAAAGACTATAAGAAAGATATACTAAAACAGTTAGCTGGTCGATTGAGAGAAAAATTAATAATCTTAACTTCCTTACAAACTCAACGTTTGACAGATAAAGGAGAACGTTAATGGAATATTCTTATCTCAGAGATCAATTCTCAGACGCAGGAAGATCCCCATAATTTCTGAGAACTTTGACGGAAGTAAAATTAAACAAAAAGGAAAGAAAGAGAGAAGATGATAAAAAGGATGAATAACAACAAAACTAAATACTGGTTGGCCAGCACCCACAATAAAAAGGGTCTATCAACACACCATATGTTTAATATAGCTCAAAGTAATCGAAACCAACCGGAAATGCCAGGGTTTGAGGTAATGCCTGGAATGACAAAACAAAAGTTGGATGAGCATCTCGCTCGTGGCTTTGGTTCGTACTCTGGCCCTCCCGGTGAGAGTATCTGAAATCCACTTATGGACGCAAGCAGAATCTGTGAATAGTCGCACGGTGGTCGTCTTCCAAAGGATTGCCAAGTTTATCTCCTTGATAACTGCATCAAGTTCTGCCAGGTTTATGTGCTGGGAGTCCTTTTCTGGGCGTAACCAGCAAGTGTCTTCCATCACCGTTCCATCATGGACCACCGATACGCCAATGACGAGAGAACTTGCATCAACCCACACACTAAGGTTCTGGCTGTCGACGCACCATCTGCCCCGCGCTGGGTCTTGCTTGTGCACTCTGGTGAGGACTTCTTTGAGCATTGTATTGAGAGGGACGTCATGAGTTTTGTCACCCCATCCAGTGGTGACGTCGGAGGCTCTCCGCTTGATAAACGCCACCGCTACACAAAGCCAGCCGCCCACAGGAAGGTGTCCAACTAACTTTCCGCACAAGGAAAATACGTTTCGTCGTGTGACAACACAAGGTATGTCCGGGGTTTCATTTACTCGTTTCCAATACAGAACGTCATCTTCCTCCCAGACCTGCAAACTCATGCGCCATCCCGTAGCCTTTCAGGTTCCTTGCTGAGAAGGCCAAAGTTGTAGAGATGCTCCCTCACGCGTGCCGCAGATACAATTTCCTTGTCCACGTACACGTCATCAATATATGCAGATGTTGCCCGCTGAATGCACTCATCCTTAGTTAGAACGGCGTCAACAATCATTTGCATAATTGATGGCGCCACATTAAGTCCAAATCCCATGCGGGTTAGGCAATACCTTTTCCCCTTGATGAGCACCGTTTGATAGGGTCATAGTGATCTGTGTACACGCACTTGAAGGTATGCTTTGCGAAGATCCAGTACAGATACGTTAGATCCCGCTTGCCGCCATTCCCTCAACTTTTCAGTGCATACGTCCGCGTGAGCTGTAGAAGGGTCCACGTGCTCATTCAATTCCCGATAGTCGAGCACCGGCCTCACCTTCTGCTTATTCTGTTGGATAACCGCCATTAATGGGATCAGGCACTTTAGGGGACCCAATTCCTTCTCTGAATAAGGAACTAGCCATCCATTACTAATCCAAGTTTGTAGTTCCTTGTCGTATTCTGCACGAGCTCCGGGGGTAATTTTGTATTCTGGCACCTTATTGCATCATTTCTCGGGTGGCTGCTCCTCCGACCACTTCCAGGAGGCTGTCCAGGACTTTGTGTGCTGGTCGAATTCCGCACAAAAATCAGGCTGTTCCAGCTTCATGGCTGCACTCAGCGCAAGGCCCGCTTTTGCGAAATGTGCCTTACCCTCACCATCAATGCATACACCACCCAATTCCTTGATGACGTCCATTCCCAGGAGCAGGTCGTAACCGAGCAGGTCACCGTTTACAACTAAGGCTCGTACGGTTACTGTGGGCCCATCGCCGACACCTGCGTGAATGATGCTAACGCCACAAAAGGACATCGAGCCGCCAACCGTCAATACCGGGACCCTTTCCTCATCCCATGCGTCACAGCATGCCTTGCACACGAGGGTCTGCGTGCACCCGGTGTCTACGAGCGTGAAGCGCTCACGCCCGTTTATGTGCATGCTCACTGCGGGTAGCGCCTTATTTGGCGACGATCTGGGGAGAAGACTGGCGCTATAGCTTACTCCCCTTCCCGTTTCCCGGACAACCTCTTACCACGTGACCCAGCTTGTTGCACCGGTAGCAACGCACGCGTTTTAACATTCCTCGATCGGGCACGTCATTTGCACCGCTTCGGCAGTCTTTTGAAAAATGGTTCGGCCAGCCACATCTGTAGCATCTCACGTCTTCTGTTGGTGGTGAAGATGCCTCCGCAGCTGCCGAAACCGGCTCTGTGTCCTCTTTCAAAATGTTTCGGGCTCTGGCCAACAACTCGTCAAGCCCAATCTCACTGAGTCTGGACGATGCTCGCAGAAGTCTGCTGGCGCTGTCTGGGGGTCCAGTCAGAAAAGCGCATCCCAGTATTCGCTCGCTTGTTCCACCGAACGGCGCGGTTAGCCTTCTCAAATCGGCCAGGTAGACGTCCACAGTCTCATCTAGCCCAAGCCGCCGTTCGGTGAACTGCCTCCAGGCGACGAAAGGGTCCACAGCAAAGGCTGCGTATAGCGCCTGCCTAACTTCCTCCAGGCCTGGTTCGTCTCCGAGCTGCTGATACACCGAATATGCTCCTTTGGTCACCCTCAGCGGGATTACCAGTGCAGGATCCTTTATCTTGCAAAGTCTGCAGACGCGCTCGGCTTTCTCCCACCACTCGACTACAGAGGTTCCAGAGGGGGAGCCGTCAAACTCGGGTATTGATCTCAAGTCGAATTTGTCCATGACCGAAATAGCTTGAAGTAATAACGAAGGTCCAACAAAACGTCAATCACTCTGGAGTAAAAAACGAAGGTCCAAAGAAACGCAAATCACTTTGTCCATAGATCACAAAGTCCTCTGTCAGCTTCTAAAGCAGATCTCTACGTTCGTCACATGTACACTTACTTTGCACCGTTTCGTTCAAGACGGTAAGAGACCCGCTTTTATCATACTGAGGCATACCTAATTTGCATGCGTGCAATGTGACTTCGCGAGACTCCACGTGAACCATACGTAATAAAGGTTCACGAACGCCATGTTGAATTCTTTTGCTTCATCCGCAGCGCACAGGACAGACAAACACGAGGACGTTTCACAGGTAGGCCCCCTTCACGTTCCCCACATTCTTAAATACCGACGCTTACTCTAGTTTCAGATATGCTGGACTCTGAAACACCCTCCATGCTCCCTGCTTTCCTGACGTTACTGACAAGCAGAAATTTAAAACTAATTTAAACAGACATCTTACTGTGCAGCTCCTAATTTAGGTCCCCCCCCCAAAAAAAAAACCCTCACCCTTTTTTCTCAGTAGCCCCTTACGTCTACAGTGGCGGCCTGCCTTGTTTGGGATGAACTATGATAAAAGAAATATTTCTTTCTCCCACTTTCTCTTTCACAAATTTATACTGCTAATGTTTGCTGTACATATTTATTACGAAACAATTTAATATCTGCAAATATTTAAGCAAATAACAATTCATTATTTAGCTTATGTTACATGTCAATAATTAGTATTTCTTAGGGAGTTTTTATAAAAAAATGTTTTTCTTTACTTCCGACACAGCGCATAAAATCTGATTACTAAAATGTACAGCATGGGAACATAACTTATTGGAGTAAAAGGCTCTCCAGCATCTGGGGAACTTCACAGTGGATTGATGGGATGTAGCTGATTGTCGAGTTACTGGGGTTTATTTACGTCCAGGGGACACCACAGCAGCAAGTTAATCAGAGCGATTTCTATTGAAGTACTTGTAAAACAGGCACAAGTATGTAACATTGTGGCGATAGATAGGGGCTGGAGTTTTGTGGATAGTGGAAAACATCATATTAAAGACTCTTTTTAGGACTTTGTCCAAAAAAAGAGAGACTAGTTGAGTGTGCACCAGCTGAGATGTGATAAGAAATACTCCATGCATGGGCAGATAGTAGCTTTGTAGAGATATTGTCAGGTGTAAGAAGTTTTCTAGCAAGCTAGACGGAGCAAACTTTCTTTGTAGCAGCATTGGCAATGTCTCCTATGTATTTTCCCAATCCATGTTACCTGTGAATGTTAGGCTGAGGAGTTTGAACGTTGGACTCTCAGGTACGGTGTCATTTGTCACTGCAATCGGTAGTTGGAGAGGTTTCTTGTAGTCGTTAAAAGAAAACAGTATTATCTTAGCAGCATTAAATGTTACCATTCATGTATGACCCTATTCCACTACAGACGGGAGGTTACTTTGTAAAGATTCAGCCATTTCCTCGGATATCTGTGCGTCCGGTTTACCCACATGATGTGAGTAGTTTTGTGGCGTCAGCAAATATACTCACCTCAGACAAAATGTCCTCAGAAAGGTCGTTTGCAAAAATCAGGAACAAAAATGGCCAAATGATCGATCCCCGGTGTACACCTACATTTATGTGGTGTTTGGATGAACGGTCATCGAGGACAAGCTGGATCTTTATTTTTGTTAGGAACGATCTAATTATATAAAGTATTCGTCCAGTAATACAATACAAATATTTTTTTATGAGAAGCCTTTTTAAGAGCGGTGGATATATCAAGCGCTACCGCCCTAGCTTCACTTGAATTTCTCCAGTGTATGGTATATGCGTTCAGATATCCGCAGTAGACCGTGCTTGCCTAAATCCATACTGATGGTCAGATAGAAGTTTTGCATTAACGAGGTGCCGAACTATCACTAGATTGATTTAGGATTTAAAGATTTGTGCAAAGAGCGGGAGTAGATCGATTGGGGCGATAATTCTGGGGGTCAGTTATACCTCCAGAATTCTTGAAGACTGGTACCACAGAGACAATTTTCCATCAAGATTCACTTATGTCTGAGTCCGCCATCTTTTTTTCAACATGTGTGTACAAATCAAGCAAAAATTATTATTTACTTATCTGTTTTTGTATTTTTCAAAGAACTCTTTTGTTCTCTTTCCTCATCCGGAGTCCCATGTTGCATGCTTCATTCAGTGATGTGTGTGCATACAAATAACATGAATACAGAACGTGGATCTATCCGAAGCCATCTTTATTTAACTTGTTCCTTGTACGCATGACAACACCCTACTTAGTACCCCATGTAACATAATCTGCAGAAAAACATGCTTGAAATGTGTAAATATGCTAGAATATTTAATATTTGTATCATTATTTGTTTTACTCTTTAACATAGAATTAATGTTAAAGTAGGTAATCGTTGAGATCGGCGTCTCGTCAGCTTCTTTGAAAAGGCGATTAAAAATTGTGTGTAGCCAATAATAGTTTTTAAGGTAATTACATGATTAACGTTTTGGAGTTAAAATCAATTTAGTATTACGTAGTAGTAGAAAGGAAACACGTTTTGCGTCATGAGCGGCAAGTGATGAGTTCAAAGGTGCAAACATAATGCGATACAAAATTCTACATAGACGATAAAAATCGTTTTACGTTATTTTTTTATATTATTAAATGAGGAACTATTTTCAGTTAAAATCTATTTAGTATTATTCATGTAATATGTTGCCTGCTTCATTCAGTTATGTGTGTGGATACAAAAAACACGAAGACAGAAAGAAGATCTATTCGATCCCATCTTTATTTAACTTGTTCCTTGTGCGCATGACACCACCGTTTACGAGTAAACGGTGAAGCCCGACTTAATGCACCATCAGTTCTTCCAGCGGTCCTTGCTGCAGCTTCCTGCTCTAGCTCCTTCCAGCGGCTACCGCTTCAGTTTCCAGCAACGCCTGTTCAAGCTCGTTCAGCAGCTCCTTTCAGCGGCTCCTGTCCAGCTTCCATCGGACAGACCTACCTGGGGCATCTCGTCACACCTCAGGGACGTCCACGTCAATCTCTGTGTCACATCATCCCATGTTCCAGATTCGCCCCATTCCTGTTGACCCAGCCTTTCCGTCTGTTAATGTTCTGGAAATATCCATCCTGCTGTCCAGGTTCCAGTTTCTTCATGCTAGCCTTTCCTCCCCCAGTGACATTATGCTTCCAGTGACGTCATCCCTGATATTTAAGCTTCTATTCTCACGTTATAACCTTTATGGTAAATAAACAGTTCTTTTACACTGTTCGTCTGCGTTTGTCCTCTCTTCTTTGTCATTGCCGTAATTTGCCAATGTCTACTTTCTTAGTTGTAAGACCGATCACACCAGAATAGTGGCGCTTCCAAAGCGTCTGGCCAAGAAAACTCCCTAGGTGACCGGACTCAGCAACAATATGATCCACTATATAATCCTTAGAGATTTGAGGATGTTTTACATTTGACATATCCTTTTGATTAAAAAGTGATTAATAAAATCGACACTATTTAAAATCCGAATAGCCAATGAAATTATGTAAATAATAAACACACTTACATTTCTTTTCCGTAGACAATAAAGAAGTTGTTGTTTCCGTATTTAATAATGAAGAAAAATGTTTTCCTACGTTATTTTTTACGTAGCTGATAAAGAGGTTGATGTTTTCTTAATTTAATAATACTAAAATGTAATAACTGAAATCGCACTTTTCGTCAGTAAACTAGAGTTATCTCCCATACATCGTCGTCAGAGTGTTCAAATTAACATCAGTCTAAAAAACCAAGGTCTGTTTTATTATTCTCCCAAATCAACCTGCTCCTTTACTGGGAGTTGGATTTTCACCATATTTCGACTGGACTTAACTTCACTGTTATGCAAGGTAATGGAACACAAAGCTGACTGCGAAGCTTCATCGAGTTTGATACATAATCCTAGAACGTGTGGAGCATGCTTGCTTCGAAGTTGATTGTTAAGCTTCACCGATTTTGATACATAATCCTAGCACATATGAAGACTGCTTACTTCCCAGTATATTGACAAAACGAAATTAACTTGTAGATTGATGCCAGTGGACATACCATCAATGTCGGTCATTACGTAGCATATGAAAAGAGTCTATTTTTGAACAAAGCCATCTGTAAATTAGACAGCTAAACACACTATTGTTTTGTTGGAGTATTTATATGAAACAACACAGAATTCAAAAGGAAATCAGTGTTTCAATGCACCTTATAGTAACGTGGATGCAATTCATCTGAGATGTTTGAGAACAAGACATTGTAAATAGTCCCATAATGCTTAGGAGTTTCGATGAAATCAATAGCGTTAAAGAAGTTGAAATCGATGAATCTTTCTTCAAGATAGAAAACATTACCAGGGTCGGATTAAGGATGAGCTTTAGTGTTCAGGGTTGTGCAAAGAGTGATTAACGAATGCAACATAACAAACAGAGAGATAGCAAAATACTGTTCCAGATAATTAGCTCCTGCATTTTTTCTGGAACACTCATCAATTGGCTGTATGCTAATTTGTTGATTTGTCTCTAATAATGACTTTTTTTATTTTCAATGCCATCCGATGATGACGTCAAAGAAATAGGTCAAATCTTGATTTGAACAATTAATTATGATTTGTTGATTCTGCGAGTAATTCAATTTTTACCAACGTAAATTAATTCCCGTGATAATTATGTCACTTTAAAAGTTTGTATCCAGTGTTTGAAATAACAATATATGTAGATAACAATATATGTAGATAATACATGATGAAGAGTGAACCTTATGACAGCCAGACACATTTTCTCCACAGAAAAGCAGGAATGAATAAAAGAGAAAGGCTGATTCTCTATATCTATAAGAACATTTTGTTAAATGTTAATTGACCTTTATTTAGTAAACAAACATTCCACAAATTTATATATATTTTTCAGGCAGCAGAGAATAATTGCCGTCATCATGGTGAAGAGTGAAGATTATTACAGACAGACAAATTTTCTTGACAGAAAAGCAGGAATGAAAAAAAGATTTTCTTCTTTTGGTGCAGTCATCTCTCGGATAGGAATGAGCAGGTCGGTCGAAGGCCGAGTCACAATAAATCGCAGTGTGGTTTCTGCTCTACTAATAATGACACCCCAAGCACGAAGTTAACTGATCTAATAGCGATCCCACATCGCCACATGCCAGTTATATCAATGCTAACTTTTCTGACACCTCTCGGTGGAACAGAGCTCTCTGCTTGGAAAAGATTAAAAGGGAATGCTTTCACGGTCTGTATTTGTACTTAGAATAAGGATACTACTGCAGAGGTTGCCATCATTGTTTAGGGACACCTGCATTTAGTCAAATTTCCTACTCAGCACGAACTCCAGCTAATGGTCGGGCGTGTAGTCTGAACATGTGGGGCCATTTTCATTGTTTGAGCGAGAAAACTATGTAAGTGCTTGTATTGCAGGTCGGCGTTTCTGAACAATGATGGCAAAACTATCACCGGAAAGATGACCAATAGATTGAGGAGCGCAAAGATGTGAAGCCTAAAAGTAGAGACTAACACATATTGGCAGGAATAATAGAAGTCCACCACTACCATAGCATGCAAGACAGACCACCGACACACAATGCCCTGATTACCATGTAACGAAAAACACAATGTAGCATATGTCGAGATAGGCACGCCTCCCACCTATGCTACACTTCCCATGTCCCGTCAAGCTCAACAGGGTCTTATTTTCTTGCTGATCGTACAAAGTCTATTCACTTGGCTTTGACTTCGCTAGTTAGTAGGTGGAGACAGTGGGAAAATCGTTGATCCGTTTGGGTACATAACTACTTAGTAATTGTTTAGTTGAGTACCCAATGTTTAAATGTGGGAAGTGTGTGATCTGTATAATTTTCAGCATTTATGGTCTTCAGGATCTGTGCCGGAGGCTTATACGTGAGTATCACCATCTTTGCAGTGAGCCAGTCCACAACAGTTGAGGAACTAAAAAACGGGATGCACATAAAAAGACAAATGTTTTTGCTGTAGTGTGTCATGATGTCAGGCATAAGGACTTCACACGAGCGGAAGAAACGATCCACACATATCAATAGGTAGCTTTGCCTCTGGCACATTGTGAGTGGGTCTGTGATGTCCAAGTGCACATGTGCAAAACGTTCAGTACGAACCAGAAAAACGGTGTGGGTGCAGATATGTCTTCCAACTTTGGCCTTTTGACATAGAACACAATTACGAACAGTGCCAGATATCAGCTTTCATGAGGCTAGACAAATCCGCTGGTGACCAAGCAAATTGAAGCATTAGCTTTAGGATGGGAAATGTTATGGAGTAGAAAAAAACAGTGTCCATTTTAAGCATGGGCATATTATTTTGGTGCTGATGTTGCAGATAACTGCCAAGAGAGTTTTTGAAACACCTTCTCTGGACAGCTTCACAGATGTCTCGTCATCATTAAAAAAATTCTGAATTTGCTGGTAGTTTTCTATTCTAAAAATTCCTTGTAATAAACGCACATGAATAACAGAGAGCATTTATATCATGAGACATGGTGTCTGCCTAGACGTTCTCATTTCCTTTGATGAAGCTGACATCTGATGTAAATTGTAAGTAATACAGGGGTCTGGTCTCATGTAGGGAATATTTGTCTGAACATTAAGCTTCATCTCTCATATTGATCAGTTAACTTTATCTTTCTCATGGTCTCTTTGTCTTACCAGATTCCAGGTCAAGAATTTATCTAGTCTGGTGAAGTATCTAGCTATGCTTATATTTGAGGTTACATTACTTTAATGTGCACCCTTCCTCATATGAGCCAGTGTATAAATGTGTTGAAAGGAACTTATTTGCACTTAGAATAGCATGTTATTTTGCATTTGGTCCGGGTATATTTGTAGGGAAAAGTATCCATATGCCAGGTTGTTATGACAAACCATTGTACAAAGAGATCAAACTACTCAAGTAATATAGTGTATAGTAAGCAGTGTTTGCATGTCTTTTCAAAGTGACTTTCTGTGAAAATGACGATTCACACTTTGCGAAATGGGAAAGGGTTTCTCACTTATGTTGGTCTGCATTTGTGATATCAAGACCGAATTATTAGCAAAATATGTCCAACACACTCCGGGAGAATATGGTTTCCGTCCAGTGTGTAATTGCCAGCATCTTACATTTGACTGAAGCTAACACTTTGTTTAATTACGATTTAAATTTATATTTGAGGGCTGTTTTAAGGCTGCTATCTGTATTTTATTACATCTCGGTCTTTTCTAAATATTTAAAAGATTTTTTGTTTATTATACTATTTGCTCCTACTACAACCGATATATTTCTTTCTTTCCGATACCATGTTGTTTCGAAATCATTCATAAGGTCCTGGTATTTTATCTTTTCTCGTTCATCTCTATTGAGGCCAAAGTCATTTGTAATGGTAACGTCAATAATGAGCACAGTCTTTCAGGTTTGTTCCATATAACAATGTCTGGCTTGATGGCTCTGTCTTTGGTGTATCTGCCCTCCAATGTGTTGTCATAGTACACTGTCACCTTTCTGTTTGAGGTTATCGGTGAAAGTTCATGCACTCAGTGTGTCTTCACATGAATATGATATCTTTTATAATTATTTTAATTTAGTTTATCTAAAGAGATCAAGGTGACCCCTCTTTAGGCTAACACTTGATTTCCCTATGAGTAAAATTTTTATAAAATTTTCTCATGCCATATCATCTGTTTTGGGGTTATTTAATTCAAAATGCAGCATTTATATTAAACGTTTTTATACTTCAAATTCTTTATATCTTCAAATATTTATTCATTGTGTCTTGTTTGGTTGTTTTGTTATACGGCATATCAACTCTTTTAGGGCTGTTTAATGCCCAATCCATGTATTTAATTAAAAGTGGTAATTTCTTAAAATATTTGTTTTTTTCTTTGGTTGTTTTATTATGGAATATCGACCTATTACGGATCCAGTATTTTGCTAAAGTTGTTATGCTTAAAGTTCTATATATTCTCAAATATTTATTCAGTGTTTGGTTTAGTTGTTTGGAGTGAATAATTGCTGTTTTTGATTTAGCTTTGCAGAAGATGATCGCATCACTGTTATATTAATACTATTGTTGTGTGGGTATTGATATGGTTGTGAACATATTGATGTGTTTGTGGATGTATTGTTAATGCTTGTGGGTGCACTGTTGATAAGGTTTAAAATCGAGTTTCGTATTTTATAAGCACTGTAGCTTGTGTTCTCATAGATTCATGCTCTGCTGAACTGAAGTCTCGTTGTAAGCAATTGTAACTATGTAAGTTCAGTGTTATTGAAGGTAGTTTTCGTGTTGCTGGGTGGAAATGTAAGATTTCTCTCCATGATTTAAAGGTTTAATTCTTCTTTCTATATTGTGTTTTTGCATACACTATCAAGAGTACACGTTTCCTCTTTAATCTATTGTATCTCCTGTCTCTAATGTCTTGAATTTGAAGTAGTTTCTTTCTGCATCATTAAAGGCTTCGGTTCGGTGTTTTTGCATGTGAACTTTCAAAGTTACCTTGTGAGAAAATGATGATCCACACACTTCACATGAATGAAGTTTCTCCCCTGTGTGTGTTCGCATGTGAACTTTCAAATAGTCTTTTCGTGAAAATGATGATTCACACACTTGACAAGAAAAAGGTTTCTCTCCAGTGTGTGTTCGCATGTGAAGTTTCAATTGTTGCTTTTGTGGAAATGAGAATCCACACACTTGACAAGAAAAAGGCTTCTCTCCAGTGTGTGTTCGCATGTGAAGTTTCAATATATCCTTTCGTGCAAATGATTCTTCACACACTTCACAGGAAAAGGGTCTTTCCCCAGTGTGTGTTCGCATGTGAATGTTCGAATTTTTACTTAAGGAATATGATGATCCACACACTTTACAAGAAAAAGGTTTCTCACTAGTGTGCGTTTGCATGCGAACTTTCAAATAGTATTTCCGTGAAAATGATGATTCACACACTTCACAAGAAAAAGATTGCTCCCCGGTGTGTGTTGGCATGTGAAGTTTCAATGTTTGCTTTTGTGAAAATGAGGATCCACACACTTGAACAGAAAAAGGCTTTTCTCTTAATGTTTAATTTTACTTCAGTCGAAGATCTCAGAAATCAAGGGGCCCCTTCCTGGGGCTAACACTTGATCTCTATATGAGATACATAGATACCCGAGTATTCTATTAAACTTCTCCTTTATTTCTCAAGCATTAAGTTTGTAAAAAAGTTGAGAATAATTTCTTCTCTCCCCCAACTGACCAATCAAGTATGTAGTAGTATATCTTTTTTGTAGTCTGTTGGTATTACCGGATTCCAGGACAGGAATTCATCTAGTCTGGTGGAGTATCCAGCTACGTGCTGTTACTTGAGGTAACATCACGTGGAGAAGAT
Source organism: Sepiola atlantica (assembly GCA_963556195.1). Classification (NCBI taxonomy): domain Eukaryota; kingdom Metazoa; phylum Mollusca; class Cephalopoda; order Sepiida; family Sepiolidae; genus Sepiola; species Sepiola atlantica. The sequence continues at coordinate 137,048,461 of OY744525.1, forward strand.
GCACTATTCCTCGTATGAGGGGATCTTATTTGTGCTGCGGATACTATGTAATTTTGAATATTTGGTCAGGGTTTACTTGTAGGGTTAAGTATTCTCATGTCAAGTTGTCCTGACAAACCCTTGTACAGAGAGACCGAAGACACTCGAGGATAGTGTCTAGTAGGTAATTCAAACTCCCCCAGTGTGTGTTCGCATGTGATGTTTCAAATGTTGATTTTGAGAAAATGCTGATTCACACACTTCACAAGAATAAGGTTTCTCGCCAGTGTGTGTTCGCATGTGAACTTTCATTTCTTTCTTTTCTGAGAATGAGGATCCACACACTTCACAAGAAAAAGGTTTCTCTCCAGTATGTGTTCGCATGTGAAGCTTCAATTGTTGCTTTCGTGAAAATGAGGATTCACAAACTTCACAAGGAAAAGGCTTCTCTCTTTTTTTTTTCATTTTAATTTAGTTTATCTAAAGAGATCAAGGGGCCTACTCTTGAGGCTAACACTTGATTTCCCTATGAGTAAAATTTATATCCGAGGGCTCTCTTAAGGATAGATGTGGTTCCTTTAAGGCTGCTATCTGTACTTCCCTACAATTTGGTTTTCCGGGGATTGTTTCTAAGTATTTACTTAGATTTTTTTTCACCAGACCAGTTGCCCCCACTACAACCGGTATGATGTTTATTTCATCGAGGGACCATGTTATTTTTAGATCATTTTTGAGATCTTGGTATTTTGTTATTTTTTCCCGTTCGGCTCTATTGAGACCGTAGTCATTTGGGACGGTTACATCAATGATGAGAGCAGTTTTATCTGGTTTGTTCCAGATGACAATGTCTGGTTTGATGGCCTTGTCTTTTATGTATCTGCCCGCCTGTATGTCTTTATCATAGAACACTGTCACTTTTCCATTCGATGTTATGGGTGGGGGTTCATGTTCCCAGATGTTCAGTGATCTTTCTAGCTGCATCTCTCCGCAGATCTTCCAATGTAGGTATTTACATACTTTGTTGTGGCAGGCAGTGTAATGGCCATCAGCCAAAAGGATCTTGCATCCAGACATTAGGTGGCTTGGACTTTCGATGGCAGAGTGGCAGAACCTGCACTGGTCAGTTTTTTGTAGACCCGCCATTTTCTTAAATCCATTAGTAAGTAGGCCTTGGTCTTGTGCTGCTATTAATATCCGTTCCTCATCGAACGGGAAGTTGCCACTCTTGAGCCATTGTAGTGAAGCCTCCTTGTCGATATAGCTCTGGTTGAGTTCTTCAATGAACTTTCCTGCTCTTTTATTATTTCGCCATCCTTCTAGTCTGGTCTTAAGCTCCTTTTTCGTGTACTCCTCCCTCTTCTTGCGCGTGATCAGGGTTGCTGGGTTGTTATCATCTTCGCTAGTGTTCTCCAGTGTGTTACCACTGAAATTATCGGCTAGTTTTGTTGTTGAGGTCTGCTGAGGAAGGTATTTGGTGTGATGTTCATTCACCATTCTCATTTTTTGATCACAGGAGCTCTTTATATATTGTCCCACACTGACCATTGAGGCTCGGTAGGCATGATTGATCTCAATGAGGCCCAGACCACCTTCTCTTCGCGGTAAGTAAAGTCTGTCCATACACTGATGTCGGTAAATGACTTTATTTAAGGCAAGCATTTTCCGAGTTTTTGTGTCTAGTTTGTTGATGTAGCCTTGTGGCCAATCGATAATGCCGAACCCGTAGGAGACGACAGGTATTGCCAGTTGGTTTATGGCAGTTATTTTATTTTTTGATGAGAGTTCAGATGTGAGGATTTTTTCAGGCGCTTAGTATATTCTCTCTGTACCTTCTCTCTCATCTTTCCGTGCTCTAGCATCTCATTCTCTTCTACTCCAAGGTACTTATAGACAGCATCTTCTCCTAGGTCTTCAATAGAGCCAGTGTTAATATTAAGATGTTCTGATGCTGTCTTTTTCCCTTTCTTTATTGTGCATTTAGCGCATTTTTCGAATCCAAACTCCATGCAGATGTCTTCTGTGTAATTTTTTACAATTTCTATCAGAGAGACTAGTTGTTTCTCAGATTCTGCATAGAGTTTGAGATCGTCCATAAAGAGGAGATGATTTATTTTTTATTTTCATCCTTCTTTCTGCCTCGGCTAAGGTTGTATCCAGCATTGGATCGTTTAAGCAGCTTACTCAGTGGATCCATTGTGAGGCAAAAAAGAAGCGGTGAGAGGCTGTCTCCTTGGAATATTCCTCTCTGAATCTTAACGTTTGGAGTCTGAATTTTTCCTTCCATATGGTGAAGCGTGATTGATGTACGCCACCTGGTCATTTGCATTTGGAGGAATGACCTAATATCTTCATGGACATTGTACAAGTCCAAACAGCGGAGTATCCAGGAGTGAGGTATACTATCAAAGGCCTTTTTGTAATCAATCCAGGCCATTGAGAGGTTTCTCTGCCTCTTTTTACAGTCCTCCAGGATTGTTCTGTTTACAAGGAGTTGGTCTTTTGTGCCAAGTCTTTTCCTGGTACATCCCTTCTGCTCACTTTCAAGGTAGTCGCCGGCAGCTAGATGTTCATATGTTGCATCAGCAATAATCCCTGTTAGCAGCTTGTAGGTTGTAGTTAGGCAGCAGATATGCCTGTATTTGTTAACCAAATGGGTCTCCTCACTTTTGGGAATAAGGGACGTGTTGCCTACAGTAAGCCATTCCGGTGGCTCCTCATCACCAGTGATGATTCTATTGAATGCCTTGGCATAGTGATGATGAAGTGCTGTCAGTTTTTTCAGCCAGAAATTTATGATATTGTCAATTCCTGGGGTCTTGAAATTACTATATTGGGCTACTTTCCTGCAGACAACTTCTTTGGTAATTTCCAGGGCTGGCATCTTTTGTTTCTCCTTGTTGTCCTCTTTAATGGTGTTGATCCATTCTTTTTCCTGGTGTTGTTTGGGGTCCTCATAGAGTGACCTCCAGTAGTTTTCAACTTCTTCTTGGGTAGGTGGAGAGCAGACTTTTATTTCGTCTCCTATGAGGCTCCGATACACCATCCTAGGATTTGTCGCAAAGAGTTGATTTATTCTTTTTGACTCATATTTTTTTGTTTTGTTTTTTATTTGTGCAGCTAAGGCTTTTATTTCAGCTTGATTTTCTGCTATCTTAGCTGTAAGCTGCGGTGGGCTTTGAAGGGAATACTTGGTTTTAAGTTTCTTCACCTTCTTTTTCAATTTTTCGCCTGGGTGTTTACCTGTCAGAAAGGTAGATATTTGAGCGGTTTCTTTTCTCAAATTATCAATCTTTTGTTGGAGTTTTCTCTTCCAGGCTGGCTCATAAGCTTTGCTCTTCAAGTTTCCCTCTTTTTTTCTATCTTGGTGTTGGGGTAAAAGTTTGGATTGCATGAACCATGCTGCCCCAAAAGTTGCATGGTTTATCTCACTTAGAGATGCATTTGTTGGTACGATCATTGTAAGGGCATCATTAACCCTTGTGGCAAGGGTCTTGAAGGCTTTATTACTGTTGATTTTTACCAGTCTTGGTCGATCTCCAACAGCCAGGTCTCGTGTTATTTCTACCATGTTTGCCAGCTCTTCCTCCAGTTCCATCTGGTCTGCATCCAGTGTCTCTTGTTCAGGCAGGGCATTGTGTTGGCTCTTTTGCCCAGGGTGGTGTTCTTCATCTTCACACATGCCTGTAGAGGGCGACCCTTGAAATGAAGGCACATTGTTTAGTAATGTGCTTTCTTTGGGACGCATCTGCTTTGTTGGTGCTAGGCTTGGGCTCCAGTGTGTGTTCGCATGTGAACTTTCACATAGGCCTTTTGTGAAAATGATGATCCACACACTTCACAAGAATAAGGTTTCTCTCCTGTGTCTTTTTGCATGTGAAGTTTCAATTGTTGCTTTCGTGAAAATGAGGATTCACGAACTTCACACGAAAAAGGGTTTTCCATTTTTATTCAGTTTACTTCAGTTGAAGTTCTCAGAAATTAAGGAGGCCGTATCTGAGGCTCAAACTTGATCTCTGTATGAGATATATAGATATTCGAATATACAATATATAATGTACTATTAAAGTTCTCTTTTATCTTTCAAACGTTAATTAAATAAAGTTGAGAACATTTATTTTAATATTTTGTTAGGGTTTACTTGTAGGGAGAAGTATCCTCATGTCACATTGTCCTGACAAACACTTGCACAGAGAGACTGAAGACCCTCGAGGATTGTTTTGTAGGTCATTCAAACTCCCCCAGTATGGGTTCCCATGTGAAGTTTAAATGTCCCCTTTCGTGAAAATGATGATCCACATATTTTACAAGAATAAATGTTTCTCCCCCGTTTGTATCCGCTTTTGAAGTATCAATTTTGTCCTCTTGTGAGAATGGAAAATGTTACAATGTGACCGTAACATTATTTTTTAGTTTAAAGGACGATCCATACACTTTACAAGAATTGGTTTCTCTTTTTTCGTTTCATTTGACATCAGTCGAAGTTCTCAGAAACTGTTAACGTTGCCATCAGTGAAAATAATTATCCACATACTTGACAGCAATAAGGTTTCTCACCAACATGTTTGCATGTATTTCTTAATTTGAATTCACTGTAAATAATCGATACACTTAACATCAATCAGGTTTCTTTTCATATTGTCTGTTGATAGATATATTGAATCAGTTTTTATATAAAATGAGTACTGCTCAGATTAACGGAAAATATTCAAATTCTTTCTATAAAGCAATTTCTGTCTGTTTTGCAAGTTTTAATTATTCAATTACCTGATAATATTTATTCATTCACAAATAGAAATTCTCAGAAACAGTTACTCTCCTTAATATATATCGGTAAACGTTCTTTTTAGACTTATATTTCAATAGAATTGTAAGTAAATGCTTATTAACTCATATTTTGAGTAGAAACATAACTTGAATTTACTTTCGACAGCCTAATAACTGTTGCTTCTTTCAATTTTATCCGTTGTTAGACACATACTGAGCAATGTTTCTACCAAATGTAAAATAATTGCTGTCATCAATCAAATATCAATATATCCATCTCATTAACCATAATCCTTGAGTAGCCTTTGGCCTTTATAAGTGATGACACATTTAAAAGAATTGCTATATTTACTTCAGCAGAGTTCTCCTTGGAATGAAGAATTATTAATAGTCATTAATTGAATTTATTTCTTCTGCTCAACTCCAACTAATATATGTGAATAAAAAATATGTACAAATATTGGATAACATTTATATATATGTTTATATATATATATATATATATATATATATATATATATATATATACATATATATAAAAATTAGTAACAGAAGATTTTTTAAAATGAATAATTTAGGTGTAAAAAGTTAAATTCAACTTTAAAAATGATATTTTGAAAAAGTATAATTCTACACATTCCAGTGTAATAATCTAATTTAATATTTTTTAATACTATTATCTAAAAAATAATCCAACATGTAAAAGTGTAGAAATAAAATTTTTACTTTTAAAATCCTATTTTCAAAGAAAATAGTCATACATTTCCGGATTTAATAAACAAATTTAACTTTTTAAATCCTATTTTAAAATGAAATTATACTAAATTTGCAAGTGTAATAATTAAATTTAACTTTAAAAATACTATTTTAAAGAATCCTATATTTACAAGCGTACAAATGAAAGTTCACTTTAAAAATCCTATGTTACCAAAAAAAAAACAATCCTAGATTTGCAAGTGTAATAATTAAATTACACTTTTCAAATCCAATTCATGAGACAGAATAATACTATATTTTCAAGTGTAACAATAACATCAACTTTCACATTTTTATATTAAATAAGAATAATGATCCAACATTTGCAAGTGTAATCAAATATAACTTTAAATATTCTATTATAAAATGTATAATACTACATTTACTAGTGTAATACTAATATTTACCATTTGAAACCTTACTAAAAAATAATACAATGTTTACAATTGTAAAAATTAAATTAAACTTTTAAAATCAAATCTTCAAAATGAAAAACCATACATTTACAAGTGTAATTACTAAATTTGATTTTTCAAATGCAATTTACAAAACAACTTATCGGACATTTACAAGTGTAATAATTATATTTAACTTTTTAAATCTTTTTTTCAAAAAGCATGATTCTATATTCTAAATTGTAGTGATTTAATTTAACTTTAAAAATCCTTATTTTAAAACAATAATCCTACGTATGCAAGTGTAATAATTAAATTAAACTTTTCAAATCTTATTTTCAAAAGGCATAATCGTATATTTGCAAGTGTAATAATTTAATTAAACTTTTAAAAGACTATTTTAGAAAGAATAATCCTACATTTGCACGTGTTAAAACTTTTTAAATCACATTTTCAAAAACAACAATGCTACATTTGAAAGTGTAGATATTACAGTTAATTTTGGAAATCCTATTTTCAAAAACATAATCCTACACTTGAACATGAAAAAAATAAAGAATAATGCTACAAGAAATATTTAATAATTTGAACATGAAAAAAATAAAGAATAATGCTACAAGAAATATTTAATAATTTGAACATGAAAAAAATAAAGAATAATGCTACAAGAAATATTTAATAATTTGAACATGAAAAAAATAAAGAATAATGCTACAAGAAATATTTAATAATTTGAACATGAAAAAAATAAAGAATAATGCTACAAGAAATATTTAATAATTTTAACATGAATAAAATAAAGAATAATGCTACAAGAAATATTTAATAATTTGAACATGAAAAAAATAAAAAAATAATGCTACAAGAAATATTTAATAATTTGAACATGAAAAAAATAAAGAATAATGCTACAAGAAATATTTAATAATTTGAACATGAAAAAAATAAAAGATTATTGCTACAAGAAATATTTAATAATTTGAACATGAAAAAAATAAAGAATAATGCTACAAGAAATATTTAATAATTTGAACATGAAAAAAATAAAGAATAATGCTACAAGAAATATTTAATAATTTGAACATGAAAAAAATAAAGAATAATGCTACAAGAAATATTTAATAATTTGAACATGAAAAAAATAAAGAATAATGCTACAAGAAATATTTAATAATTTGAACATGAAAAAAATAAAGAATGATGCTACAAGAAATATTTAATAATTTTAACATGAATAAAATAAAGAATAATGCTACAAGAAATATTTAATAATTTGAACATGAAAAAAATAAAAAATAATGCTACAAGAAATATTTAATAATTTGAACATGAAAAAAATAAAGAATAATGCTACAAGAAATATTTAATAATTTGAACATGAAAAAAATAAAGAATAATGCTACAAGAAATATTTAATAATTTGAACATGAAAAAAATAAAGAATAATGCTACAAGAAATATTTAATAATTTGAACATAAAAAAATAAAGAATAATGCTACAAGAAATATTTAATAATTTGAACATGAAAAAAATAAAGAATAATGCTACAAGAAATATTTAATAATTTTAACATGAAAAAAATAAAGAATAATGCTACAAGAAATATTTAATAATTTGAACATGAAAAAAATAAAGAATAATGCTACAAGAAATATTTAATAATTTTAACATGAAAAAATAAAGAATAATGCTACAAGAAATATTTAATAATTTGAACATGAAAAAAATAAAGAATAATGCTACAAGAAATATTTAATAATTTGAACATGAAAAAAATAAAGAATAATGCTACAAGAAATATTTAATAATTTGAACATGAAAAAAATAAAGAATAATGCTACAAGAAATATTTAATAATTTGAACATGAAAAAAATAAAGAATAATGCTACAAGAAATATTTAATAATTTGAACATGAAAAAAATAAAGAATAATGCTACAAGAAATATTTAATAATTTGAACATGAAAAAAATAAAGAATAATGCTACAAGAAATATTTAATAATTTGAACATGAAAAAAATAAAGAATAATGCTACAAGAAATATTTAATAATTTGAACATGAAAAAAATAAAGAATAATGCTACAAGAAATATTTAATAATTTGAACATGAAAAAAATAAAGAATAATGCTACAAGAAATATTTAATAATTTGAACATGAAAAAAATAAAGAATAATGCTACAAGAAATATTTAATAATTTGAACATGAAAAAAATAAAGAATAATGCTACAAGAAATATTTAATAATTTGAACATGAAAAAAATAAAGAATAATGCTACAAGAAATATTTAATAATTTGAACATGAAAAAAATAAAGAATAATGCTACAAGAAATATTTAATAATTTGAACATGAAAAAAATAAAGAATAATGCTACAAGAAATATTTAATAATTTGAACATGAAAAAAATAAAGAATAATGCTACAAGAAATATTTAATAATTTGAACATGAAAAAAATAAAGAATAATGCTACAAGAAATATTTAATAATTTGAACATGAAAAAAATAAAGAATAATGCTACAAGAAATATTTAATAATTTGAACATGAAAAAAATAAAGAATAATGCTACAAGAAATATTTAATAATTTGAACATGAAAAAAATAAAGAATAATGCTACAAGAAATATTTAATAATTTGAACATGAAAAAAATAAAGAATAATGCTACAAGAAATATTTAATAATTTGAACATGAAAAAAATAAAGAATAATGCTACAAGAAATATTTAATAATTTGAACATGAAAAAAATAAAGAATAATGCTACAAGAAATATTTAATAATTTGAACATGAAAAAAATAAAGAATAATGCTACAAGAAATATTTAATAATTTGAACATGAAAAAAATAAAGAATAATGCTACAAGAAATATTTAATAATTTGAACATGAAAAAAATAAAGAATAATGCTACAAGAAATATTTAATAATTTGAACATGAAAAAAATAAAGAATAATGCTACAAGAAATATTTAATAATTTGAACATGAAAAAAATAAAGAATAATGCTACAAGAAATATTTAATAATTTGAACATGAAAAAAATAAAGAATAATGCTACAAGAAATATTTAATAATTTGAACATGAAAAAAATAAAGAATAATGCTACAAGAAATATTTAATAATTTGAACATGAAAAAAATAAAGAATAATGCTACAAGAAATATTTAATAATTTGAACATGAAAAAAATAAAGAATAATGCTACAAGAAATATTTAATAATTTGAACATGAAAAAAATAAAGAATAATGCTACAAGAAATATTTAATAATTTGAACATGAAAAAAATAAAGAATAATGCTACAAGAAATATTTAATAATTTGAACATGAAAAAAATAAAGAATAATGCTACAAGAAATATTTAATAATTTGAACATGAAAAAAATAAAGAATAATGCTACAAGAAATATTTAATAATTTGAACATGAAAAAAATAAAGAATAATGCTACAAGAAATATTTAATAAATTGAACATGAAAAAAATAAAGAATAATGCTACAAGAAATATTTAATAATTTGAACATGAAAAAAATAAAGAATAATGCTACAAGAAATATTTAATAATTTGAACATGAAAAAAATAAAGAATAATGCTACAAGAAATATTTAATAATTTTAACATGAAAAAAATAAAGAATAATGCTACAAGAAATATTTAATAATTTGAACATGAAAAAAATAAAGAATAATGCTACAAGAAATATTTAATAAATTGAACATGAAAAAAATAAAGAATAATGCTACAAGAAATATTTAATAATTTGAACATGAAAAAAATAAAGAATAATGCTACAAGAAATATTTAATAATTTGAACATGAAAAAAATAAAGAATAATGCTACAAGAAATATTTAATAATTTGAACATGAAAAAAATAAAGAATAATGCTACAAGAAATATTTAATAATTTTAACATGAAAAAAATAAAGAATAATGCTACAAGAAATATTTAATAATTTGAACATGAAAAAAATAAAGAATAATGCTACAAGAAATATTTAATAAATTGAACATGAAAAAAATAAAGAATAATGCTACAAGAAATATTTAATAATTTGAACATGAAAAAAATAAAGAATAATGCTACAAGAAATATTTAATAATTTGAACATGAAAAAAATAAAGAATAATGCTACAAGAAATATTTAATAATTTGAACATGAAAAAAATAAAGAATAATGCTACAAGAAATATTTAATAATTTGAACATGAAAAAAATAAAGAATAATGCTACAAGAAATATTTAATAATTTGAACATGAAAAAAATAAAGAATAATGCTACAAGAAATATTTAATAATTTGAACATGAAAAAAATAAAGAATAATGCTACAAGAAATATTTAATAATTTGAACATGAAAAAAATAAAGAATAATGCTACAAGAAATATTTAATAATTTGAACATGAAAAAAATAAAGAATAATGCTACAAGAAATATTTAATAATTTGAACATGAAAAAAATAAAGAATAATGCTACAAGAAATATTTAATAATTTGAACATGAAAAAAATAAAGAATAATGCTACAAGAAATATTTAATAATTTGAACATGAAAAAAATAAAGAATAATGCTACAAGAAATATTTAATAATTTGAACATGAAAAAAATAAAGAATAATGCTACAAGAAATATTTAATAATTTGAACATGAAAAAAATAAAGAATAATGCTACAAGAAATATTTAATAATTTGAACATGAAAAAAATAAAGAATAATGCTACAAGAAATATTTAATAATTTGAACATGAAAAAAATAAAGAATAATGCTACAAGAAATATTTAATAATTTGAACATGAAAAAAATAAAGAATAATGCTACAAGAAATATTTAATAAATTGAACATGAAAAAAATAAAGAATAATGCTACAAGAAATATTTAATAATTTGAACATGAAAAAAATAAAGAATAATGCTACAAGAAATATTTAATAATTTGAACATGAAAAAAATAAAGAATAATGCTACAAGAAATATTTAATAATTTGAACATGAAAAAAATAAAGAATAATGCTACAAGAAATATTTAATAATTTGAACATGAAAAAAATAAAGAATAATGCTACAAGAAATATTTAATAATTTGAACATGAAAAAAATAAAGAATAATGCTACAAGAAATATTTAATAATTTGAACATGAAAAAAATAAAGAATAATGCTACAAGAAATATTTAATAATTTGAACATGAAAAAAATAAAGAATAATGCTACAAGAAATATTTAATAATTTGAACATGAAAAAAATAAAGAATAATGCTACAAAAAATATTTAGTAATTTGAACATGAAAAAATAAAGAATAATGCTACAAGAAATATTTAATAATTTGAACATGAAAAAAATAAAGAATAATGCTACAAGAAATATTTAATAATTTGAACATGAAAAAAATAAAGAATAATGCTACAAGAAATATTTAATAATTTGAACATGAAAAAAATAAAGAATAATGCTACAAGAAATATTTAATAATTTGAACATGAAAAAAATAAAGAATAATGCTACAAGAAATATTTAATAATTTGAACATGAAAAAAATAAAGAATAATGCTACAAGAAATATTTAATAATTTTAAAATTATACATTACACCATGTTAATTTACATAAAATTTAAAGAAATGCTACATTAACTTTTTAAACGCAATTTTCCAAAAGTACAATCTTACATTTACAAGTAAAATGATTAAATTTAACTTTTAACATCCTATTTTCAAAATCAATAATCCTACATTTGAAAGTGCTATAACAAAATGTAACTTTTTCAAAAGAACTAATCTTAAATTTACAAGTGTAATAATTAAATCATTTTTTTAAAGGTACTAATCTTACATTTATAAGTGTAATAATTAAATAATTTTTTTTAAAGGTACTAATCTTAAATTTATAAGTGTAATAATTAAATATTTTTTAAAGGTACTAATCTTACATTTACAAGTGTAATAATTAAATATTTTTTTAAAGGTACTAATCTTACATTTATAAGTGTAATAATTAAATAATTTTTTTAAAGGTACTAATCTTAAATTTATAAGTGTAATAATTAATTTTTTTAAAAAGTACTAATCTTAAATTTATAAGTGTAATAATTAAATCAATTTTTTAAAAGTGCTAATCCTAAATTTACAAGTACAATAATTCAATTATTTTTATATTTAAACATGAAAAAATTCAATGTAAATTTTAAAATCCTATTTTAAAAGAATAATCATACAAGAAATATTAAATAAGTTTAAATTCATATATATTACATCATGTTTATTCCCATACAATTTAAAGAAATGCTACATTAACTTTTTAAACATAATATTACAAAAAGAGTAATCTTACATTTACAAGTGAAATTATTAAATTTAAATTTTAACATACTATTTTCAAAATCAATAATCCTACATTAGCAAGTTTAATTATTACATTTAAAGTTTAATAACCTATTTTCAAAAATAATAATCCTACATTTACAAGTGTAATAATTAACTTAAAATTTTAAATCCTATGTGTTAAGAGAATAATCCTACATTTGCAATTGTAATAATTTATTTACTGTTAAACTCTCATTTTCTGAAAGAATAATCGGACATTTGCAGGTGCAATAATTTAACTTAAAAATCAGGGTTACAATAGACACCATTTAAAATAACCATATCACGAATGCTAAGTCTTGATGCAAATAGATCATGTAGCAAAAAATTGGTTACATGAGAATCGTTATTTTCTTGATAAGTAATGGAATATTTTTCATTAAATTTGTGATAAAACTGCTACAATAATACCAAAAGTAGTTTTTTAATATAAACCACACCAGTCTAATTTATAATCACACATGTACATAAATGCATGGAATGGTTAGTATATGGCACAGTGCGTGAGATGCTGAGTAGCTGAGTGCTCCCCATTGCATTCGTGGGCCTTGTGCCAAACTTGCGCTGAAATTTCGGGAAAGCAGGAAAGTTCAACAAGAGAGATTTTGTACTCGGTGTGATCGTGACACCAGAGCTGACAAGTGAAATATAAATGTCAAACCAATTCAATGACAGGTCTTAGTTGATGGGGTCACAGATCAGATATATTTGAGTTAAACTCAAAACATATTTCCCGAGACGCAAAGAAGCAGGTGCACCTCGACTGGTTCTGTCTCCTCCTTCCTTTCTCTCTCCTTCTCTCTCTCTTTAGCTAGTAAAGAGATTTTAACAAAAGAGACAGGGTTCTGAATTCGGACCGGGACACATGCGTTTTGCTGCGTTCCCTCCAAGTTATAAAAATGTGCTTTGGAAGAAAATAAATATACATTTTTATATCAAAAAGTAAAAATGGTTTGTTCCATTATTTACATAAGGTTCTTTTGCTGCACAATGGTCCCCAGTCAGTCAACCAACCAATCTCAGAGGCGGACGACAGTGACTATCGTCTAACGATGATTGCTCACTGGCAAGGACAAGACGAGGCATTGCACATACATGCACATGTTGTAACATTTCGCCACGATTCGTCCCTAGGATAAAAGATCCAGCCACATGGATTCCGCAACACGTTCTGAAAACGTCTGCCACAGGTCAAGCAGCTCTGTCACAAGAATATGGAATTAGTGGATCAGCATGAAAACAACTTAATTCATACAACAGGAATATTGAATGACTGCACATGACTAATTTCTAATAAATGGTAATGGTCAATTTCTAAGAAATAGCCTGAAAGATAGACAACAAAAATAAACAACCAGAGCATTAACGAAAAGTGGGTGAACTAGCATAATGTACAGTTAGAATAAAACAAAAAGGCGTATGTTTTTATAATAAAATACACCAAATCAAATTTATACACTCCTAAATACACATAAAATAAATACATACATATATTGAATGTTTAGTATATAGAATTAGTGTATTAGCATGAATACAGAATAAAAAGCCAACTGATATTTCGGTGGATGTGGATATGAGGAGACCCATGCTTTAAAGATATATTCTGACAATAAGGCCAAACTAGTTCATTCTTCTATTCGTAACAGCCGTGATTATGGCATTTCCAAACACAAGATTTTCTTTTAATTTAGGCTGCACTATAGCGATCCTAATAGGTTTTGTATACTATCTTTCTGAGCGAGTAATTTCAAGCAGAACCTTTGTCCTCTTCTGCCTTTTAATGTCAATGTCTCAGAAGGAGCTATTAGAACCACAAGCGCATTGTAGTGTCTAATGCTATTCTTTCCACATCGTTTGAAATATTTCAATGCTGTTTTTCTTTATGTTGGTATCATGATTGACGTCATCAGTAATTACTTTGCATGTGGCTGTATTTATCTTTAGTCCCCATTTGTAGCACACATTTTCTAGTTCTTTAGTCGATAATTGTAACTTATAAAACACAAAAGACAGTCGGGATCACATGATGTATGCTATATCTCCGTGAGGATGAAACTGGCTCAAATTTGCAGCATCATTCATTCAATTTCCAGATAGTTGCTGAAAATTGTCAGGGACAAGATGAAACCGTGTCTCAAACTCACTTCAAACTTGAACCAGTCTATTAAGTTGGTATCAATTAAACTATAAATTATGTATTGGCATAAATGTGTGTAAGGATATCTTTTTTGTCGATCTTTTAAGAAATATGATGTCTTTTCCAATCTCCAAATTTCTACAGAGATTTTATGGAGCATATCTACCATCCTTTCACAAAATTCTTTAAGTTAAAAACAAAGAGTTTATTTGTGCTTGACCTTCAGACTCAAGAATGTGAAGTATATTTTCATCGTGAAATAATACAATACTGAGATGAGCTTGGAAATGTTTTTTTCCATAAAGTGATGGGGGGCTTACAACTTTGAGTTCGGGTTAGTGGTAGGACTAATGGCAATTAAGTGTGAACACCCTGAAAACTTATCAGAAGGAAACAAAACAATTATTTTAGAATTTAGAGTGAGAGATTATTTTTACATATATATAATGTAGAATAATTCAGCATGTCATGGCCATTCTAGCGTTTTAGGGCAATTAATCAATTTTTTGTATGTGAAATAAATCCGGTGCGTTTTTCTTTATGAGCGTCTCTTTTTTTCTCCTTTTTTTTCGACGATTGTGTGTGATTTTAATGGGGTTTTGTTCGATGTGGTTGCCATTAAGACTTATGGTTAGTGATAAGGTTAAGGAAGGGGTTCTGTTTTAGATGGAGGTTGCCATTGCTTAGTGTTAGGGTTAAGGAAGTTTTTTAGGGGGTGGCTTGCCACTCAAATTTAAAGTTTATGGTGCAACACGTTCAAGAGATGACATTTTTAGGAGGTGGGTTTGTAACTTGAACCTAGAGTTTGTGGTAAAGTAATTATTTATTTTAAATCAAGTTTTCAGCTATAAAAAAATATTTTTAAAATTGCAAGAATGGCCGGGAAATAGGAGATCATTTAACATTAAATTTATATGCGAAACAGATCCCTCCCCACTTTAAATTCTAAATTATTTTTTTTTCGCCAAGACTTTTAGGGTGTTCACACGTAATCGCCTAAAAAGTAGAATATCAACATTATTTTTTTCAATTGCTGACTAGAAAGTAATTACTACTAGAAGTTCGAAAATTGAGTGAAACCAGTATTTCTTGAAGTATTGTTTATAAAAGAACCACAAACGGCATTAACTTTCTTAAGCACAAAAAGTATTTTTGTCTTTTTTTCCCAAAAACAAGTCCGTAAACGAATATTACAAGGCTTTATAAATCTAGTTTATAGTTAGCTGCTGCTGATTGATTGTTATATCAGCAATACTAGCAGCCATTGTTGACTTTTGCTCCAAAAAAGATAATAATTTTTCGGATTAGGTAATTAAAAATTGCTACTAACGAAAGACAAAACAACATACAATTCTAATTTTAATGCATAAAAAGATAAAAGATTGATTCATTTACTAGTTGGGAAACAAAAGACAAAACAACATACAATTCTAATTTTAATGCATAAAAAGATAAAAGATTTATTTATTTACTAGTTGGGGAACGAAAAATAGTTTTTAAATTTTGAAGAGAGATAACTACAAGCTCTTACCACTTTTTTGGAAAAAAATGACATTTTCGAGTTTGTAACTGTGTCTTGTGGTGTTTCTGACTTTTATAAAACACACACACACAACTCTTAACTCTTAATTACAAAGGAAAAATTATTGCACAAAAAATAAAATCAATGAAATAGTAAAACTTGGGTAATCTTATTTCTTTATTTATATATCGGCCATGTTTCTTTTCTTTGTAAATTTTTGTGTGTATGATTAAATTTGCTATAACTTACTGTATTCAAAGTTTGTTTTAATTTTTTACGAAAACATAAGTTTTTCTATACAACTTGCCTGAGAACAATGACAGCCTGGCCAAACCTATTTTACAGTAAGTAATAAGAAACTGCATTCGCACAAACGTGGGATAAAATCAATTATTTGAGAGAAATAATATGCTTTGTCTTAAAATTAAATTGTAATTTATTTTTTCAAATATAACATTTTTTATTTATTCTGAACGTTTTACCCCTCACGGCCATATTCTTTCGGTTGATTTAAAAAAAAAATTATCGACTAGTTATGTTAGTCGTCTTTATTTTTACTTTTAATTCCATTACATTCTGTTAAAACGTGTTTTCTTTGTGCAAAACGAATGTTCAAAGTTATTTTTAATTTAAAAAATGCTCATTAAAACAATCAAACTTTTTGTGCAAAAAGTAAAAAAAAAAGTTGTTTGAGAGCATGGGAGTCCTGCTGAAACCCAGTTAATAATAAGCGACCATACATTAAAAAATTACGATTGAGGGTCCTTTTTTCTATTTTCCGTTTCAGATATTCGGGTTTTATTTCGGCTGTTACCACTCCGGTAACAGCCGAAATATAACCTTTTTTAATAGTCTGAAAAATATCAATAATTTTTATCCTAGAAAATTTGTTCTTAAAAACATTTTCTCTGCTGTAAAAAAATATTAAATAAATTATTAATTATTTCACCTCCATTTAGTCAAAAAATGTTTACGATCGATTCAATGGGAAAATTTGAGAATTTCATTGTTTAAATTAAATATCAGATTAACGAAAAAGAGAAAACTTTTTCTAAAAATTAGTTTTATTTCCTTTCTTTTTATAATACAGATTGGGGTGCACTTAGGTATCAGTATTGTTATTCAAACGATTATTTAATTAAGAGACCAAACAAATGAATCTTTTTAAGAAGCTACCAACCAAAAATAAAGCCCCGCTATTCAAGGGAGACAACTTTTCAGCAACTTTAGCTTCAAAAATTAAGATCCAATGAAACCTGTTTTCTTTATAGAATTTGTATTAAGAACACTGCAAAACCCCAAGGTAGAAAGTGAACCCACTGCGGGAGTTGAAACTCTCACCCTGATAGTTTCTATGATAAGACCAACTCTACTCCTACTGACAACTTCAACCGACCATTGACCGACTCTCACCACACAAAAAACTAGTGCAACAAGAGAATCATACTTACTTCCACTATTAACCCGGTTTGGTTGAATTTCTTATCTTTGACATTCAGAGTATTGAGAAGAAACCACATTGTATCTGTACAGATCGACCGGAGCCACGATGCTTTGTTTTAATTAGACAGTCGGATTCTCCAATCAGTACCAGTTCTGAGTTCATGGTTCATTGCCGGAGGAATGCCCGAAGACAGGGAGCAGAGGAACGCAGATGGAGGGATGCCGACCATGTACCCGTCTTTACACGGAATGTATTCTGGACGCTATGTCACTCCATGCAGCCCTGAAAAACGAGATGTTTTGCTTGTCCCATGACACGCCGGTAGCGATGGGATGGTAACGCCAGTTTATTATCAGGGGACGACAATTACGAAACTACGTCGGACATGACGAGAGAAGAAAAAAGAGGAAGTTGCATAGACAGCGCAGAAGTAGAAGATATCGTGTCAACTCTACAATCATACTCTCTGACGGCAGACTCCCACCCGTATTGCTCGATAGGTGTGAAAACTAGACCCGAATTCCTAGGACCATCGAAAGATCACTGAACAACAGTATACGATATGAACTAAAAAACTAGACAACAATAATTACACAAACAAAACAAAAAAAGCAAATAAAATTATCTTGAAAATAAATCATTAAGGATTTTTTTATTATTGTTTCTATGAAAATGAAAAAATAACAAAAAAATATTTATTTTCTGTAGCATTTTCAGGTATTCGTTTTCCGTTTCAGGTATTAAGTTTAATTCTGGCTGTTTCTTTCAATAATCTTTAAATATAAAGTTTTCTCATAGAAATTTTATTTTTAAAAACATATTCTCTTGTTGTAAAATATTTATTAAATAAATTAAACATTTCACCGTCATTTTGGCAAAAATTGATTTCGATCGATTTAATAGGAAAATATGAGAATTTCATTGTTTCGATTAAATATTTCGCTTTTTTATTATAGAGATTTGTGTGGGGGGGTCACTTAGGTATTATTATGATTCAAACGACTCTTTAAATCTTAATACTTATTGCAGAAACGTTAAGAGACTAACGAAATTCTAATCGTATTAAATGTCGTCATAAAAATTAATTTTTGAAATTCAATTTGTAAAATAAAGTTTTACACATTTATAAGATAATACAATGATTAATCTTTGCTGATTTCTGGAGTTGCGAAAATATTACATTAAAGAGGATTAATTGCGAAAATCTCTTTGATGTTTGAACTTTGCGAAAAGACGTCGATTAAAAAAAACACGAAACTATAATATTTATTTCCTCATTTATTCTAGAGTGTCAATTTATTTTCTTCTTTCCTGCTAGAATGATGACCATCTTCAGTCATCTTATTACTAATTCCTGTAATATTTAATATTTTGGAAATTTTGATTCTTAGCACTTTTGACAGTGAGTAGGGGGGTGATCTTCCCACCTCTGTATCTGTTTGGCCATTTGGGTTGTGGGTAGGTCAGCCCTTCCTTTTTTGTACTAATCTTGTTGCCTCTTTGAGCTTCGTCCTTTCCTTTCCTTCAATACCCAGCTACCCGCAACCCCATGTTTTACATATTCGGCATCATCATCATGTGTCACTGCTGTAGCCCGTCTACCATGGGCATGGTGAATAGTAGTCGGTCGACTACAGGGGGCATGACCTGCACTGACAGTGTACTCAGAGACCCTTCAGAGGTACCGGGAAACACGAAGGTCCAGTTTCTTCGAGACACCCCCTTTAGCGCCTTTTTCGAATCAGTGCCAGCAGGATCAGAGTCCGAGGCTGACGTGTCTGAGCTCGCTCTCCATCGCACGACATTAAACTTTTAAAGAACTGTTCTCAGGAAAAAACTCTTTTTTGTGATATTAAAGACTGGGGCTTTATTTGATTGAACCTTTAGTGAAGAGAGTACCAGCTAGAACAGCTTCCGAAGTGGTGGTGTTTGGAGCTCGTCTCCGTCGGATTATACGACGTTAATTTTTTAAAGGACCGTTCGCTGGAAGAACCCCTTTGGGAAGGCCAGAGACCATTTTTATATGGAAGGACACCCCTTTGAAGAAAGTCCCCTTTTTTAGACAATTATCTTTTAGAAAAGGATATTTTTTACTGTGGTTTTAGGCTAATGTACCCAGCAAGAACTTTTTACCCCTTTGAGGGTTTAAAATCAAGGAGGAAGACGGCTACGATATACTTGAACGGATATCGTATTCGCAGATTTTGAGCGAAGTAATCCCAAAGACTGTTACCCTTTGTGGGCCTTTTTTGAAAGAAGGGACTGGAAAAAATAGGAACCTTTGATTTCCTTCTAAGAACAATTTTTGTTATATTTGTATGATTTTTCAGCCCTCTTTTAAGTAAGACGTCTTCTCTTTTTGTGTATATTTTTTGTTAAGGCGATACCTTATTTTTATCGCCGGTATTTATTGTTGCCAAAGGCAATAATCTTTTTGTACGGATCTCTCGATCCACCCTGGTATTTTTCACGTCGTTTGGGTCAATATTTATTGGAGTAATGTTTTTTCTCCTCTTGTCGCCTGAAACGGCAAGCCCATTTTTGGGAATAGTCTCTTGAAGAGACTCCATTTTTTCCCTGATTTTATTTTAATTGTTACCTTGGGTTAACTTGTGTTAACCCTGCTTTGGGAAACAAAAGCAGGAACTAGTCCTTTTTTGTTACTAATAAACCATATTGAATTACATCTCTGGGTATGTTTTTTTCTTTATTTGCTCCCTTTTTTGTCTATTTATTTTAGTCCCTCTTTTTTTCATGGTAACAACCGACGAATTTCGGTGACGACCACGAAAATTCCCTCAATATCATATCGGTTAAAGTAGTTATTGTAATGGTTAGCGCAGAGTTTTTTTTATCGAATTAATAATGGTTTTTATTAATTATTTGATTTTTTAAATAAACAAATGTCAACATAACACGAAACTGATTCATCGTAATTTTATTTATATCGATAGAGATAACTTATGTCAAGTTATATTTTAGATTTTTCTTAAACAAGTGATTTTTTTAAACAACTATTTTTTATTTGTTTTGAAATGGAAATGAAGAAAACTTACAGGCTTTACTTGTACGCTGGAAAGTGCTTAATTTATTTTTAACTGTCCGAGGAATGTCGACGGGGCTGCTCAGCAATTTTGGTAGGCAATAGAGCGCATATAATAGTGTGCTGGCTTCTCAAAACCACACATGACCTTGTTTTGAAGAAACAAAAGCAAAAGGATAACATCGTCCACTTCAACACCTCAATTGTCCTCAATAATTTTCATGTGGAAGTTCCAGTGTGTCTGCTCAATGACATTAGTATACGGCTATCCAGAAATTAGGTAACTATTGGTGATTAATTACAACTCCTGTAACGTTCAACACATCCGACAGACACATGCCTTAATCATTGTGGCTGAATCCACATCAATGGTGGTTTATCCAGGATAACACATAGAACTCAGCATCCCTGTGGTACACTATCTAGACTCTACACTTGACAGGGAGCCTCGTATTGAGAGTACACTGTCGTACCACATAAACTGAACCACAATACGTACATGAAAGCAACAATTTTTTTCAAAGTTCACCTAACAAAAGAATGTGACACAAGTACAATCCATAACCCACCATCTGACTTATATGCTGTAGGTCACAAACAAGGGGATTGATGGATTGTTAACTTCTATACCTATTTTACTCGACCACCTAACTCATCACTCATGACATGTCATACACTGAAGTCGGTCTTACTAGAATGGAAACAAGCCACACTCACCCAGGTAATTCTGACTTTAATTATGTACCTTAAAATGTCAACTATGAAATAAAGTAGGAAATCCTATGTTTAGAACCTGGTGGAGGTCTTGTCTTCTATGAGGGAACTCCTACGTTAAGAAACTGGGAGATGTCTTGTCAGTTATGGAGGAACACCTATGTTAAGAACCTGGAAGAGCTCCGGTCTCTCAGTTCACACTAGCAATAGTCACTTCTCGTCAAGACTCTCACATCCATTTCACAGGCTTTTGTTCTTGCTATCAACAAAGCCTATTAAAAAATGATCAGACCTCAATATCAGAGCTGGAAAATTGTAAAGCAAAAGACACGTTTTGTACGTCAAACCATGTTGTCAATGAATTTTGTAAACGGAAGAGCAATAACAAGTCTCAGGAACCGCCGTCATAAGTTGGTGAGCTTGTGTACTTATACTGCGAGTGGGATGAATCGACAGTGTGAATCCGAGAAATCATCACATCAGTTGATGGGAGCGGTGCTTTGTCAAGAAGTTCTCTGGCAAGCAGATTAGTGCCAACTTCTATAAAATAAAGACAGTGCTCTTGTTCTATGTGACATTATCTTTACTAAACGAAAGATTCACTAAAAAACTTTGAAGAAAAGTAAGAGACCTCCAACAATATATTACAGATCCTCCCTATATCTCACCAATCTAGTTTGAGCAAAGCAATTACAATCCTAGCCCCACTGAACCGACTTTTTTCAGGAGGTGTATAATGACCCAGTCCATGTTGAAAACAATGTTTCTTGCAAAGTCCATCATAACCAAGTCAAGGTATCCTGTGAGCAATAAACAGTTTCCAAAGTACCTTGGAAACTATATACTTAATAAACCTGCCACACATGTCAATAGGTAGATTTGCCTCTGGAATATTGTGAGTGGGTCTGTGATGTCTAAGTGTACATGTGCAAAACGTTCAGTAGTATCCATGTCAGCTTTTAATAACAAAACCTTGTACAGAGACCAAAGGTACTCAAGGAGGATGGTGTATAGTAAGCAGTGTGCATTTGCATGTCTTTTCAAAGTGACTTTCTGTGAAAATGATGATCCACACTTTGCAAAATAGGGATTCTACCAGTGTGTGTTCAGTTGCGTACTTCCAAAGTTGAATTAACTGAAAATATGAATCCACACACAATAATAAACTCTTTTAAAGTGTGTCTACAAGTGTTTCTTATTTTGTTATCTTTTTTTGTTCATCTCTATTGAGGCCAAATCGTTTGTAATGGAAACGTCAATAATGAGCACAGTCTTTCAGGTTTGTTCCATATAACAATGTCTGGCTTGATGGCTCTGCTTTTGGTGTATCTGCCCTCCAATATGTTTTTTGTCATAGTAGACTGTCACCTTTCTGTTTGAGCTAATCAGTGAAGGTTAATTCACCCAATTTGTCTTTGCATGGTAGCTATCAAGTGGTATTTGCATGTTAATCCTGATTCCACAGACTTCACAAGAATATGGTTTGTATACAGTGTATGTTCGCATGTGAATATTTAAGTTGCCTTCAGTCAACTCTTTTGGGGTTATTTAATTCAAAATCCAGCATTTATCTTAAAAGATTTTATACTTCAAATTCTTTATATCTTCAAATATTTATTCATGGTGTCTTGTTTGGTTGTTTTGTTATATAGCATATCATCTCTTTTAGGACTATTTAATGCCCAATGCATTTATTTTATTAAAAGTTTTAATTTCTTAAAATATATATTTATGGTTTTTACTTTGGTTGTTTTTATGGCATATCGACCTTTTACGAATCCAGTATTTTGGTAAAGTGTTTATGCTTAAAGTTCTATATATTCTTAAATATTTATTCATAGTGTTTGGTTTAGTTGTTTTGTAGAGAAAAATTGCTGTTTTTGATTTGGCTTTGCAGAAGATGATTGACTTTTGCATCACTGTTATATTAATACTATTGTTTTATGGGTATTGATATTATTGTGAACATATTGATGTGTTTATGGAATAATTGTAAATTCTTCTGCGTCTATTCTTGATAATACGGGTTTAAAATCGGGTTTTGTATTTTATAAGCACTGAGACTCGTGTTCTCATAGATTCACGCTCTCCTGAACTAAATGTCTCCTTGTAAGCAATTGTACCTATGTGGGTTCAGTGTTATTAAAGGTAGTTTTCGTTTTGCTGGGTTGAAAAAGAAGATTTGTCTCCATGAGTTATCGGTTTAATTTTTCTTTCTATATTTGGATTTGGCATACACTATCAACTATCAAGAGTACACTTTTCCTCTTAAGTCTACTTTCTCTGCTGTCTCCAATGTCTTGAATCGGAAGTTGTCTCTTTCTATATCATAAAAGGCTTCGGTTCGCTGTGTTTACACATGTGAACTTTCAAAGTCCCCTTGTAGTAAAATGATGAGCAACACACTTCACAAGAATGAGGTTGCTCCCTATTATTTATTTTTCTTATCTTACTGTACTTGCTGGAGATAGGAGCATCCTACCAGATGCCAGACATTCACCGGCTATTTCAGACACTGGATGTGTGTCCGCATGTGAACTCTGAAACGGTCTTTTCGTGAAACTGATGATTCACCACTTCACAAGGAAAAGGTGTCTCCCCAGTGTGTGTTCGCATGTGAACTTTCATTTTTTGCTTTCGTGAAAATGAGGATCGACTCACTTTACAAGGAAAAGGTTTCTCCCTATGTTTAATTTTACTTCAGTCGAAGATCTCAGAAATCAAGGAGCCCCTTCCTGGGGCTAACATTTGATCTCTATATGAGATACATAAATACCCGAGTATTCTATTAAAATTCTCCTTTATTTCTCAAGCATTAAATTTGTAAAAAAGTTAAGAATAATTTCTTCTATCCCCAACTGACCAGTCAAGTATGTAGTATATCTTTTTTGTAGTCTGTTGGTCTTACCGGATTCCAGGACAAGAATTACTCTAGTCTGGTGGAGAATCCAGCTACGTGGTGTTACTTGAGGTAACATCACTAGGAGAAGATGCACTATTCCTCGTATGAGGGGATCTTATTTGTGCTGCGGATACTATGTAATTTTGAATATTTGGTCAGAGTTTACTTGCAGGGGTAAGTATCCTCATGTCAGGTTGTCCTGACAAACCCTTGTACAGAGAGACCGAAGACACTCGAGGATAGTGTCTAGTAGGTAATTCAAACTCCCCCAGTGTGTGTTCGCATGTGACGTTTCAATGTTTCCATTTGTGAAAATGAGGATCCACACACTTCACAAGAAAAATGTTTCTCCCTTTTTTTTTTTTTTCTTTTCATTCATTTGCTGGGAACGGGGAATTCTTCCAAATGCCATACGATCACCCGCTATTTACAGACTCCAACCGAGAGCTCTTTTCAGGATTCTGTTCCCTTGAGTGCAGTTGTTTGGATTTCTCTTGCACTTGGTTCACCAGGTATACTTGCTAAATACTTTTTTAAGTTCTTCTTCATGAGTCCAGTGGCTCCTATGATAACTGGAATGATGGAGATCTTTTTGAGGTTCCAGTTTCTTTTCATATCGTACATTAGACATTGCTATTTTGTTATTTTCTCCCTTTCAGCTCTATTTAGGCCCCCATCATTAGGGACACTGACCTTAACCAAAGTTGCCACTCTCTCTCTCTTGTTCCATATTACAATGCCAGGTTTGACAGCTGCGTTTTCCAGATAGGTAGCTGTGGGGATTTCATGGTCATAATGGATGGTGTATGTCTCATTCCCCACAGTTCTCTCAGATAGATGTTCCCAGTGCCTGCTGCTACATCTGATATTCAGTTTCTTACAGATGGTCCAGTGGAGGTATCTGCACACTCCATTATGTCGTGCTGTATAGGAGCCATCTGCCAACATGATTTTGCAACTCGATATCAGGTGGCTCACACTCTTTACTTCAGTGTGCCAAAACCTGCACTTGTTGTCCTGACTGAGACCAGCCATCTTTGTAAACGCATTTGTCATCAGGCCCTGGTCTTGTGCGGCCATTATAAGCCTCTCCTGGTCGTAGTGGAGGGCTCCCCTTCTTAGCCAGTCCAAGGACCCTTCCTTATCAATATAGTCCTTGGATAGTTCATCGAGGAAGTATGTGGCACGTTTCTGTCCTGACCACTCATCAATGCACCTGTTCTTAAAAGTCTGGGTGTATCTTTTGCGGCTCTTTTGGGCTATCTCTGTGGCAGGATTGTTTGGTGTTTCTGTCTCATCTATATGACAGCCTTGTCCTATGTGCTTGGCCAACTTTGTGATGGAATTTGTTTTGCTGGCTCTTGAATCTTGGTGTTCACGTACCATTGCTAGGCTGGGGTTTAAGGAGCTTCTTAGGTACTGGCCAATGCTGACAATAGTGGCTATGTGCTGGTGGTTTATCTCTGACAGACCCAATCCTCCCTCTCTTCTGGGCAAGTACAGACTTGGCAGACACTGATTTCTATAGATGACCCTATGAAGGGTTAACATTTTTCGAGTCTTTACATCTAGCCTGTTGATGGTTTGTTGAGGCCAATCAATGATGCCAAAGCTGTACGTAATTACTGGCATTGCAAGTTGATTAATGGCAGTTATTTTATTTTTGTTTGTAAGCTGTGTTTTGCAGATCTTTCTGACACGGCGTACATACTCTCTGCCAATTTTCTCTCTCATCCTGGCATGTTGGATGGTGTCATTTT
The DNA here is from genome assembly GCA_963556195.1 of Sepiola atlantica. NCBI lineage: Eukaryota > Metazoa > Mollusca > Cephalopoda > Sepiida > Sepiolidae > Sepiola > Sepiola atlantica. The sequence continues at coordinate 137,074,248 of OY744525.1, forward strand.
CCTCAATGCCAAGGTATTTATAGGACTCCTGCTCTTCGAGATCTCGTATCTCATTTTCCTCATCTAGCTGTAGATTGTCAGTCTGAATCTTTTTCCCAGCCCTGAGGGAGCACTTGGCGCATTTATCCTAGCCAAATTTCATTCCAATGTCTGTACAACCTGCAGGAGCTGCTGCAATTCAGTGTCAAAGCTTGCATACAGCTTAAGGTCATCCAGGAAGAGAAGGTTGTTGATTTTTTTGGATGGATCTCTCTGGCGTCCCTGACTAAGGTTGTATGCCTCTCCCCAGTTGTTGAGAAGCTTACTAAGTGGGTCTATTGCCATGCAGAAGAGCAACGGGGATAGGCTGTCACCTTGGAAGATTCCCCTTCTGATATTAATGTTAGGGATTGTAATCTTTCCATGGCTGTGGCTTAGTGTGATGTTTGTTTGCCACATTTTTATGTGGGCTGTCATTGATTTTTTAATTATTGGGTTGATATTATACAGGTCAAGGCACCGTAATAGCCATGAGTGGGGCACGCTGTCATAAGCCTTCTGAAAATCAATCCATGCCATGCTCAGGTTTCTATGCCACTTCCTACAATCCTCTAAAATTGTTTTGTCAATCAATAACTGGTCCTTGGTACCAAAGCATCGTCTCCTACAGCCAGCTTGTTGATCTTCTAGGTAGTTCCCAGAGGAGAGATGGTCGTAGATGCTATCGGCTACCAGGCCAGTAAAGAGCTTGTAGGTGGTATTGAGACAACATATGGGTCTGTATTTATTTGGGTATTGTGTCTCTTTTGTTTTGGGTATGAGGCTTGTGTCTCCCTTAGTGAGCCATGGTGGTGTTGCCTCTTCCCCCCTCAGTAGTCTGTTGAAGCATTTACTGTAGTGGCCATGGAGTTCAGTCAACTGCTTTAACCAAAAATTGGAGACATTGTCAATGCCAGGTTTCTTGTGGTTAGCAAACAGAGCTAGTTTTTTTTTGTCGCTTCTGTTGTAATCACTGGCTCCGGCATTTTGGGCTTGGTCTCATTTATCCTCTGTATGTCTCCAATCCACTGGGCCTTTTTGTTGTATACTCCCTCACACTCAAACAGGGGTCGCCAGTAGTTCTCCAGGTCTTGTTCTTCAGGTGGTTTTTCTACAGTAATGGTATCCCTTATTAGAGTTCTATAGAACACTCTAGGGTTTGCTTCAAACTGTTTGTTCTGGGACTGGGCCTTTTCATTTTCCTCGGTTTTTATTCTTTTAGCAAGTGCTGGTATCTTGCCTTCCAGCTCCCTGACAACGTTGTTTAGTTCCTCACTGCTGGTGGTGTGGCACTTTGCATGGAGTCCGCTGATGGTGTTTTTCAGTCTCCCTTCTGTTGTGGGAGCTGCGAGGAACTGTTTTATTTGGCTCATTTCATTCCGATGGAGGTTTAATTCTTTTTGCAGCTTGAGCTTCCATGCAGGTGTAGTTTAGGAATCTCTGGGATTAAATCGCTTTTTAACGTTCTTTTGAGGGAATGTTATCCTATCGATATAAATCCCAGCTGCATATGTGATCTGGTTGAGTTCCGTGAGCGACACTGATTCTGGCACCAGTCTCTGCAGTGCAGTGTTGACTTTTGTGATGAGGGCTTTGGTGGTTCTGTAGAGTTTTATTTTTGACAGTTGTGGTCGGTTCTCTAGTCCCATGGACTTGACCTCCTCAATGATGTTACTGAGGTCCTCCTCATCTGCCAATTGTTCCTCATCTGGCTCAAAGGGTGGAGATGGTGGAGGTGGGCTGAGTGCTGAGGATAATGCAGGTGGAGTATTTAGTGAAGAGTTTTGTGGTGTGAGAGTTTCCGTAGGCTTTTGTTTGGCTTTGGAATTTTGTTTAGGGTGTGTTTTTGAATAGTTATGTGGGTGTGCTGGTATTGGGAGGTGTGTTTGTGTTGGGACTGTTGTTGGGGATATTGTTAATCTATCTGTAGCTTGCAGATGTAGAGGGTCTATTCTAGGGGGCAGTTCTGGAGTATCACCATTTGCCGATCTTACTTCCCTAGATATATTTTGGTTTTGTAGTTTTTTGTTGTTGGTGGGAACTGTTATAGGGTTATGAAAGGGGCTGATGTTATTTGTTATAAGTGCTGCTACATCCAGTCCCATGGAATTAAGTTCTGTTTCACTGAAGTCCCATTTGAGACTGTTGTAGCGCTGCATATTAAGTTTCTTAGAGGGGGCATTGCATTTTGCTGGGTGGTAGTGAAAGAAAATTTCTTTCAATGCTCTTGTTATTTCTTTCTGGTTTTCGTGTTTTGTTCTCGCATATGCCATGGACCATATTAGTGTCCATTTTTCCTCTTTGTTCCATTTGTTTTCCAGTCTCCACTGGGATTCCTCTGCTTGTTGTGGTAAATAGTCCTGTTCTGCGTCCTTCTGGGCATCAGTTTTTATGCTGGAGATCTCCTCAGGTGTTAAGTATTTACCCACTTGGGACACTAAGGAGCGCAGATTGGAAACTGGGGTGTTTTTTTTTTCTTCAGGAAGGTCAGACGCTCTTATTCTCTCGGTTATAATCTCGTTTGAGCTCCTACTCCATTTCTCGAACATCGAGTAATGGTAGCAGTGCAGTAAAATCCTTTTTTGTGCAACTGACCACTTTTGGGATTTAAGGCCCCTTGTATTCCTTGTTTTAGTCGTTGCTTGTGGTAGAGTCTGGGTGCCAGGGTCTTATTCATCAAGGTCTGGTGGCTGTCCCTGTCTTGTCTCTAACATCTCCATACTGACATTTTCAGAGGAAAAAAGGTTTGTATCATTGCATACCTCTTCCCGCCTGGTGCATAAACGAGTTGAGGGGCCCTTTTTATCCTGGGTGCCGGCCTGCCAGTTTGTAGATTTTGATTTATTCATCTTTTCATGTTTTTCTTCCTCTTTGTCCACGGCTTTTTATTGGTTATTCAAAGCTACCCTCAAAAAGAGGGGTCTTCTTATTTGCAATCAGAGGGACGCGCTGCATAACCAGAGAAGACGGCACACCAGGTTTCTCCCTTAATGTTTAATTTTACTTCAGTCGAAGTTCTCAGAAATCAATGTGCCCCATCCTGGGGCTAACACTTGATCTCTATATGAGATACATATACCCGAGTATTCTATTAAAATTCTCCTTTATTTCTCAAGCATTGAGTTAGTAAAAAAGTTAAGAATAATTTCTTCTCTCACCAACTGACCAGTCAAGTATGTAGTAGTATATCTTTTTGTAGTCTGTTGGTCTTACCGGATTCCAGGACAAGAATTCATCTAGTCTGGTGGAGTATCCAACAACGTGGTGTTACTTGAGGTAAAATCACTAAGAGAAGATGCACCATTCCTCGTATGAGGGGATCTTGTTTGTGCTGCGGATACTATGTAATTTTGAATATTTGGTCAGGGTTTACTTGTAGGGGTAAGTATCCTCATGTCAGGTTGTCCTGACAAACCCTTGTACAGAGAGACCGAAGACACTCGAGGATAGTGTCTAGTAGGTAATTCAAACTCTCGCCCTGTGTGTGTTCGCATGTGACGTTTCAATGTTTCCTTTCTTGAAAATGAGGATCCACAAACTTCACAAGAAAAAGGTTTCACCCCAGTGTGTGTTCGCATGTGATGTTTCAATGTTTTCTTTTGTGAAAATGCTGATCCACACACTTCACAAGAAAAAGGTTTCTCCCCTGTGTGTGTTCGCATGTGATTTTCTTTTAATTTATTTTCTGAAAATGAAGATCCACACACTTCACAAGAAAAAGGTTTCTCCCGAGTGTGTGTTCGCATGTGACGGTTCAATGTTCCCGTTTGTGAAAATGCTGATCCACACACTTCACAAGAAAAAGGTTTCTCCCCTGTGTGTGTTCGCATGTGATTTTCTCTTGATTTCTGTACTGAAAATGAAGATCCACACACTTCACAAGAAAAAGGTTTCTCCCCAGTATGTGTTCGCATGTGACATTTCAAGTGTTCCTTTTGTGAAAATGAGGATCCACACACTTCACAAGAAAAAGGTTTCTCCCCTGTGTGTGTTCGCATGTGATGTTTCGATGTTTCCTTTTTTGAAAATGCTGATCCACACACTTCACAAGAAAAAGGTTTCTCCCCTGTGTGTGTTCGCATGTGACGTTTCAATTTTTCCTTTCTTGAAAATGAGGATCCACAAACTTCACAAGAAAAAGGTTTCTCCCCAGTGTGTGTTCGCATGTGACGTTTCAATGTTTTCTTTTGTGAAAATGCTGATCCACACACTTCACAAGAAAAAGGTTTCTCCCCTGTGTGTGTTCGCATGTGATTATCTTTTAATGTATTTTCTGAAAATGAAGATCCACACACTTCACAAGAAAAAGGTTTCTCCCCAGTGTGTGTTCGCATGTGACGGTTCAATGTTCCCGTTTGTGAAAATGCTGATCCACACACTTCACAAGAAAAAGGTTTCTCCCCTGTGTGTGTTCGCATGTGATTTTCTCTTGATTTCTGTACTGAAAATGAAGATCCACACACTTCACAAGAAAAAGGTTTCTCCCCAGTATGTGTTCGCATGTGACATTTCAAGTTTTCCTTTTGTGAAAATGAGGATCCACACACTTCACAAGAAAAAGGTTTCTCCCCTGTGTGTGTTCGCATGTGATGTTTCAATGTTCCTTTTTTTGAAAATGAGGATCCACACACTTCACAAGAAAAAGGTTTCTCGTCTGTGTGTGTTCGCATGTGACGTTTCAATGTTTCCTTTCTTGAAAATGAGGATCCACAAACTTCACAAGAAAAAGGTTCCTCCCCAGTGTGTGTTCGCATATGATCTTTTCTTGTTTTCTTTGCTGAAAATGAAAATCCACACACTTCACAAGAAAAAGGTTTCTGCCCAGTGTGTGTTTGCATGTTAACTTTCACATATGCCTTTTGTGAAAATGAGGATCGACACACTTCACAAGAAAAAGTTTTTCCATTTTTGTTTCAGTTTAATAAATGTAAAAAATCGCTGTCATCATTCAAATATCAATATATCCATCTCATTAACCATTACCCTTGAGTAGCCTTAGGCCTTTATAAGTGATGACACATTTAAAAGAATTGCTATATTTACGTCAGCAGAGTTCTACTTGGAATGAAGAATTATGTATAGTCATTAATTGAATTTATTTCTTCTGCTTCACTTCACCTAACATCTGTGAATAAAAAGAGAATATGTTAATATTGGATAACATTTATATACATATGTATACATTCATATACACGTACATATATGCCTTCAAATATATACATTAATATACACATATATATAGATACATATATGTATGCATTTGTAGCAGTGATATGCTCATGAACTATTTTCTTTTGAGCAGAAATATTCTTTCAATCACAGTAATTAATACATCATCCAATCTGATCACTGTATGGCTAGCACTTCCCTTGAAATATATTTTCCTTTTTTACACTTTTAGGAGTCATATTTTTAACGGCATGTTGGATAGTCATGTAATCTGCTCGTCTCAACCGGGCATAAGTATTGATGCATGCATGACATGTGAATGCAAGATACAACTGATTGTGCAGATATACATGCAATAACCGCATCATAATTTCTAGTTGCATAACTTTTTTATTCTCCCTTTCATTTATTGGTTAAGCGATAATTAAAACTGAATTAAAATATACTATAAGAGTTTGTCCTTATATTTGGGTCAACAGTAAAAAAACAATACAAAAACAATACAACGGTAACCTATTTTTCTTTCCCCAGAAGTCTTACAAAATGAACGTCTAGCCTATATATGCATATATATATATATATATATATATATATATATATGACGTCCCAGACACTAGATGATTAATTTCTATAAGGAATAGGTTTAATAATAAATATTTTTAGAAACAGTATTTTGAATAAATAGTTTCTATATTAAGATTTTTTCTTGATGGAAGGGAGTTTTCTGCAGGATTGACATTCAACTCGTCGTGTGTTTATTTCGAAGGGTAATAAATCAACAATTGAAATAATGACTCTTTGAACTCGGACGAACATTTGTGTTGACTTTTCTTTGTGAGAAGTTGGATTTAGAATTCCCATACTATCATTGGATTGGAATGGTAACTTGTGAGCGGTATCTTGAATGATTCAGTTCTTTTGTTTTATTGTGGGGGGGGGATTTATTCATCATTGTACCGGCTAACGTGAAAGTGTATTATCGCACATTGTTCCGGTTTTGTGGTTTTATTGAATGTATTTGGGACCGACTACTTGCTTGTTGGCTTGGTGGAAGAAATAATGCACAAGCTACTTTTCTAAGACTTTTCTAGGACTTTCTTTTCTTATCGTTGTTCTTCCTTGCTTTTTAAGTTTGACTTTTATTTTTATTTTTTTTCCTCTTCTTTTCTTAAGTGACCTCAACTATTACAACGCCACATTGTGTTTTGTCGGCAGTTGAAACCAGTATTCCAGACATTTAATTTCCCTGATGATCTGCCAAGCAAGTAACTGCTTGGTAGTGAAACACGTGTAGGAAAAAACATTTAATTTGAATAAATAGTATTTGTAAGAAAAAATATCTTTAATGGTGATCATTGGTGTCTTGAAAGGAATGCTTTGGTAAGCCTTCATAAAATCACATATATATATATATATATATATATATATGATTATTATATTTTGCCTTAATGATTCTTTTCTGTTGCTTATCCTGACAGATTAAAATATGTTTACCATAATGTTTACTGTTCATCAGAAATAAAGAAAAAGAAATTAATTTGAAAATCTGACAAATAACAAATAAGTGGAACAATGTTGCACAATGAATTCATGACATAAGAACAGTAAATATAAATGAGAAGAAATTGATAATTCGCACACAATAAACTACATTGTAAATTAACAACAAAAGATAACATTATGTAGTTCAATATTTTTGACAAACTTATAGTTTTTAAAATATCTTTTTAAAAATTTTAACATGGAATTTATGACTCGCAATTGACGAATATAATTATTCCTGTGACAATAATTATGTGTAATAATTAAATTTAACTTTAAAAATCTTCTTTTCAAAAGGAGTAATCCTGAATTAGCAAGTGTAATAATTACATATATAGTTTACCATCTTTTTTTTCAAAATAACAATCCTGCATTTGCAAGTGTAATAATGAAATTTTGCTTTTAAAATTTTATTTTTAAAAAGAAAATTTGACATGTACAAATGCAATAATAAAATTTAACTATTACAATATGTTTAAAAAGAATAATCCTACATTTACAAGTGAAATCATTTAATTAAACTATGAAAATCGTATTCTTAACAGAATAACCGTTAATTTATGAGTTTAATCATTAAAATTAGTCAAAAAATTAGATTTAAAAAGATTTAGGTGTAAAAACTTGAATTCAACTTTCAAAATCATATTTTGAAAAAGAATAATCCTACAATTTCCAGTGTCATAATCAAATTTAATTTTTGAAATACTATCATCTAACAAACAATCCTATATTTGCAAGTGTAAAAAGATACCCCCCTTTCGTCTAATTCCTTCCTCAAAAAGGTGACTCTCCTTCTGCAGTCATTCGAGGCCAAGCGGCCGACTGACACGATACTTCCCAATGTTAATTCGATGGAAATATTAGCACTTTTAAAAAATGTATTCTTCATTCTTTTGTTTCCCTACTCTTAGCTACTGGCATACAATTATCTCAAAATGTTAATGTCTTATATGAATGTACTTAATTCTGTGTTTGTCTTACATGTGTGTAATTATTGATATATACTTTCTTATTGCCTTCCTATTGATTTCCCACTGAAGAAATTCTTTAAATCCCACGCTGGCTTGAAGTTCTGACTCTCTTTCTTATTTCTCTTTGTACTTACTTGCGCGAAAGAAACCTATCTTCAACTTTCTGTTCCCTCTTTAGTATGCAATGAACTTATTCTATCTCTCTATATATATATTTATGTATATATATATATACATATATATATGGAATTCATTTTTTAAAAACCTGTGGAGCTAGGAAATACCTGACTAGTACATGGGCACAGGCTATTTTTACCCCTCTCGGTGTGTTGGACCCATAAGACCTTGTAAGGCAATCCATCTAAGAGAAGAAAATCTCTGAGAATAAAACCTAGCTACCAACTACTTATGCCGTGGCAGCAAACCGTTGGGGAGGGAGGCCTCCTTTGTCCTGATCGACAACCTTCCTAGAGTTGGAATCTCGAACAAAGTATCCGGTTTGCAAACTTACAATTGCTTAAGGAGTAGATAGGTTCTGTCTATCGCCGACCCTTGCACTCCTTCTTTGTCTATTAGCCAGGCGCAGAGGTACCACCGCTGGGACGCCTCTGAACACTCAGTGCCTAACCTTCTTTCCTTACTAGGACAATGAACACTGTTCTTTCTCTCTATTTTGCCAACTTGGGACAAGTTTGTTCGTCACTAAATCTTACATGACCAGTCTGGGTGTCTCTTGTTCTGACAGGTTGAAGGTACAGGCTAGACAGCTTTTCTGGCTGCTGTTTCCGACTGACAAGACAAGAGGCCAAACTCTTGGGTAGAGCTAAAATGACTGCTCCATCATCAGTTGCATAATACCGTGGGTAGTTGTATGTGTCATGTTGTGCATGGAAAATGACCCTGCAACCACAACCCCGATGGATCAGGTTGCGACTAATGGACTGGTTATGTGAGCTTATTGGCACCAAACCAGCACCCACTTTGGCCAACCCACTCTATAATCAAAACAAACATGTCATTACAAAAAAAAATCAAACCTAAACCAGGCACCCAACAAAAAACACTTTCGCCTCTGCCCTTGAGGCTCGCATTCAGAAATATCCGGGGACTTAGAACCAACATAAACGATGTAGAAACCTTTCTCCTGACAAACTCCCCGGATATCCTAGCTCTAAGTGAAACTAACCTTAAATCCTCAATCTTCTCTCACCACTTTGACATGACTACCTCCCACTCTACCATAAAGACTCTTACAAACATATGCACAGGCTAGCAGTTTATGTTCGGAACACCCTACCCTTGACTAGAGATATATAGGTTAGAATCAGATGACCAAGACTACATGTGCTTCACATTGACTTTACATCAGTTACTTATATATCTTATACCGTTCCCCTTAGACCCACGACTGTACTCTGCTAAACTCTGTCTCTGAAAGCATAGATAGAGCACTCTCAATTGACTCAAATGCCCAGATACATGTATTTGGGGATTTTAATGCCCACCACCGTGACTGGTTGGGATTCTCCAACCTCACTGATGAAGCCGGTAACTCTACATATAATTTCTCTATAGTTCACTCTCTTTCTCAGATTGTCGATTTTCCGACCCGCATCCCCAATCGAGTAGACCAACAAGCCTCACTTCTAGACTTTTTCTTGACCTCAATGCCCCAGGCTTGTATGACGAAAGCTCATAGCCCACTCAGGAATGCTGGGCAAATTGTGCTAATAATACATATCACCCTAAAAAGTCGCCCAAAAGCTAATGAACCGTTGATCAAAATAACGAGATACTACGAGCAGGCTGATTTTGAGTCGATCAGAGATCACATCAGCGACGCCCCATGGGGGGAAACCTTCTTACCCCCTGCCGACCAGTGTGCAAACGAATTAACTGAATGGGTCAAAGCAGGCATTAAAGCCTATGTCCAATGCAAAAATTATTTAGCCAGCCCCACTCTCCTCAATGGTTCACCTCAAAATGTGCAGCTGCCATAGCTGAGAGGCAATAAGCATTCCACAAAATTCGGCCGCCATAAGGCAGCTACTAATAGACATACATTTATAGAGTCAAGAAATAATTGTATGGCTGTGATATGCAAAGCAAACAAAAAACACATTCAGTCACAGAAACTAGGTACTCGTGATTTCTGGAAAATCTACAATAGTGTACTGAACAATGGTCAATCAACGATTCCCCCACTATCAAACCACAATGATGTTGTTTACACTGATAAGGCTGAATTACAGCGTTTCGCCTCAAACTCCACTTTGGACTCAGATAACGACTTCCACCCCAAATTTTCATTGCAGACCGAAGCCAGGACAGAGACATCATAAAATCCTTGACACCTCCAAAGCTTGTGGGCCTGATCCTCTACCTGTAATAGTAATACAGAAATGCTCTGCTGAACTGGCCCCTGTCCTCTCCAACCTTTACAATAAATGCCTAGCTGAATCCTGCTTCCCTGATAGCTGGAAAATTGCCTCTGTGGTATGAGTCTAAAAGAATTCTGGGAATAGAACCGATCCTCAGAACTAACACCCAATCAGTCTACAGCCGATCTTTGTTAAAATCCTTGAATCATTAATCAATCTAGCAATAGTACAGCACTTAGTTAATGGTAAACTTGTTTCTGATCGCCAGTATGGATTTAGACAAGCACGATCTACTGCAGACATCCTAACAGTCATCTCTGAATGCATGTATCATACACTCGACAAGGCAGAAGCTACTGCAGTAGCAATTGATATATCCAAGGCATGGCATAAAGGGCTTCTTCTGAAAATACGCTCATACGGTATTACTGGGCAATTACTTAATATAATTAGATCCTTCCTAACCAAAACAAAACTCCAGATTGTCCTCAATGACTGTTCATCTAAGCAGCATGACATAAATGCTGGTGTACCCCAGGGATCTCTTCTTGGATCTTTATTGTTCCTGATCTATCTAAACAATCTCCCTGATGACATATAGTCTGAGATTGGTTTATTTGCTGATGATACCACACTTTACTCTCGCCATGTTGTAAAACAGACGCAATCATATCCGAGGCAATGGCTGAATCTTTAGAAAATGACTTCCACGCTGTAGTGGATTGGGGTCATAAATGGTTGGTAACTTTTAATGCCGCAAAGACAATAACTACAAGAAACCTCTCCAACCACCGATTGTCATGACAAATAACACCCTACCTGAGAGTTCATCATTCAAACTCCTCGGCCTAACCTTCGCAGGTAACATGAATTGGAACAAATACATTGAAGACATTGCCAAGGCTGCAGCAAAGAAGGTGGGCTCAATCTTTCGTGTTAGTAAACTCCTCACACCTGATATTACCCTGTATCTCTACAAAGCCACCATCTGCCCATGCATGGCATATTGTTGCCACATATAGGCTGGTGCATCATCTACTAACAAAATCCTAGATTTGCAAGTGTAATAATTAAATTACACCGTTTAAATCCTTTAAATTCAATTCATTAGACAAAATAATACTATATTTTCAAGTATAATAATGAAACTTATTTTCAAATTTTTATATTGTATAAGAATAATGGCCCTACATTTACAAGTGTAATCAAATTTAACTTTTAATATTCTATTATAAAAATGTATAATACTACATTTACTAGTGTAATACTAAAATCTTACTTAAAAAATAATACAACGTTTACAATTGTAAAAATTAAATTAAACTTTTAAAATCTGATTTTCAAAATGAAAAACCATACATTTGCAAGTGTAATTACTAAATTTCATTTTTCAAATACAATTTACAAAAAGACTTATCGGACATTTACAATAATAATTATATTTAACTTATTAAATCTTTTTTCAAAAAGCATAATCTTATATTTTCAATTGTAGTAATTTAATTTAACTTTTAAAAACATTTTTAAAGGATAATCTACATTTGAATATTTAAATTCTTTTTTAAATCAATAATCCTATGTATGCAAGTGTAGTCATTAAACTTACAAATCATTTTAGATAAAATCATCGTACATTTGCAAGTGTAATAATCAAATTTAACTTTTAAAATATTATTTTCAAAAGGCATAATCATATATTTTCAAGTCTAATAATTATATTTAACTTTTTAAATACTATTTTAGAAAGAACAATCCTACATTTGCACGTGTTAAAACTTTTTAAATCACATTTTCAAAAACAACAATTCTACATTTGAAAGTGTAGATATTACAGTTAATTTTGGAAATCCTATTTTCAAAAAAAATAATCCTATATTTAAACATAAAAAAATTCAATGAGAATTTTAAAATCCTATTTTACAAGAATAATCCTACAAGAAGTATATAATAATTATATATATTACATCATGTTTATTCCCATAAAATTTAAAGAAATGCTACATAAACTTTTTAAACACAATTTTAAAAAAAAGTAATCTTACATTTAAAAGTGAAATTATTAAATTTAAATTTTAAAATCCTATTTTCAAAATCAATAATCCTACATTAGCAAGATTAATAACCTATTTTCAAAAGTAATAATCCTACATTTACAAGTGTAATAATAAAATTAATATTTTAAAATTACTAATCCTACATTTACAAGTCTAATAATTAAATTAAATGTTTAAAAGTACTAATCGTAAATTCACAAGTGTAATAATTAAATTACATTTTTAAAAGTACTAATCTTGAATATACAAGTGTAATAATTAAATAACATTTTTAAAAGTATTAATCCTTAATTCAGAAGTGTAATAATTAAATTATCTTTTTAAATGTACTAATCCTAAATTCACAAGTGTAATAATTAAATGAAATTTTAAAAAGTACTAATCTTTAATTTACAAGTGTAATAATTAAATAAAACTTTTAAAAGTACTAATCCTAAATTCAGAAGTGTAATTATTAAATTAATTTTTAAAATGTACTAATCCTCAATTAACAAGTGTAATAATTAAATTAATTTTTAAATGTACTAAATTCACAAGTGTAATACTCAAATTATTTTTAAAAATGTACTAATCCTAAATTCACAAGTGTAATAATTAAATTAAATTTTTAAATCCTATGTGTTAAGAGAATAATCCTATATTTGCAAGTGTAATAATTTATTTACTGTTAAACTCTCATTTTCTGAAAGAATTATTAGTACACTTGTATATTGAGGATTAGTACTTTACAAAAAGGTTGATGTTTTTATAATAAAATACACCGAATCAAATGCATACACTCCTAAATACACATCAATAAATACATACATATATGGAATGTTAGTATATAGAATTAGTGTATTAGCATGAATACAGAATACAAATCCAACTGATATTACGGTGGCTGTGGATATGAGGAGACCCATGCTTTAAAGATCTATTCTGACAATAAGGCCAAACTAGTTCATTCTTCTATTCGTAACAGCCGTGATTATGGCATTTACAAACACAAGATTTTCTTTTAATTTAGGCTGCACTATAGCGATCCTAATAGGTTTTGTATACTATCTTTCTGAGCGAGTAATTTCAAGCAGAACCTTTGTCCTCTTCTGCCTTTTAATGTCAATGTCTCAGAAGGAGCTATTGAAACCACAAGCGCATTGTAGTGTCAATGCTACCCTTCTTTCTACATCGTTTGAAATATTTCAATGCTGTTTTTCTTTATCTTGGTATCATGATTGACGTCATCAGTAATTACTTTGCATGTGGCTGTATTAATCTTTAGTCCTTACTTGGAGCACACATTTTCTAGTTCTTTAGTCGATAATTGTAACTTATAAAACACAACAGACAGTCGCTGTCACAGGAGGTATGACCTATCTCTGTGAAGATGAAACTGGCTCAAATTTGCAGTGTCATCAAACTCACTTCAAACTTGAACCAGTCTATTAAGTTAGTATTAATTAAACTGAAAATTATGTATCATCATATATGTGTTTAAGGATATCTTTTTTGCCAATTGTCAAGAAATTTGATTTTTTTCCCAATCTCCAAATTTCTACAGAGATTTTATGAAGCATATCTACCATCCTTTCGCAACATTCTTTAAGTTCAACACAAAGAGTTTATTACTGCCTTACCTTAAGACTCAAGAATGTGAAGTATATTTTCATCGTGAAAGAATACAATACTGAGATGAGCTTGGAAATGTTCTTTCCATAAAGTGATTACTTGATCTATTTGTACCACATTCACACCATTATAATTTGTAATTAACGAATTAAACAAACAAAACAAAAGGGATTTTGAGGGGATTTCTAGTTTATGTTTTTGATGTACCCCACACATTCCATGTATCTAGGACATTTCAGACGGATTACTGACACACTCCTTATTCATCCGAACTAAGGATCAGCTATCTCTGGTTAGCATATTCATTTTAAATGTTGTTCAGAAACTGCTATGATTAAGAACTTTCTCAGGGTTTCCTTGTCATAGAGTGTCTACAGTAACAGAAGCCACATTGACCAGGTACCAGATGTTTTCCACATAGAGGTTTCTTCTTTTTAAGTGTTTAAATTGAGAAACCATTTACTTAATCCATGGCAGAAGCTTGCTCTTTTTCTGTCAGGCATTGCCGGGTAGAAGTATTGCACAAATCCAAGCACAACAAAATAAGTGAAGTAAATACATGTGGAACATTTTTCTTTTAAATACTGAATAAGAATATATCAGCTTTGTAGGTGTGTCTTGCGAAGTTTCTGACTTTTATGTGGACACACACAAATAAAAGTTTGGAGAGAGATAACTACAAGGTCTTACCATGTATTTTGAAAAGATGACATTTTCAAATAAGGGAAAACTTTGTAACTGTGTCTTGTGGTGTTTCTGACTTTTATAAGCACACACACACCACTTTTTACTCATAGATATTCGAAAGCAAAGAAAAAATTATTTCACAAGAAACAAAATCAAATCAATGAAAGAGTAAAACTTGGGTTATCCCCCTTCTTTAGTTATATATCACCCACGTTTCTTTTCTTTGTAAACTTTTTTTGTCAGTGTTTTGTGTGTATGATTAAACCTGCTATAACTTACTGTATTCAAAGTTTGTTTTTATTTTTTTACGAAAACATACTTTTTTCCATAAAAATTGCCCAAGAACAATGACAGCCTGGCCAAACCTGTTTTACAGTAAATAATAAGCAACTGCATTCGCACAAACGTGGGATAAAATCAATTATTTAAGAGAAATTATATGTTTTGTCCAGAAAATAACTTATAATTTAATTTTTAATATAAACAAATTATAAGTTTTATTCTGAACGTTTTACCTGCTATGATTATATTCTTTCTGAGGATTTGTTTTTTAAATATCGACTAGTAATGTTTGACTTCTTTATTTTTACTTTTAATTCCATTACATTCTGTTAAAACGTGTTTTGCTTGTGTAAAACGAATGTTCAAAGTTATGTTTTAATTTTAAAAATGCTCATTAAAACAAGCAAACTGTTTGTGCAAAAAGTAATAAAAATAAGTTGTTTGAGAGTGTTGGAGCTCTGCTAAAACCCAGTTTATAATAAGCGACCTTACATTAAAAATTTACGATTGAGGGTCCTTTTTTCTATTTCCCGTTTCAGATATTCGGGTTTTATTTTTGCTTTTATATGATTTTACCGAGTCAGTTAGAACTCATCTATATAAATAACCTTGTTAATAGTCTTAAAAATATCAATCATTTTTCTCCTAGTAAATTTGTGGCTCTCCAAAAGGGGTCGCGACTGTGCTGACTTCCAGGTTATTCCGCAGTCAATTTCAAGTACGCATGATCATACATTATTAAAGAAACGGTTTTTTAACAGAAATTTAGAATTGTATTTTTATTATAATAAAATAAGTTGTTAGCAAACAAATTATCAAATATGTTTTTTTATATTTTATGAAAATATAACAAATCTTTAATTGCTATAAAATATTTGCTTTCAAAATTATTTTAACAGAAAATGTATAATTGTATTTTTATGATAATAAAAAAAGTTGTTTTTTTAGGAAAATATCACGAAGCTTTAATAAAAAATCTATTTTTTATAAATCAAATATGTTGAAATGTTTTGGTTTTTTTTTAATGAAAATATCAAATCTTTAATGAAAAATCTTTTTTATGAAGCAAATATGTTGAAATGTTTTCTGTTTATTTTTTTATGAAAATATAACAAATCTTTAATAAAAAATCTATTTTTATAAAGCAAATATGTTGAAATGTCTTCTGTTTATTTTTATAAAAACATCACAAATATTTATTAAAAAAAATTATTTTTATAAAGCAAATATGTTGAAATGTCTTGTTTATTTCTTTCATGAAAATATCACAAATGTTAAATAAAAAATAATTTTTATTAATCAAATATGTTGATATATCTTCTTTTTATTGATATAAATAAAGTATTAAAATGTTTTGTATTTTGTGAAACAGCAACATGTATTGATTTTTTATGAAAATATGATAAAATAGCTTAGTATTTTAATAGTAATTTTTTATGCATATATTTTATAACAATTATTAAAGATTTGTTATATTGTATGTATTTTGTGAAACAGCAACATATGTTTGATTGTTTATGAAAATATAAAAAAATAGCTTAGTATTTAAATAGTAATTTTTAAAGTATATATTTTATAACAATTATTAAAGATTTGTTATATTTTCATAAAAAATATAAACAAACATATATTTGATAATTTGTTTTGCTAACAACTTATTTTATTATTATACAAATACAATTCTAAATTCTTCCATTGAAAAAAAAAGTTTATTTTATCAGTTATGATCATCCGTACTTGAAATTTACTGCAGGATAACCCAGAAGTCAGTGCGGTCGCGAAAGCCAAATTTGTTCTTAAAACATTTTCTCTCAAATTTACAAATCTTCTTCTGTTTACAATTACCTATCATGTCGCAAGAGAATTCCCAGTTTTCTCTAGTGAAAAAAAAAGTTGGTCCATGAGAAAAAACAACACATGCAACATGGTCAAAACTGATCCCCCTCCTGAAATCTCAAATATTTGAAAAAATATTCCCCAAAACTGGGAATTCTCTCGCGACATGATAGGTAATTGTAAACAGAAGAATTTTAAATATTTGAGATGGTCAAAAAGAGGGGGATCATTCTACGTAAAATTTACATTGAAAACTGATCCCCCGTTTTAAAATCAAAATTTTTTGAGTTTTTTTCTAAAAAACCCGGAATTCTCTATCGACATGATAGGTAATTGTACACCAAAAAAGATTTTTTTTTAACTGAGATGGTCAAAAAGAGGGGGATCAGTCTACGTTTAATTTACATTGGAAACTGATCCCCCCACCTTAAATGTAAATTATTTGCAATTTGTTTCCAAAAACTCCGGAATTCTCTAGCAGCCTAATAGGTAAGTGTACACCGAAAAAAGAAAAAAAAAAGGTAAGTAAAAAGTTGTGAAAAACGGACTATGGTAAAAGACGAACAAGTACCAAAAAAATATTAAATAAATTATTAATTATTTCACCGCCATTTTGTCAAAAATTGTTTACGATCGATTCAATGGAAACTCTGAGAAATTCATTGTTTAAATTAAATATCAGATTATCGAAAAAGAGAAAACTTTATTCTAAAAATTTGTTTTATTTCCTTTTTTCATAATACAGATGGGGGTGCACTTAGGTATTAGTATTATTATTCAAACGATTCTTTAATAAAGAGACCAAACAAATGAATCTTTTTAAGAAGCTACCAACCAAAAAATAAAGCCCCGCTATTCAAGGGAGACAATTTTTCAGACACCTTTGCTTCAAAAATTAACAAAATAAGATTGTGTAATTTATTATATACGGTGTTATAATGAAGGGATGTTATTTTTTTATAACTAAAGTTTTCATAAATATACAAAATAAGAATGTTTCATTATTAAGCGATGTTATATTATTTTTGTAATTTAAGTTTTCAAAAAGGGGTGTTATATTTATTTGTAATTAAGATTTTTTTTTTAAAAGGGGGAATTTAAAAAAATGGGATGTGTTTTTCATTGAGGGGGACAAAATTGTGCCAAATCAGTTAGAATTTGCGAGAAAAGGTCAGTTTCCCAGTATTGTTGCCTCCACACGAACAGAGGTAGCTGTCAATAAGCGTGCGATGGGTGCCACATTGCTGCTTATTTTGCATTTTATATATGTCCCAACAATTGCTCGATAAAACCATTTGATGGCCATTGTTGCAAAGACGATGCTGGTGTAGTACTCCGTGGTTTTGCAAAAAAAAAAAAACTACAGCAGACTCCTTGTCATGGACCAGGGTTGTGAGTCTTAGAAAATTCATGAGCAAAGAACTTCAAAGGTGCACTCAAACACGTGTGAAAAGGGTTAACGCCTAAAGAATGGCAGCGAGGTTAATCTTAGCGACCGACGAACTTTAACACTAGTGGTGGGAGCTTCATAAAAAGATCCAACGAAATTCTAATAGTATTAAAAGTCGTCAGAAAAAAAAAGTAATTTAGTTAATTCAATTTGTAAAATAAAGTTTTAAATACTTACACGAAAATACAATGGTTAATCTTTTCTTATTTCTGGAGTTGAGAAAATATCAGATTAAGGAGGATTAACTGCGATTATCTCTTCGGTGTTTGGAATTTGTGAAAGGCAGTCGATTTTAGAAAAGGAAAATGTCATCTTCCTATCCTCACTTACTGAAGAGCGTCAATTTCTTATCGGATTTCCGGTTTGTCTTCAGTCGTCTCCTTACTAATTCCTGTAATATTTAATATTATATAAAATAAGAGTAGGTATTCGCTTATATTTAAGCTATTGAGTTTACATAAAAATGGCACAGGTAAAATAGCACCGTAAAATAACAAAGGTGTATTAATAGGAAAAATGGCACAAGGGAAAGATATAGATCAAACTCTCAAAATCTGGGATACATAAATGGAAAACAAGAAGTATTAAAAAGAAATAATATCTGTATTTAAAAGTAGATGGGGACCCTTAGGTACCCCCCTAAAAAATGGGATTTCACTGTTTTTTAGGTGATTACGTGTGAACATCCCTGAAAAACAACAATTATTTTAGAATTCAAAGTGGACCATTAGTTTCGCATATAAATTTAACGTAAAATGATAAAGCATTTCCGGCCAATTTGAACTTTTTAGGACAGTTCATTATTTTTTTCATTTCTAAATCTGAGTCTGACTGGCAAAATAGTGATTATTTTTATAAACAAATATAAATTATTAAAATTAATTCGACCGGTGAATAGTAATTTGTTTTCTGTTGAAATAACCAGAAACAAATGTTTCAGATTATTATTAAGTTTATTTCATTAAGTTTATAACTGAATATAAATAAGTCAAAATAAATAGACCGGCAACAATAGTATTTTTTTCTTCTGATTTTTGCAGTTCAATTTTACCGAAACAATTATTATATTATATTATTTTTTTTGGGGGGGGGGGATAAGTGTTAGGGCTTAATCTACAAATTAATACTTCCTCCCCCATCTTAAAACAAACAACGTAAATAAATCGGTGTTATTTTTATTATATAATTTTTGGTCACAAAAATCAGAAAAAAATGTTAAATTCCTATTCGCCGACTTGGGGACATTATTTTAGATTTACACACCTCACATTGATGTCACAATCGGCCGCCATCTTGAGTGAAAAAGTTCAATTTTCGTTCTGTTCTCGGTTAGTGAATGAGAAATTGTTCTAGACTGAGGTAATTTTAATGTTTGCTTAAATCCAGAGTGACCTTTTTTGGGGAGCTCGGTTTGAGCCACATCAAAAACCGACCTTGCTTCTAACTCAGCACTTGTAGAGTTCATGTAAACAGAAACAGCAGATTAAATGGTGAAAATACAAAATCCTTAACAGTCTAGAAATCGTAAACAAAAAAAAAACAAACAAAAAAAAATGCCCTATATAAAACGCAATAGAATTTGTTTATCTACCGCCCTGTATACATTAAACGTGTTGAAAGTTTTTTTGGTTTTTTCATTTCAAATCTTTTGAGCGAAATAATTTTTTTTTTAATTGAAGACAGTTTATCCACGCTAAAAGTATACAAGTCGGTAGATAATTAAATTATTATGCGTTTGCATAATAATTGTGAAAGCCACAATTGGTTACCCTCTTTCTTTCTTTCTTTACTTAGTCCTTCTTCGGCTCTGACGTAGGGACCCTCGCGAAGACACGCGGGATCACGTTAGCCAAAGGATTTCGGCCAATAAAATACCGACAGACCAGCTTGACCACGCGAGATTTGAAATATATCAAAAGGGCACGCGTCCCTTCCTCATCCTCTTTTTGCTTCAGCGTTTTTGGGACGAACGCACACAAAGAACTGTCGTCGACAACCCCCACCCTCACCGACGGCCTCGGCCGAGAAGGGGGGGGGGGCTGGAGAAAAAGGTAACCCCTTTGCTTCAAGCATCTTTAATTCAGAGGAACATTTCTTTAAGAGTCTCTTAATCATAACGAACCTTTTCTTCACGCATTCACCCTTCACAAATTTGTCACACAAAAGACATTTCAACACGCATCGCATTTATACGCTTACAGTTAACGAACCTACACTCTCTTTAATATGTAAAGAAAATAAATTGTTTTTTGTTAAGTATAAATGTTTTCCCTTATTTTATTAACTTTATAAAATGCCTATTCTTGTGTTGTTTAGCTTTATCTTTCCTTCGCTTTCTTTTTAATATAAGTTTTAAATAATAGTTTTCTTTCTTTCTTCTTTGTTTGTCTTAAACTTTGTCTTTATTTAATTCACACGTGGTCCGGTGGAATCCTAAACAGTGAGATGTCATGCCGTTACAAAGGTATCTATCACACTACCTATGGCCGGGAGATTCATTATCGCAAAACCATTTGTACGGCATCCTTCGCCACTGTGGTTAAAATCCTTAATCCTTTGTTCTCTTTCGAATCTCCCGCCATACAACAACCTCCTCCACATGCCGCCATAATCAATCTCCACCTCCACACGCGCAATAATAATTGATAACATCCCCCCCACGTCGGCAATACTATAAATAATTTGATTTTATCATTGTTGTTTTGTTTTTGTTGTTTTTAATTTCCTGACCGTTAAATATTCTGCACTTGTACTAAGCGAGTAGATACTAATTTTAAATTATTAAGTAATAGTGCTGAGCTCGTATTTAAAACTATAGCGGCGAGAACCGTCACACACATGAAAAAATACTTTGAAAAATCGATTTAATTTACTTCAAAACAACAGAATAAATTAAAAAGAAAACAAGTTAATATTGGGTGGACTGGTCCAATTTAAAACTAAAGTTCAGATAACCTACCCCCACCCTTTACATAAATTAGAAAAGTCGATATTTTGCTTCACAACAGAGTAAATACTTATTTTTAAATATAGGGAGGGGTGTTCAACCGTATTCGAAACTAAAGGGTGGAAGGGGGGTATAGCCCGCCTTCATAACACGACCCTCCTGAACGATGCCAATTTTCCGTTATCGAATTGATCTTGCTTTGTGCTATTTCTTTACTATTTATTCACTGGTGCCATTATTACTATGTCATTTTTACTGAGCACCGAAGCGGTTACCCTACATATTTCATAGACTAATTTTTTTCCGATTTGTAAGTGGTTAGGGTTAGGATTAGTGTTAGGATGATTTGTCTGGTTTGCGGTGACTAAAAATGGAAAAAGGCCGAAAGAGAGTTATAATAACCAGCAATTCTGAAGCAGTGCAAAGTTAGACATAAAATCAGTCTTTAATGTTGATAAATTCAACTTCCCAAAAAAGGATCACGTTGGATTCGGAGAAAAATAAAACATATACTCAGTAATCTAGACTGAGGCATTTTTTTACACCTTAAAACAAAGAAGAATATAAAAATATTTACGAAAATTTCCTGACGGTAAATTATTTTCTCTTGTCAGGCGAGATAGAAAATTAGTCAATGGCGGACAAGAATTTGGTGATTTTCGGAGACACCATTTAACAAAGAGAAAAATATAATTGCTTTCCATGTGTACCACGGGCGTGTGAATATCATCCTTTAAAGCTATTTAACACTTTTTTTTTACTTTAGGGTGGCTGATATCAACGTGATGGTGTCAGACAGCACCTCAGGAAACCAAGGAGATGACACACACATGGCGCGTTATTTTAAGTGATGTCTTAGTTCAATTTTCCTGACATGCGCTGCAGCTTCATGTTCGGCTGCAACAAACCTTAGATGAGTGATACCTATATCTCTGCACACGACAACAACCTTTAGCATGTGGCGGATCACACGATAACGACGACGTTTATCTTTGCACAATTGCACAAGTTTATGCAAACGAGTCTTATTTGAGCAGTGCAGCTGCAACTGCGTAAAATATAAACAGAGGTCCCCTTGAAAAATCTCGGACAGATGGAACTCATCGTATCTTTTTTTTCTTTTTTTGATCGGAAAAGAAGAAAAATTATTTTTAAATAATCGAAGGAGGAAAATAAATTAGAAGTGACATGAGATGGTCACTCCTTTGCTATACGGGCTAAGTCCAAAGAAAAAAGGGGATTCCTATCACTAACTCCACTCGCGGCCAAAACTGTATATGTATTAAACCATGTCACTGAGAGACGAGAGAAACCTAAGCAATTCTTCGAGCAGAGAAATACATACACGTATATGCATAAAAGGAGGAGAGAGAAGGTTACGTTTCTTATTATTTTCTATATACTACCAGGGCTACCCGGCGTTGCGCGGGGGCACTGTCTTCCCTGGTTGCCTCATTTAACCGCCCCCTCTCCCGTTGTCACCTTCTCTTTGTTGCCTTCAATGAAAACTGTCTTTTCCCCACAACACCTCTTCCATTGCATGAGCCAAAAGTATGATATATTTTCTATTAAACGTACCACCTCTGTCTGTGATTTCAATATACATACGTATCTCTACTCTTGTGAACCGACCGTTTGGCCAAAGGGGTTAATCTTTGGACCGGTACCAGTGTTATACTTCTGTTTTGGCAGGGGACATCTCTTGCCGGACTTTTGTACCGACGACGGGACGATGTGTTACATGTGGACGTAATTTACTCGCCACTCCCACCAGTGAGAAATCATCGTCTCTGTCGTTTACTTCTGGGACCATTATGCTGCAAAAAAAAACCTTATTTGAAATGAGGAAAGAAAAACATTTATCTATTTTCTTATAAAAAATATATTTATTTTCTTGAAGACATGATTAACTTTTTGAGAGCGCAACCAAAACGCGTCTCCTAGGTTCGAATTCAAAGCCCCGTCTGCATTTTCAAAATCTCTTAACGAGGGATAGAGAATGGGATACGTTGAGAGAGAAGGAGAGAGAGAAGGAGAGAGACAGAGGGAGAGAGAAAGAGAGAGAGTATACAGGCATAATCAGTGTACGACCTGTCAAATGTTTATATTTTTGAGTCTCATAGCCGATGTCGTCGAATGATCCCTGCCCCCATCGCACTCAAAACCTGTCATCGAATTGCTTTGCCTTTATATTTCCAAATATGACTGAGGCATAAGTGAACTCAGTGATCTCAACTGTCAGAATGGTGTCACGATAGCACAGAGTATAGAATCTCTCTTGTTGAACCTTCGAGCTTTCCCGAAACCTCAGCGCAAGCCTGGCACAAGGCTCACGAATATTACGCATTGTGCCACACCCTAGTGTGCCTACGTACGTATCACCGCCCCGGTGAACCTACTTTATACGCACATATCTCTATCCCAGGTGTGCATACTATATACATATGTATCACCGCCTCGGTGTGCATACTATATACATACCTATCACCGCCACAGTGCAACTACTATATACGTACCTATATCCGTCCCGGTGTGCATACTATATATGTACCTATCTCACCCCCATTGTGCATACTATATAAGTACCTGTCGCCACGCCGGTGCGCATACTATATACGTACCTATCTCCGCTCTGGTGTGCATACTATATATGGTCCTATCTCTGCCCGGTGTGCATATTATATACGTACCTATCTGTGCCCGGTGTGCATATCATATAGGTACCTATCTCCGCTTGGTTCACATTATACATGTGTACCTATCTCTGGCCCGGTGCTCATACTATATACTCACCTATCTCTGCACTGGTGTGCATACTATATACATACCTATCACCACAACGGAGAACATACTATATACATACCTATTTCCACCCTGGTGCACATACATAAGAATTAATTAATATGCTCTTAAAATGTTCGTACATGTTTTGTCACTATCATAAAAATTAACAAATATTAATGCACCCCTGTTGTATCAAATAACTAATATGGTGCCTTTGTTCCCATGTTCATGAAGAAGAAGAAAACGTATTATATATGGGCACACTACTACACAAGCCCCCTAAAAATGTATTCCATAGGGGTGCTATACTGCACAAGCCATCTAAAAACGTATTTTATAGACAGCACAAGCCCCAAATAAGCGTTTTTCATAAGGTGATATACTGAACAAGCCAAGAAAAGCATTTTCCATAGGGCACCTAAACTATACAAGCCACCGAAAAACGTTTTCCATAAGGGCGCTAAACTGCACAAGCTCCCTAAAAACGTATTCCATAGGGGCGATTACCTGCACAAGCCCCCTAAAAACGTATTCCATGAGGGCGCTGAACTGCACAAGCCCCCGAAAAAATTTTTACATGGGGTTGCTAACCTGCACAAGACCCCGAAAAGTGTTTTACATGAGGGTGCTATACTGCACAAGCCATCGAAATGTGTTTTCCACATATACGCTATACTGCACAAGCCTCCGAAAAGTGTTTTCCATAGGAGCGCTATACTGCACAAGCCCCGAAAAGCGTTTTCTTTAAGGGCACTATACTGCACAAGCCTTGACAAGCGTTTTACATAGGGACGCTATACTACACAAGCAACATAAAAACGTATTCCATAGGGGCGCTAAACTGCACAAACCTTAAATAAGTGTTTTCCATCAGGGTGCTAATCTGCACACACCCATCAAAAGCGTTTCCCATAAGAGAACTATACTGCACAACCCCCCCAGAAAAGTGTTTTAAATAGGGGTGCTATACTGCACAAGCCCCGAAACGCATTTTTCTATAGGGGCGCTATATAGCACAAGCCGCCAGAAAACGTTTACCATGGGGGCTCTAAACTGCACAAGCCCCCTGAAAACATAATCCATAGGGGTGCCAAACTGCACCAGACCCAAATAAGCATTTTCAATAGAGGGTGCTAAACTGCACAAGACCCCCAAAAGTGTTTTCAATAAGAAAGCTATACTGCACAATCCCCAGAAAGTATTTTCCATAGGGGCACTATACTGCACAAATCCTTAAAAATGACTTCCATAGGAGCGCTATACTGCACAAGCCCCCGAAAAACGTATTGCATAGTAGCATTGACTGTACAAGCCCCAAATAAGCATTTTCATAGGAGTGCTATACTGCACAAGACCCCAAAAAGTGTTTTCAATGATAGTGCTTTACTGCACGAGCTCCCCAAAAAACTTTTTTTATAAGGGTGATATATGCACAAACCCCCAAAAATATTTTCCTTATGGGCGCTATACTGAACAAGCTCCCAAAAGTGTTTTCCTTATGGGCTGCTACACTGCACAAGCTCCAGAAAGTGTTTAGCATAGGGGCGCTAAACTGCACAAGCCTCCGTAAATAATGTTCCATATGGGGTGCTATACTGCACAAGCCCCATTAAAACGTATTCCATACGGGTGCTATACTGCACAATCCCCTGAAAACTCATATTTTGTGCCCGTCATATCAAAGTACCAAAATCATGTTCATTCATGTAGCGTCACTATAATAAAAATTGCACTCATATTAATGCGACCCTGTCGTATCAAAGACACACAATCATGTTCAGTTATGTAGCGTTACTATAATAAAAAAAAAGAAAAATACGTAAGAAAATAAAAATAAAACAACATTTATCTCTAAAACCCTTGTAAGAGTTTGTGATATATTTGTATTGAATGAAGGTTTGGCACGAACGCAGACCACCACAATAGTATTGTACAATCTTTGTTCAAGCACAAGCATACTTTACTGAAGTTAATGTACTTTCAGAAATATAAGTGACGCTAATTCACTAACGTTTTTTATAAAATTTCAACCCTCTCATGACTCGACACTGTACGAGGGTCTACATATTAGAAATTTTCTATTAAATTTGTAAAAAAAATGAAAGAAAATCATCTTTCTTGACTTTTTGGCTAAGATGAAAGTGTAGTATCTGTTCTTGTCAATTTATTTTCTTCTTGGCGTTTTGCTCGAGATCAGTGTAGTTTCTAGTCCTATCCTATAGGTATCATCCTACACTGTAATCAAACAGCAGAATATCATTCAGTATCTTCTATTTCCTTGAACTAAAGTGTAGTATCTGTTCGGTGCACATTTTTGTAATCAAAGATGAAAATTACATTGACAACTATATCATCTTTTGCGATCTTTCTTTAGCTTTAACTCACGGCGAATAAGACTAAGAAAGATGTAAGTACGGAAGAAGGAAAACCTTGCAGAATATTAGCAAGAAAAAAAGACAAATAAAGATTTGTGTACAGGTAAAGGAAACAAAAACTTGGAAAAAAATTTAGTGCATAATAAGGTACAAAATATCCTACAAGATTACCAATCTTATTAAGAAAGCAATGGAAACATGGAGACTGGAAATGACAGCTGGTAGACAACAGCTGACTGAGATAAGAATACAGAGAGACATTTTCCAAAGAGACTCGCTATCACCACTACTGTTTATCATAATGATGTCGTTAAACAATATACTCAAGTTTACAGGCACAGCACAAAGAATGAAATACCTTATGTATATGGAAGATCCAAAGTTATTATCGGACAACAGAAAAAGAAATGTAAAGCTGATAAACACGATGAGAATGGAATTCCGAATGGAAAAGTGTACACTGCTGGAAATTAAAACGAGAAAACTGGAGACATTACAAAGCACGGAACTGCCCAACAATGAGCAGATCAGAGCAGTTGATGAGCATGTATAAACCATCATTAAACACAAATGAAAGAGAAGATTGGGTACGAATACATAAGAAGTTCTAGAAAACTTATCGAAACTAAATTATAAAGAAGAAATCTAATAAAAGGAACAAACACCTGAGTAGTATCACTAGTCAGATATTCTAAACTATTAGTACTGTGCAAAATCAAAATTGACGGATCTTGACAAGAAGACAAGGGAACTAATGGCTATGCACAATGCAGTAGACCTGAAGGATGATATCGACCGACTCTACATAAAAAAGAGAGAATGGGGAAAAAGAATGGCAAGTATAGAAGACAGACACAAAAAGGGAAAATACATAAGCGAGAAGACAGAAAGACTGATCACTGCAGTAAGAGACACCATCAATATAAAGAGATGAGGAAGCTGCAAAACGAGAAATAAAAAGATGAAAAAATAAAGTAGGAATAGAAACAGCTACATAAACTCTTCGTAAGAATTACAATAGAAGAGACCCACGAAAAGACCTGGACAAAACTGACAGCAAAACAGAATCGCTACAGAAAAATGTGATAAAAACTAACATTGTTGGCATTCATCTTTCTCAGGAGAGAATGGAGTGTTGTGCCTCAGATATGTTTGTTGCCGAATGTAAACATCTGCTGTGACTATGCAAGACTTTCTTTGATATGCAGGCATTATTGCACTTGTAACAGATGTAAGTGGTGTCTAGTGGGGAGAGATCTGTATCAGCCATCTGTGCTCTCTCTGAACTGTTCGTCGCTCGTTTTCTTACTTCTCTTGGAAAATGTCTTTACACAACTTCTCCTACGTCTGTAATCTTCAGCCATGGACTCCTAACTTGTTTGGTTGACGTAACCTTCTAATGACTCGCTTGCAGACGTTTTTGTAGTGTAGGAGAAATGTTCCTGCTAGTATGGAGCCGGTTGCTAGCTTGTCATATATAGAATATCATTTGTTATCCTCCCATCATCCATTTAGTTGACTGGCAGCGTCAAGTCATCATAATAGTCAAAAATGCTTGGGATGTCCATCTGATAAAGGAAGTTCTTGTATGAGACGTGGGGCTGCCAGATGATTCCTAGGATTATTCTGAGGTTGCACAGGTGGAAAATGTTAAGTCTGTTTCCTTGGCGTGAGTAGAGGGCCATGACACTCTGCTGTAGATCAGCGTTCTGAGCACACAGTCTCAATACACCTTAATCCTGGTATTAGTGGTCATATTACTGTTGTTCCCGACTCTCTTTTCAAAGCTAGTTATTAATAAGGTTACCTTACCAATGCGTTTGTGGAGTTATGTGTCCATGGAAAGATTACTGAAGATGGTGGAGCTGCTTACGTCTTGTACAAGTATGTTAGTTATCTTAGACTGATAGTCATGCCAAAATATCTGCACGCAGGTACTAAGCAGCTGATGAGTCGCTGCAATGCTTCCTCAGAGTGTGCTGTCAGTGCTGCATTATCAGCGACGAGCATCTCACATATAAGTACCTGCTTCATGCACTTTGGTTTTAGCCCAAAAGCTGGCAATATTGAAGACACTGCCACTGCTTCGCGTATAAATGTACATTCCATCCTTAGACTTGTTGAAGGCGTAGAACTAACTATACCAAAGCTGTTATAATGAGAATGCAGGAAAACAGTAAATGCAGACTCTGTAAACAAAGAGAGAAAACGGTAAATCTCATATGTGAATGCAGCACATTAGCCCGAAAAGAATAGAATAAATATGAACATAAAGAAAGTCAATGCAATATCAATAATTATAAGAGCACTAGGAACATTCCTTAATATTTTGGAAAAAAAACTGGAAGAAATTTGAACCAACCCACATAAATTGCAACGCTAACCAGTCACATGGAAGTTGCAATAGAAATAAAACAAAAAAAGATAGAAAAAATACAACCAAGGGAACTAAAACTGCAATCAATTTTATAAACTTACTCCAATAATAAAGTGATGGCACCACCCTCGGCTGATACTACACAAACTAGCCGTGAATTGTCAAGGAAAGTGAGCACTAATGAGACATCCACTGGAAGACTGACAAGAGGAAGCGTATTGTCAAGATTATCTGTTTTTATTTCCAGTTTCCGCTTTGCAAACGGGACAACGGTGACAACCTAGATGAGGTCCCTTCAGATTAATGATTATATTCCTCTCAGATAACCCCAACCCTAACCCTTTTCCCATGTTTAAAATGTTTTTTTAAATAATAATTTAGAAAACCATAATTAACATGGGGATGGGGAAACTTTTTTATTCTGAAATTTCACCAACTATTTTTTTTACAGAAAATATATTTTTATTATACAAAATTTTATAAAAAGCATCTGATCGGAAGAAAAAGATCAATTCGTTTGTATGTTTAAAAAACTTTTTACAAAATCTATTATTATAAAATATGTCATGTTAAAAAAATAAAGAGATGGTAAAGCAGAAACCGGAAATCAAAAAGAGCAGACAATATTGCTTAAACCAAGAACGTTTTGGAGTAAATAATCAATTTACTATTACATAGTAATGGGGGGGGGGGGGCGTTTTAATAATTTTTCGGCTTAAGTGATACAAAAGTCTACATGGCGCCATTGGGTAAATGCACAACTTCCGATTCCTTTTTGTTTGAATCACGATTATTCTAGCCTATTTACACATTTCAAACGTGTTTTCTTCAGATTACGTGCATAATACGAGCTAGATATAAAAAACAACAGCATAAAACCATTTTTACCGCCAATACAAAATTTTCTGAGCACATTATGTTAAGGTCGTCGATCTTAGCTCTAACTCAATT
This sequence comes from Sepiola atlantica, assembly GCA_963556195.1. Classification (NCBI taxonomy): domain Eukaryota; kingdom Metazoa; phylum Mollusca; class Cephalopoda; order Sepiida; family Sepiolidae; genus Sepiola; species Sepiola atlantica. The sequence continues at coordinate 137,103,683 of OY744525.1, forward strand.
TGGTTTAATTAATAATATAATGGTCAAAGGATATTTTAATAATGCAATTAACTTTCAAACAGATAGGGCCGTTGAATAAAGCAAAACAATAAAAAAAAAATGAAATTAAAAAGACTCGTGGACAACGCCACAGAGATTCAGCTAGTTTTGGATGAAATTAATTTTTATTCTAAAATTGTATTTTGTTTTGGATGAAATTAATTTTTATTCTTAAATTGTATTTTGTTTTGGATAAAATTATTTTTTATTCTTAAATTGTATTTTGTTAGGATAAAATTATTTTTTATTCTTAAATTGTATTTCTTGTCATGAAATAAATTTATAATTTACTTTTTCAACTCTTGCAAATGTACCTGTATTTTATTTTATAACCGCTGGTGGTCATATTTCTTAAAAATAAATTTAACTAAAACTGTATTTACTACTTGTTTTTTTGTGTATGACATTTTATGTGGTTTGCGAAGAAACCGAAATGCCTTATGATGAATTCAATCTCGTAATAGGATTGTAATTATCTACTTTTTTATTTATATAATAATTAGAAAAATATCACAAATACCAGGTAATTCACGAATCCAACCAATCGTTGCACTCCTTTCATATCTGTTGGACACGGCATCTCTTTTATGGCTCTTACTTTCCCAGGATCAGGAAGTAAACCATCACTGGTTATTACGTGTCCCAGGAAAGATATAGACGTTTGTCGTAGGTTCAATTTTTCAGCATTCAATCGCATCCCGCGATCACGACATCTCTGCAACAGTTTCCTGAGTTTTCGGTCATGATCAATTGTTGCTTCTTCCATCATTTTACCCTTCCCAATCACCAGAAGATCATCCGCTTTGTTAACCACCCTTTCCAAATCAGACACATTGTTAAAAAGGGTCTTTTGAAATATCTCTGGAGCTGGAGAAATACAGAACGGTAAAACCTTCCACCGGAACCTACCATATGGTGTAGCAAATGTTGTTAAGCGACTGCTGGCTTCGTCTAATTTTACATTCCAGAATCCATCTCGTAGATCCAGGGTAGAAAATACCCTGCTGTCAGCCAGTTCTGGCAGTAAATCGTCCAGTGTAGGTAACTGAAAATGTTCCCTTTTTAGAGCTTTATTCAGTGGTCTTGGGTCTATACATATCCGCAGGTTTCCATTTTTCTTAGTTACCAGTGCTAACGCACTTACCCATGGTGTTGGGTCGCTCACTGGTTCAATAACATTCTTCTTAACCAGTTTTTCCAACTCGACTTTTAGCCTGTCTTTAAGTGCCACTGGTATTCTCCGTGTTGCTGCAACATTTGGTGTTACTCCTGGATCCACCTGCAAATGTACCTCTCCTGGTAATTGACCCAATTCTTCCCTGAACACATCTCTGAAGTCATTGATAATTCTGTCCGAGTACTGGCTGCTGGATTCATTCATCTGGGAAACTTTGGCGACCATTTTTAATTTGTTGTTATTGATTGTGACGAGTTCCATTTTCTGGATTGCATTTGCTCCCAGTAAGGGATGGAAATCCTCTTTCACAATGACAAACTTAACCGCATATTTTTGTCCAGTTTTGGGGTTTATCATTTTAACTCGACATTCTCCCAACGGTTTCACTTCTGCTCCATTCCACATGACAAGGGTCTTATTTGAATGTTCCAGTGTTTTTCAAATCACGTGTTTCACATTCAATATATTCACGGACGCTCCACTATCGATCTGAAAAGCAATTGGTTTTCCCTTGACCCTCATTTCTGCCTTTATCACCTCTTGACTCACAGCATTCACTTTTTCCCTAATCGTTATGTTGTCTACCTGTCCATAGTCTGAACAACTACTACTGTCGTTTTCCTGGTCCTCATATTGGGTTTTGACAGCCTGCACCTTCTTTTTCCTTGGTACTTTGCATTTCACGGCAAAGTGGTTTTTTCCATTACATTGATAACAGGTCTTGCCAAATGCAGGACATAACTCTTTTCTTGGTCCGTGCCGCAGTGCACACGCCCGGCAATCTCTGTCAGTTTGTGCCGATGTCTTTCTCCTGGGTTTAAAATCAACCTTATTCACTCCTTAAAGCCTTAGGATTCTGGACTGGACCGTGGCATTTTCAGATAGCTTACAAATGTCAATACATTTTTGTAAGTCTAACTGTCTTATTTTCAATAATTCAGCTTGTGTCTGGGGGTTGTGTATTCCCAGCACTACCTGATCTCTGAGTACTGATGAAACGCAATTGTCACAAAAATTGCACGTTTTTACTAACGTCCGAAGTGCCGTAATAAAGGATTCCACAGTCTCTGATCCTCCTTGCTTTCTAGAATGAAATACGTAACGCTCGTAGGTTTCATTCGTTTCCCCTGTGGGGGATGCTAACGCATTCTATTCCTCTTAAATATGGTAGAAAGACGAGCAAGAAAACGTCAACATTCCACACAAATAAAGGGGAAATAAAATATTCAATACTCAAACATTTACATTAACAAAAACAATTTATTTTGCATTTTCACACATAAAATTATATTCCATGTTTTGCGAAGGTCTTTTAGCGTCTTTTGAATAAATGTCTCTTTGACGGCTTGAAAGAAATAAGTGTCCTTTCGTTATTTAAAGCAATGTCTCTTTAAATAAGTTTTGTATGGAGAAAAAAGAACGCACGTGTGTGTGTGTGCGTGTGTGTGCGTGTGTGTGCGTGTGTTCGCGTGTAATTGAAAAAGGAGAAAGAAAATGTCAAGCTTACTGTGAGTGTCCAGCAGTCAGAAAAAAAAGAGGAGAAGGAATGATTTGACGTGACAGGTAGTCGTCGCATCTCTTGCGAGTGGCCGATGGAGCGAAACAATTCTCCCAGTCGTGTCTGAAGAATATCTGGAGCCAAGAGACCGGATCTGTCGCAAAACGACGTTTATATATGTCCTAATCAGCAGGGGCAGTGACCGGAAACATATGATCCCTATTTTGGCGTTTTCTGCGGGGTGTTGAAAAACGCCTGTCGACTGCTGTTGAAAGGTGAATTCCATAAAACCCCCCTCAGATTGAAAAATATTGAAAGAAAAAAAAATATTTTACAATATGTAACATATTGTTTCAAGTTGGCAGGCCAATTTACTCTCCTGCCGGATTTTGTCCTTAGCTTCGGTGTAGGTGGTGTGCTGCTTATTGTAGTATCTTGTTCGCACACGTCAGTGTCTTGTGAAAGTGTGAGGTGTTCCGACACGCTATTTTTCGATAGGTCCAAATATGCTGGTTGTAACCTGTCTATGGCAACCGTATCTTGTTTTCCATTTTTCATAATAGTGAAATACTTTGATTTCCTCCTGACTACTTTGAAAGGTCCTGAATATGTAGCACAAAGAGGTTTTTTTACTGCATCTATGCGTACAAAAACATATTCGCAGTTGTTGAGGTCTTTTGGGATGTAAATTTCTTTTGTCTGGGTCCTTGTAGGTGTAAAAACCAAATCATTCATCCTTTGCTTAAAATTTTGAACAAAGTTTGTAGTTGGTTGAAAATGACTTGTTTTCTCACAAAATTGGCCAGGCAATGTCAGTGTGGTCCCAAAAACCATTTCGGATGATGTGCACCCTAAATCTTGTTTCAACACATTTCTGATGGACAACAAAACCAAAGGGATGTTTTCTAACCATGTTCCGGAATCGTTATTTGCTGTCAGAGCTGCTTTCAGTTGTCTATGGAAACGCTCGACCATTCCGTTCGCACAAGGATGATAAGCCGTAGTGGTTATGTGTTTCACTCCCAAAAGTTTTGTGAACTCTTCGAAAAGTGTGTATTGAAATTGTGCGCCGCGATCTGTTGTTATTACGGATGGACAACCAAAATTAGCTATCCAATCCTGCAATATTGCTTTCGCGACGGAATGTGCGGATGTATCACGCAAAGGAGTTACGACAGGCCATCTGGTAAATCTGTCGATTATTGTCAGTAGATATTGGTGGCCCTTTGCTTCTGGTAGTGGTCCAACTATGTCGATGTGCAAGTTGGTGAATCTACCATCTGGGTGAATAAATTGTCCAGGAGGAGATTTTGTATGTCTGCCTACCTTGCTAGTTTGGCATTTTAAACATACTTTAGTCCAGTCAGTTATGTCTCTATGCATTTTAGGCCATACAAAACGATCACTAATTAATTTTTTTGTAGCTCGTCTGCCTGGGTGTGACAAGTTGTGAAAATGTTGGAAAACTTTTTGTCTTAGTGAAGGTGGTATGTATGGTCTGGAATAGCCTGTGCTCGTGTCGCATAGAAATGTTTCTGATCCGAAAGGGACTGGTTGTGCCTTTAATTTTAAGGAAGTGTTCTTTTTTACTTCGTCTAATGTCACATCATTTCGCTGTTCTACTGCGATTAGATCGAAGTTGAGTGTTTCTGAATTTATGGCATGAATAGTGGAACGTGACAAAGTATCTGCTACAATGTTATCTGTACCCTTGATGTATTGGATATCCGATGTAAATTGGGCTATATAGTCCAGTTGTCGGGTATCTCGTGGTGTATATCTTTCCATGCTTGTGTGTAAGGCGTATGTGAGGGGTTTGTGATCTGTGAAAACTGTAAAGTCTCGACCCTCGAGAAGATGCCGAAAATGTTTGATCGAGAGATAGATCGCAAGTAATTCCCTGGAGAAAGTGCTGTATTTTTGCTGTGCGTTATTCAATTTCACAGAAAAGAAAGAAATTGGTCTTTCTGTACCGTTTTGAAACTGGTGTAGAACTGATCCAATCGAATCTGAAGAAGCGTCCGTAGTCAGTGTGAGTAGTGAATTATCCTCATCACAGATGTAGGAAAGCTTTGTGAAATCTGCTAGTGCTTTCTTCGAGTTTTTAAATGCGATCAATGCTTCCCCTTCTACTGCAATTGTTGCATTTTTCTTTTTTTGTTTGCGCAGTAAATTTGTGAGTGAGGTTAATATCTTTGCGCAACCTGGAATAAATATGCGGTAATAATTGATAAGACCGAGGTATCTTCTCAGTTGTCGTAATGTTGTTGGTTGTGGAAACTGCTGTATCGCTCCCACTTTTTCTGGTATGGGTGCAATACCTTGCTCATCGACTACATGACCCAAGAATGTCAGTTGAGGAACTGTAAAAACACATTTGTTCACGTTGATTTTTAAACCAAAATGTGCCAGTCTCTCAAAAACTTGTTCTAGGTGTTCGTGATGTTCCTGCATACTTCGACTACCGATGAGAACATCATCGATGTATGCAAAAGCAAATGGTAATCCTCTCAAAACTTCGTCGATTAGTCTCTGGAAACTTTGAGCTGCGTTACGTAATCCAAAAGGCATTCTTGTGAATTCGTATAGGCCGAAAGGAGTAGTGATTGCTGTTTTTTCTATGTCATCTTCCGCCACTGGAATCTGATAGTATGCTTTGACCAAATCAAGTTTGGTAAAAAGTTTAGTTCCTTGCAGACCTATGGCAAAATCGTGGATGTGTGGAATATGATATCTGTCAGGAACTGTTTTAGCATTGAGGTGTCGAAAATCTCCACAAGGCCGCCAAGCCCCTGAATCTGGTTTTGGTACCATGTGTAGTGGCGAAGAGTATGGGCTACTTGATGGGCGGATGATTCCTAACTTTAGCATGTGTTGAAATTCGTCCTTTGCTATTTTGCACTTATCCGGGCGTAGTCTGCGTGGAGATGCATGAGTTGGTGGTCCGGTAGTCTTAATGTGGTGTTTAGCAGAATGGCGAATTTCATCCGTGTGCTTCAAAGGAGTCATTATGGATGGAAATTTTTTAAACAATTCCTGTAAATCACTGTTAGTTGGTAAAGTACAGCTGATTCCTGTCGATTTGTACACTGATGTTATTCCTTTCATCGACAACTGTGTTTCATTGTCGATGAGACAGTGTGTATACATGTTTACAGATAGACGAAAATGAGATAAAAAGTCTGCCCCGAGAATGGGTGTTTTTACTTGGGCTCGTGTAAAAATCCATGAAAAAGGTCGTCGCAGTCCCAAATTTAATGTTAGTGATGTCTCACCGAAGGTTTGGATTTTTGATCCGTTTGCTGCTTGCAACGTGTATTCTGATGGTGTAGACTTGCTGTTGGGTTCTGGTGGTATTACACTTATTTGTGCACCTGTGTCGACTAAAAAATGATATCCGGTATTTCTATCCCGGATGTAAAATAGACGACTAATTTGTTTGATTCCAGCAGTTAATGTCGTCTTTAATCGCTGCTGGAACGCCCGTTTCCCGCCTGAGTCTGGTCAGCATTGAAATTGCATGGTTTTATGCATTTTCTCGCCTTTTTTCCAAAATTGAGATGATACCAGCAGGTATCGTGCGTTTGTCCCCATCTGGAGGAGGAATTTGACCGGCTCCGGCGATTCCTATGTGGAGAATAGGAATTGTCTCTGAAACGTCTCCGAGGTCGGTAAAATTGCTCTTGGTTGTTAAGGAGACTCTGGACCTTGAGTGTTAATTCTGACATGTTTTTTTCAAGCCTGGCTACAATGTCAGGTGTGTCTGTTTTTAGTGTCGGCACTGAAGACGCATACACGTTCTTTTCTGGGTTGTTACTTTCGTGTATTTTGTCAGCTACTTCTGCAAGTTTCTCCAAATTTAAGTCGTCCGGTAGTGATGCCAAAATTTGTGTAGTGTGGGCCTGGAGCTTGTCTGTCCATAACTTTTTTAGAACCGTGTCGGACATTGTATTTGATCCCAACAATGTGCGCATTTTTCTTAAAAGTTTAGATGGTTTCATGTCTCCTAAATTTAGGTTGTTGAAAAGGTCATGGAGTCGCCTTTCGTTCGATTTGCCTGTTCGTCTTATTATGGCTTCCTTCAAAATGTCGTATGGCTTTTCCAGCGGCATGTGGTCTAAAAGGTCTACAACTTCTGTAGCTACGTCTGCTGGTAGTTTTTCTACCACGTACACGTATTTTGAATTTTGTGAAGTAATCTTTTTCGCCGTAAAAATTGCATTCAGCTGAGAAAACCACGTTTGTACGTTTGTAGGGTTGTATGTTGGCAAATTCACAGTCAGTGTACATTCTGTAGGGTCGCTAAAAGCCATTGCTGTTTGAATACTGGAATCTTATTTAATAAATGTTCAACGGGGTCACCAAATTGTGGGGGATGCTAACGCATTCTATTCCTCTTAAATATGGTAGAAAGACGAGCAAGAAAACGTCAACATTCCACACAAATAAAGGGGAAATAAAATATTCAATACTCAAACATTTACATTAACAAAAACAATTTATTTTGCATTTTCACACATAAAATTATATTCCATGTTTTGCGAAGGTCTTTTAGCGTCTTTTGAATAAATGTCTCTTTGACGGCTTGAAAGAAATAAGTGTCCTTTCGTTATTTAAAGCAATGTCTCTTTAAATAAGTTTTGTATGGAGAAAAAAGAACGCACGTGTGTGTGTGTGCGTGTGTGTGCGTGTGTTCGCGTGTAATTGAAAAAGGAGAAAGAAAATGTCAAGCTTACTGTGAGTGTCCAGCAGTCAGAAAAAAAAGAGGAGAAGGAATGATTTGACGTGACAGGTAGTCGTCGCATCTCTTGCGAGTGGCCGATGGAGCGAAACAATTCTCCCAGTCGTGTCTGAAGAATATCTGGAGCCAAGAGACCGGATCTGTCGCAAAACGACGTTTATATATGTCCTAATCAGCAGGGGCAGTGACCGGAAACATATGATCCCTATTTTGGCGTTTTCTGCGGGGTGTTGAAAAACGCCTGTCGACTGCTGTTGAAAGGTGAATTCCATACCCCTATAGCGTATTTATCAAATGCCTGAATAATTTCGGTGGGTGTTCTTTCATCTTCAGGTGTTAGAAATTGAAATCCGTAGTAAACTTTCAATGTGTCATCTCCCAACGTGTGAAGCAAAAGTGCCGTCTGATATTGTAATGAATGTTTCGTCAAACACGTAATAATGGCGTAGTTATGCCATTTCAGTTTAAACAACTTCCAGTTTGCCGATAAAGTATCTTCCATACATAAGGGCGCTGGTGGTCTTATACTAGCCACTGGTCTGTTTGTGTCTTCCGACATTTTTTTCTTTCTTTTCTCCACGTGACGTACGTACGAATTTACAATTTGAAACAAGAATAATAAAGTTACTTATCTGTTTCTTATCCTTTTGTACATCTTACTTAGACATATCTTCATCCCACCTGCTGCCACCATGTGTCATTTTAGAGGATGTCAATGGATTGAATAGAAACATAACGACAGACATCAGGTTCTATAAAATGGCGTCCTTTATTTACATCAGGCAGAACATGAGTGCCCCGGTAAAGGGGCGTAAATCCAGACGGTGAAACTCTTATTCAGTCCCTCATGCAACACTGCCTAATTTTCCTACCTTACCAAACTTGCCTAATTTCCCGGGTACCATTTAGTTTAATATTTACTGTGATTTCCCCAAATAAAATCGTATGTACAAACATATATCATCAAGATGGGGCTAACACACCTTCTGTGTAATATATCAAATGTTGAATTACTAGGTACGTGCAAAATCAATTGCCGATTCCCAAAATATGAAAACATTTTAACCCTCCCTTCACCTTAAAATTCACCAAAATTCAGAAAATCAACCAATTTTGATGAAATTTTCAGTATTTATTAATCAACGATCACGTAATATAATGAAACCATTATTATTTTTTATATCTTAGCGAAAATGTATTTTTTGAAAACTAAATACACCTTTACTAAAATTATATGTTCATGTATTAATAAAAAAGAATGTATGAATTAAAAGAAAAATAATGAAAATCAAGCACTAGATGTTTAAAATAATTTTTTAAAAAATTATGTCTTATATATTACGAAAAAGACCCCTAAATCCCGTGTTAATAAAATCACTATAACTCGAAGATAAATTAATTATTTTGAATTGGCAATGTGATCATTGAATAAAGTATTGTTTAATCAATATTTTCACAAAAATATGATATAATTGCAAAACATATTTCATGTGATTTTAATCATTAGAGTTTCTGGTAAAATATAAAATGCGATATAATTGTATTTCCCTTTCATACATGAACATGTTATCATCAGCGCAAGATTTTCTTGATAATCTTGAAAATAAACCGAAAATTGAACAATTTGAGACCCGGGAACGTAACGAAAAAAAAGAATTTTAAAAAATTGGATACTTTCTACTAATGATTAACTCGGGGACGTATGGTAGGCCTGTTCTGTAATAAATAGGTAGGATTAGCTCACCAACCACCACTCACTCCCTCACACTGTCCTCAAAATTTTATTTTCAGAGATTCAACAGTTTCGTTAATTTCACAATTTCGTCAATTATTTTGAAAGGTAAAACGTAAGTTTGTATTTGTTTTGTCATTTTTTCATTAATAAATATTATTTAAAAAGTTGAAAACAATTATTTATTAATAAATAAATAGAATTCAAATACGACATTTTCTTTCAAAATTGAATTCTATTCATTTATTAATAAATAATTTTTAAATGTTTTAACTTTTTTTTCAATGAATATTGTCAGTGTAGTCATTGACTTTAAATTACTTTTTCACACTTAAAACAAAAAAATTCTCTTAGCTTTATTTTAAAAGAATTAGGATGTTCAGATGGAAGGTGTTGTGTTTGTTCTCTTGGCGGTAGTAGAGGGCCCAATATTCACTGCCATAGAGCAGAATGCTGATCACATAGGGCCAGTATACCTTCAACTTGGTAATGGTTGTCATCATCTGGTTATTCCAGACTCTTCAGCAAGCGACCCATTGCTGTTGCCGCTTTGCCGAGTTTTGATCCAGTGGAGCCAAGGTATGTAAAGACCGCGAATACCTGAAAGGTGTTTTGTTACCAAGGCTGATGTTTGAGGTACTGCTTACATCTTAGCCGATGATTTTTTTAAAGATTACTGATGAATTTATGTGAGTAGATGTGACAAATCAAGATGATAACCAGTAAAGCAGCTTCACAGAAAACTACAAATTAAAAATATAGATCATGACAACAGAACCGATCACTTTCTTATTTACGGTCAATATAATTTTTTAAATATATATTTAACTATTTTAAATTCTTTTTTTAATTAAAACTATTTCTGTACAATACAGCAAAATTACGTTTAATTATTTAATTTTACGAGTTTTTCGACTAGATAAAGCTGATAAAGAAATTTTAAAAACAACAAAAAAAGAAATTTAAGAAACTTGCTTTCAAATGATTAGTGATGTATTTCCCAAGTGATATAAGGGGAAAATTCAAGATGGCGACCAATAAAGCAGCTTCACAGAGAAGAACAGGGGTAAAAATATAAAGAAAGAAAACTACTTCAACAAAAGTATCGGTAACTATCAAAAATAAAAGTCAATTTAGTTAAAAAAAATTTTTTCAATATTTAACTTTTTTAATGGTGGCTGATGAAGGACATGCTCTTACATTCTTTTTTGAAATAACGCAATAATAATTCATGAAAAATTAACCTGAAATTAAATTAATCGCACTTGTGCAGATGCGGTACACGAGCCGAAATTTATTTTAGAAGAGTTCCAATGGTGTAGAAAGGACAGACAACTCTGTTTTTTTAGTACATAATTTCTAGCTTCTCCGAAAATGGACGTAATTGAAACTGTTGATTTTCACAAATTTTAATTTCTGCGATAATTCAATATTTTAAACTATAAAATGAAATTTTAAAAAATCTGTTAATCGAAACAAGAGGACTGTTCGTTTTGTTGGTTTTGAAATGAAAACAATATACTGTTCATTTTCCCAAATTCTATTTTCTTCAATAAATGTTCTATCAATATACTGTTGATTTTCACAAATTGTTATTTCTCCCAAACATATTCTATTAATTGAATTTGCATGACTTCTTATTTTAAAAATACATTCTTCCAAATGCCAAATGATCACTAGGTATTAACTTTTAACTTCCTTTGGGATTGCAGGACTAAAGATTAAAGAGTTACTTTAGGGAGTTCGATTGAGATAAAAGCCGGTATAGTTTCTTTAGACAATGAAACACAAGCATGGCTTTCCTCAACCATACTGGTGATCTGACAATGTTATGCTGAATCAAACGAGAGAAGAGATAATCAGTTCCACCTGATCAAATTCTTCTTATTTGTTATTCAAAGCTCGAATCTTATAAAGAATATCCCCGGGAGGCAGCACATCGTCTTTTTAAATAGTTGTTCAGGGGCTCTTACATATGCTAAGTATCCTATCATGGTGGCCTGGAAAACCATTGTACAGAGAGACCGAAGACACTCGAGGATAATGTCTAGTAGGTAATTCCAACTCCCCCGTGTGTGTTTGCATATGCTGTTTTAGATTAGAATTATCTGAAAATGCAGATCCACAAACTTGACAAGAATATGGTTTCTCTCTTTTTTTCTTCATGTTAATTTAGTTTATCTAAAGAGATCAAGGGCCCCTTGAGGCTACCACTTGATTTCCCTATGAGTAAAATGTATATCCGAGGACTCTCTTAAGGATAGATGTTGTTCCTTTTAGGTCTGCTATCTGTATTTCCCTACAATTTGGTTTTCCGGGGATTGTTTCTAAGTATTTACTTAGATTTTTTCACCAGACCAGTTGCCCCACTGCAACCGGTATGAGCTTTATTTAATCGAGGGACCATGCTATTTTAAAATAATTTTTGAGATATTGGTATTTTGTTATTTTTTCCCGTTCGGCTCTATTGAGGCCATAGTCATTTGAGATGGTTACATCAATGATGAGAGCAGTTTTTTCTGGTTTGTTCCAGATGACAATGTCTAGTTTGGTGACCTTGTCTTTTATGTATCTGCCTACCTGTATGTCTTTATCATAGAACACTGTAACTTTTCCATTCGATGTTATGGGTGGGGGTTCATGTTCCCAGATGTTCAGTGATATTTCAAGCTGCATCTCTCTGCAGATCTTCCTATGTAGGTATTTACATACTTTGTTGTCGCGGGCAGTGTGTGTTCGCATGTGCTTTTGTAGACTAGAATTGTGAAAATGCAGATCCACAAACTTAACATGTATATGGGTTCTCTCCTGTGTGTCTTCGCATGTGCTTTTTAAGACTTGAATTGTGTGAAAATGCAGAGTCACTAACTTTACAAGTATGTGGTTTCTCTCCTGTGTGTATTGCCATGTGCTTTTATAGACTAGAATTGTGTGAAAATGCAGATCCAAAAACTTGACAAGAATAGGGTTTCTCTCCTGTGTGTGTTCGCATATGTGTTTTCAGATCAATGTCCCTAGAGTAAGAATATCTACAGATTTTACATGAATACGGTTTCTCTAATGTGTGTGTTCGAATATGTTGTTTTAGATGATCATTCTGAGAAAATGAAGAATGACAAACTTGACAGGAATATGGTTTTTCTCTTAATGTTTAATTTTACTTCAGTCGAAGTTCTCAGAAATCAAGGGGCCCCTTCCTAGGGCTAACACTTTATCTCTATATGAGATACATAGATACCCGAATATTATATTAAAATTCTCCTTTATTTCTCAAACATTGAGTTTGTAAAAAAGTTAAGAATAATTTCTTCTCTCCCCAACTGATGAGTCAAGTATGTCATAGTATCTTTCTTGTGGTCTGTTGGTCTTACCGGATTCCAGGACAAGAATTTATCTAGTCTGGTGGAGTATCCAGCTACGTGGTGTTACTTGAGGTAACATCGCTAAGAGAAGATGCACTATTCCTCGTATGAGGGGTTCTTATTTGTGCTGCGGATACTATGCAATTTTAAATATTTGGTCAGGGTTTACTTGTAGGGGTAAGTATGGTCATGTCAGGTTATCCTGAGAAACCCTTGTACAGAGAGACCGAAGACACTCGAGGATAGTGTCTAGTAGGTAATTCAAACTCCTCAGTAGGTAATTAAAACTCCCCAGTATGTGTCTTTGTAGATTAGATGTCTGTGAAAATGCAGAGCCACAAACTTGACAAGAATATGGTTTCTCTTATTTTTTTCTTTTTTCTTTTCATTCATTTGCTGGGGAAGAGGCATTCTTCCCAATGCCATACGATCACCCGCTATTTACAGACTCCAACCGAGAGCTCTTTTCAGGATTCTGGCTGTTCCCTAGAGTGCAGTTGTTTTGATTTCTCTTGCACTTAGTTCACAAGGTATACTTGCTAAATACTTTTTCAAGTTCTTCTGCATGAGTCCAGTGGCTCCTATGATAACTGGAATGATGGAGATCTCTTTGAGGTTCCAGTCTCCTTTCACATCATACATTAGACCTTGATATTTTGTTATTTTCTCCCTTTCAGCTCTGTTTAGGCCCCCATCATAAGGGACACTGACCTCACTCACAGTTGCCACTCTCTCTCTCTCTCTCTTTTGTTCCATATGACAATGTCAAGTTTGACAGCTGCGTTTTCCAGATAGGTAGCTGTGCAGATTTCATGGTCATAATAGATGGTGTATGTCTCATTCCCCACAGTTCTCGCAGGTAGATGTTCCCAGGGTCTGCTACTACACCTGATATTCAGTTTCTTACAGATGGTCCAGTGCCGCTATCTGCATGTGTTAGCATGTGCTTTTTTAGAGAAAAATTTTGTGAAAATGCACAAACGTGACAGGAATATGTGTGTGTTCGCATGTGATTTTTTAGATAATAACTTTTTGAAAATGACGATCCACAAACTCGACAAGAATATGGTTTCTCTCCTGTATGTAAGTAGCATGTGCATTTTTAGAGAATCATTCGCTGTAAATTCAGAACCACAAACTTTACAAGAATATGGGTTCTCTCGTGTGTGTGTTCGCATGTGCATTTTTACATTAGATTTGTAAGAGAATGTAGATTTACAAACTTGACAAGAATATGGTTTGTCTCCTGTATGTGTTAGCATGTGCTTTTTTAGAGAAGAATTTTGTGAAAATGCAGAGTCACAAACGTGACAGGAATATGGTTTCTCCCCTGTGTGTGTTCGCATGTGATTTTTTAGATGATAACTTTTTGAAAATGTAGATCCACAAACTTGACAAGAATATGGTTTCTCTCCTGTATGTGTTCGCATGTGCTTTGTTAGAAAAACATCTTTGGAAAATGCAAAGCCACAGACTTGACAAGGATATGGTTTCTCTTTGTTTGGTTTCATTTTTCTTCTATTGAGGTTATCAGAAATCCTGGGTCTAACACTTTATCTCTATATGAGATACATAGATATTCGAATATTTCATTAAAGCTTTCCTTTAACTCTAAAACATTGAGTCATTCAAGAAGTAAAGAACATTGATTTTCGTCTCCCCAATTGATCAGTTAATGAAGTTATAGTATATCTTTCTTGTGGTATCTCGGCCTTACCAGATTCAAGGTCAAGAATCCATCTAGTCTGGTGAACTGTTGTAATTGAGGTAACATCACATAAAGGTGCACCATTCCTCACATGAGCCGTGTCAAGAGGATCTTATTTTAGCTTTGAATACTATGTAATTTTGAATATTTTGTCAGAGTTTATTTGTTGGGTGAAATATCCTCATGGCAGGTTGTCCTGACAAACCTTTGTACAGTGAGACCAAAGACACTCGGGATGGTGTCTAGTAGGTAATTCCAACTCCCCTGTGTGTGTTCACATACAATTTTTTAAATGAGAACTCTTTGAAAATGTAGATCCACAAAGTTGACAAGAATATGGTTTCTCTCCTCTGTGTGTTCGCATGTACATTTTTTAGAAAAGAATTCTTTGAAAATGTAGATCTTCTAACTTAACAAGAATATTGTTTTTCTCTTCTCTGTGTTTACATATAATTGTTTTTGAGAAAAATTGTTTCAAAATGAAAATCAACTAAGTTAACAAGAATATTGCTTCCCTCTTATGTTGTTTCTATGTAATTGTTTTACATACAAAGTCTTTAAAAAAGTAGATTCACAAACTTGACAAGTATATAGTCTCTCTCTTTTGTTACATTTTACTTAAACCGAAGTTCTCAGAAGACAAGGGACCACTTCCTGGGGCTAACACTGGATCGCTATATGTAATACATAGATATTCGAATATTCTATTAAAGTTCTCCTTTTTTTAAACTTTGAATTAGTAAAGAAGTAAAGAACATTAATTTTTCTCTCCCCAGTTTTCTATGTTGTAGTATATCTTCCTAGGTGTCTCTTGGTTTTACTGGATTCCATGACAAGAATTCATCTAGTCCGGTGGAATATCCAGCTAAGTGCTGTTACTTAAGGTAACCGCATTATTCCTCGTATTTTCAAGTGTATAGTTTGGCTGAGGGGATCTTATTTGTGGTGTTAATACTATATTATTTTGAATATTTGGTCAGGGTTTACTTGTATAGTGAATTATCTTCTATGTCAGATTGTCCTGACAAAGCCTTAAACAGAGACACTGAAGACACTAGCGGATAATGTCTAGTAGGTAATTCAAACTCCCCTGTGTGTGTTCGCATGTGATTTTTTAAGTTTGTACAAATGCAGAATATGCTTTCTCTTCGTTGTATTTTAATGTAAAGTTTAAAAAACATATTCTAACATATTCAACAATGTGCTTTTTCAGTTCGGTATTTGCGGATATTAATATTTACATGAATGTACTTCTATCTGTACTTTCATGCAGTTTTTAAAATCTACATTCACTAAAATGCAAATCCACTGAGTTTATAAATGTATCAGTTATTTATTGTGCATATTTCTGGGTTATTTTCAAATTTCACTATATATGTTTCCTCTTCAAAAGGCTTTTACATTTTTCCTAACACATAACTCATTTAAAAGAACGTATCAAGTTGTTTTTAAAAAAATGGCAGTACTTATCTAAAACAAATACAAGACTTTTCTTCATTCTTTGTCGAATTGGAAAATCATCATTTTCTATGAGTTCAAATCTGTAAATAAAAAAAGAGAGGATATAAACAGAAATACAAAGATGTTTGATTATTTGCCATCATTTTATGTTTCAATAAATCAAATACAGAACAAAAAGTAGTATGCTTAATTTCTTTTTATGCGTGAGAAATTTGAAAGTTTTTCTCAAGTATTTAAATTGAAAGTAACTGATGGATAGAATTACAATTTTGTGTCAACAATCAAAATAATTGATGCTTTCATAAAATCTTATTGTATTTTTTAAGTCAATATTAATGATGAGAAAAACGAATTATACAATAAAACTGACTCAACTTCTTTAGACACTCAGTTCATATATACCATGTTGAAAAAAAAGTGCATCAAAATATATAAGTAAAAAAATAAAACCATACGTGTTTGTTAGACATTTTGCATCTATTATTCTCCTTCGAGCCAGGACTTTACCCTACTTTTATATTTGTCTTATAGGATAGACGCATCATTTCCTTAAGAACCAGTTATTAGCCGCATCATAGCATCTCAATAAGAACTGATCGTCCGCTAATTGGTCACACTTTAAATTTTATTGAGCATTTTTAGATACGTCGACGGATTTATATAAATAATGCTGACATGCTGAAGTGTGAAATAGTCTTTTTACGAATTATCTGAAGAGACACTTTTAAGATGCACCTATATATTTCTATTAAAAGACCTGACTGTTCCTCTTGAGTTTGAATTAAGATTTTGAAATGTGTCCATGGATTAATATAAGAAGCCCTTACAGGCTGAAGTGTGAAATACCATTATTACATTCATATATGAAGAAGTATCATGCGTTGGTTGCTTTGTCAGGCTTAAGTTTCAAGGATGCTACCACAGATCTATCACGCTGATATCTACAGAATCAATTATAGATATCTCATGTATTTCTATAAGTAGTAATGTTTTGTTGTCAGTTTGTCACACTTAAGGCTGAAGATCGTATTTATAGATGTGTCTACGAACTCTTATAAGAAGCACTGTCCGTCTGCTTAGTTGTATTGACGTCTCGAGTAAAAAACAGATGAATGGAGAAATGTTTACAAAACATTATGTTTATCCGTCAACCTGTTCGATGTGTGCATATCTTTAAGGTCCATGTTCTGTCAATCAATCTGAATGCATCCATATAACTTTATAAGAAGCTTTGTCTGTCTGTCACCCAGATATTTAAGTAGGATTTCTCTCTAACCCTTAAGTGGCGTATTCATATTGGTCTATAAGAATCCAATCTTGATTTGGTCTATCATGCTGGGGTAGGATTTTTAGATGTTACTGTATTCTATGTGAAGCTCTGTCCTCGTCAGTATAAAGAATGAAGTATCGTTTTTCAATGTATATTAACATCTGTCCATACATCTGTCACGCTGAAATCTGATGAATGATTTTAAGATATGTCATGTATTTCTATTATAGTAATGTTTTGTTGTCAGACTGTCACACTGGTGGCTGAAGTTTGCATTTTTAGATTCGTTCCGTAACCTGTATAAGACGCACTGCCCGTCTAATGAGTGGTCTGGACGTCTGAAGTAAAAAAAGTATATATAGATGAACCTAGAAATGTTTATGACACATTCTGTCTATCCGTTAATCTGTCATGATTAAAACTGAAGTACCATTTTTCAATGTATATCTTTAGAGTCCATCTTTGAGTTTTGTCAATCAGTTTGTAAAACTGAAGGCTTAAGTATCATTTTTCATACGCATCCACATAACTTTATAAGAAGGTTTGTCTGTCTGTCAGTCTGTAACCCAGAGTTTTTAGTAGAATTTATCTTTAACCATTAGATGGCATATTCATATTGATCCAGACATTGATATAAGCTCCGTCGGGCCGTCAGTCACATTAAATCTTTAGTAGCATTATTTACGTGTCTATGAATCCGTAGTTGAAGCTCTGAACGTTCGTTTTGCGTGTCACAAGATGTTAATATCTGATCATTGGTTCGTCTATCTTGATAAGCCTGAAGACTTGTTATTAAAGCCTTATTTAAACCAAAAACTCTAATTATTTTGTTTTTAAGCAGAAAACATATTCACACTAAAATCTTATCTAAGAAAAAACATATTAGTTAAATATCCTAAAAAAACATTATTTTTTCGAAATAGGTGATCAGTTTATGTTAAATTTATACAAAAACTGTAATCAAAATGAAAGCTTATGAAAACAATTTACTGGGAAACAAAGAATGGAAGAAATTATAATTAGTAACAGAAAACGTAAAAAGACTCCTCCAATACATCTCAAAAACAGAATCACAGATCTAGACAGCTTAATTTATTCATGTGCCAAACTAGTAAGCATAAACCTCACCAAAAGAATAGTACAACAAGGCCTGTGTGTGAAATCAGATGCTTTTTTTTAAACCTGCGGCGGCTAGGAAATACCCGACTAGTACACAGGCGCAGGCTATTTTTACTCCTCTTGGAGTGTTAGACCTGTAAGGCCTTGTAAGGCCATCTATCTAAGAGAAGGAAATCTCTGACAATAAAACCTTGCTACCTACGCCGTAGCAATAAACCGTTGGGGAGGGAGGCCTCCTTAGTCGTTATCGATAACCTTCCTAGAGTTGGAATCTTAAACAAAATATCCGGTTTGCAAATCTACAATTGCTTAAGGAGTAGATAGGTTCTGCCTATCGCCGGCCTTTGCACTCCTTCTTTGTCTATTAGCTAGGTGCAGAGGTACCAGCGCTGGGACCCCTCTAAACACTCAGTGTCTAGCCTTGGTTGCTTCTAGGACAATGAACACTGTTCTCTTTCTCTCTATTTAGGCAACTCGGGGAAAAAAATTCGTCACAAAGTCTTACATGACAAGTCTGGGTCTCTCTTGTTCCGACAGGTTGAGGGTACAGGTTAGACAGCTTGTCTGGCTGCTGTTTCCGACTGACAGGAAGGAGCCCAAACTCTTGAGGAATGGCTGCTCCATCGTGTGTCATGTCGTGCATTGAAAGGGACCCTGCAATTATCTCCGGTGGGTTTTCCCGAGGCCACAAACCCCATGGACCAGGTCGTGACTAATGGACTGGTTGTGTGAGCTTATTGGCAGCAAACAAGGACCTAACTTGGCCAACGCACTCTATGATCAAAACAAACATGTCATTACAAAAAAATAAAACGAAAACCTAAACCAGACACCCAACAAAAAAAACTTTCGCCTCCGCCCTTGAGGCTCGCATTCACAAATATCCGGGGAATTAGAACCAACATCAACGACGTAGAAACCTTTCTCCTGACAAACTCCCCGGATGTCCTAGCTCTAAGTGAAACTAACCTTCAAACCTCAATCTCCTCTCACCACTTTGTCATGACTGACTACCTCCCACTCTACCGCAAAGACTCTGACAAACATATGCACGGGCTAGAAGTTTATGTTTGGAACAACCTCCCCCTGACTAGAGATACATAGGTTAGAATCAGATGACCAAGACTATATGTGCTTTAGATTGACTTTACATCACAGCGTCAGTTACTTATATTTCTTATACCGTTCCCCTTCGACCCAGGACTGTACTCTGCTAAACTCTGTCTCTGAAAGCATAGATACATCACTCTTAATTGACTCGAATGCTCAAATACATGACCACCACTGCGACTGGTTGGTATTCTTCAGCCTTACTGACGCAGCCGGCAACTCTACATATAATTTCTCATTAGCTCACTCCCTCTCTCAGACTGTTGATTTTCCGACCCGCATCCCCGATCGAGTAGACCAACAAGCCGCACTTCTAGACCTTTTCTTGACCTTAATGCCCGAGGCTTGTGTGACGAAAGCTAATAGTAATGCTGATCACATTGTACTACTGATACATATCATCCTAAAAAGTCGTCCAAATGCTGATGAACCGTTGCTCAAAACAACGAGATACTACGAGCAGGCTGATTTTGAGTCAATCAGAGATCACATCAGTGACGCCCATGGAGGGAAACCTTCCCACTCTCTGCCGACCAGTGTGCAATTAAATTAACTGAATGGGTCAAAGCAGGTATTGAAGCCTATGTCCCAATGAAAAAATTCTTTAGCAAGTCCCACTCTCTCCAATGGTTCACCTCGGAATGTGCAGCTGCCATTGCTGAGAGCCAACACGCATTCCGTAAATTAGGCCGCCATAAGTCAGCCACTAATAGACATACATTTATAGAGTCAAGAAATAATTGCAAGGCCGTTATAGGCGAAGCAAAGAGAATGTTTAATGAGTTAAAAAAAACGCATCCAGTCACAGAAACGAGGCACTCGTGAGTTCTTGAAAATCTACAATAGCGTAGTGAACAATGGTCAATCTACGATTCCCCCACAATCAAATCACAATGATGTCGTTTGCACGGCCACTGATAAGGCCGAACTACTTGCCCAGCGTTTCGCTTCAAACTCCACTTTGGACTCAGATAACCACTCTCTCCCCAAATTCCGTTTGCGGACTGAAGCCACACTTGATAACGTGGTCATCACTCCATTCCAGGTCAGAGACATCATAAAAAACCTTGACACCTCCAAAGCTTGTGGGCCTGATCTGATACCTGTAATAGTAATAAAGAAATGCTCTGCTGAACTGGCCCCTGTCCTTTCCAAACTCTACAATAAATGCCTAACTGAATATTGCTTCCCCGATAGCTGGAAAATTGCCTCTGTGGTACCAGTCTACAAGAACTCTGGGAATAGAACCGATCATCTGAACTACCGCTCAATCAGTCTACTGCCGATCTTTGCTAAAATCTTTGAATCCTTAATAAATCTAGCGATGGTACATCACTTAGTTAATGCTAAACTTCTTTCTGACCGCCAGTAGGATTTAGACAAGCATGATCTACTGCAGACATCATAACGGTCATCTCTGAACGCATGTATCATACACTCGACAAAACAGGAGAAGCTAGGGCAGTAGTTGCGAAAACTGGCAGACGGCCATGAAAATAGATATGAACATTTGAAAATAAAATAAAACATTTGAATTAACTGTATTACATCAGAATAAAACTCTAATCCCAGCACGATGGGTGTATACTATTAACACTGATGAAAATCAGGGATACATATTTAAGGCAAGACTAGTGGCAAAAGGTTATACCCAAAAGCCAAACGTAGATTACGAAGAAACATGGTCACCAATAGCAAAATTAACTTCAATTAGAATGTTGATGCAAATCGCGGCACAATACGATCTAAAAATACATCAATTAGACGTAAAATCAGCTTAAATGCACCGATAAATTTGGAACTTTACATGGAACACGCAAAAGGATTTGAAATAGAAAATAAAAACAAAACCGGAAGATTAGTGTATAAATTAAATAAATCACTATATGGTTTAAGACAAAGTGGTAGAAATTGGAATAATTTGTTACACACACATCTAATAGAAAACAGATTTAGTCAATCATATGCAGACGTTTGTGTTTATACACAATATAATGACAAATATACAATTATTATTGTATGGGTAGATGACATACTAATAGCGACAAAATGTAACGAAAATATGATAAATACGAAAACTATTCTAAAAGAGAAATTTTAAATAACAGATCAAGGCAAAATCAAATATGTTTAGACATAGAATTTACATATGAAAACAAAACAATATACATGCATCAAATACAATATCTTCAAAAATTATAAGAAAGATTTGGAATGAAAGATTGTAAACCTAAATACACACCTAGGCCTATAAATGTGAAAGGGTATTACAAAAAAAATAAATTCGAAAACAATTGATTACACAACAAATTTACAAAAAAAAATTATATTGTGAACAAAAAAATGTTTTAAGGCTTATGAATGTGAAGTGTTAAAACAAAAAAAAAACATTACGAATATATATCAGGTGAAGGGGGTATGTTGAATTGGCAACTGAATATACTTCCACTCAACCAAGTGGTGATAAGCTATCGACCTGATCACTGCACAACGTGATAATTACTGCGCTGAAGAGGTATCACATGACATGAAAATTAGGAGCCAAATTTGTTCTTTCAAAATTGTATCTTCAGTCCGAGAATAAAAGTTGTGCAATACGCATGTATTATTGTTACCCCATTCTATTCTTGTCTTTTCTTCTATGTCTTCGTGACTCATAGTCTACCACGATGTTACGCTCTACCCCTCAAAGCTTAACGGCCGAATTTAAGTTTTCTTTTGGGGAGAACTTGCATAGGGTGTAAGGTTCTAATAACATAGAAAAAGATACGATTACTAGGTACGTGCAAAATCAATGGCCGATTCCCAAAATGTAAAAACATTTTAACCCTTGCTTCACTTAAAATCCACTAAAATTCAGGGAACATACCAATTTTAATGAAATTTTCAGTATTTATTAATCAATGATCACGTAATATACTTGTTGTAGTATCAGCAATAGAAATCTAGCTAGCCCTCCTCCCACTCCCTTCCCATATCCCCTCTTCCGGTTTCGGGCTCACCGTCAGCAGTTCCGGTTTGTACACCTAAGTAAATAAACGTGTTTCACTTCAGCCTCCTTGTATTTTCGTCTAATCGACATCAATCAATGTATACGGATATCACAACAATACTGAAACCATTTTTTTTTAAAATCTTAGCGAAAATGTAAAGCGACACCAGAGTTATCTGCCCTTCTGACTATAAAAACCGTTGCAAACGGAAAATCCATCTTTCTTTCACCGACCAGCTCGGCAGAACAACGCTGGCACCAGCGCTCCGTCTCTCTCTTCTCTGGTCGACAGAACGACGCTAATACACTAGCGCTTCGTCTCACGCTTTTCTCTTGAACTGGTCACAGCATAACAACTACCAACACACGTTTCTTCTGTCAACACGTGGCCAGACAACGGTAAGAGTTCTCAACTCATTTTCTTTGTATACGGCTTTCAAAGACTTTTCTCTCGCCGGATTCATTTCCTCTTATACCTTTTTCAAGAACTGTATTTCCATCGACACACATGCATACATCACACACTTCACCATTCCACGTACACACACGTTCAATAAACGTTATTTGAACTACTTCATTTTGTTTATTAATTATTACTCTGTCTTTGCATGCAACATTGCTTGATTGACTGAACACGCTTATAGTCCGGGAACATCACCCTCTCGATCCTAACAATACTGAAACCATTTTTTTAAATCTTAGCGAAAATGTATTATTTTTTAAAACAAAATACACCTTTACTAAAGTTATATTTATATGTATTAATACAAAGAATGTATGAATTAAAAAAATATGAAAATAAAAGTTTCACAAACATAACGATTAATTCGATAAATTCAGTGATTGTTTTCCCTTACTGAAGACGGAACTCTCCTAAAATGAAAACAAATAATTTGAACAAGTTTTCTTTCGAGGAGAATTAGCATAGGGTGTAAGGTTCTAATAACACAGAAAAAGCTACGTTTATTACGATGCTTTCTCCAATTTAATATCATCCACGTATATACATTAAAATAATAATAACAGAAAAATAAATAAACTTATTAAACATTATACTTACTTGTATACAAACATCTTTCGTATTGTCAGATTCATAAAAATTAAATAATAACAATACTAACACGATTTAATTTGCACTTTAAAAGATTATATAATTAATGTAGTCGAACTGAAAATGAGAGATGGTGACCAGAAAGCAGCGGTAAGACTGCATAACACTGCCCCCATGGCTGTGCGCATGCGCCAACTAACGGAAGCGCAAAAATTAAAAGTCTATCGATAAGAATAAAAAACACACACCTTAATTGAAACTGGATACAAATTGTGGATTTTATTTACTAATGCAATAAAAACATATTTGTGTTTTTCTAAGCAAATATTTACATACATATACTCCCATTGATGAGGAATTATATTAGCGCTTCCGTTTGTTGGCGCATGCGCACAGCCAGGGGACCAGTGTTATGCAGTCTTACCCTGTGGCAGTGAATGCTCTGAGAATGTTTCTTCTGATTATAGTTTAAGCAAATTATCAGATGGTTTTTATAGATTGTAATAATTATTTAACTTTGTAAAATAATACAAATGACAAAAAATACTACAAATAATACAAAAACCGTTTTTACCTTGCAGAATTTTTTTCAAATTCTATGAAATTTTTATTTTTAATTTCTTAATAAACAAATAATCAACAGATTTTGTTTATTAAAATAAATTTTAAATAAACATTTCACCAGAATTTTTATGTTTATTAAAATTTTTATGTTTATTAAAATTTTTATGTTTATTAAAATAAATTTTAAATAAACATTTCACCAGAATGTTTATGTTTATTAAAAATTTTATGTTTAGTAAATTTTTTATGTTTATTAAAATAAATTTTTAATAAACATTTCACCAGAATTTTTATGTTTATTAAAATTTTTATGTTTATTAAATTTTTTTATGTTTATTAAAATAATTTTAAAATAAACATTTCACTAGGAATTTTTTATCAACAATGTTTATTAAAATTATTTTTAAATAAACATTTCACTAGGAATTTTTTATCAACAATGTTTATTAAAATAATTTTTAAATAAACATTTCGCTAGGAATTTTTATCAACAATGTTTACATGAAAAAGTGTCTTACTTTTCTTTAGAATAAAAAAAACAAAAACAAAAGCACCTTTTTAAAAACTAAACGGAAATTGCTTCTCTTGTTCAAAAATTGCTTTTTTATTTCATAATAATAAAATAGTATTTACATATCTAGAGAGCATGACATCAGCCCCAACAAATCTACACGCAACACCAAAGGACACCACCTAGGAACTCACCACAGTTTGTATACCATATATGAGGGGCTTGTCAGAAAAATATCCAAAGAATATGTAATCCATATGACATCAGGATAGTATTCAGGAGCGACCCAACTCTCTGAAAGCATCTTGTGAGAGTTAAACCCCCTACGGTAAAGTCATGACTAAGAACTGTGTGTATGCGATTCCATGTAAGTGTGGAAAAGTATACAAAGGTGAGACATGTCGTCCACTAAAGGTAAGGCTAGAAGAACACCGGAAAGCCGTAATACATGGAGAAATCGAATAGTCGGGTATGGCTGACCACATATGGAAGGAAAAGGGAAAACATCTACCCTCATGGGATGAAGTAAAAATTATAGATTGAGAAGAACGGTGGATAGTAAAACGACTCAAAGAAGCAGCGCATATGTTAGGCGACAATGACGTACTAAGCAGAACTAGTATAGAATTCAATACAATATGGGAACCTATAATTATAAATAATAGATAAGTAGTGATCTATAGTGATAAGTAGCAATGTGTTCTCACAATATAAGGATGTTGTACATGTTATGCCAACTAAATGCCTTCTACTTAGAAATTATTTGACTTAATCAACCGCTTACTAATTAGTTTAAATAAGACAGGCTTTAGAGTATTATCTGTTATAACAGATAATAATGCAATAAATAAAAATGTTATGTTTTTCTTTTGTAGCCCAGCTAAGCTTTCTGTTGCATATCCACATTTAGTTATAAAGTTTATAACTCTTTTCTTTTTATTCGACTCAGTACATATATTAAAACGCATTAGAAACAACTGGCTTGACCAAAAAGATTAAAGTAAATGCATGATGTTCCCCAAGTTTTGTCATAATGGAAATCATGAATTAGATGAAATCCAAAGTGCCCCATTTTCTAGCTTACACAAACTGTATGCCCTGGAATCTCAATCACGTTTTAAATATTGTTACAAATTGACTTCAAAGGCCATTTCTTTTACTACTCTTGAAAGGCAAAATGTTAATTTGGTTCTGCAAATTTTCAATGAATACACTATTAAGGGATTGCTGACCTTGGGAAAACAGAAACGTTTGTCCAACTTTGCAGAAACAACAAAATGCATAAAGATATTTTATATTTTATATTATATTGAATGTATAATAAACGTTGTCAGCTTCACAATAAATATGCTAATCCAATTAAATTAAATAAAGAACATTATAGATTACACTCTGTATTCTGTGACCGATGTCCTTTTTTGTAGCGATGTAAATTTTTCCATTGTATATTTACATCCAGTTGTAAAGTGTAGGCATATTTTCTTCCTATTCGACTCAATACATATATAGGGTGGGCAAAAATAAGGGTCCTATTTTTAAAAATTCATAACTTTTTTATTTATTGATTATTTTTTTTTAGAATAAGTAAAGGACCCCTTCCGAAGCAAGCATGAGCCGTATTAGCCCTAAGGAACGTACCCTCATTTAGAAAACATTATTTTTGCTTAAAAAACTCAAAACAGTGTAAAAAACAATACTTTAGTTTTTGTAACTTTTAAGAAGTGTTTTTCGGCTAAAATTTGTTTTGTTTATTTCAAAAAATCTCGGAAGGGTCAGTCTACACACACATAAAGTTTGGTGAGTTTAACTTTTATTTTGTGGAAGTTATTCAAATTCAAGTTATTCAAATTTAAAGATAGGACCCTTATTTTAGCCCACCCTGTATTAAAATTCATTAGAAACAACTGTCTTGACCAAAACGATGCAACTAAATGCATGCTGTTTCCAAACTTTTGTAATTATGGAAATCATGAATTAGATAACATCCAAAAGTGCCCCATTTACTAGTTTACACAGACTTTATGCCCTGGGATGACAATCACTTTTGAAATATCGTTACAAAATAACTTCAAAGACATTTTCTTCCGCTCATCTTTGGTTCTGAAAATTTTCAATACATAAACCATTCAGGAAAAGCTGACATGAGGAAAACAAATGTTTTTCCAACTTTCTATAAACTGCAAAATACATAAAGATAGTTTATATTTGGTGGGCAATGCTGAATGTAAAAAAATAACATTTAAAAGTTGTCGGCTTTGCAATAAATATGCTAATCCATTTAAATTAAATGAAGAAAATTATAGATTTATCTCTGTATTCTGTGACTGGTTAGAATGTTGGAATAGAATTCCTGGAATAACTTGGAAATAAACAAAGGGAACAGGCACTGCTTTACATCATACCACATATGCAATTCTTGAATTGAGTAAGTATTGAATAAAAGAAATGAATATGGTGTATATATTACCGGGTAAATTTCAAAAAGAAAACCTAAAACGTAGTGTTTTATTGTAATAAAAAAACTCAGAATGTTGTCAGTATTAAAATGATGTTAATCAGTGCAGAGAAGTAATCACAGTTATATTATACGTAACAGGTTATTGCTGTTTTGCCATTTTAAGAAAATAAAATGCAATAGTTGCTAGAATGTAGAGATGATTTGGAAGAAATACATGAGATAAACATAAATATTATATCCTCATGATGTGATGACGAATTTTGTTCTATACAATTATGTAGTTACTTGTAATCTGGTAAAAAGTATATTCTTCATCCTGTACATCAAAGACAATTAGCGATGTACATAACATTGAAAGGTTTAACAGATGCTTGTTTTATTTTTTATGTTTACTCTTGTGATGAAAGTCACATTATTGAAAGGTTTAACAGATGCCTATCTTATTTTTTATCTTAACTATTGTGATGAAAGTTACATTAGTGAAAGGTTTAAAAGATGCTTATCTTATTTTTATGTTAACTATTTTGTTAAGGGTCACATTATTGAAAGGTACAACTAATTTCTCTTAATAGTGTTGTACATTTTTCTTCATGTTTAAATATCTGTTAAATAATATAACCCTTCTTATCAAATAAACTAGTTGTTCAATCAATGATTATAAATTATTTAAATACGAAAATTGTTTGATCTGTTTTTAGAATTACATAACTATGTTAACGTAAAAATTAAATCGTTTGTAGTTTTTATTATATACCAAAGTGTTATACTAAAAAAGTAAACTTAATTCTCGAACAAGTGTAACATTAAATAAAAACCCAATAGATTCCATCGATTATGAAATCGAACAAGTTTAAATTGATCTAAATCTAAATTAATTCAGAAGCTGGCATTTTCAGATTGGGTATTTATAATTGATATGGACATTGGTATTAAAGTAAGGATTAGTGTTGAAATATGATTTCCTTATATTTGTAACAAATTTCAGAAGAGAACTAACTCCTGATGATTTTATTTCAGCTTGAAAACTGGAAGTAGCAGAAGATTAAAAACATTACAAAAATGTTTTTTGCTATTTTGTAAAGCATGTTGATTTTTACTTTTATTCACCCAATGTTGATTTTTACTTTTATTCACCCAATGTTGATTTTTACTTTTATTCACCCAATGTTGATTTTTACTTTTATTCACCCAATGTTGATTTTTACTTTTATTCACCCAAAACAAGAATATTGTACTATGAGGTACTACTCGGACAAGAAACTACATTTAAAGGGGGCATCCTAAGTGGGGAGTTTGGTAGCAACATTTGTTCACATTACATTCAAACTTCTGCATGTTTGAACAGCCGGGTGAAAAAGAGCAGAGAGGGAATTCAAAAGGCAATCCGTATGAGAAAAGTAACGTTTTGGGCATCAGGGAAGGGTGGTATTTTGCTACTAATCAGCTGAATGTATAGAGTACATAAGAAGACTAATATAGCCAGTATAGAGTAAATGTAGACAGAAAAGGATACATTGATGGGATGTCCACGTTAAAAAATAAATATGAGTTCTTGGGTTAATATGTAGCGGTCGGACATAGGACCTATTTCTTCTTGTCCCCTGTAGGCAGTTTGGTCATACACTGACCAATCGGCTTACAGGGCGTATGATTTTCTAGCTGTCTCCAAACGGACTACTTGGACAGTTTAGTCTAGGGACAAGATCGGCAGAGAGAAACAAGACGCGATCGGGGAAACATCATCTCTCTCTTGCCCTTTCCCCTGCGTCGTTCCAGCAGCAGCCGTCTCCACTGGCAATGTATTTGCTGACAACCCGGCACCCTCTTTTGTTCACTGGGACACAGTTCCAACACTCTGTTAAATAAACCCTTTATTTTTGCCTGTTACTCAGTTGTTGTTCGTTCAATTCATTTCGTGCTATAAATGTAAGGAAGGGACCAACACCCCCTTCAATTACAAGTATATGTAAGTAAGTTGACATAAAAATTGCAATTCACAAAGGAAGATCAAGGAAAAGAGGGGTCGAAGTTATAATAATGAACTTGAGAAAAAGGCTAAATAAAGAGCTGGTTCCATTGGCAACTTGAGGTGAGGTAAAACTTCTAGGTCGGTAAAATATTTTCAAATTATCAAGGATGCACGTTACTGGCAGTACATCCATTGTAATTTTAATATACCCGGGGAACGACCGTGATGGCCATGAATATTCGTCATGATGAAAGAGTAACCAATGGCCGTCTGCGGTCCACATAGTAAATGCTTAGTAGGGTGACTGACAAGGATGCACCGATGTTTCTTAGGATGTTAATCGTCTTTGTATTCATGGGATAACCAACTGGATATATAAGCCTATCCAACACCAATATTTATCTATTGGGCAAGAAACAGCTGAAGAAATTAAAGAAATATTGTCGGTAAAGTAGGGATTTATCCTGTTCGGGTTATTTACACTTCTAGATAATTATTATTTTATAATAGTACTTGCACATATTGAGCTATGAACCTTGTGACTTGAAATAAATTAATTTTATTTTAGAAAATGTATAAAATATAAGGTTTCACCTAAAGGCATCTTAAGATATTTTATTTCCAGGGGTTTTGCTTAATTAATGTGTAATAACAATTAAGTTCAATACAAATATAAAGTATTTGAAATTGAAAGAAGAGGTTGTGTTCGCAAAAAATGTTTAAAAAAAACTTACAAATATTTATTGATATCCTAAAAATTTAACAAAAATCAAGTGGCTTCAGCTTACACCAGCTATTGTATTTTTTCATTCAACTAAACTAAATTATGACAAGCTGTGTTGAAATGTTCATAATGATCTGTTATTCTACGAGTGAACCATGTACATAAAAATCATTATACATAATTAACTTATAAATATAGATGGATTTTTCGTGATAGCAAAAATGTAACAATATCAAAATATAGGGTCTAAAGAATACAAGTTTCTTGTTTTTGGGGAAAATGTGATTTTGGGAACGTGGTAGTTTTAGAAATTGTTGTTCCTTTTATCAAGAAGATAAATGAGTTGGTAGCGTCGATAGCAGAATTAAAAAGTTAAAATCCAATATCTTCTTTCATATAAGCATCAGTCAAAAGAATAATGATCTTTTCACAGATATATATTTATTGATTTTAACTTCAATTTACAACAAAACACCTTGTCTTAACAACGTAAAGAAAATAAATAATAATAATGCGAGAAAAATCCTCTCAAAACGATGTCAATTTCGGGAGGATGACTTGGCAATTTTAACAGTACTTGCCATTCAAAGTAGAGTTTAAAAACAGGCTGGTTTCTGAATGAAATGTGTTTAATTAATTGTATGAATATTTTTTTTATTAATATCACCTTATCGGAAAATATTTTAAATACATATATAAATTTTATAATAGTAGTTATAAGTGTATATTTGTAAATATGAATTTATTAGAAGTATAAAAGAAATTAATTATGTAAATTTCAAAACCTGTCTGGTGTCTGAGCGAGTTTTTGTAACAGCATATAAAGAAGTTGAAAGAGTATTATATTAACATTCTCACTGACAGACAGACAGACAAAGTTTCCGTTATTGTTATATTAAGGTTGAAAAATGTTCGTCTTGTCTGAAGTGATGATGTCCAAGGAATTGATAGAAAATGTTTCTGCTTATGAAACAGTAAAACCGGAATTGTCGACAGAAAAAAACCCTGTTAATTAATTTTGTAGCATAATTATATTCGTAACGTCGGTTAAACCTACTAATATATTGTCACGTGAACACTATGTCACACTCAATATATAATGTATGGGTTTTCCGTTGACGACATTTGGTT
This sequence comes from Sepiola atlantica, assembly GCA_963556195.1. Classification (NCBI taxonomy): domain Eukaryota; kingdom Metazoa; phylum Mollusca; class Cephalopoda; order Sepiida; family Sepiolidae; genus Sepiola; species Sepiola atlantica. Next base: position 137,134,300 of record OY744525.1, read on the forward strand.
TCAATTAGAAATGTATTTGTCTCATGGTGGGCAAGTGTAAAAAAAATATTCCAGAAGCTGGGCTCAAAGCAGGAGCCCAGATATCTTGACAGAGAATGTTACTATTTTTTTCTTTTATTATTTTATTTATTAGTAATTTGATGTCTTGTTAAAGACGGTGAAATATCAATTTCTTTAATGAAACTTTAATTGCACGATTTAACCAAAAACATTCTATTTCTATTAAGGTCTTAGTATATGACCTCCTCCACAAATTGATATGAAGAGAGTTAATAGGGTCGGCAACTGGTTTCAGACAATAATTAGCTGTATGTCTCATATAACGGAAGGCTTTCATGATCTTTCGGCTAGCAGAATCAATTAGTATTCGGCCATAGCAACGCTTTAATATTTGATCTCTCATCCTTTTCATGTCGGAATTTGATATACATTTGTTAAAGAAATAGATTAAGGCTTGCTCTGTGTTTATTATAGCAAATTATATTTGTGATTTGCTCATTAATTCTTTTGTCGTTGTAACGGGTTTTGGTTATCGAAATCAAGTTTTATGCTATTGAATCTTATGGGTTGAAGCGCTTTTACAGCACTTGAAATGCTCGTATAGTTCACAAATGCATATGCAGAATCGTAACTTATTTATGAAGACTGTTCGGCTTGATATAGCATTATTTACAATATGGTCACACTTCATATGAAATAACTGATGAAGTTTAGCCTTAATTTCTTCATTTCTGACTTCAGAACTTAGAAGTTTGTCAGACAGTCAAACAACCTTTTATTCTTCAATCTATGCTAGCATCTTCATCTATTTCATCGGCTTGTGCAGTTGTAAATATGCCTAGATATCTTATGCTTTTTTGTCTTACTTTTCTTGGTGTTTCGCAAGATATTGATTTTCGTCGGCACTTTGAGGTGAGGTAAGATTGCTCATCCGGCCAAATAATTTCCAATTATCATGAAGGCACATATTAAGGGTAGTACATCGATTTCTCCACCTCTCACCAATTGTCATTTTAAATATATCCGGGAAGCAACAATGTGATTGCCATAAATATCCTGCATTATGATAGCCATCTTTGGTTTTCACCATGACCCACTAGTGCTGAGGTGGGGATATTCATTTTAAAATTGCCTCTGCCCTGCTCTGTGGGTCTGCCTAGATTAATTCATTGACCTATACCAGAGTTCATGCAGAGTACTTTAGTCAATTGAAAATGGCATATTTTATCGTCTAGTCATTATGAAGAAGGCACTATAGAAAACGTGTACATTTTGAAACTGATAGTCTTTTCATGTAAAATCCTGTTTCCTAAACATGAATGGTTATTTGCTTATTTGATGATATTAAATTACATGTAGACGCTAATATTATTAATTTGTCACCGAGGTAAAAATTTAAGATGTTAATATTAATAAAAGACTGAAATAAAAGTAATTGATCAAAGTGATTTTAGCAAGGATTTGTATTTTGATAACCACATGATAATCATATATAATGTATTATTGCTTAGAAAATTGAGGTCAGAGAGAGGAAATACTTGTTTTCAATAAAAGGTTTTTCAGTTAAAAACTGTAAGTTAAAAAGTCTACATCTTCTTCTGCCCTTCTTGCTGCAATAATATTATTGATTAGCATAATTGCAATACAAGTATTTTTTTATAAGTGTTTTCAAGTTTAAATCTCTGCAACAACAAGAATATTCCGTCAGGATCCCAGATATGTACATTTGTAAGGCCACATATGAGAGATCATGGGGCATTTTAATATCAATTCCATCATATTTTTGAAGAACTCGAAGTAACAGGTGTAGGTTCAAAACCTTACAAGAATATGTTTCTATAATGTAAAGCATGTGGATCTTTTTCTTGATATGGGCTTCGGTATTTAAGTGGGCATTAGTGTTGAAATATGTTTTCCACATGTTTGAAAAAAATTACAGAAATGGTCAAACTCCTGATGATTAAAGTTCAGCTTGAAAAGTAACAGAAGATGTCGGTTCAAAACCTTACAAAAATATAGTTTCTATTATGTAAAACATGAGGATCTTTTTTTTTACTTTTATTTATTCCAAACAAAACATATTGTTACTGAGATAAAAGATGCTTCTCAGATTGTGGGAGTTCGGCAGCATCATTTGTTTACATTACATTTTCTGCATCTGTGAACAGTCGGGAAAATGAGCACGGAAGTAAATACAAAGGCAATCGGTCCAAGGAAAGTAACGTTTCCGACATCTTGAGACATCTACATTAGAAGAGTGTCATTTTTCTACTCATCAAGTTAGTCAGAGGTATACAATACATAAGAAAATTAAATATGGACAGCATAGAGTAAATGTGAGAGGAACAGGAGACTTTGATGGTATGGCCACGTTCAAAGAATGAATGAGAGTTTGTGGGTTAGTTGATGTAAAGTAGTTGAGGTACAAAGTTCAGTTCACAAGGGAAGATCAAGCAAAAACAGGAATCGAACTTATAATAATGAACTTGAGGGATTAATAAAGACCTGGTCAGTGATAATTTTGTTTAGAAGTCAATATCTAAAAAACGTTTAACACATGCCAACATGAAAAACAGACGTTTAACTGAATATTATTTCTTTCTCACGATAAGAGTTTCATTGGTTGTCATAATTCTCTGTAATATTATCCAGTGTGCATGTGCTTTTCTTGAAACCGAAACCTCTTTGAAATGTACATGGTTTGTAAGGGGAAGGCTGATTCTCCAGTGTTTTCAGCCAGAATTTCGTTTTGTCTTACTACACTTCGCACATTTAAAGTAATAGTAGCAAAACTACAAAACTTTCGTCTGGCTCGGCTTATAAGCATCTTATTTTTCTTTCGTTTTGTTGCAGCACGTGGTGGTGACTTGGAACACTGGACCTTTTTTATAAATGCTTAATGGCTGATAATTCTTCAACTATCTCATGTTTTGAATGCCACTTCCAGAGGCAGTAAGTTTTACACCATTGTTTGCGTCTTCCCGCCTGATGTATTAACGGATGGAATGGGCCCTTTTTATCGTGTGCCGGCCTGCCAGTATTTATTCATCTTTTTTTATCAGTTCTTGATTGTCAACATCTTATTTGTTTTTAACAGCTTCCATCCCATTATAAAGTGGGTGCCTCCGTCCGCAACCTGCAAGATATGCTACATGGCTTAAATAGAAAGCACACTATTTTTTGTATAGTTATACAGGGTTTTAGTTCATATGTGAAGTATCTTCATATCAATGTAGCTTGGCAAACCATTGTACTGAGAGATCGAAAACACCCAACCGGGTTGTCCAGTGGACATTCAGTTTTTCTAATCAAAGTGTAAATGCATGTGCTTTGTTAAATAAGAACTCTCAGAAAATGTACACCCACAGACTTGACAAGAATATGGTTTCACCCTTTTTGTTTAAAGAGTTTGAATTACCTAATAGACATCACCCTCGGGTGTCTTTCCTGTATGTGTTTGCATGTGATTTTTAAGGAATTCACTGAGAATGCAGACCCACAAACGTGACAAGAATATGATTTCCTACTTTTATTTCATATTACTTCAGTCAAAATTCTTAGATATCAAGGGACTCCTTTCCTGTGGTGAACACTTGATCTCTACATAAGATACATATATATTCGAATGTTCAATTGAAGTTCTCCTTTACGTTTAAATGTTGAGTAAGTAAAGAAATAAGAATAGTAATTTTCTTCTCTCCATTTGAAGAGTTAACTATGTTATCGTATATCTTTCTTGTTGTCTCTTGGTCTTACCTTATTCCAGGACAATTGATCTAGTCTGGTGGATTATGCAGCTTAGTGTTGTTACTATAAGCAATAACATTCAGAAGGTGGACCATTCCTCGTATAAGACAGAGATCTTATTTGTGCTGCGAATGGTAGGTTAAATTTAATATTACCTAAAGTTTACCTGTAGGAAGAAGTGTTGGATAATGGCCCTGTGAGGTCGGACGCATCGTGTTATGAAGGTTTTTGTTGTAGACACAGTGGACAGCGATGTTCACGACAGTACAGAAGCGAAGAAAGAACCCAACCACTAGACCACATCGAGACGACACCCCTCCACGACTTTAGACACTTGATGACAGTAGCAAGTTTTCTTCTGTGTGTCTTCGCATGTGATATTTTAGATGAGAATTCTGTGAAAATGCAGATTCACAAATTAGACAAGAATATGGTTTCTCTCCAGTGTGTGTTCGCATATGCCTTTTAAGATCAGAGTTCCGTGAGAATGAACAGTCACACATTTGACAGGAATATGGTTTCTTTCCCGTATGTGTTTGCATGTGATGTTTTAGAGAATAATTCCGTGAAAATGCAGAGCCACAGACTTGACACGAATATGATTTCTCTCCTGTGTGTGTTTGAATGTGCTTTTTCAGATAACTGTTACATGAAAAAGAACAGTCGCAAATTTTACAGGAATATGGTTTCTCACCTGTATGTGTTCGCATATGAATTTTTAGATGAGAAGTCTGTGAAAATGCAGATCCACAAACTTGACAAGGATATGGTTTTTCTCCTGCATGTGTTCGTATGTGTTTTCTAAGATTAAAATTATGTGAAAATGAGGATCCACAAATTTGACAACTATACTTTTTCTCTCCTGTGTGTGTTCGCATATGCCTTTTCAGATCAGTGTTCCGTGAGAATGAACGGCCACAAATTTGACAAGAATATGATTTCTCTCCTCGATGTGTGAGTACATGATTTTTTAGATGAGAACTCTGTGAAAATACAGATCCACAAACTTTACAAGAATATGTTTTCTCTTCTCCGTGTGTTTGCATGTGATTTTTAAGATTAAAATTCTGTGAAAATTCAGATCCACAAATTTGACAAGAATATGGCTTCTCTCCTGTATGTGTTCGCATATGCCTTTTACGATCAGTGTTTCGTGAAAATGAACAGCCACAAATTTCACAAGAATATGGTTTCTCTCCTGTATGTGTGAGTATGTGATTTTGAAGATGAGAACTCTGTGAAAATTCAGATCCACAAACTTGACAAGAATATTGTTTCTTTCCTCTTTGTGTTCGCACATGCATTTTTAAAGAATAATTTTTGGTTTTCTATAAGAGTTTAAATCTGTAAATAAAGAAGAGATTGAGTCAATAAATATATAAAGATTTTTCATTATTTGCCCTCATTTTATGTTTCAATAAATCAAAGTGAAAATGTTGCTTTTGTATTTACACTATTCTTTTATTTAGTTTTTTTGGTTAATTATGGGTCATCTCTGGTAAATACTTTTTAATAAAAACTGAAATAACGTTCGACATTTTAATGGCATCAAAATAACTTTCATGTGTGGGGAATTTTGAAGTGTTTATCAAGCTTTTAAATTGAAAGTAATCGATGAAAAGAATACTTTTTTTGTTCACAATAAAGTATAATGGATCACTTGTCATCTAGAGAAACATGAATGACTAATATAAAGATAAACTAGAACATAAAGTTTTATTGTTCACAATCAAGTATAATGGATCACTTGTCATCAAGAGAAACATGAATGACTAATATAAAGATGAACTAGAACATAAAGTTTTATTGTTCACAATAAAGTATAATGGATCACTTGTCATCTAGAGAAACATGAATGACTAATATAAAGATGAACTAGAACATAAAGTGTTATTGTTCACAATAAAGTATAATGGATCACTTGTCATCTAGAGAAACATGAATGACTAATATAAAGATGAACTAGAACATAAAGTGTTATTGTTCACAATCAAGTATAATGGATCACTTGTCATCTAGAGAAACATGAATGACTAATATAAAGATGAACTAGAAAATAAAGTTTTATTGTTCACAATTAAGTATAATGGATCACTTGTCATCTAGAGAAACATGAATGACTAATATAAAGATAAACTAGAACATAAAGTTTTATTGTTCACAATCAAGTATAATGGATCACTTGTCATCAAGAGAAACATGAATGACTAATATAAAGATGAACTAGAACATAAAGTTTTATTGTTCACAATAAAGTATAATGGATCACTTGTCATCAAGAGAAACATGAATGACTAATATAAAGATGAACTAGAACATAAAGTTTTATTGTTCACAATCAAGTATAATGGATCACTTGTCATCTAGAGAAACATGAATGACTAATATAAAAATGAACTAGAACATAAAGTTTTATTGTTCACAATCAAGTATAATGGATCACTTGTCATCTAGAGAAACATGCATGACTAATATAAAGATGAACTAGAACATAAAGTTTTATTGTTCACAATCAAGTATAATGGATCACTTGTCATCTAGAGAAACATGAATGACTAATATAAAAATGAACTAGAACATAAAGTTTTATTGTTCACAATCAAGTATAATGGATCACTTGTCATCTAGAGAAACATGCATGACTAATATAAAGATGAACTAGAACATAAAGTTTTATTGTTCACAATCAAGTATAATGGATCACTTGTCATCTAGAGAAACATGAATGACTAATATAAAAATGAACTAGAACATAAAGTGTTATTGTTCACAATCAAGTATAATGGATCACTTGTCATCTAGAGAAACATGCATGACTAATATAAAGATGAACTAGAACATAAAGTTTTTTTGTATTTTAATTTATTACGAGAAAGACAAATAATATAATAAAACCAACTCAACTAGTTCAGAAACTCAGTTCATAAATATCATGTGGAAAACCAAAACTAAAAATGCAGATTAATGTACTAGTATAAAAAATAAAAACTAACTACGATGCTTTAGTAACTTATATTTAACCTATTTTTCTTCGATGCATAAATGTATTGCATATTCTCTTTTAGAACCGAGCTCCCAATTACATCTATTTAGGGATTTTAATGTCCACCACAGAAATTGGCTTGGTTCTCGAGCAATAAAGACGTCGCTACTAACAGCATGCATAGTTTTTTTCTATTGCACTTTCTCTTTAACAGACTCATATTCTTGAAACACCTCAAGTATCGTGAGGATTAGCAACCTTCACTTCTCGACCTATTCCTGCCTTTGGTTATTGTAACAAATTCCCATAGCATATTGCGAAATGCTGATCACCTTGTGATGGTGGTTGATATCCTCCTAAACATCCTTGTAAAACTGAAGAGATGTTTGTCAGCACGGCGAGATACAACTAATCGTCTGATTGGGAATCCATCAGAGACTATATCACAGACACATCGTTAAGTTAAACTATTTCTCTCCATACCAAACATTGATCAAATGAGATAACTGAATGTGTCGAAGTAGACATAAAAGCATATATCCATATGCAGGAATTCAATAATAGCAACATCTCTCCATAATGGTTCACTTTTATGGTCTACTAATTATGCAGATTCGTAAGTTAACTAAAACTAGACAAAACATATAGCATCATGATATCATTGTAGAGTATATATATCAAATCAAATACACATTGACTTACATAAATTAAGAACTTGCCATACCTGGAAAATCTATTATAATGTGGTAAATAATGGGAAATAAACCATTAACCCACGCCTGGAGTATTGTGGTCGCAATCCGGACGGTGCACACACCACTAGTCTCTCTTTCTTAGCCATAGACCAAAAAACAGAGCCTCCAATCTAATAGGTCCCACACTGTCTACGGACACCAGCATTTTCCCATTGTAGCAATGTTTAATTCCTTTGCTTGTTTTACAAATACTTCAAAGGAATGTGCTCCATCGACCTTACTTGTATCCCTCGAGATGTAAGTACCTCCTACTACCCGATAATCAACATCCAAACCCTTCACTTGAAGGTTCCTCATACGCATGAAAGCTTTCTATTTTTATAGCTTCTTTAATCAGAATTTGGGATCCCTCCTGCTCTCTTTTTACCCTGACTGTACAAACATGCAGACATTTAAATGTAATGTGAACAAGCATCGAACTGCTAAACTCCCACCTTGAAAGTTCCGTATAAATCTGATCCCTAATTCATGGTAGCCCCTTACGTCTCAGTTGTTTAAAATGAATAAAAGCAAAGCAAAAATATAACTTGTAAATAAATTCTGTCTATTTAAAAAGTTGTTAATGCCTGCAGTAGTAATTTTAAAATGCATTCATGAATGATTATGATCAGTATTATACAGAAAACGTTCTTATTTAATTTTTTCTATAGAAATTGAGAGTAATTAATAGAATAAAAGTTTGTTATTTACAATGGAGTAATAATAATTTTTTCTCTGCATAATCGACTCATCTGAAAAAGATTGGATGCTTTCGTAAAGATTTATTGTATTTTCATTTGTTAATTGAAAATTTTTTACGAGAAAAAAAATAATACAATAAAACTGATTCAAGTTCTTTAATAACCCAATTTATAAATGTCATATCAAAAACAGAAAACCCAGAAAAATACATTATGCAGAAATTAAATGTTAATACATTATTTTAATTGATGTGTCATTTTTTCTCTTTTACAAATTATAGTATGTCATTTCAAAGTCTATAGTATAATTTTTAGATGCACTGACTAATCATTATAAGGTATTTGAATATCATACTTATGTTCAAGTAAGCAATTTTAGAAGTGCCTGTTTATCTAAGTATGCTTGTCCATCATCCAGTCATAAACCGTCATAGATAAGTCAAGGTATAAATAAAAAAAAACGTTGTCAAGTCATTGGTCTGCCATGCTACTGTCTAAAGTAGAAGTTTTTAGATTCATCTTAGTATATTTATAAGAAGCACTAGCAGTCCGTCAATCTGTCACAGATAAATTTGATTTAGCATTTTTAGATACGTTTACAGATTGTATACGTCTAAAGTGTAAAATGATCATCAGCTCAGTGTGGTCGTTAGTTTGTCAAAATTGTTTCACATCATTTTTAGATGGTTCCAGTAGTCTCTATGTATAAAAAAAGATTAATAAATTCATGTGTCTGTTTCTAAAAATTACAGATATATATACATATAATATATATATATGTGGTGTGCATCGATGGGTGTCTGACACCCTGACAGGAAAGGCACGTCTAAACACAAAGGCAGCAGGTGAAATGCTGGTGAGGCGACGCTTCGGAACATTACAATCGCTGGCTGAGGAATACATGTTGGCGATTAATTTGATACTGGTTAAATCCTACCAAAACAAAGCTGACAGACTCACTAGAGTTCCGCAGGGATGGTTGAGTATGCACAAGAAAGGAGAGCCGAATCTGGAGAGTTGTGCCACTTTGGTGGCCCGATTAAGTGAAGATAACGTTGCCAACATTCATCAACAGAGTGTCCACCCAGGTGTTAAAAGCACATTGTATTTTGCCAGAACTGTCGACCCACTGGTGGCAAAGGGGCTCGTTAAATCTGTTGTTAGAACCTGCAAAGCTTGCCAATCAATTGATCCAGCACCGGTTCAGTGGAAAAAAGCAGATCTGAGTGTCAAGAAAAACTGGAGCAGATTGGCTATGGACATAACCCACTATGACGGGTGCCATTTTTTTACGCTTATCGATTGTGGTCCCTCCGCTTTGCAATATGGTGGCCACTGCGACGGCAAGATTCGGTTAGTGTCATTCGTCAGCTGGAGACCATTTTTCATGAAAGAGGCCTACCACCCTAAATATTAACGGATAACGACACTGCATTCACATGCCGACAATTTAAGGAATTTGCAAGTACCTGGGGCGTGTATTTGAGGTTCCGATGTGCTTACGTTCCGTCCGGTAATGGCATTGTGGAATGCAGTCACAGAAGTATAAAATCTATTGCAGCCAGCACAAATTACTCGGCGTTGGACGCTGTCTACTGGTATAATGTTACACCAAAAGACAACCTCTCACAGTCTACAGCGCCGGCTGATATCCGAATAAAAGACATTGATATCATGCCCACGCCTGAAGTGCAAGCGATTGAAGGGAGGTTTGAGATAGGTGATCTGGTATGGGTTAAGACCCCACACAGCATGTGTACAACTAAATAAGGAACTGGACGCGTAACTGATGTAATCAGTGAACAGTCGGTGCGAATTAATGGAATACCTCGTCACGTCAGTGATCTACGCCCTTATGTAGGATCGCCTCCTTTTTCCGACAAGGAAGAAGATTCTGAGGATAGTGAGAGGCCGGTCTACTTCAGGTCAGGTTCACCAGATAATTCCTCGGATGTCGGTGGCAGACTAGCAGATTCCGACTCGTCTAGTGGGAGTGCTTCTGAGGAAGTTCAACTGCTCCCCCTTCGAAGGAGCACCCGAAACAAAAGACCGCGCTTGCATTGTCACTTGTGTGATCCCGAGATCAGGGAAGAGTGTGGCAGAATTGATGATCTTGAGCCAGAATCGAGCGATGGAGGTGGCTCGGACTTAGTTCAACCCCGCAGTAAGAGGGTCCGCCTTTGCCTGGCTTGAAGATGGAAAGGGAAATAAGTTTGGCTTACTAGTTTTCGGATTGTTTTTTTTCTGATTGGTTAAGCGAAATTAACTGAGGAGAAAATCTGCTAATAAAAAGAGAAGAAAATGAGAATGGGTGTGAAGAGAAAAGAGTGTCGAGTGAGATTCTGCAGTGAGCTGAATTATTTTCATTCCGGTTTTTTTGTGCTTCTACAGGGATTGAACCGAACTGAGTTTTTTTATTGTTTGTTTAATGTTTGGAGTTTAGTCATAGACTTCTAAATTCCCATTTACAATATATATATTTATCACTCGAGCCAATACCCCATCAAATACCAAAAAAGCTATAAATAAAACCACTAGAATTCAAAGACTGTGTCTTCTTAAGTACAAACATAAAACACCAACAACCATAGCCAACACATGCATAAAATCACAACTAACCTGAAAAAATTTCAATAATCTACAAACTAATCCTATCATGAAGTCCATCTTTAAATTTGGTCAATGTGATTACATAACCACCCAATTTGGCAGTCATTCTAATCAGCTCATGCAACACAGATATAATTATAAATGTAAATAACCCTGATGGCATTTATGCGCACACATAAACACCACACCTTTCTCCTACATACCTAACACCAACATCCAAATGGAACCCCTGCATCTGACATGTTAGAGTTCCAACATAATTTACACCCATTGCTTTATTTGTAACAATGCAGGATATATTGGTAAGACAAAACACACTTAAGTTCCCGTTTTAACAAATATAAACACCCACTCGCACCACTAGCAGGACACTAATTTATTTGGTAATACAATTGACAACATATTGGCTTAATGTTCTAACAAAACTCACTAACAAATACATTCAATGGATTCTCTGATTTGACACACAAATATTATGGATCTTGGTCATCTGAATCCATATGAATATTTCTACAAACACCAATTGTATTAAATAAGATTACGTGATACTCCCATCACTATAAATAACCTAAATAATCAATATGATATCATAGAATATTCACCTAAAACACTACATCTAGTGTTACATATATTCAATTTATCTCTATATCTTTATTCATCTATTTATTTATGTATTTATTCATATATCTACCTATCTATTCTTATTCGATGATTTCATTATTTATATAACCTTCTTTTTATTGTTGCTAATATGACTATTATTCTTGTTACTCATATAAATATATTATATTATTATCTACCGACTTGTATATTAAATCGTGCTGAAACTGGCCCATTCCATGAAAAGAATTAATGACTGCCACTTATTTTGATGAAAACTAGAAAGGTTTAAGTATCTCTTTTTGGCCTTGGAGTGCTTTTTAACGTTTGATTTTTTTTATACGGCTTATCTGAAAACCATCAAACCTCTGCCGTATAAATACATCTTTTTTCACTCTTTTTTAATGGATTTATTTGGGTATATAAAGCTTCAAAAATCTCTTAAACAGCATTTATACATAAGTTCAGACATGTATCTGAGTGTATATCAGTAAGATACAGGTATTTTACAGAGCAATACCTCTTATACATGATAATTGAAAGGTAACTTTGCTCTATCACATACGTGACCCATCAGAGATATAAGTTTAGCTAGAATAAAAGGTATATGGAATAGACAGTTCAATTTTTTTTTACAAAGCAAGTATACTAATACCATCCTTGAGCCAAAATGTCAAGTAGCTACAACCAATTGCTTTAGAAAAAAGCACATGCATAATTCTGTCACGTACGTGACAGAGATGTATGTGACATACATATTTTCAAGCATATTTTTTTCGTTTGCCCGTAAACAATCTTGGCTGGAATTAATTTGAACATTCAAATATTAATAAAACTCTGTATTGCAGGTTCATAAAGGCCCAGTCTCGATCACGTATGTGACTGATCATTCAGATGCATTTTTTCAACTTGTGAGATAATACTTTGCTCAGAATAAACTCTTTCTAATCAAAACTATGTGTCTTATTAACATAGTTAAGTATAAATCTTTAATGAACTTGCTAATGAAGATAGAATTGATGAACAAATTGTGTGGCCTGGACAAAATAAGCTAATGTACATATTCAAATAACAAAATGTGTACTGTATAAATGCATGATAATATTAGTGGCAATTCTGACAAAAAAAAAACAGCACATTTAAATAAGATTAACTATATTGAATCTGAACTGCCCACTTCTGCCAACAGGCTCAGCGGGATTAATTTTCCCCTACATTTTTTCATTGGGGTAGAATATTTCATCAGGTGTTACTGGCCACTTCCAGAACCCTGCAAATATACTGTGTATCACATTCACTTTTACATCATCCACACCAACAATTACAACCTTAGTCACCTACAGCTAAATATTTATTCATACAACTTTTCAAATTCACATAGCCTTTCACTACGCCCAATTCTTCCTCTATCAAACTTGATCTATACAAATGTATACCATCATTTTTATGAACTATGCAGTGAGTTCTTTTGATACTAGGGGCATCTTTTACATCATCCCATGGGTTTTCTTCAGTAATAGTTGCTTCAATCTCTTCTGTACTCACATGGATTGGGGTGGTAGATGAGACTACTTTAATCACGGTTGAAAAGAAGTCCAGGGAATTGTGTATGACAGTTCTATCCATGACTTCTTCTCGCACCATTGATTTGGCTAGGCCACCAATACCATCAATCACACCCTTTCCATCTGAAGTTGCAATGATATTTTACAGTTCAATTTAGAGTGTAAAACTTCAACTAACTTCACCATATATTTATTTTTAAACTCACTTGTGGGCCCAGCAGTAAAAATAGCTAGTTTTTCACCAATACCAATATTTTTTTCGTTGATAACGGCACAAATTTTCGAAGCAAACATATATATGGTACCTTTATTTTTGTCACTTTCTGTTATTCCAATGAATGACCGACATTTATCTTTGTTATTAAAAAGGGCCATAGTAAAAAATATTGTCATTATTACGTCCCCACAGTGCAGTTTGGTTTTTTTGATACTCACACAAATATGCCATTGCAAAGTCCATTTGTAGAACAGAGCCATCCACTTTCTCGCTTCGTCAAAAGATGCACTCGGAATCTTTTTAATCCTCACGAAACTCAGGCAGATCTTTCATTACACACTCTTTCAATTCTCCGAGACACCCACATTTGTTCACAATTCTCAGATGATTATTCTCATCAAACTCCCATTCTTCCCAGACTATCTCCTTGCTATCATGCCCATCAAACAATAATAATTGGCCATTTCCACATTTGTCACACACAATCAAATTCCAACAATCACTATTCATACTCTCACTATACCACAATATGTCATTCCAAAGATTGAGGTCATAAAGCATATGCTTCTTTTAAATACATTTACAGGTAAAGTCTACGCTCTGTCCTTTTCTCTCCATTTTCCCACACAGCCATTGTTTTTATGGCTGGACTCGTATACACAATGTCTATACTTTAAAAAAATCCTGGACCGTTCTTACAGTATCTTCTGACAATCCATTTCCATGGGTTCTTAAATTATTTTCGACCTTTGTGGCCAAACATTCTCTAATATGTTTTGCTTCCCCCACACTACAGCTTTTTGTTTTCGAGGACTGACAGGAAGGGCCCTCTCGGCCATTCTGACAACCCCCCATACGATTGTGGCGATCTATAGGATTTAGTTGGTGTACTAGTAGCTGTAGTAGGTGGCTTTTCTGCATTTGCTTTAAGAAGCCGCGACTTTCTCTTCCTGTCTCGACTTTTCTTCTTGTACTCTGCAAGTTCAAGATTAGTCATTGCATTTACTGTATTTTTCTTAACAGCTTTCTGTTGAAAATTTGGATCTTACAGTTTTCTTCTTGCTCTGAGATTTCTCATCTTTTCTGCTGATGTAAGCTTTTTTCTTTTTGCTGGAGTAGAGAAACATGCTTGTTTACAGTCAGCCATCTTGGTTGAAAAAGGAAGTTACTAAGGGATATTACTCTTAAATAAGGGAAAAAAACAGGGGACATAACTCTAAAATCTAATATTCTCCATGGTTACAACAATAAATAAACAGTAGCATAATACTGTCAAGCTAAATCAACTTTTCAAGCTTGCAATTCAAACCGTCACATACGTGACCCAAAATTTGTCACGTACGTGACCCAACTCAAACCCAATTTGTGCTTGATTAGAGATGTGCAGAGACTTGAAATTTTCGCGAGTCAAAATTGACACATTCTCCTTTGGTAAATGGTTATTTCCTTTTGTAGAACCTTGATTATTCACAGAAAATTGACATTTTAAAATGCTCATGTGTGTGTGGTGTCACGTACGTGACCCAATCTAGTGAGCCTTTTAAGTATGAAGATTTGTTCAAATTAATGAAAACTAAAGTTATTAAGACAGAGAAATGATTGAAGTTTGTTGTAAGACACATATTTTGATTAGAAAGTGAGTATTGTAGACACATTATTATCTCAAAGTTGAAAAATGCGTCTGTATGGTCACTTACGTGACCCGGAATGGGCCAACTGTTTAAGGGTTTTTAAATTTATTTAGATATGCCATTATTGTGGTGTTTAGTTTGTAATATATTGTTTTTTTTTTAATATAAATAAATAAAAAGCACATGTTAACTTGTGTATTGATGAGTCAAACATTAATGGTTGCAATTGAGTCACGTGAGCCGAATGCCTGGCGGCATGTGGCGGTTCAATTTTTAAAAGTAACAACATAAAAATAAACCGAAAAGAACAAAAAATATTAGGCGGGAGGGGGGAATAAAATGAGAATTATATGCTTATTTTTAATAATGAAGACGATTATTTATTTTTTTAATGACTGCGATTGAGTCACATAAGCCAAATGCCTGGAGGCGGCGTATGGTGGGGTGTGGCGGTTCTATTTTGAAAAGTAAAAAATAAATAAAATAAACCGAAAAGAAAATAAGTATTCGAGTGGGGGGAAATAAAATGACAATTAAATGATTATTCTTAATAATGAAGACGGTTCTTTACTTTTAAATGACTGCGATTGAGTCACGTGAGTCAAATGCCTGCTGGCGGGGTACGGCGGGTATAAAAAGTGCGACCGTTAAAAAAAAGTATTTTCAGGGGTAAATTAATATCCACATTTTTCTTAAAGAAATGGGACCCCTCATAAAAACATAAGGAAAGCTCACGAAAAACAATTTAACAACGAAAAATAAAACTACGGATTAAACATTATACTTACTTGTATACAAACGTCTTTCGTATTACTTGTTAGATTTGAAGTAATTAATAATCACCATACTAACACGATTAAATGTGCGAATTAAAAGATAAGATATAGTCGAGCTGGGAATTAAAGATGGCGACAAGAAAAGCAGGTTCGCAGAAAACTGCAAAGGTAAATAAATAAATAAATAAATAAATAAAACAACTACGACAAAAATACCGATCTTTTCCAAATTAAAAATCAATCTATTTTATTTTTTTATTTCAATATTTTACTTATGAGGAGAGAGGGGAAATGTAATCTCGTTTCAAATCTATATTAATGTAAAAAAGACGACAACAGAACGCCATATTGAATTTACCGAGACTAGAATACTTCTACATTTATTAAAAAAAATATATATAATAATTTCTTTTAATTAACCTTTTGTTTAAATAATAATAATAATGTTTAAAGAAAATGTATTTAAATACCCTCGAAAAATAATTATTTATGTTGAAACATAATTTCAAACGATGTAGTTTGATCCATATTTACTGGCATTTCTCCAAATAAATTCATAGTAAGCATCAAAAACATATTTCGACAAGATGGATAGCTAAAACATTTTATTAAATATATAAACCCCTTTTTTAGATTAAAAATAGTTTGCTGAATAAAAGAAAATACGGCGAACGTGATTATTAGGCGACTGTTACGTTTATTTTTCTTGAAAAGATGATTTAAAATTGTGTACAGGCGATAAAAATTGTATTTTTAAAAAAGACTATGTGAGAAAAAAAAGGGGAGTGGTACTTACGGATTGTGTATGTGGCCAACAGGAGTGACTATGAAGGAATGACTTTTATAGTCAGGAATGAGTGGGGGGGAATAGTGGGAGTAATTGCACCTATAAATACGAGTGCAATTCTCCTGTTGTTGTTATTTTGTACAGTTCTAGTTTCGATAGAGACCAGATCGATTGTAAGTTACTCCTCAGATGTGTTTCTTGATTGATACCAGACCCTGTTGGTGTGGGTCGCTTAAAGAGAACTCGTTTTGCAACCCCAGAAGCTGCAGACTCCCTTTCTGGGTACCGCCTCTAAATATTTTTTCCAACATATGATATGTTGAAATATGAAGAAAACAAATTTTAAATGAGTAAATATGCTGGTATTATCGTGTTGAATAATGGCTATGAGGATGGACGCATCTATTGGAGATCGGGTTTGACTTACGCGATTGTAGCGGAGTCACCCCGTACAAAGCTAGGCGATGTGTTTCCCACGGTCGGCGGTAACAGTGTCGTGACCTCGGGGGCAGGAGTTGAAGTAACACCTGGCGGATCACGAGGTTCGTGACGTCAGAGTTTTCCGCTGTGGGAAAATTAAATTGAGATTTGAGAGTCTCGTTTTGGAAGCTGACGAGTGAACATCGGGAAAATGATGCCAAGGTATGGTAATAAGTAGCAGGAGACTCACTAGGACCGACATCACTTCCGCCGAGCATGTGAATCAATCACAGTCATTTAACAAATAGAGAATAATCTTCATTATGAACAGTAATCATAGAATTGTCATTTTATCCTCCCCCACGAATACATATATTTTCGGTTATTACTTTTCGAAATAGAATTAACGTTGATGGATTTTCCGCACATTCCTACGTCTGCTCTCGCTTTATATATATTGTACTTTGCGGTGTTTTATTGCGCCCCCCCCCCCCAATATTTTACTTTCCGGTTTATTTTTATTTTGTTACTTTTCAAAATAGATCTGCCACACGCCGCCAGGTATTTGTCTCACATCAACCTATCAATCCCGCTTCACCTCGCCACCAGGCATTTGGCTCACATGACTGACATCAACCAATCAATCGCAGTCAATTGGCAACACTGATTGGGATCCGGGTTGCCAGATTAGCCGTTTTAAGGCCAAATTTCGCGAATTTGGTCTTTTAAAATACAGTTTGGTCTTCAAAAATTATGATTTTTTTATAATTGATAATAACATTATTATTTCAGTGCGGTCTTTAAAGTGCAAAAGTACCTAGAAAAGATTAAGTATAACATAAAAAATACTTTAGATTCTTTGTACACCAGAGGCGCGTCCGGAAACTATTGATTAAACTTTCGATTCTTTTGTTCACCAGAGGCGCGTCCGTAAGCTTTCGATTATTGTGTACACTAGAGACGCATCCTGAAACTTACGATTCTTTTGTATACCAGAGGCACATCCGTAAACTTTGGATGTTTTACGCCAGAGGCGCGTCCAGAAACTTATGATTCTTTAATACACTAGAAGCGCTTTTGTAAATTTTCGATTATTTTGTACACCAGAGGCGCGTCCGTAACCTTTCGATTCTTTTGTACATCAGAGGCATGTCCATTTAATTTGGATTATTTTTCTAATCCATAGGCGCGTCCGGAAACTTTCTATTAAACTTTAGATTCGTTCGTACAACATAGGCGCGTCTCTGAACTTTCGATTCTTGTGTACAACAGAGGCGCGTCTGTAAACGTTCGATTCTTTTGAAATAAAAGATTTAATATTAAATCCTATTTGTTTCAGACAACAATTTCAATGTTTAGTCTCAACAACAACTACTTTTATTAAATACTGTGATACTTGTTTAGAAAATACTGAGCATCAGTTTACTCCAAGAATTGAATTCACTTATGATTTCAAATATCTAGTCGTCTCTATTAATAGATTTTTGATTAATAATGAAAGGAGAACAAATAATTAATTGTGATATTATGAACTTCAGTTCTAAAAAGCAGCAAATATATGGAACTAATTTTACATTAAAAGCTGCCATTCTTTATGAGAGAACATTATCTATGAAAGGTCATTATACTTGTCTAGCCCAAAATGGAACTGAAAATTGGCAAAATTAGTGACAACATTATCAAGACAAAAAACGCAGTAAATTTCCTCTCATCTGACTTATAATGCTTGTATTATTCATGGAAAAAATATAAACTTGAAATTGAAAATATATTTTCAAATGTATTCTGAAAATAATATTTATACTCAAGTGAATAATAATATAATTTTACTGAAATAAAAATATTAGAATTTATTCTGAAATTTTAAGAATAATTTTTGAAATATAGAATTTATGCTTATTTTAAAATAATTATTTGAAACTCTGAAACTCCGAAAATTAAATGTTAATAACTGATTTTTAAATAATTAACTAATTTTTTAGAAACTTATTTTTAGCCATTTGGAATGTTCGGACAATTCTCGATCACGATAAGTTTTACAATCCTGAGCGACGTACTTGTGTAGTTACAAAGGAGCAAGGCAG
Organism: Sepiola atlantica; assembly: GCA_963556195.1. NCBI lineage: Eukaryota > Metazoa > Mollusca > Cephalopoda > Sepiida > Sepiolidae > Sepiola > Sepiola atlantica. Next base: position 137,153,155 of record OY744525.1, read on the forward strand.
GGGTAGGATCAGCATTGATGCAATGAGAGAAGTTCGATTTCGCGATTAGGATCAATTAACAGAGATGGAGGCTGAGTATACGTATTCCTGGAGGGAGAAAGTCGAATAAGTGGAGTGGGATTTGCTGTTCGCACAGTTAGTCAATAGAATTGAGCAGCCTTATGGCTTTAGTAATAGGATTACACACCTTCGTGTACAATTGAGCTGCAACCACTTTATGACTATTGCAGTGACGAGCGTGATATCATATCATTCTACAAAGATTACAGGACGGTATTAACCACGATCCCAAAAGCTGACAAAATTTTTCTTCTAGGTGACTTTAAGACCAGAGTGGGGACAGATCATGAAACATGGACTGCATTAGGTAAATATGGACTGCAGCGCGTGAATTGTAATGGTACTCACCTTCTCCAGTTCTGCACTGAATTAGGGATCGTCATCTGCAAGTTTGTCGCATCAGGAGGCTTTCCATAAGGTAACTTTAATCCCTCCACGGTTACAGCATGGACAAATACGCGATTATATTATTACCCAAAGACGAGACCTCTAAGATGTGTACACTGAAAGGATTATGCAGATGCAGAGTGTGGCTCAGACTACAAGCTTTTGCATGTTAAACTTAAGTTTCATGTCATGAGTAAATTTCGCTCTTAGAAGTAAAAGTGCCGAAGCGCATTGATGTATCGACATTCAAGAATATGAGTGCACGTGATGATGAGAATGTAAAGTTTGGTGGTACATGGAATCATTTCATGATTTTTGTCTACAAAGCGTGTGTGGAGGTTTTTGGTCTTAAGAAGCGGAATCATCATGGCTGGGTCGGTGACAATGACTATCAGATAAAAAAATCTTCTGAAAGAGAAAAACAGTCTGAACGAGTGATACCTCAGTTCACCCCAAAAAGATCGTGACTCTTCGCAGCAAGATTTTAAGAACGCAAAGTCAGTAGTTCGGCACAATATTCGTAAAATTAAGAACTAATGGTGGCTGGATATTTCTGAAAATAAAAACCCAGAAGGACTGTGATAGAGAAGATGTGAAAACTATGTGCCACTTGATTAGGCATGTTTACGAACCACAATCCTCATCTATGGTGCCACTCAGGTCCAAAGATATGTATCTCGTCCATAAAAGTTACTATGGTATTATGAAAAACTCCCGCTCTACAAAAATAAGTCAAGGTTTGTTCGCTTCATTTTATTTATTTTTATGTTATTTTTTCAAAATAGATTTTGATATTTATCAGAAAGAAAAGAAGCTTTTTCACCTGAATGATGATTATGAGGACTCGTATTTACAAAAGTATATAAGAATTTTATATAAATAATTGAAGAAGATAATTTTAACGTATTCATTTTTATAATTTGGTTTAGAATCAGCTACGAACAAAAATGAGAAAATGTGATATATTCTCATCAACACTACCTAGAAAAGTAAACGCATTGTGATGTAAAAATAGCGAAAGAACTTTTATAAATATTTACATTTGATTAATTATTTGCAGATATTAAACTGTTTACCAATAAATATATACAGCACACATTGACAATATAAATTTGTTAAAATGATAGAAATTAAAATTTAAACATTTATTAAGCAAAAAAGGTATAAAAATAATCGAGGGACATAATTGCAGAAAATGATTTTGATAATCATATTTCTAAGCAATACTGAAAGTAAAAAGAAAAAAATATATTGTTATATATGTATAATAATACAAATATATAAGTCTAGTAGGTCTCACTTATATTAAATTATTTGGGTCTGATATTTAAATTAATTTGGTCTAACATTCAATTCTTATTAAGCTTGTGGATTTGTAGCTAACAACTTAAATTTAGAATATAGAATTGAAACGTGAAAACAATACAAATTATTTACATGAACTCAAAGTATACAAGAATTGAACACATATAAATTCAATTTAATATGTAAAAAGTTTAATTGTTAAACATGGAAATAATTTTTCTTAAGTGTCATTACATAATATTTATCACAAATTGCAGTATATAAATTCAATTACTTATATTTTAATAAACTGTTGGATACAAAAGGCTAGAAGTAGGCGGATCATTTGAATATGTTACATTTCATTTTTCTAGTCGTTATAAAAAGAGTAACATAGAAAAGTTGTACCTTTTGAAACTAATATAGTTGCCATGTAAAAAGTACATTCATATACATGTACTGCTATTTGCTTAATTATTTAATGATACTAAATTACTTGTTAGGCCATAACTGTAAGATACAGAAAACGTTAATATTATTAATTTGTCACAGAGGGTAAAATCTATAATTTTCATATAAATTAAGCAACAAAGACTAAAAAAATAATTGAACAAAGTTATTTTAACAAAGATTTTTATTTTGATTAACATGTTATGCTATTGCCTGGAACATTAATATAAGAGATAAGGAATACTTGTATCAATAAAAGTAAGGTTATGTAGTTTAATACTGTAAGTAATAACTGTTAACATCTTTGTTCTTTTGTCCTTCTTGCTGTAGTAATATTACCGAAAAGCATGATTACAATACCAGTAATTTCCTTTAACATTTTTCTTCAAGTTTAAATATCTGCAAGAATCAGAATATTCCTTTAAGATCCCACATATGTGCATATTTAAGGCCACATATGACAGGTCAAGTGGCATTTCGAGATCATTTTTTTGTATTGATAGAGAATATGTCTTCAAAATGGTTATTGTCAGAAAAAAGCTTTTCATCCATTTGTGAATATAGTCATGTTCTGTTGAATAATATAACTGGAGTTGTTTTCATCAAATAAACTGTGGCTCAGTTAAGAACAATAAAATATTGAATTATGAAAATAGTTCGATCTGTTTTAACAATGACAAAACTATTTTAACGTATGAATGAATTTGTTTTATGAGTTTATTATATAATATAACCTCGCACGGCTGTTGAATTTCTTATATTAAAATAAGATGACTGGAATTTTATACAAGTGTAAAATTAATTAGTATTGACATGTTTTCAACAAATTCTACAAAAGATCAAACACCTGATGATAAAATTTTATCTGAACAACTTGAAGTAACAGATGTTCGTTCACAACATTACAAGAATATATTTCTATAATGTAGATCTTTCTAGATATGTTTCGATACATGTAGAACTTTTTCTTTTTTTAAAACTTTTATTTATTCACAAAACAAGGTATATTATCCCTGAGACCTTAGATTCCATGAACTCTACAAATATAAGTTTAAATTTATTTGGAAGCTGGCGTTTTCGGATTGGATATATTTAACTTAACTTCGATATTTAAGTGTGCATTAGTTTTCAAATGTTTTCATCATGCTTGCAACAAATTTAGGAAAAATATTTCAGCTGAAGATAAAATTTCTCTTAACAGCGAAGAACATGTCTTACAAAATAGTTACGATCTGAACAAAGCTTTTGAATATAGTAAACTTCTGTTGATGAATATAACTGTAGTTGTTTATATAAAATAAACGGGGTTGCTCGGTTAAGAATGAGAAAATATTGAATTATGAAAATAGTTCGATCTGTTTTAACGATGACACAACTATTTTGATGTATTAATAAATTCGTTTTACGTTTTTATTATATACCATCACGTTGCACAACTATTAAATTTCTTATACTAAAATAAGAATACTTGAAATGCATACAAGTGTAACATTAAAACAAACCTAATATTTTCCACCGATTCTACAATTGGACAAATCTAAATTTAAAACCTGATGATAAGATGTCATCTGGACAACTGAAAGTAACAGATGTAGGTTAAAAACCTTACAAAATATGTTTGTATAATGAAAAGCATGTGGATCTTTTTCTTCTTTACTTTTATTTACCAAAAAATCCATATTGTCCCTGTTACAGATTGGATATTTTAACTGATATTCAAGTGTTCAATAGTATCGAAATATTTTCATCATGTTTGCAACAAATTCTACAAAAGATCGAACACCTGATGATAAAATTTCATCTGAACAACTTGAAGTAACAGATGTAGGTTCAAAACCTTACAAAAATGTTTTTATAATGAAAAGCATGTGGATCTTTTTCTTTTTTACTTTTATTTACCAAAAAACAAGACCAAAAATGAAAATCGAAAATTGACTAGATGTATAAGGAAGCATCCTAAATGGAAAGTTCGGCATCTGGAGACATCTACAATCGGCTTAGTCGGAGGTAATACATTGCATAAGAAGATTAAATATGGGCAGTATATGAAAAATCTTGACAGAACATGGGACTTTGATGGTATGACAACGTTGAAAGAATGAATGAGTTCTGTGGTTAGTAGATGTAAAGCAGTTGATGAGCAAAGTTCAGTTCACAAGGAAAATAAAAGAATACATGTGTCAAACTTAATGACCTTCAGAGAAAAAAGGGTTAAATAAAGACTCGGGAAGAGACGAGTTAGTTTGGAGTATCGATATCTGAAAATTTATTGAAAATGCAGATCCACAAACTTGACAAGGATATGGTTTCTCTCCTTTCTGTGTTCGCATCTCAATTTTTAGATAAAAAGACTATAGAAAATTCAGATACACAAACTTGAAATTAATATGGTTTATATTTGTTTTTTTTTGGTAAATGTTAGAAAACATTTTCTAACTTATACAACAATGTGTTTTACCATACGATATTTTCAGATTTTTATATTTAGAGTAATGTACTTTCTTGTCTCTACTTGCATGTAGTTTTCAAAATATATATTCACTTAAATGCAAATTCACTAACTGTATAAAGACATCACTTCTTTCTTATGTGTATTTCTGTTCATTATTCTCAAATAAGATTTCTTACACTATATAGGTTATCTCTTCAAATGGCCCCATGATGGCTCTGAAAACAGAACTGCTTTAGAAGAATATATCGAGCTGTTTTACCCCAAATATAGCAGTAGTTATCTAAAATCAATACCAGCCTTTTCTTTTTTCTTTGCCGAATTTAAAACTTCTCATCGTCTGCAAATAGGGAGACATGTGCGATGACTTAATGAGACAGGGCACCATTTAAAAAAATAATTGGTCAGGGTTTTTACTATATATGAAGTATTCTAATACCAAGGTGGGCGGGAAAACTATTGTACAGAAAGACCTTAGACACCCGAGGGTGATGTCCAGGGGATATTCAGTTTCTCTAATCTAAGTGTAAGCACATATGCCTTTTTAAATTAGATTTTAGTGAAAATGCAGATGAACACACTTGGCAAGAATACGGTTTCTCTCCTGTGTGTTTTCGCATGTGACTTTTTAGATTAGCATTCTGTGAAAATGCAGATCCACAAACTTGACAAGCATATGGTTTCTCTCTTGTATGTGTTCGCACATGTATTTTCAGACTAGAGTTATATGAGAATGAATGGCCACAAATTTTACAAGAATATGGTTTCTCTTTTTTTGTCTCTCCTGTGTGTGTTTGCATGTGAAATTTGAGATGAGAGGACTCTGAAAATTCAGATCCACAAACTTTACAAGAATATGGTTTCTCTTCTGTATGTGTTCGCATGTGATTTTGTAGATTAATATTCTCTGAAAATGCAGATCCACAAACTTCACAAGAATATGGTTTCTCTTCTGTATGTCTTCGCATGTGATGTTTTAGATTAGAATTCTCTGAAAATGCAGATCCACAAATTTTACAAGAATATGGCTTTTCTCCTATATGTGTTCGGATGTGATTTATTAGATGAGAGTTCCTTGAAAATGCAGAGCCGCAAACTTGACAACAGTATGGCTTTTCTCCTGTGTGTGTTCGTATGTGACTTATTAGATGAGAGTTCCTTGAAAATGCATATCCACAAACTTGACAAGAATGTGGTTTCTCTCCTCTGTGTGTTTGCATGTGTATTTTTAGATGAGAATTCTGTGAAGATACTGAGCCACAAACTTGGCAACGATATGTTTTTTCTATTCTGTGTGTTCGTATGTGAAGTTTTAGATTATAATTCCTTGAAAATGCAGATCCACAAACTTGACAATAATATTGCTTTCTCATTTGTTCACATCAGAATTTTTAAATAAGAAGACTCTGAAAATTCGGATACAAAAACTAAAAATGAACGTTGTTTATCTTCGTAGTTTACATATAAATGTCAGAAAACATGTTTTAACCTATACAACAATGTTTTTTTCCATACAATATTTTCAGATGTTACTGTTTAGGGTTAAGTACATCTTGTTTCTACTTGCATCTTTATAAATATATCACTTATTTATTATGTGTATTTCTGTTCATTTTCGTTTCAAATAAGATTTCTTACACTATATAATTATATCTCTTCAAAAAGCCCCACTAATTTTCTGAAAACAGAACTTTTTCAGAAGAACGTATTGAGCTGTTTTACTCAAATATGGCAGTAATAATCTAAAATCGATACAAGACTTTTCCTTTTTCTTTGCCGAATTTAAAAATTATCATCTTCTATAAGAATTAGAATCTGAAAATAAAAAAAGAAATACAAATATTTATCATTATTTTCCCTCGTTTTATGTTTCAATAAATCAAAGTAAAAAAAGTTACTTTTGCTTTCACAGTATTATTTTATTTTATAAATTGGGTATGCCTCTTATAAGTAGTCTTTAATAAAAACTGAAATAACGTTCAACATTTAAAAGGCATCAAAATAACTTTCGAATGTCGAACTGAAATGTTTAATACTCATATTGCACACAATTTATTATTATCAAAAAAGGAGTAGTATTGCTTATTTCTTTTTATCAGTAGACAATTTGGAATTGATGGATACAATTGAAATTTGGTGTCCACAATCGAATATAATTGATCACTTAATACATAGCAAAACACAAACAGCTACGACTTATATTAATATAAACTAGGACATAATTGAGGCTTTCATGAATTTTTATTTCTTAACTGAACATTTATTACGAAAACGACTAATGATAAAACCGACTTAATCTCTTAAGCAGTTAAAAAAGTTCATGATGAAAATAAATAAAATGTATTAGTAAAAAAGAAACTTGCAACAAAGCATTACTAATTCATATTTGATCTAAAGAATTCTGAAATTCTGAAGTATCAAATAGTCTTTTATGAATTATCACAAAAAGGTCCACACATTCGTTATTTTGTCGAAATGTTTCACATCACATTTTTTGACGATTCCATATAATATTGTGTTTTTGTCAAACTTTGACATGCGTATAAGATGTGTATAATACCATTTTGACATTCTATATGTGAATGAGAAGTATGGTTCGTTGGTTTGTCTGTAAACTAAAGTTTCAAAGATGCATCTGGGATCTGTCATTCTACAGGTTTGCTACGCTTAAATTAGAAATAGCATGCATCTCTATATGTATCTACACTTGCATTGGTCTTTCATATAAATCTATCCATAAATCTGTCACACTGAAATCTTAAAACTAATATTTAGATATCTCATGCATTTCTATAAGTAGAAATGTCAAACTGAAGTTAGCATTTTTAGATGCGTCCTTGAATTCTGATAAGTTCTGTCCTGAAATTTAATTTGTTTTATGAATTCATGTATCTTCATCAGAAGCTCTGTCGCTCGGTCTGTCAATCTGTCACCGTCAGTTTCAGGTAGGATTTCTCTTCAAGTCGATCTTTTAGATTGATTAAGAAATTGATATAATCTCTGTTAGTCCGTCCGACTGTCATGCTGAAATCTGAAGTAGTATTATTTACATGCGTTTATAGATCCATAGTCAGAGCTCTGACCGTCTGTTTAGTACGTCAAATGAGTTTAATATCTAATCCTTGCACCCTCAATTGATTTCTCCATCATGCTGAAACATTAAGTCTTGTTATTGAAGCTCAATTTCGACAACATATCTAAGTATTATTATGTTTTAAAGTAGAAAAAGTTTAAAATTCAGAATTGATCTCCGAGAAATTATGAAGTAGCCAAGACACAAAATTATTTTTTACATATCCTCAGGAATAGTATCTATTTGGAAGTAAATTATCATGTTATGTTAAATACATACGAAAACTGAAGTCATAATAGAAACTCACAAAAAAAATTTAATAACAGAATAATAAAGAAACTTATTAAACATTATATTTACTTGTATACAAAACCCGTTCATATTATCAACATTAAAAAATATATAATAATAATAATAATAATAATAATAACCAGCCAACATGAGAGACTTAGTCGGAATCCTGAGAATGTTGCCTCCTCTAAGTTCTGGAATAAGGAGATCACAAAGCAAAAACAGCTAAGTAATCTTTCTAATTTCAGGTCCGACAATGACAGACCAAATATAGGAAAGCAGGAGTGAACAAACAACAACTGAAAAAACCATAGAAACAAATGGACCTCGAAAGAGAATAGACTGGTAATGGAATACTATGACAGAAGCAGCTCCAAAGAAAGGAGATTTCAGAAGCAAATGAAATATTCATGCGATATGTCTACTGACTACCATGCAACAGAAGAAACGATAGCAGATCAGGCAAGACAGATCCTCAGTGGAAAGCGGTTCTCAGATATAAAACAAATGGAAATTTAACAAAACTTAAATGATGTAACATATCAAGCAATGCCACTAAGTGAAAACCCACTGGTAAAACTGGAAGAAGACTGGTAAAACAAAAATACTGATGCTGGGGAGAGCGACATCTATAAAATCACAGAACTAACCGAGGAAGAAGCATCATAAGTTTAAAACATCAAACAGTTTACGAACGAGGCTAAAACAAAACTCCACACCCAATAAAACGAAAAATGGAAGAAAGATAAACTATTAACAGAAAAGATGAACAGACTCATCCAATACATTTTAACAGGTACAGTCACAACCTGAACAGCTTTATTTATTCAATGGAAAAACTAGTAAGCATTAAATTTAAATTAGAAATAAAACCTCATCAAAAGAATTGATTAATAAAGGTTGGATAGGAAATCAGGCTTGAAACACAAATAAACAAATTGAAAAGTAAGCTAAAGCTGCCAATAGGGAAATAGAACTCGGAACAATAACAGACTTAAAAAAACAAAGAACTGAAACAAAAGATAACGAGAGAAGACTGAGATGATACAAATACAAATCACAACAGTACAAAAAATACGACTTTTGAAAACAATAAAAGTCAGTTTTATCAAAAGTATACAGAAGAATAGAAAAAACAGAACAACCAGACAGTGACAAAACACTGCTGGGGCAATATATGGGGAAAACAACAATACTACAACAAAAATGTTGAAAGGCTGAAAAATATGACAGAACGTTAGGAAATTGAAGAAAAAACATAAATCAAATCACTGAAATTAATCCCTCAATCATGGATAATTGGGTGTATTACAATTTACAAAAATATCCAACAAGATTAACAATCTTCTTAAGAAAAAGGTGGAAACATTGAGACTGGAACCGACAGCTGAAAGACAACATCTGATTTAGATAAGAATACAGAAACGCATATTACAAAAAACCTCTTCATCACCACTTAACAATATACTCAGGAAATGTAATGTTGTATACAATTTTAGACACAGAACAAAGAATAAACCATGTTATGTATATAGAGGATCTGAAGCTATTTGCAGAAAACAAGAATGACCTGAAAAAGCTGATGAACATTATCAGAATCTCCTGCCATGACATTTAAATGTAATGGAAAAGTGTGCACTGATAGATCTGTCTCAGATGTTGTTGTGCACCTTAGATTTGTCTGCTGCTGAATTATCACATCTGCTGTGACAGTGCAAGCCTATCTTTAATATGCAGGCTCTGATGCAGTTTCCACAGATGTAGGTGGTGTCTGTATTCGAGTGGTCTTTCTAAGCCCTCTGTTGTCTATGCTCTGTCCTCTCCCTCAGTCATTTTAGAGCATGTCTTTACAACACTTCTCCAGCGGCTATGGCCTTCAGCCATGGAATCCCAACCTGTTTGGTCAATGCCAGCTGCACTTATGAGAGCAGTCATCACATGAGCAGAACAAACATGCTTGGGATGTCCGGTTGATCTAAGACATTCTTGTTTGAGCTGTGGTACTGCCAGGTGATTCCTAAGATTGTCCTGAGATTCCGCAGGTGGAAGGTGCGCATCAGTTCTTTTGGCATTAGTTAAAAGCCCATGATTCACTGCCGTAGAGCAGCGTGCTACACGTACAGGCCCAGCACATCATCTTAGTATTGGTGGCAGCATCTTTTTGTTGTTACAGACTCTCTCGCAAAGCAAGCCATAGCTGTTCCCACCTTGCCGATAATTTTATGGAGTTCTGCGTCCATGGGGAGATTGGTGGATATGGTGGAGCCGAGGTATGTGAAGCTGTCACTGCTTACATTTGATGATGTTAATCAGCTGATGAGTTGCAATCTTTCTTCAGAGTGTGTCATCAGTGCTACACCATCAGTGAAGAGCATCTCACATATAAGGATCTCCGCATAGCCTGAAGGTTTCCCAAATTAGAGAGGCTGTTGTTGAACTATATCAAAGCTAATATAAAGGAAAAATATAAAATCCTTGGAGACATGGTGGCACAAACAGATGAATTCATGCTAGCAAGGAGACTGAATGTAATAATAGTCAACTAAAAAAACTGTTGAATCATACATTTTGCCATTCAAGTAGACCACAGGGTAAAGATTAAAGAGACAAAAATAACTAAACATGTATATTGAATTTGCGAGACAACTGAAAGGGATATAGAACATAAAGTGAGTCAATATAATACAAATAATCATAGGGGCACTAGGAACAGTTCCGAAAATTTTCAAAATTAAAAAAAGACTGGGAAAAATTGGAACCAAAAGGAAGACTGGGAATATACAATGGACAGCAATAATAAAAAACAGCTGAATTTTTTAGGAAAATCTTTGAATGCAGAAACCAACCTACATAAACTGCAAACGCTAACCAGTCACATGGAAGTTTCAATAGAAATAAAACAAAAAAGACAGAAAGAACACAACCACATGAACCCAAGGGAACTGAAACTGCAATCAATTGTATAAACTAAACAAGAAAATCTAAAATTACAGGAAAATGATTGATTTACAAAATTAAAATAATGATTTTCATGAGATTTCCTTTCCAGAAGAGGCTGAACAAAAAGTCGGTTTTGTTGGTTCCAAAGCTGCGTCTGTACCAATTTTTGATTAAACTTTCATTGAGTTAATTTAAATTGTATATAAAACAAACTGTAAGTAAATAAATCTTTCAGTAAAAACATTTTTTAACGTATTTCGTTTAATCAATATTTACTGTGATTAAGAAGATGATAAAGAAATTATTAAAAATGAAAATAAGACATTTATAAATATTATACTTACTTATAAAAGATTAGTGATGTATTTACATGAGTCGCAGTATAAAAATTGAAGATAATGACCACAAAAAGCAGCTTCACCAAAAACTACAAATAAAAAAAAAACATATGTAATAACAACAGGACCAATCACTTTCATAATTATGGTCACTTTTATTTAATTGTATTTATTTCTTTGACTATTTTAATGATGATGGATGAATACAATATCTTAAATCCTTTATTTAAACAAACACTTCAATTGAATTATTTTATTTTACAGATTTTATGGATAGATAAAGGGCAAACTACGAGAATGTACCGTCAGGGAAACAGGGGTCAGGGATGGAGTTCCAGAGGTCAACAGTACGACGAAAGAAGCTATTAGAGTAGAAAGATCTCCAGCATCTGGGGACCTCCACAGTGAATGGATGGGATTTAGCTAATTGTCGAGTTTGTCTAATGAATTTACGTCGAGGGGCACCAGAGTAGCCAGTTCATCGGAACATAATCCATTGAAGTATTTGTAAAACAACCACAAGGATGCTACATTGCAGCGATGGGACAACGACTGAAGCTTGGTTGACAGTGACGGACCTATTTGGTTGGCAACCCTTTTTTGACCTTGCCAAGGAGGGAGAGACTAGTGGATGATGCACCAGACAATATGTGGCAACAATACTCCATGTGTCGGCGGATGGTGGCTTTGTAGACGTACAGGATAATGTAAAGTGTGAGGAGTTTATTAACACAGTAGAGGGAGCCCACCTTCTTTGCTGCAGCCTTGGCAATGTCTTCAATGTATTTGTTCCAATTCATGTTACCTATGAAGGATAGGGCGAGGAGTTTGAATGTTTCACTGTCAGGTAGGGTGTTATTTGCCATGACAATGGCAAAAAAAACGTTTAGAGATTTGAGCGAATTTATTTGTTTTTATATCTGAAGCAAATTTACATTAGCGACAGCAGCGGGTGTGATTTTAACATAATGTCAATAGAAGATAATTCAGTGAATAAATCGAACATGAAAGATTATGAATAAAGTAATGTAACACGCAATAATTCATTCAAAATAATTAATACAAAATTATTAATACAGTAATGTAACACGCAATAATTCATTCAAAATAATTAATACAAAATTATGAATACAGTAATGTAACACAATAATAATTTCAAAATATTTAATACATGATTTATCGAATACAGTAATGTAACAGGCAATAATTAATTAAAAATAATTAATACAATATTTATCGAAATAAATTCAAACCATTTTTTTTTTGCAAAACGAACAGTTTATTTGCAATATCGTAAAAAAATTATAATTTAAAAAACACTTTTTTTTTTCTTTTTGTTAAAACAAATTAGCGTTTTGGAAATTCTTTTTTTCCAAACGCATAAGATTTTAAGAAATTATTTTTGTTGAAAAAAAAAGTTTCGTAGAAAATGTGATTTTCTTTTGCATTGTATTTGTGAAAAACAATTTCTATGAGAAATTAAAATTATAGAACACGAACAGGTTTTTTAAGAAATTAAAATTCTGAAATGCATGAAAGCCATTTATGATTTTCTTTCTGAGGGTAACACAAACAGTTTCTTTAAGAAATTAACATTTCGAAATGAATAAAAATAGTAATTATTTGAACACACACAGTTTCTGTAATCAATGAAAACAGTCATGTGTGCATTTTTGTAGAAGTTGTCTGTTCATGTTCATTATCGGAAATGAAAACCAATAAATTCGCTCAAATCTCTAAAGTGCACTAGTGCAAAAATTCTTAAATAAAAAAATAGAAAGAAAGTTAAGAAACATTATACTTACTTTTAAATGATGAGTGATGCATTTGACCGAGTGATATAAATCACCAATAGGAAAATTGGTACTGATATCGATCCTGAACCAGTTTTCGTGAGGTTCGACTCGGAAGCGTTCGGCTGTCCTACGCAAACGCCCGAGTGTTGACGAGCCGAATGGTACTAGACGACATTTTGATACGGTGATGCGTCCTGTGATAGTGAGTAATATTTTAAGTAATTTTCTAAAAGAAAAAAAACAAAAAAAACAAAAACTTAGCGAAGTTACTGTTATCAAATAAATATTTTTTTTGTTGTTTTGATACGTTGCTGCGTCCTATAATTTTTAGTTATAGTTGCAAATGTTTTAAACAACAAAACAGATAAAAGAAGCAAAACAGAGCGAAATTACTGTTATCAAATAAATATGTTTATCCCTAAACCTAACCCAAAACCCTTACCCTAACAACAACAAAAAAAGCAAAACATTATTATCATAGGACACAGCACCGTATCAAAATTGTCGTCTGGTACAAATCGGCTCGTCAACTCTCGGGCGTTTACGGAGGACAGCCGAACGCTTCCGCGTCGAACCTCACGAAAACTGGTTCAGGATCGATATTAGCACCGGAAAATTCAAACTGGTGACAAGAAAAGCAGCTTCGCAGACCAGAACAGGTTAAAAAAAAAAGAAAGAAAAAAAAACATTCCGACAACAGTATCGGTCACTTTCAGAAATAAAGGTTAATTTACTTGGATTTTTTTTTTTAATCTCAATATTTGACTATCTAAATGGTAGCTGACACACTCTTAAATTCGTTTTTAATAACGCAATAATAATTTGTAAAAAATTAACTTAAATTTATTAAAAACTGAAATGTTTAAATTTCATGTGAAGTAAAAAGTACAAAAACAAACTCTAAGTTAGACCTAAGAATAAACGAACAATTTCGGCGAAATAATCGTTTTTATGTTCCGAGTTTTACAGCTCGATTCAATTTTAAAATAGTACCCAAGGAAAGATTATATAAAACTTTTTTCAAAAAAGGATTTAATAAAAATAATACTTACTTGTAAATGATTAGTGACGTTTTTACGTGAGTCGAATTGAAAATTCAAGATGGTGACCACAAAAGCAGGTTCGCAGAAAACTTCAAATGAAAAAAAAGGTACAATAACACGACCGATCACTTTCAGAATTGAGGTGGATTTAATTAAATTTAATTTTGTTTTTTCTATATCTTAATACATTACATTTTAATTTGTTAAAATCGTTCAATTATTTTATGTTACGAGTTTTGCAGCTAAATTAAAGTTTAAAGTAGAATTAGCAGTGATGATGATAAAAATATGTTTTATAAAAAAATGTTAGTAAAGATAATATTTACTTGTAAATGATTAGTGACGTATTTACGTGAGTCGAATTGAAAATTCAAGATGGTGACCAGAAAAACAGATTCGCAGAAAACTACAAATGAACTACGGCCTTTTGGCTAAGATCAAAGTGTATTATCTGTTCCGATGGATACTGGACCCGATACTGGTGTTGTCTTGGCCGACGGGTCTTGATTTACGCCGGTCAATGGGTTTGTCCTGTGCAGTTCTGGGAGGTCCACCTTCCCAGGCTTTGCCTCCCCCTCTTTGGGGAATAGTAAGTTTATTGCTTACTGCCTGAGGCGTCCCTACCGGGGAATGCCGAAACTGAGGAATATGTTTGATGTACCTACCTGTCACCGGCTGAATATATCCGATACCAAAAAAAATCACTGACTAAAATCACTAACTATTCATTTTAATAATAAATTTTCATTTTAAAAATCACTGTTGACTATTTTGATAAAATTTTAATTCATACAATAAAAAAATCACTGACTAAAATCACTGACTATTAATTCTAATCAGACATTTTCATTTTAAAAATCACTGTTTACTATTTTGATAAAATTTTAATTCATATAATAAAAAAATCACTGACTAAAATAACTGACTATTCATTTTAATGATACATTTTCATTTTAAAAATCACTGGTGACTATTTTGATAAAATTTTAATTCATACAATAAAAAAAAATAAGACTAAAATCACTGACTATTCATTTATTGATGCATTTTGCATTTTTAAAATCACGGTTGACTCTTTTGATAACATTTTAATTCATACAATACAGAAAAATCACTGACTAAAATCACTAACTATTCATTTTAATAATATATTTTCATTTTAAAAGATCACTGTTTACTATTTTGATAAAATTTGAATTCATACAATAATACAAATCACTGACTAAAATAACTGACTATTCATTTTAATGATACATTTTTATTTTAAAAATCACTGTTGACTATTTTGATACAATTTTAATTAATACAATAAAAGAATCACTGACTAAAATCACTGACTATTCATTTTAATGATACATTTTAATTTTAAAAATCACTGTTGACTATTTTGATAACATTTTAATTCATACAATAAAAAAACATACTAAAATCACTGACAATTCATTTTAATGATACATTTTCATTTTAAAAATCACTGTTGACTGTTTTGATAAAATTTTAATTCATACAATAATACAATCACTGACTAAAATAACTGACTATTAATTTTAATGATACATTTTACTTTAAAAAAATCACTGTTGACAATTTTGATAACATTTTAATTCATACAATAAAAAAATCACGTACTAAAATCACTGACTATTGATTTTAAGGATACATTTTTATTTTAAATGATCACGATTGACTATTTAGATAAACTTTTAATTCATACAATAAAAAAAAATCACTGACTAAAATCACTGACTATTTATTTTAATAATAAATTTTCATTTAAAAAATCACTGTTGACTATTTGTATTAAATTTTAATTCATACAATAAAAAAAATCAGACTAAAATCACTGACTATTCATTTTAATGATACATTTTCATTTTAAAAATCACTGTTGACTCTTTTATAACATTTTAATTTATACAATAAAAAAATCACCGACTTAAATCTCTGACTATTCATTTTAATGATACATTTTTATTTTAAAAGATCACTGTTGACTATTTTGATAAATTTAAATTCATACAATAAAAGAATCACTAAAATCACTGATTATTCATTTATTGATACATTTTTTATTTTAAAAATCACTGTTGACTCTTTTGATAACATTTTAATTCATACAATAAAAAAAAAATACTAAAATCACTGACTATTCATTTTAATGATACATTTTCATTTTAAAAGATCACTGTTGACTATTTTGATAACATTTTTATTCACACAATAAAAAAATCACTGACTAAAATCATTGACTATTCATTTTAATGATACATTTTTATTTTAAAAGATCACTGCTGACTATTTTGATAAAGTTTGATTCATACAATAATAAAAAATAACTGACTAAAATCACTGACTATTCAGTTTAATGATACATTTTCATTTTAAAAATAACTGCTGACTATTTTGATAAAATTTTAATTCATACAATAAAAAAATTACTGACTAAAATCACTGACTATTACTTTTAATGATACATTTTTCATTAAAAAGATCACGATTGACTATTTAGATAAACTTTTATTTAATACAATCAAAAATAAATCACTGACTAAAATCACTTACTATGTATTTTGATGATAAATTTTCATTTTAAAAATCACTGTTGACTATTTTGATAAAATTTTAATTCATACAATAAAAAAAATCAGACTAAAATCACTGACTATTAATTTTAATGATACATTTTCATTTTAAAAATCACTGTTTACTCTTTTTATAACATTTTAATTCATACAATAAAAAATCATTGACTAAAGTCACTGACTATTCATTTTAATGATACATTTTCAATTTAAAAGATCACTGCTATTTTGATAACATTTTAATTTATACAATAAAAAAATCACCGACTAAAATCACTGACTATTCATTTTAATGATACATTTTCATTTTAAAAGATCACTGTTGACTATTTTGATAAACATTTTATTCACACAATAAAAAAAATCACTGACTAAAATCACTGACTATTCATTTTAATGATAAATTTTCATTTTAAAAGATCACTGTTGACTATTTTGGTAAAATTTTGATTCATACAATAAAATATCACTGACTAAAATCACTGACTATTAATTTTAATGATACATTTTCATTTAAAAAATAACTGTTGACTATTTTTATAACATTTTAATTCATATAATAATAAATAGTCACTAAAATCACTGACAATTAATTTTAATGATAAATTTTAATTTTAAAAATAAACGTTGACTATTTTGATAACATTTTAATTCATACAATAAAAAAGATCAATGACTAAAATCACTGACTATTCATTTTAATGATACATTTTCATTTTAAAAGATCACTGTTGACTATTTTGATAAAATTTTAATTCATACAATAAAGAAAAATCACTGACTAAAATCACTGACTATTCATTTTAATGATACATTTTTATTTTAAAAATCACTGTTGACTATTTTGATACAATTTTAATTCATACAATAAAAAAGTCATTAAAATCACTGACTATTAATTTTAATAATAAATTTTCATTTTAAAAATCACTGTTGACTATTTTGATAACATTTTAATTCATACAATAAAAAAAACACTGACTAAAATCACAGACTATTAATTTTAATGATACATTTTAATTTTAAAAATCACTGTTGACTATTTTGATAAAATTAAATTAATACAATAAAAAAAATTACTAAAATCACTGACTATTAATTTTAATGATACATTTTTATTTGAAAAATAACTGTTGACTATTTTGATAACATTTTAATTCATACAATAAAAAAAAACACTGACTAAAATCACTGACTATTCATTTTAATGATACATTTTAATTTAAAAAATCAATGATGACTATTTTGATAAAATTAAATTAATACAATAAAAATATCACTAAAATCACAGACTATTCATTTTAATGATAAATTTTCATTTTAAAAATAACTGTTGACTATTTTGATAACATTTTAATTCATACAATAAAAAAATCACTGACTAAAATCACTGACTATTCATTTTAATGATACATTTTCATTTTAAAAATCACTGTTGATTATTTTGAAAATTTTTTAATTCATACAATAAAAAAAATCACTAACTAAAATCACTGACTATTCATTTTAATGATACATTTTTATTTAAAAAATCACTTTTGAATATTTTGAGTAAGTTTGAGTTCCGGAAATCAAAATACAACAGATCTTTATTACTTTTATAAATATTTAAATTATTAAATTTAATATTTTCATATTCAATAACGATATATTTTTCGCTATAAATATTGTCATTTTGAATAAAAACATCTTATTCGGTTACTTCCGGTTAGTTGTCTGCCCCTGCCTGCAAAAGAGGAAAGAAAATTAAGTCCAAGTGATGATTGAAATGCAGAAGTGTCAAAAAAACAAAAAAATGTCAAAAATTCAAATAAAGAAAATTAAATCGACATTTACTTCTGAAATAGATCGCCACTGTTGTTGAAGTGATTCTATTTATTTATTTATTTATTTATTTAAGAACAGTCTACCAAAAAAATAAAGAGAACCGCTTCCACAACATCACTGGTCACTTTTAGAAGAAAAAAAAACGAAATTTAGGAAACATTATACTTACTTTTAACAGATTTATGATGTATTTGCGTGATTTGGGGTTACCATTTTGTGCTTCTGTATCCTAGGGACGAAAAACATCTTTATTTTTAAAAAGTCAAATAAAGGGGAGATAATTCAAAGTTTTGCTCTAATATTTATCATAAAATGGATGTTACTATTGTAATTAACTGAAAACAAAGTTTTTAAAAAAATATGTTAAAAACGGGCCGTGCGCAAAACCAGATTGGCCTTTTTATGGCCAAATTTCACGAATTTAGCCTTTTTTAAGGGCACTTGTTCATTTTTACTTTTTGTTTTATTTTCTTTGTTTTTCATTTTTACTTTTCGTTTTTCTTTTTGCGTTTGTTCTTCATTTTTAGCGAAGTGTTTGTGTTTGTTTTCATTTTAAGCAATAGACATTTAATTTTTGCGATACGCCTGGATGCGTATAAGTGAACTCCAGAATATTCACACAAAAAAAGGCCAAACGGAATTTTCGATGGCCAAACCGCTTTTTAAAATGTCCAATTCGGGAAATTTGGCCATAAAAAATCATGATTATCTGTAGACACCTGCTACACCAGGGTTCGATTGTTCACTATCAAGAAAGTAAAGTAGTCCAATTTACACCTGTCAAGTATCTTAAAGAGGCAGGTTTTTATTGTGTTTATGTGATTTTACCAAGTTCCCCTATACCTTTAGGGGAAAAAGGGAGATTGTATTTAGTTTCATGCAACATGAACAACATTTGCTCTGGTATTCTTATAGCAGAGGGAGATGACTAAAGAGTCTCCCATTTCCCCCCAAAAAAGATGTTTGCATAGTCACAGTTAATTGCCTCTGGGACTTCGTATTCATTGGCGAAGTGTACAAAAGCTTAAAGATTGCGCCATGCACATGTCTGGAATCACATGTATATGGACAGCGCTTACGTTCAGCCAAGTGAAAAGAAGTAAGGGATATTAAGATTGACACTAATTGCGAAGTATAACCCTTTGTAACAGCTTTTTGTTTCCATAACCTTTTAGATTGTAGTATTGGTAACCATAAGTGGGAAGAGTTTAACATATATCCTTAAAAAAAGGCTTCTTTTAAAAGATTTTCAAGTGGTCTAAATTTTTATCAGGAATATATATATATATATATATATATATATATATATATATATATATATATATATATATATATATATTATTTGTTATTGTTTATTATCTATGTACGTATACGTTTCGTCCTTAAATCGGGACTCATCAGTATAGCGATATGACTATTACCTACCGGTCATGCGATTCGAAACCCCGGACTATAAGTATTTTTCAACTCCAGTCCGACGTCGCATACCGCTAGGCCAATTGTAAACAGCGAATAAACTATGATAATTTTAACACCTTATCGGCGGGCTCGACGTCTAAGCATTCTGCTTCTTCGAAGGAATGATGCATTATAAGCAAATGACGTCATGCTGTGTTAATACTACCATTACAGTGCTCTACTTTTTCAAGGGGCGACAAATAATAAATATTTGTTACTGTTTATGTTCGGCTAGCTATAGGATGCTTTTCTTTATTGTCAGCCATTTGAAATAACTGGTGACTTTTTGCCTCAATTTTTTTTATTTCTTATTTCAGAACTGAGAAGTATTTAAGACAGTCCAACAACCTTGCCTTCTTCAATATTCACCTCATCATCTCTACCGTCTTCACCCGTTCCATCGGCTTGTTCAGGTCGTAATACAAGATATCTTATTCGTCTTACATAAATGGTGAATTGCGATATATTGGGTTTCCTGTGTTGTGAGACTGTTCGACCGGACATATAATGTCCAATAATCATGGGGGCACAAATTAAGGGGAGGACATCGATTGATCTGCCTCTCACTAATTGTCATTTTAAATACGTTCACGAAACAGTGTGATTGACATAAATCAATACCCAGAATTATGAAGGACTCGCCGATGGCTGTTTTTGTTTTTCCATTCTGCATGATCTAGTGCTTCAGATGAAAATTTATTGTAAAAAATAATTATTCCTTGTTATTTGAATCCGCCTAGATATATGCATTCAATTACTTATATTTTAATAAACTGTTGGATACAAAAGGTGAAAAGTAGGCGGGTCAATTGAATATGTTACATTTAATTTTTATAGATGTCATAGTTCATTGTCTATTAATTATAAAGACGGTAACATAGAAAAGTTGTACCTTTTGAAACTAATATTGTTGTCATGTAAAAAGTAGATTCATAAACATGTATGTTATTTGCTTAATTATTTAATGATACTAAATGAAACTGTTAGGCCATAACTGTAAGATACAGAAAACGTTAATAGTTATAATTTGTCACAGAGGAGAAATCTAAAATTGAAATATTAATTTACACACAAGGATTAAAAATAAAAGCAAATTAACAAAGTAATTGTAACAAGGATTTTTTTTAATTAAAAAAAAACGTTTTTATTTCTTCTGTCCTTCTTGCTGCAATATTATTGAGTCATTTCTCTTAGGAGTGTTCTACATATCTGCAAGAGCTAGAAAATCTATTCAAGATCCCTGATATGTACATCTGTATGGCCACATGTGACAGACCATGTGCTCTTTTCAGAGCCGTTTTTATTGCTGAAGAACTGGTATTCAAAATTGTTATGATCTGAACATACTTGTTTATCCATTTGAGAATGTAGTAATCTTCCGTTGAAGGATATTACTGGAGTTATTCTTGTCAAATAAACTGCGTTGCTCAATAAAAATTTTTATTTTGAATTACGAAAATAGTTCCATTTCTTTTAAGAATGACATAAATAAATTTGTTTTACATTTTTATTACGAAAATAGTTCCATGGCCACATGTGACAGATCAATAAAATAAGGTTATGTAGTTTAACACTGTAAGTAAAAAATGTTTACATATTTGTTCTGTTGTCCTTCTTGCTGCAGTAATATTATTATTTTTGTTTTGATTATCATGTTATGTTATTGCCTGGAAGATTAAGGTCAGAGATTAGGAATACTTGTATCAATAAAAGTAAGGTTATGTAGTTTAACACTGTAAGTGAAAAATGTTTACATCTTTGTTCTTTTGTCCTTCTTGCTGCAGTAATATTATCGACAAGCATGATTACAATACCAGTAATTTCTTTTAACAGTTTTGTACATTTTTCTGCAAGTTTAAATATTTGCAAGAATCAGAATATCCTTTAAGATCCACATATGTGCATATTTAAGGTCACATATGACAGGTCAAGTGGCATTTCGAGATCATTTTTTTCGTATTGATAGAGAATATGTCTTCAAAATGGTTATAGTCAGAAAAAAGCTTTTCATCCATTTGTGAATATAGTCATGTTCTGTTGAATAATATAACTGGAGTTGTTCTTATCAAATAAACTGTTGCTCAGTTAAGAACGATAAAATATTGAATTAGGAAAATAGTTCGATCTGTTTTAACAATGGCAACAATTTTGACGTATGAATGAATTCGTTTTATGTGTTTATTATATAATATCACGTCGCACGGCTGTTGAATTTCTCATATTAAAATAAGATGACTAGAAACCCATACACTTGGAAAATTTAAACAAACCACTGATTCTAACATTTGACAAGTATCAATTTATTTAAAAGCTGGCGTTTTCGGATTGGATATTTTTAACTGATATTCATGTGTTCATTAGTATTGAAATGTTTTCATCATGTTTGCAACAAATTCTACAAAAGATCTAACAGCTGATGATAAAATTTCATCTGAACAACTTGAAGTAACAGATGTTGGTTCACAACATTACAAGAATATATTTCTGTGATGTAGATCTTTCTAGATATGTTTCTATACATGTAGATCTTTTCTTTTTTTAACTTTTATTTATCCACAAAACAAGGTATATTATCCATGAGACCTTAGATTCCATGAACTCTACAAATACAAGTCTAAATTTATTTAGAAGCTGGCGTTTTCGGATTGGATATATTTAACTTAACTTCGATATTTAAGTGTGCATTAGTGTTCAAATGTTTTCATCATGTTGTCAACAAATTCAGGAAAAATATTTCAGCTGATGATAAAATTTCATCTCAACAGCGAGGAACATGTCTTCAAAATGGTTACGATCTGAACAAAGCTTTTGAATATAGTAAACTTCTGTTGATGAATATAACTGGAGTTGTTTATATAAAATGAACTGGGTTGCTCGGTTAAGAATAAGAAAATATTGAATTATGAAAATAGTTCGATCTGTTTTAACGATGACTGAACTATTTTGATGTATAAATAAATTCGTGTTACGTTTTTATTATATACCATCACGTTGCACAACTATTAAATTTCTTATACTAAAATAAGAATACTTGAAATGCATACAAGTGTAAAATTAAAACAAACCTAATTTTTTCCACCGATTTTACAATTGGACAAATCTAAATTTAAAACCTGATGATAAAATTTCATCTGGACAACTGAAAGTAACAGATGTAGGTTCAAAACCTTACAAAAATATGTTTTTATAATGTAAAGCATGTGGATCTTTTTCTTTTTGACTTTTAATTCACCAAAAAACAAGACATATTGTCCCTGAGACCAAAGATGAAAATCTAAGATTGACTAGATGTATAAGGAAGGATCCTAAGTGGAAAGTTCGGCATCTCAGGACATCTAAAATCGGCTTAGTCGGAGATAATACATTAGATAAGAAGATTAAATATGGACAGTATATGAAAAATCTTGAAAGAACATTGGACTTTGATGGTATGGCCACGTTGAAAGAATGAATGAGTTCTGTGGTTAGTAGATGTAAAGCAGTTGATGAGCAAAGTTCAGTTCACAAGGAAAAATAAAGAATACATGTGTCACACTGAATGACTTTCAGAAAAAAGGGTTAAATGAAGAGACGAGTTAGTTTGGAGTATCGATATCTGAAAACCGTCCAATGCATGCCAACGTGAAAATCGGACGTTAAATCTAATTACGATTTGTATATCGTCTTTCTCACAGTAATAGTTTCTGTGTTATAGAGAAGTATTAGAAAAGTATCACAATGCAAGAAATAGAAATATTTCGGTGTTGAGAAGTAAGACAAAATCAAGTGATCTTTTTTATATATATTTGAAAAAATTCTTTTAATAATTTTGATAGCAAATCTTACTTGATTAAGCGAGACTTCAAGACTGTGATGTAATGTGTTTGATCGTGTTCCATAGTATATTTCCAGGAAAGCCTCGTTATCAAATGGTTGATGTTTCAAATCACCAAAACACGTGACAAAACGTGCTTACATGTTTTTTGAGATTGTTAGTGTCATATTTGTTATTCAAAGCTCCTATTTAATTATAAACGGGGTGGCCCTGTCTGAAACCCGGGAGACGTGCTCGATGGCTTCATGAGACAACACAATATTTACTAATAGTCAATGAGGGTGGCCTCTATATATAAAGTATCTTGATATAAGGGTAGTCTGGCAAACCATTGTACAAAGAGACCTAAGACACCCAAGGGTAATGTCCAGTGTATATTCAGTTTCTCTAATCTCAGTGTAAGTTCATGTGCTTTTTTAAACTTGACTTTTGTGAAAATGCAGATGAACACACTTGGCGAGAATATGGCTTCTCTCCTGTATGTGTTCGCATGTGATGTTTTAGATTAGTAGTCTCTGAAAATACAGATCCACAAATCTTACAGGAATATGGTTTTTCTCCTGTATGTGTTTGCACATGTATTTTCAGACTAGAGCCATGTGAGAATGAATAGCCACAAATGTTACAAGAATATGGTTTCTCACCTCTGTGTGTTCGCATGTGATATCTTAGTCCAGAAGGCTCTGAAAATGCTGATCCACAAACTTTACAAGAATATGGTTTCTCTCCTGTATGTGTTCGCATGTGAATTTCTAGAAAAGCATTCCGTGAAAATGCAGAACCACAAACTTGACACGACTATGGTTTCTCTCCTGTGTGTGTTCGTATGTGATTTTTTAGATGCGAATTCTGTGAAAATACTGAGTCACAAACTTGACAACGGTATGGTTTGTCTCCTGTATGTGTTATGTGAATTTTTAAATCAGAATTCGTTGAAAATGCAGATCCACAAACTTGCCAAGAATATGGTTTCTCACCTTTGTGTGTTCGCATCTCAATTTTTAGATAAGAAAACTTTAGAAAATTCAGATACAGAAACTTGAAATGAATAGAGTTTATTTTCGTTTTTTTGTCAATGCTAGAAAACGTTTTCAAACTTATACAACAGTGTGCTTTTCCATACAATATTTTCAGATATTTATATTTTAATGTACTTTCTTGTTTCTACTTGCATGTAGTTTTCAAAATATATATTCACTTAAATGCAAATCCACTAATTTTATAAATATATCACTTATGTATTATGTGTATTTCTGTTCAATTTCGTTTCAAATACGATTTCTTACACTATATAGATGATCTCTTCAAAAAGCCCCAAGATTTTTCTGAAAACATGACTTTTTCAGAAGAACGTATTGAGCTGTTTTACTCCAATATAGCAGTACTTATCTAAAATCGATACCAGACCTTTCCTTTTTCCTTGACGAATTTAAAAATTCTCATTTTCTATGAGAGTTAGAATCTGTAAATAAAAAGAAAATTAAAGATTAGCATTATGTGCCCTTGTTTCATGTTTCAATAAATTAAAGTAAACAAAGTTACTTTTGCTTTCACAGTATTATATTATTCTATTTTATTTTATAAATTGGGTATGTCTCTCATAAGTAGTCTATATTAAAAACGTAAACAACGTTCAACATTTAAAAGGCATCAAACTAACTTTCGAATGTCGAACTAAAATGTGAAATACTCATATTGCACACAATTTATTACTATTATCAAAAAGAAGTAGTATTGCTTATTTCTTTTTATCAGTAGACAATTTGGAAGTAATTGATGGACATGTGATTCTGTGTTTGTCACGCTTGACTTTTAAAGAGCATTGTAAAATGTTTCTATACATCTCTATAAGAAGCTGTCTTATGCATTTCTGTATCTCTAAGAATCTTAGTCTGAAGAAGTATTATTAATATGCATACATGTATCTCAATAAAACGTCCTGACTGTTCCTTTAACATTTGAATAAGGATTTTGAGATACATACATGAATCATATAAGAAGCCCTGACAGGCTGAAGTGTAAAATACTATTTTTAGATTCATATACGCATAATAAGTATGGTGCGTTGGTTTGTCTGCCAAACTTTAATGTTTCAAAGATGCTTTCATTACACTGTAATTAGAAATAGCATTTGTAGATACTTCCACACATCTCTATAAGAATCTACTCTTACATTGGTCTTTCATATTATTATATCCATACATCCGTCACTTAGATCTGACGACTCATTTTTACACATGTCAAGTATTTCTATAAGTAGCAATGTCCTGTTGTCAGTCTGCCAAACTGAAGTCTGAAGTTAGTATTTTTAGATGCATCCACAAATTCTTATCAGAAGTTATGTCCTTCCACTGACTGATCATGACGTGTGATGTAATAATTAGCTGAGAAATGTTTTACAAAACATTCTATCTGTCAATCTGTCACGATTAAAGCTGAAGTAATTTTTTTAGTAATCTCCATTAGTATGTAACAATGAAGACTGAAATTTATGTTTTATGCATTCATGTATCTTCATTTGAAGTTCTGTCTGTCTCTCAATCTGTCACCGTTAGTTTTAGGTAGAATTTTTCATTAAGTAGATTTTTAAGATTGGTCAATAAATTGATATAATCTCTGTCGGTCCGTCAGACAAAAGATTCAAATTCACAATTGATCTCTGAGAAATTACGAAGTGGTAAAAACAAGAATTATTTTTTACATATCCTCAGGAACATTATCTGTTCAGAAGTAGATTCCCATGTTATGTTAAAAATATATGAAAACTGAAGTGATAATGTTAACTCATGAAAAAGATTTAATAACGGACAAATAAAGAAATTAATTATACATTATGTTTACTTGTATACAAAACCCTTTCATATTATCAACATAAAAATATATAATAATTATAATAATAATAACTGGTCAATATAAGACACACGGTCAGCATCCTGAGAATGTTGGTTCATCTAATTTCTCGAACAAAATCACAAACCAAAAACAACAAAGTAACCTCTCTAATTTCACGTACGGCAAGGACAAACAAAACATAGGAAAGCAGGAATGTACAAAACTACAACTGAAAAGTCATAGAAACAAATGAACCACGAACGAAAATAGACTTGTAAATGTATGCGATATTTATGCAACGGAACAAACGATAGCAGATCAGGGAAGACAGATCTGCAAGTAAGAGCAGTCCAGATATCGATTTAATGGAATTCTCACAAAAGTTGAATGATGTAAGATATCAAAAGTTAAATGATGTAACTTATCAAGCAATGCAACTACGTGAAAACCCACTGGTAGTCTGGTAAACCATGTAGAAGTCTGGTAAAACAATATAACTGATACTGGAGAAAGTGATAACTATAAAATCACATAACTAACATAGGAAGAAGCATCGGAAGTTGACAACATAAAACGATTCATGAACGAGGACCAAACTCCCAACCACATGGTACGAAGAATGAAAGAAAGAAAAAATATTTGCAGAAAAGGTCAACAGACTCGTCCACTACAAATATGATACTCTGAAAGGAGCTAGATTTTTAAGGAAGCATCCTAAGATGAGAGTTTGGTATCTGGGGAAATTTACAGTGAAAGTAGCTTTTTACTACTAATCGGGTTATTCGGAGGTATATATTACATAAGAATAAATATAGGCAGTGTATTGAACATTGGACTTTGATTGAATGACCACGCTGAAAGAATGATGGAGAGTTCTCTGGTTAGTAGACGTAAACCAGTTGACAAGCAAAGTTCAGTTCACAAGGGACAATTTTTCGAAAAGTGTCTAAGTTATAATAGTGACCTTGAGAAAAATAAGGGTTATATAAAAACCTGGGCACAACTAAGTTAGTTTGTAAATCAATATCTGAAAAACGTCAAACAAATACCAACATTAAAAACAAACATTAAATCTTAATATTATGATTTGTATGATCGTCTTTCTCTAAGAGTTTCTGAGTTGCTGTAATCCTCTGTAGTTTTCTCCACTGTGCATGTGCAAGTCTTGTAAACGAACATACGTTAAATGTAGGTTGTTTTTAGAGGACTTATTCTTCGATGTTTTCATCTTACGTATTTCTCCACTTTGTAAATTAGAGGAAGTAATAGTAAAAAAAGTAATAGTAAAAAAGTAGTAATAGTAAAGAAATAGCAGCTTATTTTGTCTTGGCTTTTTAGCATCTAATTATTTTTTTTTATTTCTTTCACATAGCAAGATAAGGTGTCAGGACCTTTATTATGAATGCCTGATGGCCGATCCTGAGTGAACTGTGTCATCTTTGGAGTTCTACTTCTAGAGGAAGAAATGCTATTTAGTCTCGTAGTTATTCATATTTTTTATCATTTCCCCATTTATAAAAGTCTTATTTGTTGTCGAAAGCTTTCATCTTATTTTAAACAGGGTGCCCCCGTCTGCAAATAGGGAGACATGTATGAAGTCTTGATGAGACAGCGCACCATTTACAAAAAAATAGTTGGTCAGGGTTTCCTGTATATATGAATATTCTAATATCACAGTGGGCTGGCAAACTATTGTACAGCGAGACCCTAGACACCCAAAGGTGATGTCCAGGGGATATTCAGTTTCTCTAATGTCAGTGTAAGTACATGTGCCTTTTTAAATTAGACTTTCGTGAAAATGCAGATGAACACACTTGGCAAGAATACGGTTTCTCTCCTGTATGTGTTCGCATGTGATTTTTTAGATTAGTATTCTGTGAAAATGCAAGTCCACAAACTTGACAAGAATATGGTTTCTCTCTTGTATGTGTTCGCACATGTATTTTAAGACTAGAGTTATGTGAGTATGAATAACCACAAATTTTACAAGAATATGGTTTATCTTTTTTCCCCTCTCCTGTGTGTGTTTGCATGTGAATTTTTAGATGAGAAGACTCTGAAAATGCAGATCCACAAACTTTACAAGAATATGGTTTCTCTTCTGTATGTTTTCGCATGTGATTTTGTAAATTAATATTCTCTGAAAATGCAGATGAACACACCTGGCAATAATATGGTTTCTCTACTGTATGTGTTCGCATGTGATTTTTTAGATTAGAATTCTCTGAAAATGCAGATCCACAAATTTTACAAGAATATGGTTTTTCTCCTGTATGTGTTCGGATGTGACTTATTAGATGAGAGTTCCTTGAAAATACAGAGCTGCACACTTGACAAGAGTATGGCTTTTCTCCTGTGTGTGTTCGTATGTGATTTTTTAGATCAGAATTCCTTGTAAATTCAGATCCACAAACTTGACAAGAATATGGTTTCTCTCCTGTATGTGTTCGCATGTGAATTTTTAAATTAAAATTCTTTGAAAATGCATATCCACAAACTTGACAAGAATGTGGTTTCTCTCCTCTGTGTGTTTGCATGTGAATTTTTAGATGAGAATTCTGTGAAGATATTGAGCCACAAACTTGGCCACGATATGTTTTTTTCTATTCTGTGTGTTCGTATGTGAAGTTTTAGATTATGATTTCTTTGAAAATGCAGATCCACAAACTTGACAATAATATTGCTTTCTCCTTTGTTCAGATCAGAATTTTTAAATAAGAAGACTCTGAAAATTCGGATACACACACTTAAAATGAACGTTGTTTATCTTCGTAGTTTACATATAAATGTCAGAAAACATGTTCTAACCTATACAACAATGTGTTTTTTCCATACAATATTTTCAGATGTTAATGTTTAGAGTTAAGTACATCTTGTTTCTACTTGCATCTTTATAAATATTTCACTAATTTATTATGTGTATTTCTGTTCATTTTCGTTTAAATAGGATTTCTTACACTATATACATTATCTCTTCAAAAGGTCCCAAAATGTTTCTGAAAACAGTACTTTTTCAGAAGAACGTATTGAGCTGTTTTACTCAAATATGGCAGTAATCAACTAAAATGGAGCCAAGACTTTTCCTTTTTCTTTGCACAATTTTAAAATTATCATCTTCTATAAGAATTGAAATCTGTAAATAAAAAAAATACAAAGATTTATCATTATTTGCCCTCGTTTTATGTTTCAATAAATCAAAGTAAAAAAAGTTACTTTTGCTTTCACAGTATTATTTTATTTTATAAATGTGGTATGCCTCTTATAAGTAGTCTTTAATAAAAACTGAAATAACGTTCAAAATTTAAAAGGCATCAAAATAACTTTCGAATGTCGAACTGAAATAATCATATTGCAGACAATTTATTATTATTATCAAAAAAGGAGTAGCATTGCTCATTTCTTTTTATTAGTAGACAATTTGGAAGTAATTGATGGATAGAATTTAAATTTGGTGTCCACAATCGAATATAATTGATCACTTATTACATAGCAAAACACAAACAGCAACGACTTATATTAATATAAACTAGGACATAAGTGAGGCTTTCAGTAATTTTTATTTTTTAACTCAATATTTATTACGAAAACGACTAATGATAAAACCGACTAAATCTCTTAAGCAGTTCATGATGAAAATAAATAAAATGTATTAGTAAAAAAAAACTTGCGACAAAGCATTACTAATTCATATTTGATCTAAAGAATTCTGAAATTCTGAAGTATCAAATAGTCTTTTTATGAATTATCACAAAAAGGTCCATACATTCGTTATTTTGTCGATATGTTTCACATAACATTTTTTGATGATCTAATATAATATTGTGTTTTTGTCAAACTTTGAAAGAATATTTTTAGATGTTTCTATAAGAATCATTTCTGTATCTCTAAGTCTGCAGAAGCACCAATGACATGCACACACATATCTCTAAAACACCCTGATTGTCATCTTAAGTTTGAATTATGATTTTCAGATGTGGCAATGGAATACAATAAAAGTCAGTTTTATCGAAAGTATACAGAAAAATAGAAAAAACAGAACAACCAGACAGTGACAAAACACTGCTGAGGCAATATATGGGGAAAACAACAATACTACAACAAAAATGTTGAAAGGCTGAAAAACATGACAGAACTTTAGGAAATTGAAGAAGAAACATAAATCAAATCACTGAAATTAATCCCTCAATCATGGATAATTAAGTGTATAACAATTTACGAAAATATCCAACAAGATTAACAATCTTCTTAAGAAAAAGGTGGAAACATTGAGACTGGAACCGACAGCTGAAAGACAACATCTGATTTAGATAAGAATACAGAAAGGCATATTACAAAAAACCTCTTCATCACCACTTAACAATATACTCAGGAAATGTAATGTTGTATACAATTTTAGACACAGAACAAAGAATAAAACATGTTATGTATATAGAGGATCTGAAGCTATTTGATGAAAACAAGAATGACCTGAAAAAGCTGATGAACATTATCAGAATCTCCTGCCATGACATTTAAATGTAATGGAAAAGTGTGCACTGAAAGGTCTGTCTCAGCTGTTGTTTTGCAACTTAGATTTGTCTGCTGCTGAATTATCACATCTGCTGTGACAGTGCAAGCCTATCTTTAATATGCAGGCTCTGATGCAGTTTCCACAGATGTAGGTGGTGTCTGTATTCGAGTGGTCTGTCTAAGCCCTCTGTTGTCTATGCTCTGTCCTCTCCCTCAGTCATTTTCGAGCATGTCTTTACAACACTTCTCCAGCGGCTATGGCCTTTAGCCATGGACTCCCAACCTGTTTGGTCAATGCCAGCTGCACTTATGTTTCCCATGCATTCATTTTTGTAGCATAGGATAGATTATCCTGCTGCTCTGTAGGTAGTTGCGAGCTCACAGTATTGAATATCCTGTGGGATCCTCCCATCGGCCTTTTGTCTGGCATGACCAAGCAATGAGAGCTGTCATCACATAAGCAGAACAAACATGCTTGGGATGTTCGGCTGATCTAGGACATTCTTGTTTGAGCTGTGGTACTGCCAGGTGATTCCTAAGATTGTCCCGAGATTCCGCAGGTTGAAGGTGTGCATCAGTTCTCTTGGCATTAGTTAAAAGCCCATGATTCACTGCCGTAGAGCAGCGTGCTACACGTACTAGCCCAGCACATCTTCATCTTAGTATTGGTGGCAGCATCTTTTTGTTGTTACAGACTCTCTCGCAAAGCAAGCCATAGCTGTTCCCATCTTGCCGATAATTTTATGGAGTTCTGCGTCCATGGGGAGATTGGTGGATATGGTGGAGCTGAGGTATGTGAAGCTGTCACTGCTTACATTTGATGATGTAAATCAGCTGATGAGTTGCAATCTTACTTCAGAGTGTGTCATCAGTGCTACATCATCAGTGAAGAGCATCTCACATATAAGGATCTCCGCATAGCCTGAAGGTGTCCAAAATTAGAGAGGCTGCCACTGCTTCTTGTATGTATGTAAACTCCATCTTCGAACTCATTGAAGTATAGAACTATATCAAAGCTAATATAAAGGAAAATCATAAAATCCTTGTAGACATGGTGGCACAAACAGATGAATTCATCCTAGCAAGGAGACTTGATGTCATAATAGTCAACTAAAAAAAAACTGTTGAATCGTGCATTTTGCCGTTCAAGTGTATATTGAATTTGCGAGAGAACTGAAAGGAATATATAACTTTATGAGTCAATATAATACAAATAATCATAGAAGCACTAGGAACAGTTTCTAAAATTTTCAAAATTAAAAAAAGACTGGGAAAAATCGGAACCAAAAGGAAGACTGGCAATATACAATGGACAGCAATAATAAAAAAAGCTGAAATTTTTAGGAAAATTCTTGAATGCAGAAACGAACGTACATAAACTGCAAATGCTAACCAGTCACATGGAAGTTTCAATAGAAATAAAATAAAAAGACTAAATGAACACAACCACATGGACCCAAGGGAACTGAAACTGCAATCAATTTATAAACTAAACAAGAAAACCTAAAATCATGGGAAAATGATTGATTTACAAAATTAAAATAATGATTTTCATGAAATTTTCTTTCCAGAAGATGCTGAACAAAAAGTCGGTTTTTATTTGGTTCAAAAGCTCTACCTGTATCAATTTTTTATTAAACTTTCATTGAGTTAATTTAAATGGTATATAAAAACAAACTGTAAGTAAATAAATCTTTCAGTAAAAACATTTTTAACGTATTTAGTTTAATCAATATTTACTGTGATTAAGAAGATGATAAAGAAATTATTAAAAATGAAAAAAAAAGACATTTATAAATATTATACTTACTTATAAAATATTAGTGATGTATTTACGTGAGTCGAAGTATAAAAATTGAAGATAATGACCACAAAAAGCAGCTTCGCCGAAAACTACAAATTAAAAAACAATATATTATGACAACAGGACCGATCACTTTCATAATTATGGTAAATTTTATTTAATTGTATGTATTTCTTTACTTGACTATTTTAATGATAGTTGGTGAAATACATTATCTTAAATCCTTTATTTAAGCAAACACTTGAATTGAATTATTTTATTTTACATATTTTAGGGATAGATAAAGGAATCAATAAATCGGTCTGATTAGGTTCCTGACATTAAACTTAATCTGTAATATAACTTCTGGCGAGGGTTTAAGATTCTCTGCATTTGATAATTTCATTTTCCCTATACTTAACTGCTAGCAAAAAACTATATTTAACAGTTTAATAGTTTGATCACTTGCTACATGTTAAATATAGTTTTATCACTTGCTACCTGTTAAATATAGTTTTTTCACTTGCTACCTGTTAAATATAGTTTTATAACTTGCTACCCTTTAAGTATAGTTTTATCACTTACTACATGTTAAATATAGTTTTATCACTTGCTACCTGTTAAATATAGTTTTATCACTTGCTACCTGTTAAATATAGTTTTATTACTTGCTACCTGTTAAATATAATTTTATCACTTGCTTCCTGTTAAATATAGTTCTATCACTTGTTACCTGTTAAATATAGTTTTATCACTTGCTTCCTGTTAAATATAGTTTGATCACTTGCTACCTGTTAAATATAGTTTTATCACTTGCTACCTGTTAAATATAGTTTTATCACTTGCTACCTGTTAAATAGTTTTATCACTTGTTATGTGTTAAAATAGTTTTATCATTTGCTTCCTGTTAAATATAGTTTTATCACTTGCTACCTCTTAAATAGTTTTATCACTTGCTACATGTTAAAATAGTTTTATCACTTGCTACATGTTAAATATAGTTCCATCACTTGCTACCTGTTAAATATAGTTTTATCACTCGTTACCTGTTAAATATAGTTTTATCACTTGTTACCTGTTAAATATAGTTTCATAACTTGCTACCTGTTAAATATAGTTTTATCACTTGCTACCCTTAAAATATAGTTTTATCACAAGCTACCTGTTAAATATAGTTTCATCACTTGTTACCTGTTAAATATAGTTTTATCACTTGCTACCTGTTAAATATAGTTTTATTACTTGTTACCTGTTAAATATAGTTTTATCACGTGTTACCTGTTAAATATAGTTTTATCACTTGTTACCTGTTAAATATAGTTTTATTACTTGTTACCTGTTAAATATAGTTTTATCACTTGTTACCTGTTAAATATAGTTTTATCACTTGTTACCTGTTAAATATAGTTTTATCGCTTGTTACCTGTTAAATATAGTTTTATCACTAGCTACCTGTTAAATATAGTTTCATAACTTGCTACCTGTTAAATATAGTTTTATCACTTGTTACCTGTTATAGTTTTATCACTTGCTACCTGTTAAATATATTTTATCACTTGTTACTTGTTAAATATATTTTTATAACTTGCTACCTGTTAAATATAGTTTTATCACTTGCTTCCTGTTAAATATATTTTTATCACTTGTTACCTGTTAAATATAGTTTTATCACTTGTTACCTGTTAAATATAATTTTATCACTTGTTACCTGTTAAATATATTTTTATCACTTGCTACCTGTTAAATATAATTTTATCACTTGCTTCCTGTTAAATATATTTTTATCACTTGCTACCTGTTAAATATAGTTTCATCACTTGCTACCTGTTAAATATAGTTTTATCACTTGCTACCTGTTAAATATATTTTTATCACTTGTTACCTGTTAAATATAGTTTTATCACTTGCTACCTGTTAAATATAATTTTATCACTTGCTACCTGTTAAATATATTTTTATCACTTGCTACCTGTTAAATATAATTTTATCACTTGCTTCCTGTTAAATATATTTTTATCACTTGCTACCTGTTAAATATAGTTTCATCACTTGTTACCTGTTAAATATAGTTTTATCACTTGCTACCTGTTAAATATAGTTTCATCACTTGCTACCTGTTAAATATAGTTTGATCACTTGCTACCTGTAAAATATAGTTTCATCACTTGCTACCTGTTGAATATAGTTTCATCACTTGCTACCTGTTGAATATAGTTTCATCACTTGCTACCTGTTGAATATAGTTTCATCACTTGCTACCTGTTAAATATAGTTTTATCACTTGCTACCTGTTGAATATAGTTTCATCACTTGCTACCTGTTGAATATAGTTTTATCACTTGCTACATGTTAAATATAGTTTGATCACTTGCTTCCTGTTAAATATAGTTTCATCGCTTGCTACATGTTAAATATAGTTTCATCACCTGTTAAATATAGTTTTAGAAAGCTTTTTTATATTAATTTTTAGTTTACGCCTATTTTGGCGTAATCAGATTGGACAAAAAGTTTTAACTATCTTCTTTTTTTTTCTTTTTTGAACATAGTTCACCTCAAACAAGGCAGGCCGCCACTATAGATGTAAAGGGCTACTGAGAAAAAAAGGGAGATGGTTTGGTAGCTGCACAGCGAGATGTCTGTTTACATTAGTTTTAAATTTCTTATGTCAGTACCGTCAGGGAAACGGGGGGAAGGGATGGAGTTTTAGAGACCAACAGCACGAGGAAAGAAGCTATTTGAGTAGAAAGCTCTCCAGCATCTGGAGACCTCCACAGTATTCACTGTGGATGGTATTTAGCTAATTGTCGAGTTTGTCTAATGAATTTACGTTGGGGGGGGGGCACCAGATTAGATAGTTCATCGGAGCATTATCCAGTGAAGTATTTGTAAAACAAGCACAAGGATGTAACATCGCGGCGATGTGACCAGGACTGGCACTTGGTTGACAGTGAGGCACCTATCAGGTTGGCAACTCTTTTTTGGACCTTGTCAATGAGGAAGAGACTAGTAGATGATGCACCAGCCCAGATGTGGCACCAATACTCCATGCGTGGGCGGATGGTGACTTTTTAGAGATACAGGATAATGTCAAGTGTAAAGAGTTTACTAACGCGGTAGAGGGAGCCCACCTTCTTTGCTGCAGCCTTGGCAATGTCTTCAATGTATTTGTTCCAATTCATGTTACCTATGAAGGTTAGGGCGAGGAGTTTGAATGTTGCACTGTCACGTAGGGTGTTATTTGCCATGACAATGGCAAAACAAAAGTTCGAATTATCTGCCTCATACAATACACTCTTCTAAATTAAAGACGAAAAAATTTCATATGTACACAATAATGCAGAAGCATCAAAACGTTTCCTGATATTCTTTAACACCTATTTGATTATTTCTAACCAAAACAGGAAGTTTTTGATATCAGTTACAATATCGCACTTGACACTGTTTGCTACGGATTTTGAGTCTCGATTCTTCTGGTTTATCGATAAAGCTGATAAAGAAATTATGGCACTAGTACAGTTTAGAGATTTGAGCGAATTTATTGGTTTTCATATCGGAAGCTTTATATTAGCGACAGCAGCAGAGAACTACACTAGGTTTGATTTTAACATAACGTCAATGGAAGATAATTTAGTGAATAAATCAAACATGAAAGATTACGAATACAGTAATGTAACACAAAATAATTAAATAATACAAGATTTATTGAAAGCAATTAAAAAAAATTTTTAATTTTATTTTGCAAAACGAACAGTTTATTTACAATATCGTAAACAAAATTATAATTAAAAAAACATTTTTTTTTGTTAAAACAAATAAGTGTTTTGAAAATTATTTTTTCCAAACGCATAAGATTTTAAGAAGTTTCTTAGAAAATGTGATTTTTTTTTGCATTATATTTGTGAAAACCAATTTCTATGAGAAATTAAAATTTCAGAACATGAACAGCTTTTTGAAGATATTAAAATTCAGAAATGCATGAACGCCATTGTGATTTTCATTCTGAGGGTAACACGAACAGTTTCTTTAGGAAATTAACATTTCGAAATAAATAAAAACAGTAATTATTTGAACACGAACAGTTTCTTTAAGAAATTAAAATTCTGTAATCAATGAAAACAGTCATGTGTGAATTTTTGTGGGGTTGTCTGTTCATGTACATTATCGGAAATGAAAACCAATAAATTCGCTTAAATCTCTAAAGTGCACTAGTGCAAAAATTCTTAAATAAAAAATAGAAAGGAACTTAAGAAACATTATACTTAGTTTTAAATGATGAGTGATGCATTTGACCGAGTGATATAAATTACCAATAGGAAAATTCAGACTGGCGACAAGAAAGACCAGAACAGGTTAAAAGAAAGAAAGGGAATGTTTTACAATAGCCCTACAACTTGCGAGTCGGGTTAAAAATAAGTTGTAGAACGTAGTCAAAAAAATGAATATGCAACAAATAAATGCAACGTACGTAGAGACCGGAGATTTTCCTAGTTTTCTATTCCATTTGTTTGTATGTTTACATATGGTAAATGGGTTTTTATTAGACATGAAAATTTTTTTTTAAATGTCTTCTTATTTAAAAAACAAAATGGCGTCATTAGTTTTGGCTATCAGTGTCACATGTGTGTTTATTTTACCGGGACTCATAATCAAAGCAGCGTTTTTTTTTGTTGTTTTTTTGGGGGGTTTGCATTTTTGAAATTTAATTTTATGTAACGAACATTTTATTGACCCCTTGACCTGTGCATGCACCAATGCTGTCGAATCGATGTGGGCAAATGCCAAAGGGAAATTGAAGTCCATGCACGGGACCGTTAACGAAATGAGGGCCGACTACATGGCTGAATTTATGTGGTCGCAACGGTTCCGTGGCATGGACGACAGACTTTATCATTTTTTTGCAGCAGGTGTGCACCATGTACATGGTGTGAGGAATAACGACATAAATAAAAAGAAACTGCTTTTATTACTTTTGTTTAAAATGTTGTTTTGCTTTGTTCTTTTGCTTGACTTAAATATGAAAACTTGGGGTTAGGTTTAGGGTTAGGGCTGGGTTTTGGTTAAGGTTATGGCTGGATTTTGGTTAGGGTTAGGGCTGGGTTAGGGTTATAGCTGGGTTTTGGTTAGGGTTAGGGCTGGGTTAGGGCTAGGACTGGGTTTTGGTTAGGGTTAGGGCTGGGTTTTGGTTAGGGTTAGGGCTGGGTTTTGGTTAGGGTTAGGACTGGGTTAGGGTTATAGCTGGGTTTTGGTTAGGGCTGGGTTTTGTTTAGGGTTATGGCTGGGTTTTGGTTAGGGTTAGGGCTGGGTTAGGGTTATAGCTGGGTTTTGGTTAGGGTTAATGCTGGGTTAGGGTTAGGGCTGGGTTTTGGTTAGGTTAGGGCTGGGTTTTGGTTAGGGTTAGGGCTGGTTTTTTGATAGGGCTGGGTTTTGGTTAGGGTTAGGGGTAGGAATTTTTTAAAGAAACAGGAAAAAAAAAACATTACGGTGTGACGAATGAAAATAATATGTAAATAAAAAGATTATTTTATTCCTTTTGCTTAAAATGTAGTTTTGTTTTGTTGTTCTGCTTGGCTAAAAATGCAAAAATTGCGCTTTGACTATGAGTCCCAGTAAAAAACCAACCGAATCCAAAACGAGGCTGCAGTCTCGTTCTGGATTCGGTGTTTCCTATCGAAGCGGCCATTACTATGTAAAAAATACTACCGAAGCGGCCATTACTATGTAGAAAATAGCACTTTTAACGGATTATAATCATTAATAACTGTCACAGTTAACTTGGAAATTCAGTTTTATCGGCTACGATAACTTTTATTTGTTGTATATTTGTCTTTTCAGCGTTTTCGTTGTAGGGCTATTCGTAAAGATACCCGAAAGAAAGAAAATAGGTACGTGCAAAGTCAATGGCCGATTCCCAAAATGAAAAAAAACATTTTGACCCCCCCTTCACTTAAAAATACACTAAAATTCAGGAAATCAACCAATTTTACTGAAATTTTCAATATTTATTAATCAACAATCACGGAATATAATGAAACCATTATTTTTTTTAAATCTTAGTGAAAATGTATTATTTTTTTAAAAGAAAATACACCTTTACTAAAGTTATATTTTTATATATTAATAAAAAAAATGCATGATTTTTTAAATGTTACTTATGGAAATAAAGGATCGTAGATGTTAACAAATACATTTTTTTTCAAAATATTTCGTATATATTACGAAAAAGGCCAGTAAATACCGTGTTAATAAAATCACTATAACTCGAAGAAAATTAATTCTTTGAATTAGCGATATTATTATTGAATAAAGCATTGTTTAATCAATATTTTCACCAAAAAAATAATATAATTGCAAAAAATTTCATGCGATTTTAATGATTAAAGTTTTTAGAAAAATAAAAAATGCGACGTAATTATATTTCCCTTTCATAGAGAAACGTGTCATCATCAGCGCAAGAATTTCTTGTTTATAATCTTGAAAATGAACCAAACATTTACACATTTGTGACCCAGTAAGTTAACGAAAAAAAGAATTTAAAAAATTGAATAATTTCTACTAACGATCGATTCGCAAGGCTATGGAATGCACGCTATGTAATAATCAAGCGCAATTATACCACCCACCATTCACTGTCACTACTCCCGCTTAATTTTCAGAGAGTCATCTATTTCGTTAATTTCACAATTCATTGGAAAGATAAAACGTTTTTTTTGTTTTTTTCATTAATAAATATTCTTTAAAAAGTTTAAAATTTATTAATAAATAAATAGTTCAAATATGACATTTTCTTTAAAATTGAATTTTATTTATTTAATTATAAATAATTGTTATTAAAAAATTAAAACGTTAACAATAATTTGTTATGTTTTAATTTTTTTCAATGAATATTTATTTACTTTTTCACACTAAAAATTAAATACTATTCTAGCTTAAAATAAAAAAATACCCATTAAG
Source organism: Sepiola atlantica (assembly GCA_963556195.1). Taxonomy (NCBI): domain Eukaryota; kingdom Metazoa; phylum Mollusca; class Cephalopoda; order Sepiida; family Sepiolidae; genus Sepiola; species Sepiola atlantica. Next base: position 137,193,022 of record OY744525.1, read on the forward strand.
TTTTATTTTTAAAGAATTAATGTATTTTGAAATCAAATTAATTCTATAAAAATAAATCGAGTAATGTAATTGTTCAAGTTTTTAATCAATCATCATGTAAAAATAATTGATCAAATTGAAGGATTTCGTAACGTTAACGTAAAAAGAATTTTAACATTTGAAAGAAAGTTATTTCAAATTCTAAGGAAATCATTGGTAAACAATTTCTTTAGCTTTTTTTTACAGATATGCTTAAAGAAGCACCATTATTACTTTTTAAACATTTCCATAACTTATTTTGCAAAACATTTGGCGTAAGGTTTAGGGTCAGAGTTAGCTTGGGTCCTAATCTGCACCAGTACATAAAAATAAAAATAAGGGAAAATTATTAAAAAACCTTCTGTTCAAAAAAATAATAAATTCGTGTCTTCCATACTTGTCAATTTAATGTAGACATATTTTTCGTAACCTTAAAAAATAAAGAAATTAAGGTCTAATCATTTTTCAATTTCTATAAAGCATAATTTCCATATAATTTTTTTTAAATAAAAATAAATATTACTGCAGTTCAGGGCTTCCATACTTTCAGATTTGGTCGCCAAATTTTGTTTACATTTACATAAAACAACAAAATGCGCTCGTGACGTATCTTTTATTTTTTTATTTTGGATAATTCGGCAAGTTTTAGTAAAAAAATGAAGGTCAATTTTTTTTTAATTTATTCTCTTAAGACTAAATTTAATAATTTTCTTTGAAATAGTTCAAAAAAATTGATATTTATCTTTCCAACGAATTTAAAACGTGTTTTATTGAATTTGTAGTTTTGATCAATTTTTAACGTTTATAGGGTTTTTTGACAACATTTTTAATTCTATTTTTTTTTTCAAACGTAAATATACATTTGTTTCCTTTTATATAATAACATTAGGCTTTTATATTTCAAACACAATCAAAAGTTAAACGAAAACTGCTTTAAAAAAATTAAGAAAAGACACTTTTAAGAACGAGGGTCAGTGCAAGCGGCCATTAATTTTGCACGTACCTAGAGAGCTAAAACTACTTCTGGGTAATGCAAAAAAAATATGTTTAATTATTTTTATTTCACGAGTTTTACGACTAGATTAGAGTCAAAGTTATATCTTGATAGAAATGACAAAGAAATTCGCAAAAAAATAACAAAAAAGAGAAATTTAAGAAAGCTTATACTTACTTTTAAAACATTCGTGTTCTATTTATGAGTCGAGGTGAAAATTCAAAATGGTGTCCAGAAAAGAAGCTTCGCAGAAAAGTACAACGTAAAAAAATATATGACAACAGGATCGATCACTTTCATGATTACGAGAAAGCTGATAAAGAAATTCTTAAAAAAAGAAAAGAAATAATTTAAAATTATATATATATATATATATATATATATACTTACTTTCGTGTTATTAGTGACATGACTTATCGAACGGGAAATTCAAGACGGTGTCCAGAAAAGCAGCTTCGCAGAAAAGAACATGGATCAAAAATTTAAAAAAAGAAAAGAAAAAAGAAAACCACTTCGACATCAGTATCTGTCACATTAAGAAATAAAGGGCAATTTTATTTTATTTATTTCAATATTTGACTATTTTTCTGGGGCCGGATAAAGGACATTATCTTAAATTCTTGTTTTGATAACACAATGACACTGTCGAGTGCGTTTACAGTTTAGCGGATACTTTAAATAAAACAAACTGAGGAATATCTGTTTGATGTAAGTATTTGTCACGGGTTGAAAGTTTTAAAAGGGGGATAACCGTAACTTCAAAAAATCGCTTCATTTGATCACGTGACGTCGAGAGATACATTTAACTTGGCTCTTGTAGAGATCGAATACACGAGCGAAATTTATTTTAGAAGAGTTACAATGGGGTAAGGGGCAGTAACTCTCTTTTTTTAGTACGCAATGTCTCCGAAAATGGAAAATATCCATTGTTTGACTAAGATGGAACATCGAAACAGCCAAATTATGTCTCCCGACATTTATACCCACTACATGTTCAATTAAATTAGCAAGACTGCCTATATTTTAATTATGACATTATCTATTTACATGCATAGTTTTAAAGTTTTGAAACTATTTGTAAGTTTCGTTATTTCAAAATTTGTTTCGTTACTTTCAATTAACTGAATTCGTTAATCAAAAATGGCCGTCGGTTTTGGGAGGAGGAGGTGGTCGCTATTTTTTCACATTTCATTAAAGTTATTTGTTGTATATGTTACTTATTTTCGATTTCTAGGCTGTTAAATATACAACAACATTACCACTTTTTCTAATGTTAAATAAGGCTAACTTTAAGTTTTGCTAGATTTTTCACTCTGATATTCCACAAATGTTTATTCCCCAGAATTCGTATTGCGTCGCCTGTCATTTTACGCATTCAATAACTTTTTAGGTGCTTCTGTATTATTGGGGCAGATGGAATTTTCATTTTCATTTCAGAAAAGTCAGTTGAGAGGAGATAATTCAAACTTTTTGTTGTTGTTGTTGTTATAACCATAACCCATAAGGAAAATCCAAAGAATTAGTAAGAAAATAAATGTAAAAAAAGGATAATTATCCAAACTAACCTATATTTAGCCAGGTAGTTATTCATCCCCCTTTCAAGTGTATTCTAATAATTTCCTGCCATGTTTTCATTGTCCTTCCTTTGCCAAGTCAAACCACAACCTAAACCTTTCTACATCTACTAACCTGAAAACACTCATACATTAATAAGAAGTCAGATAAGCAGTAGTTTTAATGTAGTTTGAATTGTATTTTGCTTTTGTAGATCTAGAGAAAGCTTTTCATAGAATTGCAATGTTTATTGACAACTTGTTAAGACAATAAAATATAAAATATTGGTAAAGAATGAAAGTTGAAAGTTGCGAGACCATTTTGGGTTAAAAGAGAAATCAAGCAGACATTTTTCACTGTGGCTGTCACTTTGTGCATCTACATGTGTGTAAATGGGATATGTATTAGTGTGTCTGCTTTGTAAGGTAGAGAGCGTATGTAGTAACTAGTGTGTATATGCTGTAGCTATGCATAGTGGTTCGTGAATATCTCTTGTCATGTTTGTGCTGCTTTCCTAGACCTTTAGCCAGAAAAGGCCAAGGTTAGATTGTGGTGTGCGCATTTCTGTTGTCACTGAAAGAAAACATAGAAAGGGAGAAAGAACATGCTGTTTGGGATATTTTAAATTGAATATCCTTTGTGTTGTAATTGGTTGAAAGAAACCGCTGATTTGAGCTATTGTACAATCGAGAGTCGATATGTGAAAACAACATTCACTGCCGCTGCTGCTTCCAACAATATATATTTCTTTTCTCACAGAACACGGGAACATAATCCAAGCCGAATATGTAATTGAAGGGGATGAAATAAACATTTTCTTGATGTTATCATGAGATACATTAATATACATTGTTAGTTGTATCTGTTAAGCAAAAAGTTGTAGTGTGAAAAATGTTGTATCAAAAGATTTTATTAAAAGTAAAAAACGTGCAAATCTCCGTGAAAGTAGATGATTTGGTGTCTTGTCAATATCCACAATTGTTTGACTAAATTTTTTGCAGAAACCTTTCTTCATAAACAGAGTAAGGACATTCTACAAAATTGGAAACTGCTCAAATATCATCCAATAAAACATGGTTTGTATTAGGTTGATTATTCAAACTTTTGTCCTTATCTTTGATATTATCTTTGTAACGTTTCAGCCGATGTAACCTCTCACCTTTGTTAGACTGCATATAACAAAACATGTTTGTCACAAGTAAACTATCAGTGTAAAAACACAATTTGCCTTCTTTGTATTCTTAATAATTCTGAGTGTCTCAAATCAATTTGATCCTTTTGCTTAAACATATATACATACTTCTTTTGATATATAAATATATTTTTAATTCTACATAACTATATTCATGTGGTGACTCTCAACAGCGTTCCTTAAATCTATTTTCATTCACATTTAATGATCTTTATAAGATTTCTTTTTAAAATATTGAAATTCACGTCAATGCCATTAGAACAGCAGCAACTTCGACCAAAACTCAAGGAAGACGAGTATGACTGATGAATAAGTATTTTATTTAGTGCACATATTTGGTGCAAAACATAAAGGTATATATTTGGTGCAATGTGAAACTGAAATAAATAAATGCACTCGTAATTATTTCTAAAAAAATACACAATGATAATTGGAATAAGAATGATTATTGGAATAAGAATCACAAATGGTCTATGCTGGAAATCCCATTTCTTTGATCAATCATAACTCAAAAACCAATAAACCAAATTAGTTAAAACTTTGCACAAAATTTTTATTTGATAGATTCTATAAGTCTGTAGAATTTCAGCATCATTGGTCAAGGTTCTCAAGAGATCCAGAAAGTTAAATCATGAAATCATATTATCTGTGTGTACGTACGTACCATATACCTTAGTTTTCCAGGAAATCTCAAAAAACCTTTTGAGCAGCAATTGTATTTAGGCATAGCCTTTACAGAATTGCGACCAACCACACCACAGAATATGTCAACATTTTTACCAATACACAGCCATTTTACATCAGTGATAAAATTAAGCACTCCATACAACACCACATAAGAACAACCGAACCTCCAGTCTATTAAAAGTCTCGGCCTATGTTACCTGAAAATTATAAATATGCCAAGAAGGAATTTGAACAGATGATTGAGGTTGGAATTATTAAACTCGACGAAAGCACATATGCTTCACCTCTCCAACAATAGTAGAAGAGGGCATTCTGAAAACGGCCGTGACCACACCTTTTCGACTCTTCCAGTTGAAACGCATGCCTTTTGGGCTGCGAAACATTGTTCAAACCTTCCAACACCACATTTATAATGTTCAGTGTATATGCGTACATAGATGATGTCCATATAGAAAGCCCGGATGAAGCGACACATGAGCAATATTTACACCAAGTCCTGCAGAGACTATCACAAAATGGTCTTAAGATCAATATAGACAAGTGTATATTTTTGACGTCAAGCAACTTCAGTTTTTGAACACCAAATTGATGAAGGCGGAATCACACCCCTTCCTGAAAAGGTAGAAGCTGCACAGCAATTTCAATTAACAATTTTACTCCATCAGTTGCGACGATTCATAAGACTTGAAAATTATATTGTAGGCTTATCCCAGACTTTTCTAATATCCTGTCTCCGCTAACGAATATCTTGCAAAACCAGGGAGAAGACAGAAAGAAGCTCTTACACTCACTACAGAAGCACTGCATACATTCAACAAAGCCAAATCCGCATTGACAAACTACACCAAACTCACTGACAGTGTTTAGGCGACATTAACCCTAACAACACATCAGCTGTAGGTGTGGTACTCCACCAGGAGATTGATAACACCAAGGTACCCATATCTTTCCTCTCCTCCAAGCTCAGCCAAACACAGTCCAGATACAGTGAGTTTCTAGGGAACTTGCAGTTAAACATTTCAAGCATGTGCTCGAAGGTAGACAATTCATCATTTACACAGACCACATCCGTTATCATATGCATTATTTTCACGTCCAGACAACTACTCACCCAGAGAATCTCGTCACTTGGACTATATACCAGAGTTCTCAACTGAAATGAAATATATTCAAGGTGACCAGAACATTGCAGCTGATGCACTTACTCGGCAAGACACAAACTCCATCACCCAGGACTTTCTTAGTCACGATTTGCTGGCACAGGAAGAAGCAGCAGACACCACCTTGCAACAAATTATTCACAGCAGTTCCTTGAAACTCGCTGCTGTACAAACCCCTTTTAGCAACACAACGGTTAATTGCAACACAACACCATCCACACCCAGGCCTTACGTCCCATTTTAACTGCAACGACGCATACTTGATCATTTTCATTCACTCTCTCAGCCCAGCAAAAGAATTAAACTTAAAATGATCAGTGACAGATTTGTATGGCTGGGGATGAACAAGGATGTCAGACTTTTGGATGGCAACTGCATAAGCTCTCAGCATTGCAAAGTCTACCAACACAACAAGTTCCCTATTGGGACATCCAGCAATCCTGATGTCAGGTTCGCTCACCTGTATATAGACATCGTTAGAGCCCTACCAATTAGCCAGAACCACTGCTATCTACTAATGATCATTGATCGATTTTGCCGTTGGCTTACTCTAATAAAATTAAAGGATATCTTAGCAGACACAGTAGCCAAAACAATCTTGAAGGAGTGGATAGACACATACAGTGCACCCGCTGTCATCAGAGGCACATAGTTACAGTCAAAGCTTTTCGCCGAATTCAAGCTGCTCCTGGGCACCAAGCACATACGGATGACTGCATATCACCCCTTTTCCAACGGCCTGGTTGAGTGATTACACAGGCACTTCAAAGCATCGCTAGCAATGAGATCAAACACAACCAACTGGGTTGATAATTTGCCTTTGGTCCTCTTATCAATAAGAACGTCGTAAAGCGGGACTTAGGTTGCACACCGGCTGAAATAGTGTTTGGTACTACAGTACGGACAGTACTTTCATAACAAAGATGATGTACAATCTGGGGGGAGTCCTTATAGCACTTATATCTCCCTCTCAAACATAATTGCACCGGTTTGCCAGTATGCGTCGCTTTTCATCGTCAGGTGGCGCTGGAAGACGATACAGAGTTATTTGCCCTTCTCGATTATATAAATAAGTGTTCTGGCCACGGCAAACGGTAGTCATGGGAGACACTGCTCGTCTCCTTGTCTGACCCACAAAATTACATGTGTTCAAATTCATGAACACGTTTTTCTCCATGAGAGGGTTTTCCTCAGGCACGCATCTATATTCCTACAGAGACAAAACATTTTATTTTCACGTACACAATTTTTTATTGAATAACTTTTATTATGTGCGTATAAATCATATGAACTATTTAAACTCCACACACATTATGCATACATACATGGCTTTACGGAGCCCTCCAAAAAGGAGCACACTCACGGAGCACGCTCCTTTTTGCTGGAGAATAAAAGAGGAGGGCTCATTTTATATTCAGCGGGAGTGGAGCAACTCTATTTGGGACTAAAGAGCGGTGGTTTTATCGCTCCGCACTCAAAAAATTATTTGAGTTTTTTTTTTAAACATTAGTTTTTTTTATTCAGCAATAAAAAGGGAAAAAAAGTCTCAGTTTACTCAGAGTTATTTTTTTAAAATTATATCTCTGGTAAATGTATATGAGATATGGAGAGAAAGAGAGGGGGAGAGGAAGAAGGAGAGGAAGGAAGAGAGGGGGAGAAAGAACGAAAGAGTTGCCATGAAAAAAAAAACGATTTCAAGTTCTCAGATTTTTACATGTTAAATTTTTGATGGGACCAAATGTCTGTAAATGCGCCAGTGAGTCTATAGATGTATTTGAAGTTATTTTCTTATAGATTTGAACTTTTATTGTATTTATGACAAGGATGTGTATTGCTAATTGAATAAATAAGCTATTTTTTCTTTTAATTCGTGTTAAAAAAAAATTTTTTAGGTTCAATTATACTATAGGGGCCGTTGGATTTTCTCGCCCATTTCGCTCGGTATTCAAATAAAATCGATTTTTGGGGTGAAATGTTACCTTTTGTTCTAGCAAAAAAATTCTAATTTATTTTTTAAGCATATATCAAATTGAACTTTTATGCCACATTTTTACCCGTCGTCTTTTCGGCGACATTTTGTTATTCTTAAATTCACAACTAGTATGTTTTTACCTTTTCATGTTTGCTTTTAAATTCGTTAAATTCCGTTAAAACTTGCTTTTGTAAATAGAATCTTCAAAGCTTTTTTTGTGTGTAATAAAATGTTAAAAAAGTACAAATATCTTTAGTCCAAGGAAAAAAAATATTGAGTCCAAAGAAAAAAACAATAAAAACAACATAGCCGCCAGCGATTAAAACCTGGAATTAAAGTTAGATTCTAAACACTTTAAAAAGTAAATGATAATTTTATTTCAGGACCAAAAATACAATTAAGACCAACAATAAGTTTCATCTAAAATTTGGGCGAATACCAATCGAAATGAGCGAAAGAAAACAGCGGTCCCTATTCTACAATTACACCGATTAAACTTAATTAAATTAAAGAAAATATCTTAAATTTTAATTTAACAAAGCAAATAATTAAACTTTCTGACTAATTTGTTGTTTTTTTAGTACCGAAAGTAGATTAGATGTCTTTCTTTATCTTAAAAAATCTATTATCCAATATTAAAATTGTAAATAGTTTGTTTTTGTGAGAGATTTCAAATGTAGACGTTTTCACCTTTTTTATTCAAATTTTTAATTTTAATAAATGTTTTTGCCCGACCTTGGAAAACTTGCTCCAGTTAATTTTTCGTGGGAGGAAAATTTGACCGGATAATTTTTCAACTTCCTAGGTCTAGGCCAGATATTTTGCATGAAATTTTAATACATTAAATGGATCTCTGAATTGTTTATTGACAATTTATTGATATTTTTTTGGCCAACTTATGAAATATATTTTTTTATTCAATCTTTAAAAAATAAACTTCATTGAGTGTTTTTTCGCTACAAATTGTACTATTGAAAAAAAAATGGATAAATAGATTTGTTTGAAAGTACTTGCGCGTTTTTCTGTTGTAAATAATGATATACATTATACAATATAGTTACGTTAACAATAACACGACGAATAATGTTGCCCTGGCTGTCTCTCCTCTCCCAGAAAATAATCACTAATATGTTTAAAAATAAAATTTCATTTACTTAAAACAAATCTAAATTTCCTTCCCAAATAAATAAAAATATATCGGGTCCAATTTTCTTTCCCTGAAAAAATAGGTTGTTAATGTAATGAAAATTAAAATTGTTTTAAAATACTTCATGGATTTTTATTTTTCTATTTTATAACTCAAGTAACGAACATTTTCGTATAATCCTATACTTCGTCCGACATGTACTCCTATAACTCTCAAAATATTAGTGAGATTTTGTCAAATATTATCTTACGGTCTTACACTTAAAGTGACATCCCCACCCATATTGACGATATCCTTTGACGCCCACCCCTATCCTTCGACCACTCATTGGCAGAATAGAACGTTTATGAAAGAAGGTACATTTTTATTATGGAGCACTGAAAAGAGCCGCTCCTTTTTTTATAGGAGTTGGAGCAGGAGCGGCTCTTTTTTGAAAATGAGGAGTGTGAGAGGAGCCAGCTCCAATTTTGGAGTAAATTGATGTCTAATGAAAACATGATGCTCAACTCTTGTCATGTGAGCAAAACAGACATGCACATATCCGAGGCAATGACCTAATCTTTAGAAAATAACACCATACTTGAGAGTTCAACATTCAAACCCCTCGACCTAAAATTCACAGGTAACATCAATTGGAAGAAATACATTGAAGACATTGCCAAGGTTGCTGCAAATAAGTTAGGCTCCCTCTATCGTGCTAGTAAACGTCTTACACTTGACATTATCCTTTATCTCTACAAAGCCATCATCCACCCATGCATGGAGTATTGTTGCCACATCTGGGATTGTGCATCATCCACTAGTCTTTTCCTTTTAAACAAGGCCCAAAAAAGTAGCTAACTTAATAGGTCCTTTACTATTCACAAAACTCTAGCCCCTGTCCCATTGCCACAATGTTGCATATTTGTGCCTGTTTTACAAGTACTTCAATGGATTGGGCTCCAAAGAATTTACTGTTCTACTGTCCACTCGACATAAATACACTAGACGAACCCGACAATAAGCCAAGTCCCATTCATTTACTGTGGAAGTCCCAAGATGCCGGAGAACCTTCTACTTCTACTCCAACAGCTTCTTTCCATTATGTTTCCGGCCTCTGGAACCCCCTCCATGTTCCCTGTTTCCCTAACTGTATCGATATGAAGAAATTTAAAACTAATGTAAAACGACATATCGCTGCATGCCTCTCAAATTAGGATGACCCACGAAACTAACAAACTAATTCTCACTAGCCCCTTACGTCTACAGTTACAGCCTGCCTTGTTTGGGGTGAACTCTTATATGAAAAAGAAGCAGTCCAAGGAAATAAATATTTCCGGTACTGGGGACATCTACAGTAAAGGGTAGCATATTGCTTCTAATCAGGTTAGTCGAGGGTATGAGAAGAAGATTGCATATAGAGAAAATGTTAGCAGAACTGGAGACCTTGATAGTATGGCCAGGTTGCAAAGAATGAATAATAGTTCTTCGGTTAGTAGATGGAAAGCACTGGGGTACCATGTTCAGTTCACAAAGAATCAAGAAAAACAGGGGGCGAAGTTATAATAATGATCTTGAGAAAAAGAAGGATGAATAAATACCTGGACAGAGATAATCTATATCGGAAACAATATCTAAATAACTACCCCTACATAGGTAAACATGTAAAACGGACATTCAAACGAATATAATTATCTTTTTTTCTTTCTTGTCATAAATGTTGCTGGGTTGTCATAATCTTCTGTAGTTTTCTTCAGTGTGTATTTGCCTTTCGTGTAATCAAACCTCAGTGATTTGTATATAGTTTCTACAGGGTGGGCAGATACTATGATTCTCTCAGACAAAATTTAGTTTGATGTCTGGCCCTACGTTGCAAAATGATAGCACCCTTTTCTGTGTAACATACAATGGCTCGGCTTTTAAGTATCTTACTTTTGTGATTTAGTTGCTCAGCATCGCATAGAAGATGACAATTACCTTTTTTATCATTATCTGTTATGACTGGAGTGCTACATTCAAAAAAGTATTTAGTCGTGTTGTTATCCAGTTTGTTATCATTTCCTTTCTAATTTGTTATTCAAATCTTTCCTCTGTTAAATTAGTTATTTTTAAATGAAAATCTAAAGATGACTTTTTATCCAGTGTGTTTAAGCATGTGCTTTTTTAGAAAAGAATTACGTGAAAATGTAGAAACACAAACATGACAAGAATATGGTTTCTCTCCTGTGTGCGTTCGTATGTGCCTTTTTAGAGAAGTATTCTCTGAAAATGCAGAACCACACATGTGACAAGAATATGGCTTCTCTCCTGTATGTGTTCGTATGTGCCTTTTTAGAGAAGTATTCTCTGAACATGCAAATCCACAAACTTCACAAGAATATGGTTTCTCTCCAGTGTGTGTTAGCATGTGCTTTTTTAGATGAGAATTCTGTGAAAATGCAGACTCACATTCATGACAAGAATATGGTTTCTCTCCTGTGTGTGTTCGCATGTGATTTTTCAGATGAGAACTCTGTATAAATACAGACTCACATACGGTACAAGAATATAGTTTCTCCATTTTTATTTTCTCTCCTGTGTGTGTTCGCATGTGCCTTTTTAGTGAAGAATTCCTAGAGAATTCAGATCCACAAACTTGACAAGAATGTGGTTTCTCTCCTGTGTGTGTTAGTATGTGCTTTTTTAGATTAGAATTCTCTGAAAATGCAGCTCCACAAATTTGACAAGAATATGGTTTATCTCCTGTGTGTGTTCGCATGTGATTTTTTAGATGAGAACTTTTACAAAATTCAGATCCACATATGTGACAAGAAAATGGTTTCTCTGTTTTCATTTTACTTTTTAAGTTCTCAAAACGCAAGGGCTTACAATTTCTGGGGTCAAACACTGAAATGCATTGATATTCAAGTGGTCAATCAAGATTCTCTTCTACCTTTAAAGCATTGGAAATAAAGTAAAGAAGTAAAGAACATCAATGTTAATCTCCCTAATTGATCATGTTACTGTGTTACAATATATCTTTCTTTTACTCAGGAAAATAATTCATCTTATCTGATGGAGTATCTAGTTAAGTACTGTTACTTGAAGTAACATTACAAGAAGAAGGTGCACCATTCTCCTGCATGAGCCAATGTATAGTCGTGTTGAGATCTTATTTGCACTTTGAATACTGTTATTTTGAAAATTTGATCAGTTTTTAATTGTAGGGTGAAGTATCCTCATGTCAGGTTGGCCTCACAAACCATTGTACAGAGAGATCGAAGACACTTGAGGATGGTGTCTAGTAGGTAATTCAAACTTCGTATGTGATTTGAATTCAAATTTACTCTAAATGCACAAAGATATGGTTTATGATTCTGTGTTTGCAGAATTATAGTTTATGATTCTGTTGCAGAATTATGTGAAAATACAGACACACAACCTGTAACAATACATATTACTTTTGGTATCACCGAATTCTAGGGAAAAGAATTATCGCACTAAGAACTGTTATTTGGGGTAGTAATCATGTTGAGATCTTATTTGCATTTCGAATACTATGTTATTTTTAATATTTGATCAGCTCTTAGTTTTAGCTGTAAGTATTCTCATCTAAGCTCTGCCTAACAAACCCTTGCAGAGAGAAACGGAAGACAATTGAGGATGGTGTCTAGTAGGTAATTGAAATTTCGCATATGCTTTGTTGAATTCGAATTTACTGTAAATGTTGACACATAGATCTGACAAAAATATGGTTTATAATTATGGGTGTATGCATCTTTTTAGAATAAAATCCTGAAGAAATGCAGACCCACAAACATAACAAGAATATGTTTTTTCTTCTATATGTGTTCGCATGTGATATTTTTGATAATAATTCTCCAGAAAAGCAGATCTTAAAATGTGACAAGAATATTTGTTTTCTTCTGTTAGAAAATAATTTTGTGAAAATGTAGACCTACAAACGTGACAAGAATATGGTTGCTCTTCTGTGTGTTTGTTTGCATGTCATTTTTAGAAAAACATTCTCAAATAATGCAGAAGTACAAACTTCACAAGAATATGTTTTTTTTCCTCTGTGTGCAAGTATGTGGGTTTTTAGATGGAAATTCTCTGAAAATGCAAATATACAAACAAGACAAGAATATAATTTCTCTCTTGTCCGTTCGCAAATTCGTTTTTGTAGAATAATTCTGTGAAAATGCAGACCCACAAACGTAAAATGAATATCGTGTCTTTTCTCTGTGTTCAAATATGAATTTTTAGATGGTGGCTACATGAACATTCAGCTCCACAAATCTGAAAATAATATGTTTTTTCCTGGATGTATCCGCATGTTAAGATCTCCAAACTTTACATGAATATGGTTTCTCACTTGTATGTGTTGGTACGTGCTTTTGTTGATTATTGTTCTCTGAAAACATGTCACGGATATGGTTTCTCTTCCATGTGTGTTTCTATGTTAATGTTAGAAAACATGTTCTGACATATACATGTGCTTTCTTCGTTCGGTACTTGCAGAGTTATATATTTACAGGAATGTACCTTCTTTTTCTCTGTAGCGGCATGCAGATGCCAACATTTTAATTCCCTAAAATCGCAATCTACTACATTTATAAATGTATATGTTCTTTATAATGTGTATTTATGTTTTCTTTTCCAAAAAGGATTCCTGACACTAGAGATTTACTCTTCAAAGGGGCCTTACATTTTTCTTAAAACAGAACTTCTCTAAATACGTATGAAGTTGTTTTACAAAAAATATGTCAGCACATTTCTAAAACATATAAAAGATCCTTCTTCATTCTTTGACGAATTAGAAAATAATCATTTTCTATAATCTGTAAAGAAAAAAAAAGAAATGATATCAAGAAGATTACAATGTTATTCAATTATTTTATTAATACACAAAACGAGTGCAAATAAAGTAAAAATGTTACATTATTATTTATTTCCGGATAATTTGTAAATTGACATTTTATGCAAGAGATTTTACACTTATAACATTTAATGAAAAAAAATTACTAAAAATAAAGAAAAAGGAATGGTACTAATTATTTCCTTTTATTCGTGTTCAAGTATTTTTCAAGCATTTAAATTAAAAGTAAATCATTTCTAGACTTACATTTTTCTATCCACAATTGAGTATTTGCGATCATTTGTGTGTCTAGCAAAAAAAACAAGAACGACTATTATAAAGATAAATTAGAAAATAATTGATGCTTGCATTAAGTTTGATTGTATTTTATTCGTTAAGTTTACATTTTATATAAGAATAACTAGTAATACAATAAAACCGTCTCAGTTTTTCTAGTCAATTTGTCCCCTGCAACTGCTAGTGTGTATAGGCATCCAACTGAAAAACCCGTGGCTTGATCTTATTCCTGCTAATATATCATCTGTTAACTCTATAACAAATTCTTTGCCGAGTCTTGCTTTATTGATAGCTGAGAAGTTGCATCTGTGGTACCAGTTATCAAGAATTCTGACGAAAGAACTGACCTGCAGAATTAATGTCTTTATCTGTTTCCTCCTGCTCTTCACAAAAATCTTTGAATCATAAATAAATCCAGCAATAGTCCATCACATCGAAAAGCTAAACTGATTTCTGAGAAACAGTATGAATTTAGGCAAGCACGTTTTACTGCAGACATACTAACGGTCATCACTGAACTTATTTACGATACACAGGATACAGCAGGCGAAGGTAGAGTTCAAACGCTCTTGACGAGATCTAGCATGAAAGAATTCCCACAAAATTAGACTGTAATGTATTATTGGAAGAATATTTAATATAATAAGATCCTTCTTAGCTAAAGGAAAAATCCAGGTTGTCTAAGATTGCCATATATCTAAACAACATGACATTTATGCAGGTGCGCACACAGGGTCGATCCTTGAACGATTGTAGTTTGGTAAAGTATTATGCATAAAAATGTTACCTAATGTTTCTCATTTGTAATCTCATATTTCTATTTGCTATTCAGATTCACCAATATACTATTCAGACATTGCACCCTAGTAAAGAGTAATTTTTGCCTACACATTTATATCTGGCTGGTTTACTCATGTTTGGCTGTCCTAATAAAAAGACAGAGACTATAAAAACTTCCTAAAGTTTAAGATGTCAGGAATCGGATGCACGGCCTTTAAGTGTGAGGTTACCTTTTACGACACTCTAGCACCTGAGATACTCACTCGACTGATCAACCTGCATATCAACACAGCCTATCCTCATCACTAGCGGCTATGGTAACACCATCCAAGATGGAGAAAGTAAAAAAACCCATGATATATGCAGCCTGCGCAAAGCCAGCTTCTACATTCAGGGCACCGGCATCATCTTCCAGTTCCTTGTTGTGACGATTCACTAAGAAAGGCTCTCACCCTGACCTTTGATTCTGCTAAGTTCCACTGAGGGAACTGTCCTGGCAAAGATACAGACACTCGCAATACGACAGTATGGTGGCCAGAGTCCAACAGCTAGACAGAGACGAACCCATCTGCACCTTTGCAGCTTGATTGAACAGACAGACTTGTGTATGCCAGTACCTCATAAAATATACAGATTCGAGCACAGAATTCAGTTAGTGATAATATCATATATGATTCTCTTATACAGAGTATCTACAATGAGTTCATCAAACTGGATGTGCTCGGGCAGCCCAAACTGGTGGAACAGATTCTATCTCTCTCATTGAAGCCAAGCAGAGTGACAAACGCTTCGCAGGCCGCCTCCTCCTCAAATGTAATTGGACAGTCACATCCACAGGAGCCAGCAGCTCATACACGAGGCAAGAAAAAGCCGCCTACAGAGCTACGTCACCACTGGAGGTGATTTACCTTGTAGCCCATTGCGACCAATAAAACCCTTAATCACCCTATAGAAAAGAGAGAATATATATATGTCTTCCATACAACCATGTGTGCCGGATGTGGCATATTACACCATTTTGAAAAAGTGTGCCGCTATGATCAACAGAAGCACAGTTCCCTGCTAACAAAAATGCCACTGCTGTTGATGATGCAACCACTGTTTTTGAAGCCCTATGATCTATAGCATTTCCCATTCTCTCTGACATGATCTCTAAAACATGTTCCCTCATCCTGTAACACCACATATAATGTGACCTGTGAAAAATGTGGGAGTGTCGAGCCTTCGACCCACAGCCCTTTATGAATGTTAAAATTCAAAATACCTTTAGACATCGCTGACATCAGCATCCTACTTTCCAAACCCCACTGCCATTGTAATTTATCCTGCCGTTGCAGATACAGGATGTTAATCATGCCAAAGCGGTATCTTAGTGTTAAATAAAATGGGCTTAAAAGCTGACATTCTTTTCCAATGCACTATGAAAATGTCAGCAGCTAAGTAAACCTCTATTAAAATTTTAAAATGGCAAAATAATAATAATAATAATATATAAATAAATTAATTAATTAAAAAGTTAAAAATTACATTAAAAATGGTACTAGCCTAGGCTGACACGACACAAAATATTTCATAGGGTCAATGAGGATGAGAAGACCGAAAAGGGACAGCACAAACCAGACCTCCATTGGAAGTGCATAGACTGCTGGGACCTTGGAGGGGCTTAGTGCCACCCAAATCCCAGAGAAGACCAATGGTCCTTACACGCAAGAAATCAATGGTAAACGGCTGTTGCGATAATGCAAGTTTATTTGCGGTGGCTATTGGAACAAGTGAAAAATACTGGAAGTCTGGGGAGACCTGTTGTCACTCAGACTCCAGGGAATACTGCCAGTTGTTAGTGAGCAATCACTGATGGCCTGTGTGAGTACTACTAGAGAATACATAATGATAATAATAATTATGATCATAATTATGATAAAATTGGTTTCATGTCCTGAAAAACGTTTACCGGTATGGAATGAGTGCAGTGACCGATTTAAGGCTTTTGGCCGTCTGAGGCAAACGAGACGTTTGACCCCCTCAATTTTTATACAACTTAAAACACGTAAAAATGTCTTACATATGTTCTATGTATTTATCATCGATTCATATGATACTGCATATTATTTTTTCATAAAATAATCTTATACTGTATAATACTGTACAAATGTAACCAAGAAACCAAACAAAAATGTGAAAAACAACAGCAATGAGAAACTATTTACTTTACAAAATAGGCATAAAAGCAAACAAAAATATAAAAAAACGAAACAACAATGAGAAACGAAACAGAAATGAAAAAGAAAGTGTTAAATCAGTGTTACAAATGAATAAAACAAATTTTAAAAAACTATTGACTGAAAATTATATCGTGATGAACGAACACAACTTCCCTCAACCTAAAAAGGAGGAAGTCATTCTTGCGTGCACGGTCTTTGAGAACAGAACCGATACTAAAATACCCCACCCCCAATAAAAGATATTTTGACTCCATCGAGTCTTGTTTTTTTTAATTCTGGGAGGATTCCCCTCACAAACCCTTAAACACAGAGAAGGTAATTCCTGGGGGGAGGGGCAGTATTATGACAACAGAACCGCTACTACTCAACACTGCCCGTTAAAAATATTTTAATTTAATCTATTCTTTTGGGTTTTTTAAATTTAAATATGCCTAGTTACAAAAGTTAACTAAACAAATTATGCTTCCGTGACCTTTTAGCTATCAAAGTGTAGTATCCGTTCTCGACATCTCAGATATTTGAGACTTTACTAAAGCGAGAAGTAAATTATCTCCCTTGAAAATGAAATTCTAAATAAGTTTTTTTAATAAAATCTCCTTATCTTATTTTATTTATAATCATAATAATAGTAAAAACGATTGCATATGTATAAGAACATTTGAGAATAAAAAGTAGAAAGGTATATTACGGTATATTGATTTATTGAATAAACAAATATGCATTAATTCTTAAAGAAAAAAGCGAGTAACGTTATTGTTCAAGATTTTAATCAATCATCATGTAAAAATAATTAATAAAATTGATGCAGTTCGTAACTTAAAACTTTTAAAAATAAATATTACTGCAAACGAGTCTTCCATACTTTTAGATTTTGTAGCCAAATAATTTTTTAACAATTACAACACTACGAAAAGATGTCACGGCCCTAAATTTCAATTCTTTTTTTTTGGGGGGGGGGCTAATTAAGCCATTTCTTTAGTAAACAAAAGACGTACATTCTTTTGTAATTCACTTTATTAAGACTTAAATTTAATAATTATCTTTGAAACAGTTCCAGAAAACTGATATTTACTTTTCCAGCGATTTTTAAACATGTTTTATTGAATCTTCAATTTTAACGGATTTTGTCGCTGTTTTGATAACATTTTCCATTATAATTTTGTTTTCACGCGTAAATCTACATTTGCTTCCTTTTAGATATTAACTTAATGCTTCTATCTTGTGGAAACTAGGAGGAGCGGTGACTTAGGAGGAGCGTGGCTGCTGGCGACTGAGGATGTTCTTCCAACATCTAAGCAGAAGGACGGTTGTCACAGGGAATTTATATCAGTAGGGATGGCGTTCAGTTGTTATATAAACCTTTTTCTTTACTGAAGAGCGTTACTCATCAATTTGTCACCAAACTACAAATGTTATTTGCAAATAAAAGTTAATTTGTTTTCATAAATATTAATTTGTTGCCACCTGGACCTAGGGTTAGTTGAAGGTTTAATGGAGTGTATATTTTGTTTTGTAAGAAACAAATCATAAAATCAAACAGTGTTTATTAAAAATACAAATATATTACAAATTTAACATCACAGTAATGACGTATCTAAATATAGAATATTGCCGAAGAAATTGTCCACAAAAATGAAATTAGTATTTGCAAAAAAAAAAGCTATAAAAAAATATTAAATTAAAATCCTATTACAAGATTATCCATTATAATGCATTTCGTTTTTTTCGTGAGAAAGTCGGCAATTTTAATATTTTGTTAATCATTTAATTACTTCGATATTTATTCCATATTTACCTAATTTTCTAATTTCCCT
Source organism: Sepiola atlantica (assembly GCA_963556195.1). NCBI lineage: Eukaryota > Metazoa > Mollusca > Cephalopoda > Sepiida > Sepiolidae > Sepiola > Sepiola atlantica. The sequence continues at coordinate 137,211,675 of OY744525.1, forward strand.
ACCTTGCCAAAATTACATAATTTTCCGCCGCCCCCCCCTCACCAAAAAAACACGCACCATTTCTACTAATAACCCTAAGTCCGGTTGGTAATACGAAAAATAAATAAAGAATAAATTTAACAAACGTCGAAAAAAGTGTGTGCAATGTGGGTGTAACAGGGCTGTTAATAGTCAATTTATTGAATATTAAAGTTTGTGGAAAATAGGAGGAGCGGTGACTTACCAGAGAGTGGCTGCTGGCGACTGAGGATGTTCTTCAAACATCTAAGAAGAAGGATGATTGTCGCAGAGAATTTATAGCAGTGGGGGCTGGTGTTCAGTTGTTATAAAAACCTTCCTCACTGCTGAAGAGCGTTATTCGTCAAGTTGTCACCTAACTACTGAATTTATTAAACCTAAGGAGAGGGTCGCAAAGGAAGTTTTTATTTTTTTTGCAACCCCACTCTTCAGCTAGCTTCACTCTTAATTACCTATGATTTTTTTTCAACATTTTGCGAAAAAAATAAAACCTTCGACACTACTTCCTGAAGGAAGCACATCTAACTTTAGTAACGGTTTGATATATTGAGTCTTGTTGTTCACCTTCCCTTTTGAGATATGGAGGCTTCTAACACACTTACTGTGGCAGATTCCAGGGAGCAGCTCCTTACAAGGATCTCCATTCTGAAGATGAAAATTAAGGGAAGGTTGCGATTATCCCATGGATCGGAAATTACTTCTGCAATATTCTCAGGATTTCACTGGGAAATTTGGGAGTACATCAATGAAATAGAGATATTCACTTGCAAACTCCAGATTTCCTGCATATCTGATGAGGAGAGAGAGCAAATTGAATCGGATTGGTTAGACTCTCAAATGTCTATACGAAAGGAATTAGAAGATCTCTGTTTTTCTCTACATGTGCACGAGGCCAGTGGATATTTGAACCAACATTCCCTTCCATATACGTCGGAATCTACCTTGAATAGAACTCATACATCTTTTAAAGTGAGACTCTCCCAGGTGCAGATCATGGGACCCACGTTTAGCGGTTGTGAAATGGAGAATGACCGAATGAGTTTCCACAACTTTTTTTTTTAACATAGTTCACCCTAAACAAGGCAGGCCGCCACTGAGAAAAGGGAAAGGGGAGAAGGTGGGGGGTCAACCTAAATTGGGATCTGCGCAGCGAGATGTCTGTTTACATTAGTTTTAAATTTCTGCATGTCAATACTGTCGGTGAAACAGGGGGCACGGAGGGAGTTCCAGAGGCCAGCAGCACGTGGAAAGAAGCTATTTGAGTAGAAGGCTCTTCAGCATCTGGGGACCTCCACAGTGAATAGATGAGATTAAGTTGATTGTCGAGTTAGTCTAGTGAATTTACGTCGAGGGGGCACCAGAGTAGCTAATTCATCGGAGCATAATCCATTGAAGTATTTGTAGAGCAAACATAAGGATGCTACATTGCGGCGATGGGGCAGAGACTGGAGCTTACTTGACAGTGAGGGACCTATTATGGTGGTAACTCTTTTTTTGACCTTGTCAAGGAAGGAGAGACTAGTAGATGATGCACCAGCAAGATGTGGCAACAATACTCCATGCATGGGCAGATGGTGGCTTTGTAGAGATAAAGGATAATGTCAGGTGTGAGGAGTTTACAAGCATGGTAGAGGGAGCCAACCCTCTTTATGGCAGCCTTGGCAATGTATTTAATGTATTTGTTCCAATTCATGTTACCTGTGAAGGTTAGGCCGAGGAGTTTGAATGATGAACTCTCAGGTAGAGTGTTATTTGCCATGACAATCGGTGGTTGGAGAGGTTTCTTGTAGTTATTGAAGGAAATAAGCTTTGTATTTGCAGCATTAAAAGTTACCAACCATTTATGACCCCAATCCACTACAGCCTGGAGATCATTTTCCAAAGATTCAGCCATTGCCTCGGATATGACCGCGTCGGTTTCGCCAACATGGTGAGAGTAAAGTGTGGTGTCATCAGCAAATAAACCAATATCAGACTCTATGTCATCATGGAGATCGTTTATATAGATCAGAAACAACAAAGGTCCAAGGATAGAACCCTGGGGTACACTAGCATTTATGTCATATTTCTTAGATGAACGGCCATCGAGGACAACCTGGATTTTTCTTTTCTTAAGGAAGGATCTAATCATATTAAGTAGTTGCCCATAAATACTGTATGAGCATATTTTCAGGAGAAGCCCCTTATGCCATACCTTGTGAAAGGCCTTGGATATATCAAGCGCTACTGCCCTAGTTTCTCCTGCCTCGTCCCGATTTGAAAATTGTGTCGTGGGCATGGCAAACGATGTGAAGAAATATAATTTCTTAAAATGCTCCTTGTCTGAGAGACTGCTGCTGTTGATTAATCATTTGAGTTGTGTCAATGCAAATTATCAGCAGGCACTCTCAGTATTAAAAAAGGAATATCTTGATGTCAATGACATTATTGACAATATTTTCTAAGATATCATCGATTTCTCTCCCAAAAGGGAGAGTTCTTATGCTTATTGGGGGTTTCATTAGCAGAACTGCTTCGATCTTGGAAGAGTTGGCCCACACACTTTCTTGAAATTTCTCTGAAGATGATTTGGCAGGAGTCCACCAAATGGCCAAACTTCTGTTCTTGAAATTTCCAAGAGAGTTAAAAGGAGAGCTGATTCTATTATGCGGAATCAGAATTCCATCTTTGTCTGTCTTACTGCGAGACACCAGTGAGGCAATCAAACGCCTGCAAATTAAAGGTGGCGGAGTGCCTGGTCCTTCCCTAGGAATTAATCAAAGTAATCCATGTATAACTTTCTCTAACTCCAGAGGATCCACTACCCACCGAGATGCCTCTTTCTGGGTTGTTTCGGATTTTCAACCTCCCTCTGGGTATTCCAGTAAATTGCCTCCTGTCATTTGTGTTACCTTTGGTCGAAGAGGGAAGACTGTTTCAGTGAATTGTCTACTGGATACTGGCAGTGGCCGAACTTATTTGTCTGGTAACATCTTGCACTCCTTGGGATCTGTGTTTTCTGATGGACTGGGATGTTGCTTGAAGCTGACTACCCTTCTTGGAGAATGCGAGCGGAAGTTCAAGGAGGTGGTGCTGGGGTTTAATTTAGGGTCCAGCTATACTGGGCACTTCCGGTATGGGTTGCCGACACATTGGACTTGTCTCTTCGTTTGAAGGGTTGGAGCTTATTGTTGGAGTAATTCAAGCAGAACGGATGTTCTCTGGCTGGGCAATTTGAATCTGGTACTGATTTTGTTTCTATAGAGGGAATTATGGGACTTGATCTAGTGCAGCATTTGGGTCCCTTGCAGTTGCTTCCTTGTCTGCATGGTCGGGCTTTCTCTATCCCTGCTGGTCTCATCCCCTTTGCTGAGATAGACTCTTTTTTTTCACAGACCATTCATGAGTTCAAGGGGAGGCGTTTTTGTTCAACTCAGTAATGGAACATACACCCAAGGTGGAATCAGCTCATGTTTGCTTCGTTCTGGAGGCTGATTCAACTTATGTAGACCCCTTGGTTGACGTCTTTCCCTTAAGCGATGTGGAGAGAGGGTTAGTGAGTATGTTCAGCATTGAGTCATTGGGGATTCATGATGAAGAAGAGATTTCAGGTTTTGATCGTGATCAGATTCAGCAGTTCCAGAGGTCCATCACTTCCAGGGATTGAAAATATCATGTTGAGTTTCCCTAGTATTTGGACAAACTGGCTCGGGTTCCTTCAAATCAGGCAATTGCTTTGCACATTCTGGATCGTGTTGTCAAGAACCTGGAGAAGAAGGAGTTGTATTAGGAGTATCTGAAGGTGGTCATCCAGCAGAAAGAGGAGGGTATCATTGAGGAAATAAATGTAGCCCCACATATGTTTAGGGATTATATCTGTATACCTCATCGACCATTTTTAAAGGTGGATCCACAGCAACTACTAAGATCAGGCCAGTATTTAACTGTAGACCGAAGGCGGGTGGCTCGACTTCGCTTAATTAGGCTGCTTACTCTGGTATAAATATGATGGGGAATATGTTGGACTTGCTGATGTCATTTAGATCGACTGATTTTGCGTTCTTGATTGTTCGTCTTGCCCTTGAGGTAGAATGAAACAGATTTTGTTTTTGTCAAGGACGGTGACCGTCTTCGATGTTTCTGCTATTTAAGTTCACCTCCAGCCCCTTTATACTGGGAAGTATCCTGAGGTTTCATGCAGCCCAGTACCCCCTAGACGAATGTCGAGCAGCGCTTGAGGAAAATGTTTATGTTGACAACCTTGTGGTGACTGAGTCTGACCCTGTTAAGCTTGCAAAACTTTATTCACAGGTCAGGAAGCATCTGAAAATGGGGGGAATTGTAGTGCAGTCATGCAGCTCCAACTGTGACAGCCTTAGGGAGGAGATGAGAAACAATGGTACGTTGCATGCTCATTAGGCCATATGAGAGATGGTGCTCGGTTACAGGTATGATCCCCTTTTGGAGGAGCTTTGCTCCTGTTAGATGTTATTCAAGTGCATCTACCAAAAGGCGTATCCTTTCCGAGTCGGCAAGGGTGTTAGATCCTTTGTCCCTTTGTCTACCGGTGACCATAAGAAGCCGGGTTTTGGTAGGAGAGTTATGGAAGCAGGGATGCTCAAATCCCTCTTGAATTTAAATCATTTTGGAAAAGCCTTGCGGAGAACCTCTCGGGATTGAGTAACATACATTTAAGCAAACAAGCCAACAATGGGAGCCGATCTGGAGAATTATATCTATTTTGTGATGTCTCAAAGGAAGCATACGAATTTCCTGCCTACAATGTGCAGGACCAGCGATCTGCCTTGATGTTTGCCAAAGCTAAGGTTGCACCGGTAAAAGATAAGACTTTACTCACGTTGGATCTGATGGCTGTTTTTCTTGCCCTAAAGTGTCTACCAACCATCTTGAATGGATGCAAGAGTGTCCCTCCTTCCAGGGTGTGTGTAGCAATGGACGTCACAGTAGTGCTGTCGTGGATTTTGTCACAAACCATGGCAAGCAAAAATATTTTTGCAAGGAATAGGCTTAAGGATATTTTGCAGATGAGCCTTGCTTTAGATACCAGGTATGACATCAAACATACCTTCAGGTATGTCTCAACCACTGAGAATCCTACAGACCTAATCACTAGATGATTAACCTTAAAGACGTTCAAGTGCAACCTCGAATTTTGGTATCACGGTCCCTCTTGGTTGTGTAGTGGTGTCTTCCCATGACGAGAGTAGGACTTACCCTGCCTTGATGATCAGTGCCAGCAGATCACTCGTTCTGTGGCGAGTTTAACTGTGGTTACGACGGAGGAGTGTCCTTCTATAGTCTGTTTGTAGCGGTTCTCAACATTTTCTCGCTTGTTAAAAGTAACCTTGTTGGTGTTCCGATTCATCGGCTTGACAAGGAAAAGGAGGAAGATTACAACAGGAAAGCTGTACTTTATTTGGTAAAAATCTCCCAACAGCAGGAATTTGCTATGGAGTGAGATTACCTCCAGAATCCCATTGGAAAGTCTGCACCCAATTGTGTCAATGTGCTTGATCTCTTTCTGGATCAGGAGTGGCTGATCCGCTCTAGTGGATGTCTGGACAGGTCGTCTCATTTTACTTATGAAGTCAAGAATCCCCTGCTTCTGCTGGGCAAGAACCATCATTTTATCTGACTTGTCATGTTGGACTGCCATAACAAGTGTTCCCATCTTGATGTAGGGTCAACTTTGGCTGAGTTGAAGCGTTGTGGCTATTGGATTCCTCAGGGCAGGCAGGCGGTCAAGGGTGTCTTAACATCATGTACCAAGTGCAAGAAATACAATTCTAGACCTGTACTGCCAGATAACGTAGCCAGCTTACCACTCCCTGGTGTCGAATTCGAGGTACCTTATAGGAATACAGGAGTTGACTTCACGGGACATTTTTGGGTGAAGGAAGGGAACACAGAGAAAAATGTACCTGTTGCTGTTCACTTGCTTAAGTGTAAGGGCAGTACACATCGAGGTGGTTCCTGATATGAGCATCTTGTATTTTTTCAGGCCCTGGTCCAGTTCACTAATGTGCATGGTGTTCCGGAATCAATTCTTAGTGATAATGCAAAGACCTTTCTTGGCAGTGGAAGACTGTTTACCCGTGTTTGTCTCCTTCAGGACTACCAAGACAAGTTTGGGTCTTGTAATATTAAATGGAAAACAATTCCTCTGTTTTCCCCTTGGGTTGAGGGAGCTTGGAAACGTAACATCAAAGCTTTAAAATCCTGCCTCTACAAGGTAATTGGTAGGGGTAAGGACGATTATTATACCTTCCTGACTATTGTCTCTGATATTCAGAGGGCAGTGAACAACCAATCACTTATCAAAAGTCCGCTGAAAGGCAACTGACAGTGATCACACCGAATATTTTTAAGACCTAACAAGAGCCCAGGCTTGTTACTACATCCGAAAAGAGATGATCTCTCAACTTTGGTTCCTCCCAGCCGGCAAAGGTTGATTGAGACAATTGAACTGTGGAACCAATGGTTGACAAGGTTTAGAGAACTTTGGTACAATGAGTACCTCCTTGATCTTAGAGGAAGGTCTCCAGGAAGATCCTAGATACCATTCCAGAACCGTATTCAAAGGAACGATGTAGTACTGGTCAAGAGCCCTCTAAAACCACGACAATTTTGGGTGTTGGGAACTATACTGGAGGTTTCCCAAGACACGATGGGGTAGTGAGAATGGCTCGTGTCAAACAGGATGATGGTCATGTGAAGGTTCACTCCCTAAAACATATGTACCTGATGGAGATTTTGCAATCTTCTGAGGAACCTGAGGAGTGTGGTCCTAATCATGCTGATTCTTCTTTGCCTGTCGCTTCAGGCAGCAGCTGAAACCCGAAACCGTCAGGCTTATCTCAGGAAAAAGATGACACAATCTGGTTGTGTCCTACTCGTAATAGACCTTCAGGGGTTCATGATATGATATGCTGTGATTCTTGTGATGAGTGATACCGCTTTGAGTGTGTTGGCATTGAAATAGCTCCACCCGCAAGACAGAAGTGGTACTGCTGTGATTGTGCACCTCGAAGAAGACGGAGGGGTAGACCGAGTCTACTTCCTGATCAATAATTTCATAGTCCTGGGTATGACGAAAACTACAACCGACAGCAGAACTCCAGCTAGGGAACAGAATGAAGGTACCCTGAACCACTGTTACCTCCAGGTGGCCCCCGACTAAGGCCTAGCACCTGTCTGTCCCCCTGCAGGGTCACGCCAAAAAAGATTTTTTACCATTTTTTTTTTTTTTGTTCTTTTAGACAGTCATTGTTTGAATTTTGTTTTTTTTGTTAAGGATCGCAAAATGTCGAAAAAAATCATAGGTAACCAAGAGTGAAGCTAGCTGAAGAGTGAGGTTGCGAAAAAAAATAAACACTTCTTTTGTGACCCTCTCCTTAGGTTTAATAACTTCTGTAGTTTGGTGACAAATTGACGAGTAACGCTCTTCAGTAGTGATGAAGGTTTATATAACAACTGAACGCCATCCCCTACTGATATAAATTCTCTGCGACAATCATCCTTCTTCGTAGATGTTGGAAGAGCATGCTCAGTCGCCAGCAGCCACACTCTGGTAAGTCACTGCTCCTCCTATTTTGCACAATCTTTCAAACACAATCAAACCTTAAACGTTAAAAAAATTAAGAAAAAGCACTTTTAAGAACTATAGTCAGTACAAGCGACGCCCATTTTTTCACGTGTCTAGTACACAATAATGCAGAAGCACACTAAAGTTTCCTGTTTTTTTAAACACCTATTTCATTATTTTTAACCAAAGCAGGAAGTATTTAATATTAGTAACTATATCTCACCGGACACCGTTTGCTGCGGACTTTGAGTCGAGTATTCTTCTGGTGTTCCGATAAAGCTGATAAAGCTTAGAGATTTGAGCGAATTTATTCAAGATGGTGATAAGAAAAGTATCTTCGCAGAAAAGAACAGGGTAAAAATAAAGACAAAAAAAAACAGTATCGGTCACTTTCACAAATAAAGGTTAATTTAGTTTAATTTTATTTATTTCAATATTTGACTATTTTAATGGTGGCTCATGAAGGACATAATCTTAAATTCGGGTTTTAATAACGCACTAATAATTTGGTAATAATTAACATTAAATTTATAAAAAAATTCCGATAAAAAACTTAAATGTTTAAATTTCATGTGAAGAAAAAAATACACAAAATTACTGTAAAACCTGAGAATAATAAAACAAATTTGGACGAAATAATCGTTTGAACGTTTTCTATTTACATATTGTAATTTTCATTTTTTTTTATCTTTCTTCGTAATACAATAAAATAACGTTCAATTATTTTATGTTACGAGTTTTACAGCTAGTTTTAATTTTAAAATGGTACTTAGTGGCAATGATGCTAAAAAATTATTTCAAAAATAAAATTAATAAACATAATACTTACTCGTACAAGATAAGTGGCGTATTTACGTGAGTCGTCAGTCAAGGTGAAAATTCAAGATGGTGACCAGAAAAGCAGCCTCGCAGAAAACTACAAATTAAAAAAATGCATTTCGACAACAATTCCAAAAGTATGGTGGATTTTATTTATATATTTGGCTTTTTAATGATGAAAGACGAAGGACATCATATTTAATTTTTTTTAATAACGTATAATAATAATAATAATTTGTTGAAAATGAACTTTACATTATTATCTAACAAATTTACTTAAATTAGGTTTCAAGGACCCCACTATATACGCCAATTGAATGGGACACATTAGGGTCTTATTTACTCCTCCCCGGGAGTTAGGCACAAGGCCAGTTTTATCTTACTCCCACAAGTAAGATGTGACCCAAGATCGGGTCGAGAAAGTGGGGTTTGAAAAGCCAGCGCTCGAGAGGTGAGCACTCTGGCCATTTAAAAATTGCCTGGGCAGCCCCGTCGGCATTCCCCGGTAGGGGCGCCTCAGACAGTAAGCAATAAACTTACTCCTCCCCAAAGAGGGGAGGCAAAGCCTGGGAGGGTGGACCTCCTAGAACTGCACAGGACAGGCGTGCAGTATCCATCGGAACAGATACTACACTTTGATCTTAGCCAAAAGGCCAAGCTTCACAGGTTGACCTTTGCGTTCATAAACAAACGAAACATTCGCAGACTTCTCTAGAGTCCGAAATTCTCGTTTTAAACTTATTTTATTCTATGCGATTATTCAGTTTATATTAAAGGTGCTTGTTCCCGGCTTCGACCAAACGAAAAATTATTTATTTATGAACACAATATCATGTACTTACTCACTGGTATTTTATTGTTCAATGTTGAAAAAATTAGGAAAAATTATCCACTAGAACTTTAATTACAAATATTTTTACATTTTTCGTAACGTACGAGTAACTTCGATGACTATGCTTCCATTTGCTACAGTGCGACAGAAGACAAGGGCAGATAATTTGCGGTGGTAGTACAAAAGCCCACCGGACAGAAGCCCACCAACATAAGTCAAACCTGGACTAAAAATAAATTAGTTATTAAAACATTTTTAAAAATATTTTGATATTTATTATTTTTACAATTTACATCACATTTTTAAGCATTTTCCCGTACTTTGTAAATACTGCATTCTTTTAAAGATTGCATCATAAAAAATGACGCACCCTTTTTAGTACTAACCCCAAGTCCGTGTGGTAAAACAAAAATACATTTGAAATTGGGGGATCAGTTTTGCATATCATTTTAACATAAAATGATCCCCCTATTTCTGGGTCATAATTTGCAAGGGCAGGTAATACTCATTTTAAAAAAACAACAACAACAAAATAAACAAGTACATTGATAAAAAAAAACATAATTTATTGTAATAATGTGAAAGTGAATAAGCAAATAAAATTAAAGTAATTAAATTGAAACTGGGTATCTTTCCGCAATAGCCTTATTACGTTTCTTGGCTTCATGCCACATAGGTTTGACCTATTTTGGTGGGCTTCTGTCCGGTGGGCTTCTGTCCGGTGGGCTTTTGTCCTACCACCGCAAATTATCTGCCCTTGTCTTCTGCCGACTGTAGCCAATGGAGGCATAGTCATCGAAGTTACTCGTACGTTACGAAAAATGTAAAAAATATTGGTAATTAAAGTTCTACTGGATAATTTTTCCTACTTTTTTCAACATTGAACAATAAAATACAAGTGAGTAAGTACATGATATTGTTTTCACACATAAATAATTTTTCGTTTGGCCGAAACCGGGAAAAAGCACCATATTAAATTATAATTATGAGATATACATTTTTTATGTAGAATAATAATTTTATATTTTAATATTAATATTTTTTTGGGGTGGGCATTTTAACTTTTAGCGTCTCGAATTCACTTTTCGTTATTCGATTTAAGAAACACAGAAATTAGGTACTCGTGATTTCTGGAAAATCTATAATAGTGTAGTGAATAATGGTCAATCAACGATTCCCCCACTATCAAACCACAATGATGTCGTTTGCACGGCCACTAATAAGGCTTAACTACTTGCTCAGCGTTTCGTTTCTAACTCCACCTTGGACTCTAAAAACCACCCCCTCCCCAAAGTCCCCTTGCGGACCGAAGTCAAACTCGATAACCTGGTCATCGCCTCATCCCAGGTCAGAGACATCATAAAAAACCTTGACACCTCCAAAGCTCGTGGGCCTAATCTAATATCTGTAATAGTATTAAAGAAATGCTCTGCTGAACTGGCCCCTGTTCTTTCCAAACTCTACAATAAATGCCTAGCTGAATTTTGCTTCCCCGATAGCTAAAAATTTGCCTCTGTGGTACCAGTCCACAAGAATTCTGGGAATAGAACCGATCCCCAGAACTACCACCCAATCATTCAACTGCCGATCTTTGCTAAGATCTTTGAATCCTTAATCAATCTAGCTATAGTACGGCACTTAGTGAATGCTAAACTTCTTTCTGACTGCCAGTATGGATTTAGACAAGCACAATCTACTGCAGACATCCTAACGGTCATCTCAGAACGCATGTATCATACACTCGACAAGGCAGGTGAAGCTAGGGCAGTAGCGCTTGATATATCCAAGGCCTTCGACAAGGTATGGCATAAAGGGTTTCTCCTGAAAATATGCTCATACGGTATTACAGGGCAACTACTTAATATAATTAGATCCTACCTAAACAAAAGAAAAATCCAGGTTGTCCTCGATGGCCGTTCATCTAAGCAACATGACATAAATGCTAGTGTACCCCAGGGATCTATCCTTGGACCTTTGTTGTTCTTGATCTATGTAAACGATCTCCCTGATGACATAGAGTCTGAGATTGGTTTATTTGCTGACGGCACCACGCTTTACTCTCGCCATGATGGCAAAACAGACGCGGTCATATCCGAGGCAATGGCTGAATCCTTAGAAAATGACCTCCAGGCCGTAGTGGATTGGGGTCATAAATGATTGGTAACTTTTAATGCTGCAAATATGAAGCTCCTTTCCTTCAATAACTACAAGAAACCTCTCCAACCACCGATTGTCATGGCAAAAAACACCCTACCTGAGAGTTCATCATTCAAACTCCTTGGCCATACCTTCACAGGTAACATGAATTGGAACAAATACATTGAAGACATTGCCAAGGCTGCCGAAAAGAAGGTTGGCTCCCTCTACTCTGCCAGTAAACTCCTCACACCTGACATTATCCTGTATCTCTACAAAGCCACCATCCGCCCATGCATGGAGTATTGTTTCCACATCATGGCTGATGCAGCATCTACTACTCTATCCGTCCTTGAAAAGGTCTAAAAAAAGAGTCACAAACCTAATAGGTCCCTCACTGTCAACAAAGCTCCAGTCCCTGTCCCATCGCTGCAATGTATCATCCTTGTGCTTGTTTTACAAATACTTCAATGGATCATGATCCGATGAATTGGCTACTCTAGTGCCCCCTCGACGTAAATTCACTAGACCAACTCGACAATCAACTAAATCACATCCATTCACTGTGGAGGTCCCCAGATGCCGGAAAGCTTTATCGTGCTGCTGACCCCTGGAACCCCCTCCCTGCTTCCGTTTCCCAGTCAGTACTGACATGCAGAAATTTAAAATTAATGTAAACAGACATATCGCTGCGCAGATCCCAGTTTAGGTTGACCCCCCAACCTTCTCCACTTTTCTTTCTTCTCATTAGCCCCTTACGTCTACAGTGGCGGCCTGCCTTGTTTGGGGTGAACTACGCTAAAAAAAAAGATATAGAGATAAAATAAGGAAAAAATATATTAAAAACGTGTATTCTTCATTTAATCCTTCCCGACTGAGGCAATTTTTTTCCCAATCCACATGGACCCATTTTTGTTGGAACTGGATTTTCTTTACATTAAAAACCGCCCATAAAAATTTAAAAATAATACATTTTTTTTTAAAAAACTTACCAATCCCCCCCTACTGTGTCAGATTAGACGCAGGTCAGTTCTTAATGTAGAAAAAAGTCCAGCTCCTCAAAAAGGGTCACTCTGGATCGGGACAGAAATTTGAATTACCTCAGTATTCACGCCCAACACTTCACGTTTCTTTTAATATGCATTACTCGGGCCACCTATCTCCATTCTTTATTTACTGAAGTGGTCTTCTGGAGCTTAAAGTCTTATAATAATTCGACTATTCCCTATATGCTGGCCCAATTCTAGTACTGTTTCTATCAAGGGTTTGTTTCTATCAGGTGACATGCACTGTCTCTCATAATGGTCAATGCTCCCACACTTGACGCATATTGGTGCACAGCAATCTATAGCTTCATGTCGCAGGGTTACGTTGTTTTGAGACACATTCGCATTACACACGTAGCAAATCAGTTTTCTTCTCCTTTGGGTTTGGATATACTTTTTTTTATCTCCCCGTGCCTAATATCCTTTATTGGGTGGTCCCTGGCCCCCAATCTACTTGGTGCGAGCGTTCTATCTAGGTGTGTTCTTACCTATTATGGCCTTTTCACTCTTCATCCCTCGGTCCACACCGACCCTCACTGTCTATTTGACCTAACCTTTCTAAGAAACACTTGCTCTGTCTTTCCTCCTTGAACGCTAACTCAAAACTGGTCGGGACCTTTCTGGTTACGTCTTCTCTTATGTAGAGGAGAGCGTCCGTAAAGTACTCGGCCAACTTAATTTCAAAACTCAGGTCATTTCTCTTATCCGGCTCTTTACGGGCTGTCAAGAGGATAGACTCTCACTTTCTCTGTTTTTATTCGAACCAGGTCCCTGAATTTCTGTGATATAGTTAATATGCTGCTATATTGGCTGCTGACCTCGGTTTCTAACTGATCCTACGTGGTGTTTGTATTGTTATCTATATATTCACAGATGCAGTCTGAAGTGACTTCTTCAGAATGGTCGTCGGTCAGTGCCGCAATATCTATGTTCGATAATTCATAGAATCGGGTGTTTTAGTATTGCTCTTAGCCATGGCTGTTACTCAACTGTCCGTATAAAAATATCGCGATCTTTGAGCCTGAGTGTTTTCAATTTTGCGATAAGCTTGTTGAGTCACTCGCCTGCTCTTCTCTCCTCACCCATTGCTTTTCTCTCCATCCCTTTTTTCTAGATCTCTCTATACGTATATATGCACACCTACGAGTTGTGATCAATAAGTAATGCCACTGACCAATTTCCCATAGCAGTAGATTAATGAAACTTGGCACAGTTATTAGTCTTCCTCTACATATTAACGACCAAGAGTTATGCATTTCGCCCATCGTTTGATGCAGCTCTGGACACCGTTTTTGTAGACCAGCCCATGTTGGTCATCCAACCACGTCGTTACTTCAGAAATCAAGGCTGCATCATCTGGGAAACGCTTTCCGTTCAAAAACAACTGCATGGCTGGGAAGAGATGAAAGTCAGAGGGTGCAAGGTCAGGAGAGTAAGGGGGATGGGGGAGGATTTCATAGCCACACACCCGTGCTTCTGATCTGGTGACATCCGAGTTGTGGACCGGAGCGTTGTCCTGCAAGAGGAGGAGGATAACTTTGCTGATCTTGCCCCACCTCTTGATTTTGATAGCTTCTCTTAACTTCATCAAAAGTGAAGCGTAATAGGCTCCTGTAATTGTGAAACTTTTTGCCAGGAAATCTGTCATCACTACTCCGTCCTGCATGACCTTGTCAGCGGAGGGCTGCACCCTAGCCTTCTTTGAAGGCGGTGAGTCCAACTTTGAGCCTGTGTAATCAGTCTTTTGAAAAACTTAGACTCATATTCTTGGCACATTTCATAATTCATCCTCAAGTACTTGACGCGTTCTTGCTTCTGGAAAGATGTGAGCAACCTGGAGAATCCATCTGGCAGACACGTTATGCATATGCAAATAGTCATGAATGATAATTTCCACAAACCCTGTACTAATCTTGACCTCTTGGGCTATTTGTTGTATAGTAATTTGAGGATCTTCCAAAATAGCAGCCTCAACTTGATAGACAGATGCCTCATCGATGGCAGAAGAGGGACGACCAGATCTGGCAGCTGTTTCCACAGACTTCCGGCTATGTTTGAATTCACGATGTCAGCGTTTTACAAGGTCATATGATGGGGCATCATCACCATGAGTTTCTTTCATTTCCTCAAAAGTGTCCTTTGGTGTTTTTTCCTTTCAAATACGAAAACTGGATCACTGCGCGACACTCAACTGGCTCCATTTCACACCTGACTCAGTTCAAACACCTGAAAATCAGAAACCACAATTAGTTCAGAGCTGTTTTTTGCAACATAACCCATACGGATATGAATCACACATGCAAAATTTCATCTAGATCAGACAATTGAAAGTGGGTCAGGGGCATTACTTATTGAATGCCCCCCTCTCTCTATATATATATATATCTATATGTATATATATATATATATATATATATATATATATATATATATATATTGAAGCACCTGAAATAGTTAATGTACCCTCTTCTGCACATTTGGGGAAAGCCACACCATACCCCTACATAAAGATGATTAACCCTACTCCATTTCAACACCACATACTCGTACCATTAATGAAGGAGACACAGAGAGAACTCAAGCAGATGGAAGAGATAAAGGTAATAAGAAGGATTGAAGAGCCCACAGAATGGTGCTCCCCTATAGTAGTGATAGCAAAAGATAACGGAATAGTCAGTATATGTGTTAAACTAACAAAACAGTAATAGTTATATATGATGCTGTATCGATCTGCAATTGAATAGGATGGGCATTCAATTGTACTGCAACATATTTCCGTTTGGATGTTTATTTTGAGAGAAAAGTTGCTATCAGACTGTTTGTTTTTGAAAAACTGTGTGTTTTTGAACTGCGTTGATGTCGTTGCTTGTTGTGTGTATGTGAGGTTTGCCTATTATTGGTTGGTTTTCGTCCTGGAGGGGTGCAAAATTCCGTCTTTATGTCCGAGTCGATTACAGCTGCGACAGCGGTGTGTCTTGAAGGTGCAGTATCGCACAAAATGCCAGTTGCCACAATTCCAACAAGCTGTTGGGGGCTGGACTGATTTTAAAGTCGGTGAGGTGGGCCGACGTTGTTTTTGAACTGTGTTTACAATGGATGTGGATGCTTGTTGCACCATAGTTGAATCATGTTTTAGATTCACTAGACGCTGACATTCCACGGCAACTTGTTGCAATGTTATGTCTGCATTTTGTTCTATTTTTGGCAAAATCCTTGTGTGAATGTCTGCTTCGTCAAACATTTGAACTGAGCGTCTGTGATTGAAGAGATTTTATAACGTTCACATTCTTTGTTTACAAGGCCTGCATACGTTGAAAAATCGATCGAGGAAGATTTCGTTATGTTAAGACAATTAAAACGTATATTGAATAATGAAATATGCTCACCGTAAATCTGAGTGAGAATTTGTATTGTGTTTTGAAAATCGCAGTCATGAGAATGTTTTGGCAATATGTAATTTACATACCGATCATGTTCCGACGTCCCAAGCTTACGTAACAAAAGTCTCACCTTCCAGTTGTCAGCTTGATCTTTGAAATCCACTCGAAAAATGTTCTCGAACCGCGCACACCATGTTTCGAACGAAATTTGCCATTGGGTCATAACAAAATTCCGTTATTGTTTGTGAAATGAAATCTGCAGATGTCCTAAGATTTGTTTCTGAAATCGACGATGTAGGTGTGGAAAATCTCTCTGAAAATAATTCCATTAACCTAAATATCTGTTCTAATAATTGTTTAATTGTACTATCCATTTTTTTGTTTGTTTGTCTGTTTTTTTCTTTTGAAAAAAAAATTGTAAGTTAATCTCATCCTCGTCGCCACTGTTGTAAACCATGTAATTTAGGTTATAATAATTAATAACTCGTAAAACAAAATAGATGACTTTTCAACAGAAAGGTTTAACAGATTTATTAAAAGTGTAATTAGAATGAAATGAGTTATTTAGCCGCTGTAACGCGAGATGAAATATGAGACAGTCTGATCCGTGTCAATGTTTACTTTTCACTCGGCAAGCCACTCGACAAGGGGGGATAACTCTGAAATGGTCCAAGGGACATACTTGCGTTTTCTTTAGTTATCATAACACATCTACTAGTCTCTTCCTCCTTGACAAGGTCCAAAAAAGAGTCGCCAACCTAATAGGTCCCTCACTGTCAACAAAGCTCCAGTCCCTGTCCCATCGCCACAATGTAGCATCATTGTGCTTGTTTTACAAATACTTCAATGGATTATGCTCTGAGGAATTGGCTAGTCTGGTACCCCGTCGACGTAAATTAACTAGACCAACTCGACAATTAACTAAATCTCATCCATTCACTGTAGAGGTCACCAGATGCCGGGGATCTTTCTACTCGAATAGCTTCTTTCCTCGTGCTGCTTTCCTATGGAACTCCCTCCCTGCTCCCTGTTTCCCCGAGGGTACTGACATGCAGAAATTTTACACTAATGTGAACAGACATCTCGCTGCACAGATCCAAATTTATGTTGACCCCCCCCCAATCTTCTCCCTTTTTTATCAGAAGTCCCTTACGTCTACAGTGGCGGCCTGCCTTGTTTAGGGTAAACTATGTTAAAAAATAACATTTTAACTTAATTTTTGTAATAATTGTACAACTACTTATAAAAGGGCTTTATAAAATGATAATGCTACCCTTACTCAAAAGATAGTTTGAGTGTCACATTTCGTTATGAATACAAAGCCTTCTCATCAAATTGGCCCTGCTTACAGGTTTTGTTGTTTCCAGATCTTCATTATTCAGTCTTGTTATAATACTTTTCCCTACATGTTCATTCATAAGAGAATTGGGGTTAAGCTATGCAAATCCTTGGAACTTCTATAAGTCAGGGACGTATGATATAGTAAGAAAACCAAAATAGTCCAGTTTTCTCTTCCTACATTTTTATACAAAGATGGTTTTTATGATTTTAATTGTCTTTTACGAAGTAGCTCAATACTAAGCTGACTAATGGAAATGATGTCATTTTTTAGGTGATGAGACCAAACGTCTCTCTGAATCTATCGGTAATCATAATTTATGAGTCCCGATGCTGCAATAAAAGTCCTTGAATTGTCAGTGAGAATTAGAGGATAATCCATTAATTTTCGTGAATCGAACAAAAGTCTGTATGAAAGAGGATGCACTCATATCAGAGACTTGTTCTATGTGAACAGCTCTGATACTCACCAGATGTTAATGCTGTAATCGACACCCGTATTAAAATAGTCTCAACAAAAGAATAGGCAGCTCCATACATACATGGGACTATGTCGAATTGTTCCAGAAATTGGATTGCATCAATCTCCAATGGCCATTTAATGAGAACACATTTGTTTTATGAACAGAGTTTGGTTGCACATCTGTGCTTTCTAGATTTTTTTTCATCTGTGGAAGCTTTTGTAATTCGTAAAAAAATGTTTAACTGACTGGAACAAAATTGAGAGAGGAATGTTGGCCTTTCAAAAAATGAGTCTCAACTCAAATGAGGCTTATTTAAAGTTCATTGTTCCTGAGCTTAAAAAGGTTGACATCTTAAACACCTTTTTCGTTGGCTACTGAATGGCAATTTAGTTTTGCCAGGACTGGTTCTCTGTGTTAAGAACGGGCTAACTTTGACCCACTTATATTTTCTTTCTAACAATTTTTTTACTGATTATCCAACGGCTTAATATTGCAGCCGCTACAGTTATTCCTTGCTGTTCTCAGACGTCACATATTTTCCATATGCAATTTTTTCAGTCATCTTAAAAAAGAACCAGCGTTATTTACACCTACTATTCCGAGATTGATGGGAATTATAGTAAGGACAGTCTTCACAAGAATGCCAATTCTTCTTATGGAATTCACATTCTTGCAGTTTCGATTCAACCTTTGTGGACAAATGTTCAATGAGAAATTTGATTTATTTCCAACCATGAAATTCGGCGGTGTTATCTTGGCAACATGGTATCTTTCTCTTTGGAGAATGTAGTCATCTTCCGTTGAAGAATATTACTGGATGCATTCTCATCCAAAAAAGAATAAAATTTAGTATAAAATATTCAAACATGCCAATATATCTATTTTAACAATGGCACAATCATTTTTACGTTGAAATAATTTTTAAAAGTTTTTTTTTATTAACCATCACGTTGCACAAGTTTTAAAAGTCTTCTACTTAAAATAAACGAAAACTTGAAACTTGTACAAGTGTAAAATTAAAACAAGTCTAATAGATCCTACGAGTGAACAAGTGTAAATTTAATTTAGAAGTTGGCTTTTTTGGATTGTATATTTTAACTGAAGTCATCTTTGCTATTCAAGACGCCTTTTTAAGCTGAATGATAACATGAAAACTACTCATATTTACAAAAGTATATAGTAATTAAATAAAAATAATTCAACAAAGTGATTGTACTATTTTTATTTTAGTAATACAATATTATTAGCTTTGGCGGAAGTAAATAATAAAGAAGGATATATTCTTATACATCCTTCCCAACAAAATGCATATTATTGTGATGTTAGAAAATATTGTTCGCCGACCAAATAATTTCTAATTATAATGGAGGCACATGTCAAGGGCAGTACACCAAGCTCAGCCACTCACAAATTGTAAGTTAAAATATATTCGGGAAAAGAACAATTTTGTGGCCATGAATATTCCTTGTTAGCAAAGACTCGAAGGTGCCGTTTTTGCCTTTCGTTCTGATTTACTTAGAGATTGGGTGGGGATTTCTTTAGGAAATTGCCTTTGCCCTGCTGTGTGCTTCCGCATAGGTTACTTAATTGACCTACACTAGAGTTCAGGCATCATTTTGCACACTGTGAGGCGCCCGCTCTCGAATGAATTTACTCTAAAAAAGTTTACTTTTTAAAAGTAGATGTGAAAGTATGTTCAATTTATTGTATTTATTTTTATATTATTTTTTACAAATAGATGTTTATGTTTATCATTAGAAAGATGCTTTTCTACTTAATAATTAACATGAAAAGAACACATATTTACCAAAGTACTTAAGAATTAAATACAAATAATTTCAGAAAGTGATTTTAATATTTTTATTTTAGTAATCATATTTTATTAGCTATGTCGGAAATAAAAAAATAAAAATGGATGTATTCTTGTAAACACAACCTAAGAAAATACATATTATTGTAATGTAACAATAGCTAAAGAACCTTTAAAAATATAAAACGTCATTTGTTTAAGTATTTGCAGATATTAAATTACTTGTGTCTACTATTAAAATTGATTAGTTCTAATATTTAATTCTAATTAAACATGTTGATTTGAAGCAAACAACTGAAATTAGCAATTTCGAATTGAAACTTAAAAATAATGCAAATTATTTATATAAACTCATATTTACAAAGTATACAAACATTGAACAGATATATAACTTGAATTTAATATATGCAATATTTATTTATTAAAATTTTTAATATAGATGTGTATAAGTTTCATTATGTAATCTTTACCAGAATTGTTAGTATATAAATGTAATCCCTTATATTTTAATAAATAGTTGAGTACACAATGTGATAACTAATTTGGTCAATTGAAAATGTGATATTTAATTTTCTTGTCATCATAAAAATGGTTATATAGAAAACGTGTTGCTGTTAAAGTGATATTGTTTTCATGTAAAACAAAGTTTCATAAAAATGTATGTTATTTGCTTGATTATTTGATGATAGTAAATTACTTGTTGAGCCAGAATTGTAAGATACAGAAAACGTTAATATTATTAATTTGTCAGAGAGGGAGAAATCTAAAATTGAATATGAATCAACAAACAAAAAATATTTGAACAAAGTGATTGTAACAAGAGATTTTATTTCGCTTATTACATGCGAT
Organism: Sepiola atlantica; assembly: GCA_963556195.1. Lineage (NCBI taxonomy): Eukaryota > Metazoa > Mollusca > Cephalopoda > Sepiida > Sepiolidae > Sepiola > Sepiola atlantica. The sequence goes on from OY744525.1 coordinate 137,231,952, forward strand.
ATATTATCGCCTAGAAAATTAATTGAGGTCGGAAATAGGGAATACTTGTTTCCAATAAAACTAAGGTTATTCAGTTCAACACTTTAAGTTAAAAACATGTCTATATCTTTCTTCTTCTGTCCAACTTGCCGCAAAAAACTTATCACCAATCATAATTTCAATACAAATAATTCCTTCTTACAGTGTTGTACATGTTTCTTCAAGTTTTACTTTTTGCAAGAACCAGAATAGCCGTTCAGGATCCGAGAGATGTACATCTTTAGAGACAAATATAACAGACCATGTGGCATTTTTAGAACATTTTTTGTCGTATTGCTGAAGAACTTGTACTCAAAATAGTTACGATCTGGAAATGGTTTCGATTTGAACATACTTCTTCATCTATTTGAAAATGAAGTAATCTTCTGGTTAAGTATATCACTGGAGTTGTTCATGTCAAATAAACTGTGTTGCTCAGTTAATAATTATGAAGTATTTGATTACAAAACATTTAACAATGACACACGTATCTTGGTATATTTGATTTAGTAGCTTGCTTTTTCGGATTGGATATCTTTAATCGAAGTGAGCTTCGGTATTTAACAATGGCACAAGTATCTTTTGTGTTGAAATGTTTTCATGTTTGCAACAAATTTCAGATGAGTTCTAACTCTTGATGATTAAATTTCAACTGGAAAAATGTAGGTTTAAAACATTACAAGAATATATTTCTATCATTTAAAGCATGTGGATCTTTTTTTTAAAACTTTTCTCTTTCACCAAAACAAGGCATATTCTTACTTAGACACAAGATGCGACTCTCATAAGGAACTAGATTTGTAAAAAGTAAAGAGATCGGTGGAAACATTTTTTCACATTACATTTTTATGTTTAAACAGTCGAGGAAACAAAGCAGGAAGAAATTTCTAAGGGCAGGCAGTTTGATGATAGTAACGTTTCCGAAATCAGGAGACATCTACAGCGAAGGGTAACATTTTTGTACTCGTCATGTTAGTCTGCAGTTTGATGATAGTAACGTTTCCGAAATCAGGAGACATCTACAGCGAAGGGTAACGTTTTTGTACTCGTCATGTTTGTCTGCAGTTTGATGATAGTAACGTTTCCGAAATCAGGAGACATCTACAGCGAAGGGTAACGTTTTTGTACTCGTCATGTTTGTCTGCAGTTTGATGATAGTAAAGTTTCCGAAATCAGGAGACATCTACAGCGAAGGGTAACGTTTTTGTACTCGTCATGTTAGTCTGCAGTTTGATGATAGTAACGTTTCCGAAATCAGGAGACATCTACAGCGAAGGGTAACGTTTTTGTACTCGTCATGTTAGTCTGCAGTTTGATGATAGTAACGTTTCCGAAATCAGGAGACATCTACAGCGAAGGGTAACATTTTTGTACTCGTCATGTTAGTCTGCAGTTTGATGATAGTAACGTTTCCGAAATCAGGAGACATCTACAGCGAAGGGTAACATTTTTGTACTCGTCATGTTTGTCTGCAGTTTGATGATAGTAACGTTTCCGAAATCAGGAGACATCTACAGCGTAGGGTAACGTTTTTGTACTCGTCATGTTAGTCTGCAGTTTGATGATAGTAACGTTTCCGAAATCAGGAGACATCTACAGCGAAGGGTAACATTTTTGTACTCGTCATGTTTGTCTGCAGTTTGATGATAGTAACGTTTCCGAAATCAGGAGACATCTACAGCGAAGGGTAACGTTTTTGTACTCGTCATGTTTGTCTGCAGTTTGATGATAGTAACGTTTCCGAAATCAGGAGACATCTACAGCGAAGGGTAACGTTTTTGTACTCGTCATGTTTGTCTGCAGTTTGATGATAGTAAAGTTTCCGAAATCAGGAGACATCTACAGCGAAGGGTAACGTTTTTGTACTCGTCATGTTAGTCTGCAGTTTGATGATAGTAACGTTTCCGAAATCAGGAGACATCTACAGCGAAGGGTAACGTTTTTGTACTCGTCATGTTAGTCTGCAGTTTGATGATAGTAACGTTTCCGAAATCAGGAGACATCTACAGCGAAGGGTAACATTTTTGTACTCGTCATGTTAGTCTGTAGTTTGATGATAGTAACGTTTCCGAAATCAGGAGACATCTACAGCGAAGGGTAACAATTTTGTACTCGTCATGTTTGTCTGCAGTTTGATGATAGTAACGTTTCCGAAATCAGGAGACATCTACAGCGAAGGGTAACATTTTTGTACTCGTCATGTTAGTCTGCAGTTTGATGATAGTAACGTTTCCGAAATCAGGAGACATCTACAGCGAAGGGTAACATTTTTGTACTCGTCATGTTAGTCTGCAGTATACATTACATAAGAAGACTAAATATGAACAGTATAGAGTAAACGTTGGCAGAACAGGAGACTTTGATGGTATGGCTACGTTGAAAGAAACAATTAGAGTTTGTGGGTTAGTAGATGTAAAACATTTGAGGTACAAAGTTCAATTCACAAGGAGAGACAAGGAAAAAAGAGGTCAAAGTAATATTAAAGAACTTGAGAAAAAGAGATATAAGTAAAGACATGGTAAGAGATAAGTAAGTTTTGAGGTCAACATCTTAATATGCTTTCTCTATGGAGGCTTGATGATAGGTTATTTAGTGTGAATTCATCTTTTTTTCAGTTCCACTTTTGACATCTTCTTGTTTGTTATTCAAAGGTCCCATCTTATTATTAACAGAGTTCCCGGGAGACAGCGCATGATCTTTTTTGAACAGTTAGTCAGGGTCTACTACATATGTCAAGTATCTCCATATCAGGGTGGCTAAAGCAAAACCATTATACAGAGAGAAACAGCCGAGGGTTGTGTCTAGAAGACATTCAGTTACTCTAATCTAAGTGTAAGCGCATGTGCTTTGTTAAATTAAACTTATACAGGGAGGATATATCTTTTAATGTTCTCGACCAGAATTTCGTTTTATGTCTTGATCCACTTTGCAAATCTTTGAGTAATGGTCGCATGAATGTGACATTTTCACCCATTACTAATAAAAAATGTCAAAATCTGGAAAACATAAGTTTGTAAAACAATAGTACATTCTTCTGGTATTGCTCTATGAGCATCTAATTTTGTTTATTTGCTGTACATGGTAGAGATAGGGGTCAGAGCCTTCTCTATGGGGGCCAGATGGCTGATCCTGGTAAAAATCTGTCAAGTTTGGAGTGCAACTTCCAGAGGCAGAATCGTTATTTAATCTTGTTGGTATTCATTCTTTTTATCAGTTTTAACAGGGTTCCCGGAGACAGCACATGATCTTTTTTGAATTGTTGGTCAGGGTCTCCTTCATATGTGAAGTATCCCCATATCAGGGTTGCTTAATAAAACCATTGTACAGAGAGAGAGAAACACCCGGTAGTGGTGGCTAGAAGACATTCAATTACTCTAATCAAAGTGTAAGTGCATGTGCTTTGTTAAATTAGACCTCTGTGAAAATGCAGACCAACAGACTTGACAAGAAAATGGCTTTTCTCGGTTTTTTTCTTATTTCATTTCAATTTATCTAAAGAGATCGAGGGGCCCCTCTCTTGAGGCTAACATTTGATTCCTAGAGTAGAATTTATATCCGACGGCTCTCCTAAGGATCGATCTTGTTCCGTTTAGCGCTGCTATCTGTAATGCAGTACAGTTTGGTCTTCCGAGGATTGTGTCTAAGTATTATCTTACATTTTTTCACTCCTGTATGTGTTCGCATATGCTGTTTTAGATTAAAATTGTCTGAAAATCGAGATGCACAAACTTCACAAGAATGTGGTTTCTCTCTTTTTCAAAACATTTCTCATGTTTCTATTTTCGTGGGGGATGGGGCATCCTACCGGATGCAAGACATTCACCGGCTCTTTCAGACACTCCAGCCTAGAAATCTTTTTAAGATTCTAACCAACCCTTTAAGTGCAACTGTTGGTATTTCTCTTGCACTCAGTTCACCGGGTACAGTCACCAGATAGCTTTTGAAATTCTTTTTAATTAGTCTTATTGCTCCTATAATTACTGGGATGATGGAGATCTTCCTCAGATTCCAGTTTCTTTTGTCGTACATAAGACGTTGGTATTTTGTAATGTTTTCTCTTGTAGCTCTGTTCAATCCTTCATCATTAGGGGCACTGACTTCAACTAGGGTTGCTACTTTCTCCCTTTTGTCCCGTACCAGGTTTAACAGCTCCATTTTCTAGATATGTAGCTCCAGGTATTGCATAGTCATAGTGCATGGTGTATCAATTTTTTCAAACTGTTCTTTCTGGAATATGTTTACAGGAATTGCTGCTACACTGGATATTAAACTTTTTAAATATAGTCCAGTGAAGATATTGTCATACTCCGTTGTGTTGCAGTGTATAATAGCTATCCCCCAGGATCACCTAACAACTGCATGTCAGGGGACTCACACTCTCTACTTCTGTGTGGCAGAACCAGCACTTCTTATTGTTGCTGAGACTACTCATCTTGTTAAAGGCATTGGTTATCAATCCTTGATCTTGAGCAGCAATTATCATTCTCTCCTGATAATAGTGGAGAGTTCCATTTTCAGCCAGTCTACAAAGCCTTCCTTATCTATATATTCCTGGAATAATTCACCTAAGAAATACTTAGCACGTTGTTGGTTGGCCCATTCTTTCAGTTTTCTGGAATAGATGGTCTTGGTGTATTTCTGGCGGGTCTTGTGGGTTATTTCAGTGGCAGGATTGTTTCTGTTTCTGCCTCATTTCTAAGACAGTCCTGTCCAAAATGTTTAGCCAGTTTTGTGATAGATGTTGTTCTGCTTGTTGTGGTTTCTTTGTAATTCTCTGAAAATCCAGATCCACAAACTTCACATAATTTCTCTACTGTGTCTTTGCATATGCCGTTTTAAACTAAAACTCTGTGCAAATTCAGATCCACAAACTTGACAAGAATATGGTTTCTCTCCTGTGTGTGTTCGCATGTGCTTTTTTAGATTACAACTGTGTGAAAATGCAGAGCCACAAACTTGACAAGAATATGGTTTCTCTCCTGTGTGTGTTCGCATGTGCTTTATAAGATGCGGATTGTCTGAAAATGCAGAGCCACAAACTTGACATGTATAAGGTTTCTCTCCTGTATGTGTTCGCATGTGGTTCTTTAAACTATGATTGTGTGAAAATGCAGACTCACAAATTTGACATGTATATGGTTTCTCTCCTGTGTGTGTTCGTATATGCCGTTGTAGATTAGAACTCTGTGAAAATTCCAATCCACAAACTTGACATGCATATTGTTTCTTTCCTGTATGTTTTTGCATGTGATCTTTTAGCCCAGAGTTCTGTGAAAATGCATATCCACAAACTTGGCATGTGTATGGTTCCTCTCTTGTGTGTTTTAGACTGTGCATTTTTACACTTTAATTGTGTGAAAATGCAGAGCCACAAACTTGACAAGAATATGGCTCTCCTCTGTGTTCGCATGTAATTTTTTTTATCAGAATTCTGTAAAAATGCCGATCACAAACTACACAAATATGGTTGGTTTTTCGTTGTTTGTTTTCATGTTAAAAAAACATTGTAACATATATGATACTGAGTTTTTCCCGTTCTGTATTTGTAGATATTTATATTTTCAGGAAAGTAATTTTATCTGTACTTGAATACAGTTTATAAAAGGTATATTCACTAAAATTACTATTCAGGAACTTTATAAATATATCAGTTCTTTATTATGTGTATTTCTGTTGTTTTTTGCAATAGTTTTTCTGACATTATATAACTTTCTTTTCAAAACGCATTTACATTTTTACTGAAAATATAGCAGTAATAATGTAGTTCTTATCTAAAACACATACATGACTTTTCCTCATTCTTTGCCGAATTGGAAAATCTTCATATTCTTAATAAGTTTCCATCTGTAAATAACAAAAATGTAAAGATTTTCCATTATTTTATGTTTCAATGAATCAAAGTAAAAAGTTATCTTTGCTTTTACACTATTATT